>CM057381.1:133014583-134225000 GCA_030015415.1 Cynopterus sphinx
TGGTAAAAACACAATGGCTATCCTATTCAACAGAATTCTACATCGGCTGTTCTGTCAAGACGATAATGAAACATCAGACAATCTGTGAGATAACCATGCCAAGGAGGAGAAATACAAATTGGGCTCTGCCATTCCTCATGGAAATTAGAAGATTCTAAACTAATCAATTAGCTTAGCATCCCCCACTACCTCCACCCCATCTCTGCATTATCATTCCTCTTCATGAAATTTCCTGGGAATCCACTTACTGAGCTGAGATCGCAGGCAGCAAATGAAAATCAAGTTCTCTGCTGAACCCCCGAGAAACTTCACATTGTAATGTGAGATGAACTGATTAAGGGCACTTCATCTATGAACAGCTAATTCTTCAAACCTGGAAGTGGAGCTGATGGAAATGTCAGGAAGGAGGAATACAGCTTAGTTTTGATCACACAGAAAAATGGGTTCTGGCACTCAGCAGCCTGCCTCATTAACAATTACAGTAACGAGGGCTGTTCTTTCCAAAAAATGCTCTGCAAGTTAGAAGGAATACACAGTTTTTAGAGACCCGCGGTAGAAAAAATACCCTTTCATTTTAGGAAACAAGTCGCTCAGGGCTTTGAGTGTACCCTAAAAGATGCCAGGGAGCTCAGAGAGGAGAGCGGCTTTCCTTTCTAAGGCAAAGGTTTATCTTACCCAAATTCTTACACCTTGGAAAGGAACTGCAAACTCAGATAAATTTGGAATAAATTTATTATTTAAAAAATGGCAAGTGCTCTCCACTAACCAAACAGAAAAAAGGTCTCAGAACCACTTTTCAGTCTTAAAAATTCTTGAGGCCTCCCTAAGAGCTTTGTTTGTGCAGATTATATTCACTGACATTTATTTTATCAAAAAAATGTAAAACTTATACATTTCACAACAAGAATATCCAAGCGCACATTAATTGGCAGAGATGTCACTGTATATCTTGTAGCCTCTGGAAAACGCCACTGTGTGCTTGTGAGAGAATAAGCGTGAAAGAGGAGAATAAAGATTTTAGTATTATTTTAAAAATAGTTTTGCCTTTAGGAAGTCTCATGGGTCCCCAGATTGCACTCTGAGAACTCCTGGCCTTGTGTTGTGTCTGGCTGACACAGAGATGTCTTAGAGATGTTGACTGTTTCAAGAACCACTTCTATTGTGAAAACGAAACATTCTGTGTGTTATGCGTCGATAAAAAGTTTACAAAATGACAGATGCCAGTTTTATAAGAACTTCGACAAGTATATGTGAAACTTTCTGGTAGCTGACAGAAAAACTAGCTTTTTAATCTTTTACAGTTCATTACACTTTTTTTTTACAGCCTCTACTAGTATAGATGACTTACTGTTTCCACACAGGATTGTACAATGTCTCCCCGAAGAGACAGGCCTGTCTGGGTAAAGTCATTCCCTTCAACACACATGGCATGGACGAGACAAGTCACTCCCAGGAGGCAGTTCAGTGGTTAGGAGTGCAGGATATAGAGTGGGACTTTCTGGGTTCAAATCCTGGCCTAGCCACTTGCCAGGTGATACTGGTTGAGTTACCTAAGCTCTCAGTGCCTTTGTTTCCCAAAGTAGAAAAAGGGACAGTAACAGTATTTACCTGATAAGATCTTTATATAAACCAAAAGAATTAAATACCTAAGACACAGTGCTTTAAAAAAACATCACTTATCACTATTCCTTCATTTAATACAAGTCTCAAAGTGGTTTTAAGCTCAAACTTCAGAAGCAGGAGAACTATAAACTTATCGTGTGTGTGTGTGTGTGTGTGTGTGTGTGTGTGTGTATGATGAAAATGAACATATATAATATATATATTTGGTTCTGTGAATTTTAAATAACAAAATCTTATTTTTGTTGTTGTTTTAATTCCTCTGAAAACGGTAAATGCTGCCTGAAAGAACAATTAAACTCCTGTACTCATCTCATAGTGGGGTGGAGAATAAGATGAATATACAAATAATTTGTACAAATAGAAGAATACTTTTTACATTAAGACTTACTTCAATAGACATTTGTTAAGTACCTACCATGTATCTGGCTTGTACCAGGTGCCAGGGAGATAAAAAGAAACCAGACAAGGTGTCCAGCCATAGGTTTACATAGTCTAGAGGGGGCAGGCATGGAATTAAATTGATATAGCATGTGTCCTGCTGTACTACTTAAGCTCGGTTATGCTCAGGGCGTTCTTCAGGTAGGACAGTCCTTAGCCCAGACTAGAACGGAGGGAAGGGGGAAAACATTGCCCTTGCTGACATTTGGAAAACATTTTTCCTTACCAGTGAATTTTTCCTTTCACTTGTCATTGATTCTGTTTATCTGCAAGAAGGCCACCTATCTACAGCTCTCCCATTTCACTAGCTCTTCAGTATTGAACTTGATGGAGCTTTTCTGTCTTTGTAAATGGTAAATTGTCCTTTCAGCATCCCTAATGACAAGCACTTCGACCCATACATTCTATTTACATACCATAGTAACAGCCTCTTATTTAGATGTCAAATTCCAGTAAGTAAAAAGTCAGATGAGCACAAAACAAACAGAAAGCACAAAGAAGCCAAAATAATCCTCAAAACCACGGCTACTTTCCATAAACTTTGGTGTCCTTTGAAGACTCTCTCTGGCCATAGTAACTCTTATTTAACATACGTATATAGCGAGTTTGTTCTCCTTTCTTTCTACCAAATTAGAAGTATAAAAAAAATCCAAAGGTACATTGAAAATATAATGTTCAGCTTCATGAATTCTCTGAAGTTATAAACTGGTACTACTTGGTTTCTACTGAATGAAATTCACCTTAACAGACCAGAAAGGACTAAGAAATGTCCACAAAGTATTTGAGACATCTAAAGTCTTACATGAAGACTTCTTTGCCCTAGTGAATGACTATTTTTCATTTTCCTATATGCCAAAAGACCAAAAAGTAAAAGCTGAACTCAAATCTACACTAAGAGTTTTCCTGATTTTTTTCTTAAAAATTCTTGTCCATGCTCAGAATCCACTTGCCTAAATAGCTAGCTATCACATATATTTTTAATAATCTATATCATGATATAGAAATAAGATGAAAATGAACATATTACAGAAATATTGACCATTTTTACTAGCTTAAATGCTAGAAAACAAGTAAACTATAAGATTTACATACCATAAGTTTTGAAAGAGGTTTATCAGTTTTTTGGTTTCTATAACTTTTGGCTACTTAACATTTATATACTAAAATGAAAAACTAAGAAATTAAATGTGATTTTTTTCTTTTCAGATAACTAAATTAGCCAAGATGTTTTTGAGAGAGTGAATTTTCCAAATGATTGGCTCATTTCAACACTGTGTGTGGACACAGGCTTGGTTTGAATTTTTATGAGTTTCAGAGGTGATCCAGAAATCACACATGAATATTATATAAAATCAGATAATGTAGTATATAAAATATACATTGTGGAAGGAGTAAATTATGTGGGTTATTCTGGCCCTGCAAAACAGTAGAATGTCTCCATTTCTCTTTTTCTGGTTTCTCTTTATCTACTATGTATTATTCTGATATTTGTACATTTATTGCAGGCTAGCAGGATCAGTTGTACATAGGAGCTTTTATAGTAACCATATTGGTTTTCATGTTAGAAACACATTCTTCCTCCTCTCTTCTTTTCTTCCTCTAGACTTCTGCAGGCACAAGTAGACATTTCACCTAAATTTGCTGAGCCTGGTTTTGCCTGAACAGCTCTCATACTCTTCAGACCACATTTGGGCAAAGAAAATGAAGCAGGGAATAGAATAGATCAATGATGTCAACGACCAATACCACTGGCCAAGAATTAAAGCTCACATTTCAATCAGAGGTTGGGTGAAGAGTATATTTTTTTAACTTAAACTTTCTCCCCAACTTTCTCCTTTTTTGGCCAGGGTAGAAATATCATATCAGGAGCCTGTTACACAAATAACTAATATGAGAGACACGTGAGCAGACATCACTTGAACCTTGTTTTCTGAGCCAAAATTCAGGATGTAAGGTCTAAAACCAGAAAGAATATTTTAGAACCAGATGGTTTCTGAACATCTGAGACATGTGGCCACCACAGCTGTGACATAGTCTGCTCCCTCCCACCCACTCACCCCATAATTTCTTACTCTTCATAAGGCAGCCCCCACTCTAGAATGACTTCTTAAACAAAATGACAAAGTAGGCTTGAACCCAAACTAAAATGGAGAAATTTCAGTTCCAAAATTCGATCATTTTAGAGAGTGAGACAGAAAAACCCATGAGGCAGCCCAGCTGCAGTGACTACACGGGCCAGTGCTAGAAATCGGAAAGATGAAGAAAAAGCTGTGATCCAATAGCAAAACCACAACAGGGACTCCATAGATGAGGTTTAAGTAGAAGCTAATGAACTGAACCTAATTTTCCTTTGACTGCCTTTGATGAGAAATAAGTTCTGCTGTAACAAGTTTCTTGGTCAAGTCAAATATAGACATTACAGGAGAGCTCAAAAAAAAAAAATCTTATAAATAGCTAATCTCAAAGAGACTCTAAGGTGGTTTACCTTGGAGGTACATATTTCTTTAAAAACGCTTACATAAATTATCAGTAATAATTAAAATCCTGCTTATATTTCCATTTTTAATTAAAGAATACATATATACACTTACATGCATACATAAATACATACACACATATGTATTTTTCACTAGGAAACACAAACTATGTCCCCCAGGTTTGTCTGTACTAATTGAGCACACTGTAACCCAGGCCACAGACAATAGCAGATGCTTCGAGAGAAAGAATAGAGCCCTTTCAGCCAATTATACAATTACGCAATATGACCATGTTTACATTATCAAAGGGAGGCAGACCCAATTACCTAGCTACTTCAAATTAATAACCCCATTTGCCTCAATTATCTGGCAGGCAGGGTCTAAATAATCTGAGTAATTACCTCAATTCACTCAGATGGTATAGATTTGGCCTTTGAGTACAGAAGTAATTTTTCCTTCCAGAACACTACCACCATCAGCAAATATCAAAATGCGCAACAAACTCACAGCAGCTTCATCTATAAGTAGTATAAGCAAATTCTCTCCATTACCTGGCAGATTTAAAATTTGTTATATTCTTAATAATCCAGGCTTTAAGTTGTTTTGTTTTTTTCTCACAACAACTCATAGGACCATAAAATTTTAGAGCTAGAAAGGATCATCCATGGCTCATGGCCTAAAAGCCAGCTGCAGTCCAACCATGAGTCCAGCTACTCACAGCAGTTAAATCCCAAACACTTGAGTTCAAATCCTGGTTCGGCCATATAGTAGCTGCAAGGTGACCTTGGCAAGCACTTGCCTTTCTGAGCCTGAGAGTTTTCATGTCTACAATGATCGTAACGATGGCACGTATAGAGTTGGTAGAGGACTGAGTAAGATAACACGTGTAATGCACTCAGCGCAGTTCTTGGCACATACTGACATTTTTAAGCACTTACTATCATTATCACATCACCACCACCTTTAATGGAATCAATGGTCGTCCCGCAAAAGATATGTCTATATCCTAATCCCTTGAACCTCTGAATATTACCGTGTATGGCAAAAGACGTGACTGAGTTAAGGATCCTGAGAGGAGTCTTCCTGGATGACCCAGGTAGGCCCTAAATGCAATTACATACGTCCTGATAAGAGAGATACAAGGGAGTTTTGAGACAGACACACAGAAGAGAACACAGACACACAGACAGGAGGCAACATAAAAACGGCATACAGAGATGCAGCTACATGCCAAAGAATGCCAGCAGCTGCCAGAAGCTAAAAGACGGAATAAAAGACGGAGTTGTGGCACTGCTGACACCCTGATCTCAGACTTCTGGCCTCTGGAACTGTGAGGGAAGTAACTTCTGTTGCTCTAAGCTATCATGGTTAGGGTAGTTTGTTACAGCAGCCCAAAGAAACTGATACACCCCCTTATTGGATACAGCTCTTGTTTAACCCTTAAACTGTGTCTTTTTAAAAATTTATATTAGTTTCAGGTTATACAGTACAATGGCTAGTCATTTCTATCATTTATTGTGTGATCCCCTATTATTCTAGCACCCGTTTGGCACTACACACAATCATTATAATATCGACTATATGCCCTATGCTATGCTCTAAATCCCCATGACTGAATCGTAACTACTAATCCGTACTTCTTCATCCCCTCACCTTTCTCACCCAGTGCCCCAACCCCCTCCCCTCTAGCAATCACCAGGTTGTTCTCTAATATCTGTGAGTCTGTTTTCATTTCTTTGTTTGTTCATTTCTTTTGTTCCTTAGATTTCACATGTAAGTGAAATCATGTGGTATTCATCTTTCTCTGTCTCTTGATGTTAACAAAGACAATAATAATAAGGCCAAAAGTAAGGGTGCCTGGAAAAGGAAAATGCCAAGAGTTGGCGTTATGGGTTGAGCGGACAAAAGTAGAGAAGCAGCAGGAAAATGCAAAAGAGTAATGAGTAAACAAGTTTAGTTAGAGGAACAGGCTCAGGGAAGTAAATACATGAAAACTGAAGCTGGAGGCTCACCTTGCAATGGGCCCACTATAAATAGTAATTTAAAATGCCAGTGTACTATTGTCTGTTTTTAAACATCTTTATCCACTCAGCACCCTATGTTTTTTTCTTTGTATTTATTATGTTTGCAGTTTGCATAGCTTCTTGAATCTGTGGGATAATATCTCCCTTAAGTTTGGGAAAATTCTTAATTTGAGGAAAATGTCTTTAAATACTGCTTTTGTCCCATTCTGTCCCTCTTTTCTCCTTCCAAGAATCCAATTATACATATCTTAGATTTTTCATAGTGTCCCACTTATCCCTTATGTTCTCTTCTGTATTTCCCATATTTAACTCTCTGTTTCAGTTTGAATAATTTACATTAACATCCACTTCACTGTTCTTTGTCTTATGTTATATATGATCTTATTTAATTCTCATTCTATTGAGTTCTTAATTTCAGATTTTTTTCCACTAATAGAATGCCTGTCTGATTCTTCTTTAAAGATACCAATTCTCTGTTGAAATTTTCCATCTTTTCATCTATTTTCTTCATTGACATTTTTCTTGAACATATTAAGCATAGTTACTTTAACATAGATTTTTGTTTGTTAAATCTAATTCTGTTAATTCTGGATTACCTGTGAGTCTATTTCTAGAATCTGTTTTTCTCTTGATTTTTTTCACGTTGTCATTCCTAATTTTTTTTTTATTAATACCAGCCATAATGTACAAAAAAACTTTTTTTTTAAAAGAGTTTTCTGATGACATTATCTTCCCCCAAGAGAGAGCTCTCCCTTTCTTCATTCAGTTACGCAGATGGAGTTAGGGTAGGAATGGGCTGATCACCTGAACCAGTGATAGACTGCTACAAGGCTCAAACTACTCCTGGTTTACCTCTATTCCTAGGACTTAGCCTGCCAGGCTTTGAACTGAGAGCTTGGTATGTTCACTATGCCCCTCTCAACCCCTCCCAACCTCCCAAACCAGGTCCCGACTCTAATTTTTATCTCCTCAGCACTGAAACATTCCTGCTTTTCAGAGTCTTTCTAAAGGCCTTTGAACCTCCAGCCCATGCAGTTTCTGAATTAAGCAACTGTCCTGAGGGGAAAACCACTGATATATTTGAGGCTCCTCAAGTCTCCACTTTTGTACCTCCAATCCAGTCCCACGAGACCACCAAAAGCTCTGCTGTTTTATCAGTCCCAGAGCGGCAATGCTCCATTTAGGTAAAGCCTGCATTTCCAGTTCCTTACCAGGACTCGGAACCAGAAATATGCCCAGGGATAAAGTAGCCACTGGCCATCAGCTTACTTCCTCATCATTCTCCCTTTCTGACCTCTCAGTCCCCTAGTCTTCACTGCATCAACACCTCTCAGGTGCTTTTAAACAGAATGAGTCTTGTGTGTACATACTTTATGTGGCTTTTCTATTTTTCTTGGTCATTAGTTTACCTCAACCTACTCAATCTTATCCAGAAGCAGAACTCCCTTGTTTATAATTTTCAAAGTGCTTTTACTACAATCTTTAGTTTTCCCTTTATAAATGTAAGGGGGAAAACAGGGCAGTATTTACTACTCTGATCTTTTCAACCAGGGGTGGGCAAATTACAGCCTGCAGGCCAAGTCCATTTCATGGCTTGTTTTTATAAATTTTTAGTGGAATGCAGACATACCCATTCATTTAGATGCTGTCTATAGCTACTTTCACACCACAAGTTGTGAGAGAGACTACACTATGTGCAAAGTAAATTTGCTAGGCCCTATCTTATATGGAGGAAATTGAGGTTCGGACACATTCAGTGACTTGCAAGTTAACTTTAGAGAGAAGACTTCATCTAAGGCCCCTGATTCTTATTCCAGCCACCTCTCCCTTCTTCTACTTTGCTTCTCATCACAATGATTTATTATAATAATTTTTAAACATTAACACAAGGAAGAGAGGGATGATTTTTAACCAGATAGTACCAGTATGGAAAAATAAGTCCCAGTAAATACAATACCTTTGGAATACTCAAGGAATTTCAGCAGACACCTTCGAAATGTGCTGAAACAAATAATAGGAGGCAAGTATTCAAGGAGGCCGCTCTGAGGTAAGAAAGTCCTAATATTTCATAGGGCTTTCTTCTTGTTGTTGTTGCTGTTGAGAAAATGAACATGTAATGCAGAACAATGAAAAGAATCCTGAAGAATGTGTTCAATTTTTATCCATTTGATTGCTGAAAGTTTTCATCAAGGCAGTTCCCTGAGCTACAGAAAAAAAATATCCCCAACAGAGCTCAGAGGGACACACACACACACACACACACACACACACACACACACACACACACTATCTGTGACTAAACAAAACAATAAAATAAAATCTGATACAGCTCAAAACTTAACAATCACTTAAAAGAAAAGCCATCTTCCTTTTTCCCCTCCTCTGCTTATCACAAGTACATGGTGATTTGCTTCTTTTTAATAAAACTGTACAATCTGACGAGTAGTGCAATTTAGCACCCCATGTCAATTATGGATGCTAAAAATTTCAGAATCATGAGATCTCCAAAATTAAATCTCTCTCTCTCTCTCTCACACACACACACGGGGAGGAGAGGAGAGCGGGGGAGAGAGAGATCGTGTGCATGTACGGGTGACCTGTTGAGAGCAGCTGGTCTCTTTGGGTTCCCTATATCTTTTGCAGAACGCTGAGTGGAAATGTCTGCATTTTGCAAACTGTGGAGCCCTATTTTCCCAGGGAAAGTGAGTTTATCGCTGGAGAGGGTAACCAAAGTGTAAGAAAGAAGAAAAGAACTGATTTATAAAGATAAGAGAATCATGCCCTTAAGAAAGAGCACAAACTCTCTAAGAACTGAGAAAAGCAAACACTGGAGGAAGGAAAAGGGCCCCAAAGACATTCCAAAGCTGGTTCTCCCAGAGCTTACGTTTTTTCAGAGACAGAAAGACGAGAGCAGAACATAGCTCACATTCTCATGAGTGAGCCATTTAAATGCCCATCGTTCTGTATCCCTCATGCTCTGAACTCTTCATTGTCTCCCCAACATCCAGTTTTGAAGTCTAAGGCCCTGAACACAGCACACACACAGCTCCACAATCCTGTGTCTCCCCTCAAACTCATTTCCAGCCACTCCGCCTTATCTGTTCTGCTCTTGCAGTGAATAACTCCTTCGAAATGCATCATCCCACCATCCCAACTGCCACAGGCATAAAGTTCTACTTGAGGACCACATTTCTACTTCTGAATTTGACATGAAAAAAGTTAAAGTACTTTAAAAATGTAATATCAATAAAATCTCTACAGTCATTTACTGTAATTAACAGTAATGCATGAAACCACTGCGACATATAATATTTTAAAGGGCGTCAAGTATTAAACAAAAGTTATGAGAGTAAGGAGTTAAAAATCCTCAATATATAAAAAGCTTTGAAAGTTGGTAAGCAAAACACATGTATTCCAATAGAAAATAAGCTAAAGACAGAGTCCTTTATTTAAAAAAAAATAATTACTAACCAGATTTTTTATTAAAAAGTTCAACCTGGCTAGTCAGCAGAGAAATAACTCTCAAAGAAGGAAAGGGTTCAGGGAAAGAACAATTTGCACGGCTTTTTAGAGGTAGATTAAACTCTGATACACTTCACTTTTCTGGAAAAGGGCCTTATTCTCCTTTGCATAATAAGTCCTCCTGGGACATAGTAAGTATTCAGCAAACCCGGAGTGAATGAATGAACGCATGCTTCTGTCCTTGCTACAACCACTGGTACTGCAGGCCCGCTCACTGATGTAACTGTTTGTCTGTAAAAGTGGACACCACCACCTCCTCTTACCGCTGTATGCACGAGCCACTTTTTCCATCAAGAGGTGGGGTCTATTTCCCCTTCCCCAGAATCAGGTCTGGCCTTGTGACTTGCCTTGACCAACAGCCATGTGGCCAAAGCGATGCTGTCCCGTTTCTATTACTAGGCTCCAAAACATGGCAGCTTCACTTTTACCCTCTTGGGATCCAGCTCAATCATGAGAGATGTGGGAGCAAGAGCACAGGAAGAAGAACTGAAATGTCCCAGCTGACAGCTAGTGTCAACTGCCAGGAATGTGAATGGAACCATCCTGGGCCTTCAAGCCAAGCTCCAGCTGACACAGCCACGCAAGTGACCTCAGCTGACATCGCACGGAGCAGAGCTGCCTTGCTAAGCTCAGACTCATGAGAAACTGGGCATGGTCTGAAGCCACCAACTACAGGGTAGTGTGTGGCACAGCAAGAGATAACTAAAACACCATGCATCTAGTTTTTTCTAGACAGGGCAAGACACAGTAATTAGGCTACAGAGAAAGAAAGGGAGGGTAAAAGGGACACCACTATGGTTAAAGGAGGGGTGTCTAATGAGGAGGGCAAACAAAACGACAGAACTCCAGGTCAATTCTTACCTTATTGGTGTGGAGGAAAATTTGTTAAGAGCACAATTTAGTCACCTGGTAAGATGGACAAAACGTGGAGGGGCAAGGGTTTCAGGCAGAAGCCACTACTGCTGTCCACTCCTGAGCTAACGGCCTGGACAAGGGAGCCATAGGAGGAACATGACCGAGGGATGAACAGAAAGATATGGAAAGGAGAATCAAGCAGATACGCTGGCATGGGAAATGGCAGGAAATGGCAGGGCAAAGAACAAAAGGTCAGTAATGCCTTATTTATACAGAGGCCATACAGTTCATAAACTCAGCCAGAAAGCAGTCACATTCCTGCTCAGATGGCGGCAGAGGACAATGTGGCACCCAGAGGAAGAGCCACACTCCTCAGTTAGGACTGGCCCCTGCTACCTCTGTCCTGCTGTCTATCATCCCTTCTCTATTTAGACCTAGAGATATGATTGACTGCGTCCTGTTCTTCAACATGCCAGGCACATGCCTGCCCCAGGAAGAGCTTCTGTAGGAGATAGGAGGCGAGGCCTGAACCCCGGGAAGGCCCAAGGCCCGCATCTAAAAGCAAAGCGGAAAAAAGCACAGAGATGAGTCGCCAAAAGCGATGAACTGCATGGTGTCACGGAAAGGAAGCTAGGGATTCAAAAAGTTAACAGCGGTTCACGAACATCAATGCTTCAGGAGTAAAAGCGAATGGAAACAATGTTCAGTTGAAGGAAGGAAGGAAGGAAGGATGAAAGGAAGAAACGGATGAGAGCTGTTCACAGAAACAGCACCGGCAGCCAGAGCGGGGAGCGAAACCACACTGCCCGGCAGTTAGCTGTAAAGCGGGGTGCCCCTCACCCCCACCAGGTCTGCATGTCAGTCACAACCGGCGTGGAGATTACACTTTGGGGAAAGAGGCTGAGAGAAACAGGCTCACTTTTACTAACCCCAAATTAATTCCCCAACAAACCGTTCCCATTCGTTACAGTCATCCTTTCTTCATAAATCAAAAACCCTCCAGACTCAAAGACCGGAGCATTCAGGAAGTGCTCGCTCAAAACACAGAAACATCAGCATGGAGACTACAGACCCCAGAAGGATAACAGGGTGAGATACATTTTTATTCCACAGCTGGAGATTTCTCAGCACACTTTTCGCTTTCTAGAAATCCTGTTGGCTTAATTTATGTGGTTCATACCTCACTCCCTTTCAGGCGACAAGCTTTTCATCTTTTTCGTTTGGAAACTTATCTTTAGGATTTTCCAAATCCTCACTGTCGCTGATGTTTGATGTACTGTGTTCTGTCTAGAGTTTCTGGTAGATAAGCAGGGCTCTTTTAGACTAGGCTGTCTGTCTACACCCCATGACTGCTGAATATGCCCCCACCCTCTGATCCAGCCTCAGATCCTAACAGAACGAGAGGAACATGTTTCTCCCCTTTTGTAGCATTTTCACTTCCAAGCCACCAAAACCCTTTCAGGTTTTTTTTTGTATCTTTACTATCTTTAGATTAGATGCTTAATGTGTAGAGTAATGGAATAGAGAAAAAGGCTGAATCATTGCTTCACATACAACTCCAGAATCTGGAGTTAAAAAAAAAAAAAAAAAAAAAAAAAAAAAAAAACTTTACTCAGAAAAAAGGTAAGGCTGAAGTCAGATCTCAGATTAAAAACAGTAAAGAAACTGCAACTAGCTGAAGCCAATTCAAGCTGAGCCAATTATCACTAATCGTAAAAGTTGACTTACAAGAGGCCCCGATGCCTTGGTACAATAGAGCAATTAAATCTTTATAACTGAGACTGAAAATGCCACATAATTAGACACAGTCAGAAAAGGGTACGGATTCTTCCCCTTCCTGTGGCTGGCCCACGAAGGCAGGCGCGCAGCCATTTCTGTACTGGCAAAGGGCCGGTCCAGACTCCTATCCCTCGGCCTGCCTGAACTACATCCGACAGCAGGCCACTAAGGTGGAGTTTCCTCTGGCAACAGGCCACTAACAAGCCTTGAGTTCCCTGACTATTCCAGGTCCAAATAAGTAGATGAATAACAGCGTTCCTCCCCCATACTTACCTGCCGGGCTTTGTGTAAAAAGAAAGAAAATCTGAGCTATTTAGCAAAATGGTCAAGGACACGGCTTCTGGAGGGGGGTACCTAGATATGTAATCCTAGCTGTGCTGCTACCCTGTAGCAGTTTCTTATCTGCAAAATGGGTATAATCAGAATACAAACCCATTAAATGTTATAAAGATTAAATGAGTTAATATGTGTGAAGGGTTGGAACAGTTCCTGGCATGTAGCGAATGCTGTATGAGTTGGCTCTTGCCGTTCTGCTGTCGTCATTATTATTAAGTACTCTAAACAGTATTATTATTATTAAGCATTTCACAATAGCAAGAGTTGCCATCAGCAGCCCGTGGCAGGGCTGTTACACTTAATCCAAGCAGGACAAACCTGGGGCACTGGTTACAGTGACGGAGAAAACAAGCAAACACTAAGTCACCCCAAACACAGATCCACAGCCTTCGACAAAACCTAGTACAGAAGAAGGTAACGGAGCTAGAGATGCGAAGCTTGACTCCAAGATGTCATTCAAGGAGAGTGGGAGAACAGAGTCCACAGAGAGAAAGGACGAGAATACCAGGAGTTCAGGGCAGACAATCGAGTCTGAGGACCCTCCAAGGTCTCCAGGGAGGGCAGCCTTGGGCTTGGCAAACGTCTGATCACCTTGAACATGAAGCCTTTCCTTTCTCCCTGCTCCCATACCAACACTGACTGGACACAGAGCCAAGGCCGGCCCCGAGGGAAAATGAGACAATGAATCACAGAAAATACACCCCCGGGGACTCTTTCTGTTGACACAGAGACATTTCCTGAAGGTCTACTCTGTACCAGGCACTGCCGATAAACTATCTCATCTCACCCTGACAATGACCCCATGCTGCTGAGGGCTCAGAAAGGTTACATGACTTGCTCAGGATCAGTGGGGTAGCAAGAAGCAGAGTGAAATCTGAACCTGGATCTATCAGAGACTAAAAAACATGCTCTCTCCACGGCACACAGTGGTGCCTGCCTCCAGTAAGGAGTTTAACAAAAGCAGCAGGAGGGCCTCAGGCATATGTGGCATTTAAATGGAAAAGAAATTTCCCTCAGACAGCTGCTAAGCCAATCCACATTTGAAGAGAGGTAGATGGAAAATAACAGAAGAGGACCAGGCTACAGGCTCAGAAACTTGTATTCAGTCGTTGTTAACAAGCTCAGAGGTGTGATCCCTCAGCAGCTTCATTTGTCCATCTCTAAAATGCAGATATCAATATTTGACCTTTCAGCCCCACTTCTGTATGGCTGAGGAAGTGCTTATCAGATCGACTCTCCTGCAGTTGACAACTCTGAGCTCAGGACAAACACCAAAACAAAACAAAACAAAACAAAACAAAACAAAACACTATATGAGACCCTGGAGCACGGGCCAAGGCAGGTAGCTACAGAAGGGAAGTCAACACTTGGAGGAAAGCTACTACACTACGTTTCTGTTATTTATGGCTCTCAGTTCAAGGTCAAGTCCTAGTCTGTACCACAGGGGCTACTAAAACTAAGAAAATCACAGTCCTACTAACTTGGGGAAACAGAAGACAGAATCCAGGGCTACTTTACCTCCTGGAATATAAAGGAGGAATCCCAGAAAGGAGAGAGCCAGCAAGGCAAAGCCTCAAACTCTGTGTATACACTCTGTCTGCGTCTCTGGTTGACCACTTAACCATGCATACATGAGGTTCTCTCCAACCAGCCCAGTAAAGGCTAAAAAAAAACAAAACAAATAAACTGAGATTTGAGTCACCAACACCCAAGAGACAGACTTTGCAGCTGAAATCCAATCAAGTAAATTGCCTGCTAATAAAAACAACAACAACAACAACAACAAAACAAAATCCAAGAAGCAAAACAAAAACAAAAATACCTACAACACTTATTTGAGGAACATAACAGAATCCAGAGTCTCCACAACGTAATAGTCACAATGTCCAGGATGTAATCCTAGATTATTCCAAAATGTGATTTAAAATGTGATTCATTCTCAAAAAAAAAAAAAAAAAGACAATCACTGATGACCAATCCCAAGTAACTTAGAAGTTAGAATAATCAGACAGGATTTTAAAGCAGCTATTATAACTACACTCCATTATCTGTCCAACCTGCCTCAGAGTTGTTCAAAGCTAAAGGATGGTCAGGTGAGCAAAAGTGTTTGACAAGTTTCACATACGCTATACTTACAGCAGAAAAATGCAGGTGGTCCCTAATTTTCATGTCTGTTCCCAGAAACCATACGATAAAGCGAACCACTTTAATATGCATGACCTCTCTTACAGGACAGAATTATACTCAAGGACAGAATTGCTGATCAAAACTCTGTTTTTAAATAAGTCACAGAGACAAATAATGTGTTACTATAAATCAAGGCCTATAATGCCTATATTCCAACATAAATTATTTTTAAAAGCAAAATTGGGCCACATGTCATAACCCACTTTAATCAGAGGGAGGAGATGGTATGTATACTCATTACCACTGTGAGCTTAGAAGTCAGACAGCCTGCACTCAAATCCAGGCCTGGCATAAAAGCTGTGTCTCCCTCCATGAGTTATTTAGGTTCTTTGTACCTAGATTCCCTACTGGAAAGTGTTGATATGACAGTACCTGCCTTGCAGGACTAGTGTGAGAATTCACATTCTGAGCCTATGCAGTGATTTGGTACAGAGCCAAGTGCTGAAGAAACAGGAGGTGAAAGAGGGGAGGTGACTTGACCAGCACTGCCCGGCTCATGGATTACAGAACTGGGAGTAGATCCATGCTTCCTTTCTAAATCACTTCGCAAAAGTTCTATACATGAGCACAAATGCACTTCAAATGGGTTATTCCAAGATCCTTAAGAATTATAAAATGTGCAAAACATAAAAATCACAACTGTCATGTCACGAACGTCATCAAAAATTACGTCTAAAAATTAGAATTTTAAACATTTTTTTATTCCTTTGAATTTGAAAGGTTTCAAGATATGGCTTAGAAGAACACCATCCTTTTTAAAAGGTGAACCTGGGAAATTTGCATGCGTGCCTTTTCTTTTTTTTCCTTCAATTGCTTTCATCAGTGCCCACACAGAGCCCTAAAGCTCACCTGACACATAATCACCAACGGCATCTTTATACAAGGATCTCATTGCAGGCTTTGGTGTGGGGAGACCAAGTACCTCCTGCTTATGCCTCTTATATTCACTGTTCTAGTTTTCTCTTCCTTCTCCTTTCCCTAACAGCTGACATAGCATTAAGTAGCATAAGTTATTTAAAAAAAAAAAAAAAAAAAAAGCAACTGTCCAGGAGTTTAGGAGGAAAACTCATATTTCTTTGCCTGAATGACATGAAGAGTGTCATAACTGTTCATAAAATTTGGGATTTTCTCCTTTGTAAAAACAACAACAGATGTTGGGATGAGGACCCACTGAGCGAGGCAACTGTCCTTCCTCACATGGCCCTTTTCTTTCCTATGACTGAGTACAGGGCTTGAGAAATGAAGTACAGGAATTCATTAAATACCAAATATATGGAAGCAAAAGAGATCACCTACCCAAGCAGATAGAAACCAGAGCCAGAAGCCTCTGTCTCAGTCCTCACAGGAGGAGAAGCAATTACAACCTTAAAAAGATCTCAGAGCAAGACCCCAATCTAATGACCAAGGCCAGAAAAAGGAGGGAGAACTTGGAGAAGCCCGAAGGGTTATGGGAATTCCTGACAAGCGTAGAGTGGAAGGACAGGACCAGGAGGCATTGATGAAGACTCAGCTGGAGTGTTTGGAATTACAAGGAACACCGCCTGACTAAGGAGGTGTGGGACCTCGGCAAGGCAGAGGCACTTCTGTTGCTTCCAACTCTAGGCGAAGGTGATTTCCTTTTTGAAACAGAGTCAGGCTTTGTCCCAACACGTGATGACCTTCACAGGCCTACCGACTGGTCTCCTAATTACACGGAAGGGGACATCTGAAGCTGAAATGATTAACACAATGTTAAATGATCAAAAGCCAAGAAATGTGGCCAAGATGGGGCCATGGTGAGACCAGAAGTCGCCAAGAAATCTGGATTCTTCCAGAGGCTGGCGCCACCAGTTTGACTGACCCTGGGCAAGTTCTTTCTCCAGCCATGGCCTCAGTTTCCTCATCTGTACAGGGTCACACTTGGATGGGGTGACCTCAGAATCTCCTCTCCCTTCTAAATGGTTCTGGGAAATCACTGTGGGCCATAAATGTCCTCACTGATGACACCCATTTCCCACTGCATGCCTGTATATGTGTGCACATGCACGCGCACGTGCGCACGCACACACCCAAATAACAACTTCAATTGCAATTACCCTGTCTATTCCTCCAGCACAGTGATTTCAACACTAAGTGAACTACATCAGCTCCCGAAACTGGGCAAGATGGCACAATACCTGACCACCAGGGGTGCTGAGAGGTGCCAGATTTCCACAAATTGATCATCTTGTTAAACCCAGAGTTCTCTAAGACTCGGAGTTCCCTACTGTCAAATGACTGAATAAGGACAGGTCCACAGAAGCACTCTGCATTCTTGCAAACACTCTACTAATATAAAGTTATTACTAATTTCCCCAAACCAACCAGGCTCTTCTCCTCAAGATCTCCTCACTTTTCCCTATCCTGCCCTGTCCTCAGGGGGCATCGAGCCCTACACCTACCTCTGGGCTGCCCTCACCCTGCGAACACTGACTTCTCCTCAGCCAAAAGACACCTGCAGTCCTTGTGGCCTGGGTTGTGCCCCATTCCGACACACAGTCTCATAGTTTCCCACACATTGTGGGGGACCACTGTCTACCAGCACCCTACACACAGATGGGAACCTGGACAGGGATCAGGACAAACCACCTCATTTTGCATACGAGGGAAGGAAGGTCCAAAGAATCATTGAAATCATTCCAGTCTTGGGTAGTAAATCCTGTCAGGCCCACAAGGCCACAATTCTTATTAAACTCCTCTTTGCCTTTGGTAAAACAAAAATAGTTTCCACTTACTGAGCATTTACTATCAGTCTACCCAGTACTTGATCTGGTGATTTCATTCTGTTCTAACCGCCCCAGGGAATATATCCCTATTTTACAGATTAGAAATTGAGACCCAGAGGGGCTAAGTAACTCACTGGAGGTCACACAGCACATGATTAAAAAGAAGTCTCCCACCATGTCTGCAGGCCTCATGCCCAGATCTGCGCCCCACCAAATCCCATGCTTTTAGTCACTCCAGTGCTATTCCCTGATGTGCAGAGTGAGGAATTGATAAATAGCCACTGATTAATTACTTGTTAATGCTTCTGCTATTGTCCTTCCTCTCTCCAAGATAAACACAGACTGATCCTGAGGCCATGAGAAAGATGCCAGCACACTCTCAGGAAGCCGGCTAGCCCTGTGGTGATGAGTGATGCTGGGAACAATGAACTGGACATCTATGGGTGTCTGACCGCCACTCTAAAGCACTTGAGAAGAGGTGAAGACAAAAAAATAGGCTTCCATCCAATTTTTAAACCATCGATTCACCATGCAATGCAGTGTTAAAATCAGAAGAGCCTTAGCTGCCGTGCTCGCAGAATGCTACAGATAGTTGGAAAACACACTGTCTGTTGGTCCAACATTCCCTGTGGAGCCAGTTGGGAGAGAACATCCTGACAAGTCAGAGCTCACTCTTTCAGGACCAGTTCTCTTCCTTCCACAGCCAGAATACAGTTCTAGCAATCAAGGGATGGAAGCAGAAATGGCGCCTCTGCTCTTAAATCTAACAGACTTCGATTTTTTTTTTGCTTCTCGGCGCCACAACTTTTGGATCTGCTGGTTGGGAGGTCTTGGTTCCTAAGGAAGGAATGCTTCCGCCAGACAACACAGCCATGGCGTCACTGAACTAGAAGTTGAGAATGTCCCCTGGCCATTTTGAATTTCGAATGCCACAGAAACAAAAGGCAAAAAGAAGATGGTTACTGTACTGGCTAGGGAGAGTGATCCCAATTTCCAAGGGGCAATTGGATGTTGCCATAAAATGAAACCCAGGTCCATGGAAGTGCCTCTTGGTACTTCCAAGAACAGAGGTAAATATTAAGGGAAACTAAAGTGAGCAAGAGGGAGAGAGAGAGAGAGAGATGGGGTAAGGCGAGAACTAAAGATTTTGATTCCTGGATCCCTAGCTCATTCTACCAGGTGATGCACCCCCACAGGGGGAAGTGCTGGCTGAGGGCACAGCCAGGTCCCAATAGTCAGAGATGCTGATTCCTCTTCTAGTTCCACCAGTCCTGAATATTCTGTATTCTACGGACTGAATCTGAAATATAATTCAATATAATATATTTCACATCCAGAGAAGGACACTTCTCTGCCAATTGGGACTTCGTCCCTTTTTTTAGTGAAAAAGCAAAAAGCACTGCATGAAGAACAGTTGCATCTTGTTAAGCAGAAACAAAGTTGTTTTGTTAGGTCCAGAATGCACACACGGTTGTAAGGAAGCTGAGAATTTAAAGTTGTGGACTGTGCTGGTCGTCTAGTTGCTGCCTCTCAGGTCCATGTTCCCCCTTCCAGACCCTGATCTGTGTTGTAAGGTAAAACCCTGCAAACTGCATTCCTTCCTGGCCACCTGACTTCCTATAAGGTTCTGCCAGAGAAGGCTCTAGATGGCTATTAGATGGCAGGAGAGGGAAAAGAGACCTCCTTCAGTTTGCAGCACTTCACCCTGGTGGCAGCAGTGAGGTTCCAACCTCCAGCATCTTTCCATATTTCTTGAAGCAACCTCATGGAGCTCAGTGGTACATGCTGAGGACAGAGCAGCTAATGAGACAGAAATGGCCTCAAGGTGCTCAAAATCCAGCAAGGAAGGAGAAACTGAACAAACATGGAATGGCGATCACTCCTGTGAAGACGTACAGGTTCCTCCGAGAGCATATGACAGAAAATCTGGGAATGATGTCAGTGGGATGCTTACATATTGAGACTTTTGGCTATTGGCACACACATATAAGGGTAATAACACCAAACCACATTCAGAGGGTCAACTCTGTGTTATCCACCTGACATCAGTATCCCTTTAAAGAAGGCTGGAGTGAAGAATCTTTAAATTTCCTTGCATTATGGAGTTTTCGTGTTAATTTTCATTCAGTCAGTCACACGACAAACACTCTCAGCACTAAGGCTCTGAGGGCCTAGCAGTGAGTGAAGTCATGCCCTCGTGCAGCTTACATTATAACTGGGGGACACCAAAAATAACGACAAAAAAATAACATGCTACGATTTCAGAGGGCGACAAGTTCCATGAAGAAAGGAAAGCAGGGAGTGGAGGCTGAGAGTGAATGGGGTGAGGGGAAGGGTGGTTTATGGCAGGACGGTAGGAAAAGGCCTCTCTGAGAAGGTGGAGTGTATGCAGAGCCTTGGATGAGGGGAAAGGATGAACCTTGAGGAGATCTGCACGCAGGGCCTCCCAGGCAGAGGGCTCCAGAAAGCCGTTAGAGAGAAACAGTCGGCTCACGTGATGTTGGGGTCCTCAGCGCAATGCTATTGTGAAGGGAGACCCCAATGGGGGCGCGGGGGCCCCGTCTGCTTGTTTCCAGCAAATCCGACAAGTCAGTGGTTGGGTTCACGTCCCCGCTCCCCACTCTGGCGTGTGGTTCTTTTTCTTTACTTTCAATTTGCATGGCAAGCTGGAGAGAAATGAATTACATCCCCCCGGGTTTCTCTGTTCCGTACAATTAAGAAAAGCTATTTCTTAGTCACAAGGCGGATGACGGCACCAAGATTCCCCATTTTCTCTCTGCAGGGAGGCTGTCATCACTCAATATTAATTGATCCTACTTTTCATCCATAAAGCCGGGGTTGAGACAAATTTTTCGTCACAGAAACGGCAACTATTACACTATTAAGGTGAGTTATTAGTGGCGTCTCCATTAGAGCACACTCGTGTTCACATGGCATCAGCTTCCTCAACTCTCACCGTGTTTCTTTCACGGGGAAAAATGAGTAAATTATTATCTTCTTTCCTGATACGGATGAATTGCCAGCGTCTATCTCGTTTAAGGTTGCCGGAGATTTTTCCACCATTTCATCAAAACTAGGAACACACAGAAAGGGTGTAATATATCTTGGGTTCCCAGTGGGAGAGCATGTCAATCGAATGCAATTTTATTTTCCTGCTAGGGAGCAGATAAAGTGAAAACAGCAAGAAGAAGACACAAGAAACTCTCAAAAACTGAGGAAAGCTAGTATCATTTATGTATATTTTTCTTTCTCTGGACAAAAATTTGCTTATTTGTAAGTAGGGGACGGAGGAACCTAGTTTAAGGAAGAAAGGGAGGGAGGGATAGAGGGAGGGAGAGAGAAAGGGAGGCAAAAGAAAAGACAGGAAAAAAGAAAGGGGAAAAAGGATCCAGTTCTATCTACAAGTAAACAGTCCACAATGAATTGGTGACATGTGGGAAGAGCTGAACCCATGGGGTGATCAGATGCTGGCATCCAGTGAAGAACAATTCTCAAGTTTAAGAGAGAGCTTTGGATACCCGTCTCTTCCAACTTCTCTTCAGTCATTTATTCACCTAAGAGCTCTGGCCTTGTGGAAGGGTAACCACAGGGCATTTGCATTCCATCAATATGCTTAAATGTCACAAATCTTGACTTTCACAGCTGGAAGCCGGGATTAGCAATTTACAGCTGGGGTGATGAATAGCTGTGGCTGAAGCAGAAGGCTTTTCTTAAACATATAATTTTGTCTTGAGAAGAGATGCACTCTGCTCAATAAGGCCTATGACATGAAATTAGAGAGTCTACGGATGTGGCTCATGGCATTCAAAAGAAGGACAAAGATGAAAAATAAACAGTGATCGTTCGCTGCCAGACTAGCAGGTCACCGCAGGGGCCTTCATCTGTGTCCCCATCCCCCAAGTGCTGCGTGTTGGGGCTGCCCTTTCCTCTGAAAACTGCTCCCGGCCAAATGGGAGCCTCAAGGTGTGGGAATTTAAGAGGCTTGAGAGGATCACAAAAGCTACTCATGTGGCCCCTTCTTTCTATTTGCTGTGGCAGGAACTGTGAATTGTGTCAATTAAAACCCAATTCTACCTCCTTCAAGCTAGTCATCCTGTAATACAGAGACCAGAAGCCAAAACGACATTTCCTGTTCACAGGTGAGGAAACTGAGGCACAGAGAGGTTGAGCAACTTCCCCCACATTACACAGCTAGTAAGTGGCACAGCCAGAATGTGAAGTCTGGCTCAGGAATCTGTGCGCTCAACCACTCCATTGAGAAGCGAGACTTTGAACATAAATGTCTGTATTCGTTATCTAGTGATATGCAACACATCATTCCAAAACTGAGCAGCTTAAACCAACAACAAACATTTATTACCTCACAGTTTCTGTGGGTCAGGGGTCCAGGCGCTGCCTAGCTGGGTGTCTCTGACTCAAGGCCTCTAATGAGGTGGCATCAAGGCCAAAAGGATGTCAAAGCTCCACCCAGGAAGGACCTACTTCCAAGCTCATGCACACGGGTGTTGGCAAAACTCAGGTCCTCCAGGGCCACTGGACAGGGGCTGTTAGCAAAAGGCCTCCCTAAGCTCCTTGCAACATGGTCCCTCCTTTGGACAGTTCACAACACGGCAGCTGACTTCCTGCAGAGGGAGTGAGTGTGAGAGAGTCCACGGTGGAAGCCACCACTTTGTATAACCTAATCTTGGAAGCGACATCCCATCACTTTTGCTGTATTTTGTTCACCAGAAGCAAGTCACTAGGTCCTCCCACTCTCAAGGGAAGAAGATGACACAGGAGCATGAACACCTGTGATCACCAGGGGCTATCTTGGAGGGAGCCTGCCATGCTGCTCACTATCATGTGGCTAAGAAGCAGAAAAGCTGAGTTTAAGTTGTTTTTACCTCCGTTAACTTAGCTCCCAACTCCAAGCGCTGTCTAGGACTTCAACATGTCTCCAAGTTTGGAGAACAGAACCTCAGTGGGCTCACCACTCTGGGGTACTGGCTTCCATCACCTGCCTTAAGCCACCTCTGACGTCTCACTTCACAGCTAAGACAGTAAAAGGTATCAGTAGAAAAGGCAAGTTTCTTAAATGTTAATTATTTTGGTCTAATCCATTTATATGAAGTCCACAATAAGAATCCACTGAGTAAAAATAAGAAAAAGTTTTGGTTTTAATTTACGATTTTCAGGCTGGCAAGCAACAGTGGTAAGAAAAGGAGCAGCTGGGCCACCAGTTTGGGGGATAAAGCAGGTGATCCTGCAGACCCTCCACATGCTTCTTCCCTTCCCAAGGCATCATCTCAGCCCAGGCTGTTGGAAGAAGCAGCAGTAACTTTCCTTTCACAAGCTTCATCATCTCGCCCTAGACAAATAGACCCTTTCCAAGCAAGAGATCCGTAACGGACTGAAAGCCTGGGAGCATGTGCCAGGGCACCCTGGATACATCGAGTAAGTCCCCAAAAGCTCGACTGGTAGGCATGAGTACCCCCAGAGAGTCCTTTGCCCCAGGAAGTTGGTTTGATTGAGGCACTAACACGGGTTTTCCAAGCTGCACTTAGGTGGGCCTAGTCATCAGACTTGGTCTAGGATTTCCAGGGTCTTCTAGTGCCCACCAAACAAGAGACAAATCTCCAGCCATACAGGGCCTGCGAGGTCAAAGATGGGTCATGATAAGTCAAGGTAGATGCTTTGCCAAGATACCAAACAGGCTCGACTAAGGCTGTGCCCACACTGAACTAGTTTCCAGATACAGGAAAAGAGACACTGGGCTAGGACATTACTAACGTAGAACTGGGTGGGATGTTTTAGACATTTCCCCTGCATCAGCCTCCCATCCCTCCTTGTTCATCTTTGCATGTCCAGCCTGAAGAGAAAGAGCAGCTAATCAATAAATATCCAATGAAATAATTTTGTGGAATATTCCGTCAGCCAACACTGCTTCCTCCATTAAGGAAAGTCTGCCCCACCAAGTATGCCAGCTCCCTTAGGAATCTACAACCAATCCTGCATCTAAAGCAACATTTATTCCATACGGTGCTGCACATGCTCGTGTTTACCAAGACACTGAACTTACACCTGGGATGCCCAACTGACATAATCCCTTTTCCCTTTTAAGAGAGCCCCAAAAGGCTATCAAACTATGTATCCTCCTTCTATAAAGTCACATATAAGCACCTGAAAAGCATGTTTATGCAACAGAATGAAAGAAAGTCTCAGCTGCTCATAAGTGTAGCAGGTACTCATCACCTACCTAATTTTTATTTACCAGGAAATCCGATACAAACAAAGAACAGCTTCAGGCATGTCTGAAACACAGAGCTGAGGAAATGACTTTCTAGACTTAATGACAATGACATGAAACTGGAAGCCAGAATCACCTACTTTTCCACTCCAGAATTGTTTCTGAAAATCTTTCGCGGGAAAAAAAAAATCCAGCAGGCCTCCTTTCTTCTGAAGCATTGGTAAAATCTGGTCAAAGTATTGGATGAAACCTCTTGGCCAAATTTCTTTGAAGCAGCATTGCTAATAACAATAATTAGTCGGGTGCATAGAACGTTAGCTTGTTTTCTGTTCCATTTTAACCAAATTAGATAAAATTATTACCACCGCCACAGTGCTGCTTTTATGAATCCCTGCAGAAAAATAACTTGGTTTTGCTTTGACAGAGAACAGTCATCACCAAGGAATTTCATTTTACTGAAGGCAGTGTTAAGTCTCTGAAATTTACTGCTTACACATACGTGCGTGTGTGTGCGTGCACACACACACACACACACACACACACACACACACACTCACACACACCTGAGCCCATTGTTACACGAGACTGAATGTTATTTCTTAGTCTGGATCTGGAGTAGCTAGGAAAAGAGCAAGAAGAGTTTCATATTAAGAAAGGAATGCAAAGAATGCCTTCCTTCCTCTTAAATCTAATCTTATTACCTCCATTAGTGAATGTTTAACAATAACAGTAATACTAATAGCAGACTGGGTTGCATTATCAAAGGCAACAATAATACAGAAGATATATACAGCGTCTTTGCTGGGAAAAGCTTAAAGCCATTTCATACATATTATCTCATTTATCTTTAAAAATCCCCACAAACTCTGTAAAAGCGCATTTATCTGTGGTAAAACACGTTTTATGGGAACCGATTTCCTTACCACTCTGCATCTTCTGTTTGCAAACAGGGCCTGTTTCTAGCACACCTCCCAACCAGAACGTCAACTCGTAACTCATGCCACTGACTTCCTTTCATGATTCTTAAAAAGAAAACATGCAACCAATTCTTAGCAATTACAGCAACCGAAAACAAAAGTGAAACATGGATAGGAAATTAAATAAATTCACGGTGCCCAACGATTGCTGTTATCCAAACAGAAATAAACACACACACACTCTCCGCGAAAACTCTGCTACACAATTTATCAATGAACAGTGAAAGGAAACAGAAGCTGAAAGTGGGTCAGAAGAAACTATTTAATCTAATAGTCTGGAAATTCTATTGGAAGGACAGATGGTTTCACAGAAGTCCATGCTACCTAGAGGAGCACGGAGCGATCTTCTAGGAAAGAAAAATGTTTCTCTACCCAACAACACAAACTATTTTCAGCAAAGGAGGAAACTATATTCAGCACAGGATAAACTCTGAGCTTGGCACATAGACAAAACTGGGACTAAGTGGCAGCCATCCACACGTACCCAAGTTCAGACAGGGCCTTCCAAACCTGAGCCAGAGGTCAAACAGCCCTATTTTAAACCCAGCAACAAACGGAAGCTAACACTACACTCCAATGGGTTATTAATCAGTAACTGTGACTTTGGCAAATAAGAAAAGTGGTTCCCAATAGAAGATGAGCAGCGTGATTTCGATGTGGCTTCCAACCCCCAGACCCTGAGGGACCTGGGCAGCAGGCAGCAAGATGCACAAGCCACATGGGGACAAAAGACCAAAGTTCAAGCTGTGGCCCTGCAAGTCAGATGCACCCTGTGCCTGGGCCTCCCTATCTACACGATAAGACTGAAAAATCACCTAGAGATCTGTAAGGAACACTTGAGCTAAAACACAGTAAGCTGCCAAACAGCCCACCACCTCGGATTCACCAAACATACCAGTAGGTGCTCCCTAGAGCAAGACTCAATCGCAGGGGGAGCCATCACAGCTGGAGTCTTTGAATGGCAGCTCAGAGTCTACCAAACCTCAGAGCTGTCCCTGGAGGACCTGTGGCACAGCCGCCATTGCTTAAGAGCAAAGGTTTTGAAGAAAGCAAGGTACAGTTCTGATGCTAGCCCCACTGCATCTTCGCTGTGGGCATGCTGAGTAACCTCTCTGACTGAGCCTCAGCTCCTCATCTGTGAAATCAGAATCCTGTGAGGATTAACTTACACTAAGCACGGTGCACGGCTCATTAGCTGTTATTACTGTTGTTACTGTTACAATATTAATATTATCATCAGCAGCATCCCAGGCTGTTGCTCCCATCCCACCTCGTCATCGGCAGGGATCCTCAGCGAGCCAATAGAGGGCACAGGAGCAGGACGCCTTTCTGCCATTGAGATTAAAGGCTGCAGCAGGAGGACCCTCCCTCAGGGATGAGTTTAAGGTTTGAGAGATGTAAAATGTCATCCCCCGCCCCCCAACTCACACTGGGGGACCACCTGCCTAATGTGGTAACATCCAGGGCTGCTTTGGGTCTTCCTTACATCCATCCCCTCCCTCCTCGTGGCTCCTGACATTTTGCTTTAAGATTGGTTTGTTTGTTTGTTTGTTTGTTTGTTTGTTTGTTTTACCTGAAAAAGTCATGCCAATGACTTTATGTTCAATTCTGCTCAAGAGCTGCAAATACTGTAGATGAATTTGTTATGTTCTAAAGCTGCAGGTATCATATTTAGAGAGGGGTAATAAATGCCTCATTAAGGATGGCAAAACAAACACTTCAGGCTACTTGAGGCTCCATCTAAAGGAACCCCACGGTGAAACCCACTTTACACCAAGAATCCTCCTGTAATGCAAATAACCACCCCATCCCCCCACTTCTTTTCCTTCCTTTCCATAGCTTCCTATGTGGGGCTGCCCTGTAAAGAGGAACCCACACCTGCAGGCACCTGCAGCCAGGTGTCACGTCCAGCCAGCTCCCTGATACATGACAGAATCAAGCTCGGTCCATTAACCCCTGTTCTAGGTTGACAACTCTACATCATTTCTATAGGTCCTGGTCAGACTGGCAAGGACAGGGCAAAGGAACAGAAAAGGGATTTAGGGAACAGAGGTGGTGGGGACCTAATTAAGGAAAAAGCTTCCAGAAAATTGCCAAGAAGGAGGCTGAACCACAGCCAACAGACTCTTTCTAAGGTGGAGTGGTTAGAGCTAACTGCGATGAGCCATGTAACTGAAAATAATGGCCTATCTAGATGCTGACAATGTAACTGGGACCCCAATATGCCTGGTGTATGTTATCCACAGCCATAGTTTTGGCTGTACCCTGAGCTGGGCTATGCCCTCCTGGCCAAGTGGGAAGGGCACAAACACTCACTAGCCAAGGCCCCTAGCCAAGAAGGGGCTGTCTGCAGACCCCAGACCACTACGAACTATGAACCTGTTGGCCAGCAAAAAACTATTTCCTAAACTCAGCTCTCACTCTTTCTTCGTCTGAGCCCTCCTTGCCAGCACTCATTCCCATCCGTGTAACCTCCCTTACCCAACCTCCACCCTCCCCTCCTGTGTCCTCCGCTGTGCCTGTGGTTGGTCAGCCCCTAGGGCTGGGCTCTCTGGAAAGAGGGTCTGGAGGAGGAGAAGCTTTTCCTGGAAGTTGAGGAGAGAGAGGACCCAGGTTAGCCTTGGGGGGTGGGGACGAGGGGCAGTGCTCCATGTGGGGAATGGTACATGCAAAGGCAGAGGGGCGGAAATCAGTGGTTCCATTTCAGGAATAGTAAATAGGTTCCTGGGATAGACAGTTGGGGAAGGAGGGGAAAGACAGATAGCGGGGAGCCAGCTTGAAAAGTGTTTTTTTTTTTTCCCGATAGACAAAAATTTAAGATTTTAGGGTTTCCTGAAGAGGCGGGGTATCCACTGGGGACATCTGGGTTTCAGTTACAACTGAGATGTGGAGGACTCAGGTAAGGAGGGTATTTTTGGCTGCCAGGATGAGGTTGGATTTACTGCCCTTAGTCTAACCCAGCAGTTTTCTTTCTTTATTTTTATTTTTTTTTTAAGTTTATTGGAGTAACATTGGTTAATACAATGATATAATTTTCAGGTGTACATTATAATTTGACATCTATATATTCTATTCTGTGATTACTACCCGAAGCCCAGTTTCCTTCGACTACCATATATTTGATCCCCTTTACCCACTGGCTTCACCAGTGAATTCTACCAAACATTCAAAGAAGATTTCATACCTATTCTCCTCAAACTCTTCCAAAATATCGAAGAGGAGGCAATACTTCCCAACTCATTTTATGAGGCCAATATTACTCTGATACCAAAACCTGGTAGAGATAACACACAAAAGAGAAAACTACAGACCAGTATCTCACATGAACGCAGATGCAAAAATCCTAAATAAGATACTAGCGAACTGAATACAGCAACACATTAAAAAAATTAAACACCACAATCAAGCGGGCTTCAGCCCAGGGGCACAGGGATGGTTCAACATATGCAAATCGATTAATGTGATACACCACATAAACAAATTAAAACATAAGAATCATATGGTCATATCAATAGATGCAGAAAAAACCTTCCACGAGATACAGCATCCATTTATGGTCGAAACACTTAACAAAATCAGTATAGAAGGAAAGTACCTTAACATAATAAAGGCCATCTATGACAAACCCTCAGCCAACATTACAGTTAATAGTGACAAACTGAAAACCTTCCCTCTAAGATCAGGAACAAGGCAAGGCTGTGCACTATCACCACTCTTATTCAATATAACATTGGAGGTCCTAGCAAGTGCAATCAGATGAGAGAAAGATAAAAGGCATCCAAACAGGAAATGAAGAAGTTGAACTGTCACTATTGGCAGATGACATGATTCTGTATGTAGAAAACCCTAAAGACTCCACAAGAACGCTACTAGAAACAACAAGCACATACAGTAGTTTCTGGATACAAAATCAACATTCAAAATTCCATAGCATTCCTATACTCTAATAATGAAGCATCAGAAAAAAAGTGGAAAAATAATTCCTTTTGCAATTGCAACAAAAAGAATAAAACACCTAGAAATAAATTTAACAAAACATGTGAAGGACCTATATTAGGAAAACTACAAGACCCTATTAAAAGAAATCAAAGAAGATACAAAGAAATGAAAAGATATTCTGTGTTCTTGGATTGGAAGAACCCAGCAGTTTTCAAAGCAGCCACAGCAAGAAGTGACATCACCTGGGATACTGCTAGAAATACAAAATCGTGGGCCCCACCCCAGACCTACAGAATGACAAAATCCAGGGGTAGGGGCTCAGCGCTCTGTGTCCTAACAAGCCCATCAGATGACTCTGATGTTGCTAAAGTTTTAGAACAGTGGTTTGTACCAAGGCTTCCCAGCCTACACCATGTCACACGTTCATTCAGCACACAGGAAAGAAACCGGGCTCTGGGGAACTGGAGGTGACCTCCAGGAGAGCCTAACAGCCCTGAGGGCTACCGGGAAACAAAGCTCAGCACATGTGACCCACCTGAGGCGCCCACTGCTCACTCTCTCAGCCACAACTGCATGCTGGTATCCACCAGTATTTTCAAAAAATACTAATGTCTTAAAATACTAATTAAGATTGACTTAATTAGTCTGGGTGCAGCTTGAACATGGAAGTTGTTAAAAGCAAAGCTGGAGAATGGTTGTCTCAACTGGTGTTTTTTTAGCAGTATGGCCTGTCCGTCCAGGTATACTACAAGCTGCTTCACAGCAATAAATTATGAGTTGGTCATAATATATAGTTACATATGTAAGTAGTTACTAAATTATTTTTTACTTAAAAAAATCATACCAATATTATTTTTTCTCCCATCTCCACTTGGATAAAAGAAATCTGCACTCCATCTGGTTTTTGAAGGTTTTCAAAGTGTGGTCCCCAGACCAGCAGGATCCACATCGCCTGGGAGCGCGTTAGAAATGTGGATTCTCGGGCCTTGCCCCAGACTTGCTGAATCAGAAACTTTGGGGCTAGGGCCTGGGATTCTGGGTTTTAAAGAGCCCTCCAGCTGATTCTGATCAGCCTCAAGCTAGAGAACCACTACCACAGGGAAATAATTAGTACTAAAGGCTTGTAGTCTCTTTCCGGAGGTTAACATTATTTTGGACATCTTAGAAGCTGCTTACCATCTCCCTTCATGACCCATGAAATCAGACAGGGCCAGGATTTATAAGCAGCCATTAGGCACCCAAACTCTTAGCCCTCAAACATTTTAGTCTGTTAATTTTTAAACCTTAATGTAAATTATGATTCTTCTTTTTAGATTAGTCTTTTTCCGGTTGTGAAGAGAAATTAAATGGACAATTTAAATAGACAGTAATTACCAACTGCTTCTGCAGTTGTGTTTAGGGCTATGGTTACCCAGACTAGAAGTTGGGAAAAAAACTGGACCCTTAAATGATTTGTTGCGCAACATACGTGTTTTCAATAACAAATATCACCCTGTGTAATGACCATGACCACCCAAAATTTATATATGGAGCTTAAGGCCAAAATGCTGGCAGCTAGAATCCAAGTATGAGCCTGGTCAGCACAATGTCGAAGAAAAAAAAATCCCAAAGGTCAGCTCTTAAGGACCTCTTAGACAGGAAAACCACAAAGATGGGAATTTAAAAAATGTGGCAATGTGAACTGATCCTAGAAATTGTAATGTGTGTCATGGGAATGTTTTACAAGCAAGAGTTTAAGAGGAGAAACAGAAGACGAGCTTGCCGGGCATGTGCGATGGAGCATGAGTTACTGCTCAGATTTTTCATGGTAAAGCCTTTTGACTTAGTTCAAACTCATCACAGTGTACAGGAAGTTCAGGGACCAAGAGAGCCCAAAGCGAAGGCTCTGCTGTTCAGTAAGATGACGGGATGTGCTACAAACACCCAAGAGCTTGGTGGCCTAGGACGAGTTACTTTTATAACCTCTCCAAGCTCCAGATCTTAGTTTATTCTTCTATAACCTGGAGGTGACTCCATGCACTTCGTGTGATCACTGTTAGCTTGCTGAAAATTGATTAATAGGTGTTGAGTAAATAGCAGCTCTAATAATTACATGTAAAAAATAAAGTTATTACCTCTCATACACTGTTCATGGAAATGCAGAATGGCGCAACTACTTTGGAAAGCAGGTGGGCAGTTTCTTATGAAGGTAAATATACATTCTCAATTCTACGCCTGTATATTTACCCAATGGAAATGAAAACATATGTGCACACAAGACTTGTTCGCAAATGTTCATCGCAGCTTTCTTGATAATAGCCCCAAACTGGAAACAGCCCAAATGTTCAACAGGAGAATGATTAAACAAACTGTAACACATCCAAACAATGAAATATTCCCCAGAAACAAAAAGGGATGATGTCTTGATACATTAGATAACATGGATGAATCACAAAAGCATGCTGAGTTACAGGCGTCCAACACAAAAGCATACATATTGTGTGTTTCCCTTCCTGTGTTATTCTAAAAGAAGCCAAATGAATCGACAGTGACAGAAGATCAGCGGTTGTCTGGGACAAAAACTGGGGAAGGCAGGAGGGGAATATTCACGGGTGACAGAAAAGTTCTATATCTCGAGTGTGGTGGTAGTTACATGGGCGTTTATACTTATCAAAACTCATCAAATCATACACTTAATATTTTATTGTATACAAGTTATACCTCAAACAAAAACAGAGACACCAATCGCTAGGCCTGACAGCTGGCACTGAGCTCTCATGTGCAGTACACGAATCCTGAGTGAAGAGGGTTCAAACACTGGTCCGACTTACTATTTGCTACCAGTGAAGGCAATTTTTCTTCTGAAAACGAGAAAAAAATAATCCTTCCCTCCAGCTCTCACGGCTACTAGGATGATGGAGAGCGTTGTTTGAAATGCCTCAATGCAGAACCAGAGTATCCAGTTGTGTGGCCCTCGCGCCCGCCATCCAGGTCCGAGCAAACCCATCTCCCTCTACTCCCTGCGCTCCCTCACCTGCCAGTCAGACCCTGGGACCACTTCCTAATCTCTCTTGTCCCCACTGAGACTCCCTCAGCTAAGACTACCTTCACATCTTGCCTGGTGATTCTAATAGCTTCCAAATGGTTTCCTCTCCCAGAGATTTTACCCCCTCCACTCTTCTTCATTCTAAACCCAGAGCAATCTTTCTGGAATGTGAATATGATGTCACCTATCACCTACCCTCTTCCCACCTTAAAAACCTTCAATGTTTTTGACAGAGCCGAGACTCCTCAGTCCAAAATTGAAGACTTTTAGTCACCTGGCCTCCATTTACTTCTCTCAAAAGCCACGCTCCAATCAAACCGAACTGCTGACAGCTTCCCATATGTGCAATGTTGTCTCCAGGTTCTGGCCCCTCCCCTAGGTTGTCCTCTTTACCTGAAAAGATCATTTCCTTCACCCTCATTCTTCTGCCTGGCTAACTCCAAATCCACCTGCTGACCTCAGCCTTCCTTGATACACACAGCCTTCCCACAAGACTTGGGACTACCACGTCCCCTCTATCACCATCACTCTAGCATTGGGTACTAAAATCACTTGCTTCACGTGTAAGAGATTTTGAACTGTTTTGGACTAGTGTACTAGACCACTGCATTGTGTCTCTTCAAAATTCAAATGTTGAAGCCCCACCCCCCAGGGTGACTGTGTTTGGAGAAAGCAAGTGAATTAGGATTAAAGAGGTCATAAGGGGGTGGGGCTGAGCTCTAGTCCAATAGAATTAATGTCTTTATAAGAAGAGACATGAGAAAAAGAGCGTGAGCACACGCTCTCTGTCTCTCAGCCATGTGAGGACACATTTGCAAGCCAGGAAGGAAGCTCTGACCAGAACCTAATCACACTGGCCCAGATCTCAGACTTTCAGCCTCCAGAACTGTTAGAAAATAAGTGTCTATGGTTTGAGCCACCCAGTCTGGAGCATTTGGTTATAGCAGCCAAGTTGACTAAGACAACCGGGATAAACCTCCGGTTCGCCCATATGTCCTCAGGACACAACATCTAGTCCCCAGTCAACATTCAATAAAAATTTGTGGAATCAATGTCTATAGCCATGCTACCCTGAATATGTCCGACCCCATCTGACCTCAGAAGCTAAGCAGGGTCGGGCCTGGTTAGTACTTGGTTGGGAGAGCACCCAGGAAGACCAGGTGTTATAGGCGTAAAAAATAAAAAATAAGGGATTGTAAGATGACAAGGCCCTTGTAATCTGTGAGGTCAACCAAGGGTTTTCTTGCCTAAATAAATAAATAAATAAATAATAAACAAACAAACAAATAAATAAATAAATAAAATTGTGGAATCAATAAACTGTCATCCTATAGTCCCCAGGAAAGCCAACGGCAAACTTTCATAATAAAAACAGTAGATTAATCTGAATTAGAGGTGCAGAATCAGACCCAGAACTGAGTTATCCTTCCTCAGAAACAGACTAGAGTAGCACCACCCAAAAGAACTTTCTGTGGTGACGTGTCTCCTATCTGCACTGTCCAACATGGTAGCCCCCAGCCACATGGGTTGTTACCTACCTGAAGTGTGGCTAGTGTGACAGAGGAACTGCATTTTTAATTTAATTTCAATTTAATTATTACATTTAAATAGCCATGTGGCTGGTGGTGCCTGTACTGGACAGTGTAGAACTAGGCAGTTTGAGCAAATATCAGGCCCTGGGCACTGGCCTCATTATACAGATCACTCATTGTGCCAACTGGCCCCAGCACCAAACACATATAGAACACACTGATTCGCATGTTGCCAACACAGGTAGCTGTCAAGTGGTGAGAGAATGGCCTGGTACCGAGAAGTTGGCCATACGCATGCATAAAAGGCATAACGAGGCATCATTTTGCAGAAATTGTGATGCTTTATGGGCCTCTATCTGCAATGAAACCCGTCAAAGGGCAAGTTTATCCCTCAATGACTAGAGTTAATTGAAAATTTAAGACCTGATCAAATCACCCAGAATTGAGATTTTGGGCAGCTTCAGTGCTTCACTGGAAGATTCCTGATGCTTTTTGCCTCTGCCAGCCCCACAAGTGAGGGTGAAGGTTCCAATATCATCTGCAACAGCACTGAGCTCTAAACAAGAGACAAACAAGATTGGGTTAACTCTGATCTTGTTTTCTTTTTAAGTGCACATGGTCCCCTTCCAGCCTAAGCCACCAGGTAGAAGTGGGCCAACACACTTTCTCCAATTTTTAATCTGTTGAAGAGTCAGATGAGCATCTTCTCTATGAAAAATAAGCATATCAAGTGCTTCTTAAAAATCCTCTTTGGCCAAAACCACATGGAAGAGGAATATTCTTACATGCCTCTAGATAACAACACAAGTTTTCTAATAAGCAAGTTCTAATTGGTGTCAATACCTATTTGTCTAGCACCCTGTAGTGTATAAAAGAGCTTTGATGCCCAAGAGATTTACATTCAAATTCTGCCCCAGTCACTTCCTGGCACCGTATCTTTAGAAAAGTTACTTAATCTCTCCGAGTATCTGTTTCCTCATCTGCAAGAACAGGAGGAGTGTACCCACATACCTCACTGGGTTTCTGTGAGGGTAAAATGACGTAAGAGGCCACGCAAAGACAAATGTTCACAACAACTTAATTGGTAATCACCAAAAACTGGAAATGACCCAAAGGTCCATCCATAGGCGAATGGCAAAACAAAACTATGGTATAACCACGTAACAGAATACTACACAGAGAGAGAACAGGAATGAACGACTTACATAACAACCAACACAAATGAATCTCCAAGTAAGCTGGGTGGAAAAAGCCAGACCAGAAAGAGTAAAGACCATGAGATTCCATTGATAAAAAGTTTTGTCAAATAAAATCAGTGACACAAAGAGTGACAGACAGCAGATAACTGGTTGTCTGGGGACAAAGGCTTGGAAAAAAGGAGACAGTACAAAGGTGCAACTTTTGGGGTGATGGAAATATTCCACCTCTTGACCAGGTGATGGGTTCATGGGCTTGAACACTTTAAATACCTGCGGTCTAGGGGGCTTAAATTACACTTTGGCAAAGTTGAAAAGTTGAGGGAGAATGAAATAAGAAAGAAAATGCCCATCACAGGACTTGGCACGTAGTAGGCTCTCGACCAATACTGGCTCCATTCTGGAGCAACAATGAATAACCCCATTAGAACTTCTGGAAACGAACTTGAGAAGCTGCCAGGGAACGAATCAGCACGTGTAACATCTACTTTGAAGGAGAACATTTACTTGTACCTGACACTATACTCAGCTAGAAAGCATGAACGAGAAAGAAGAACAGAAAGATGAGCAAGGCTTGGTCTGTGTCCTAAAGAAAACACAAATAACTATAATACATGTAATAAAAGTGTCCTAGGATGGTACTGACAAACTACAGTGTGCAGAAAAGAATAATTGCAAGAAGGAACAATAACAGGTAGGTGGGATTCTGGCAAACAGTGAGAGGTCTGGCAAGCCCTGTGTGGAAGGAGTGGCCTGTGCTAAGTGGGGAGACTGGAGAGGGAGGGTCCTAGGGGGAAGAGGGCAAGGCCAAGGGCCAAGGCACGCCATCCTCCAGGGCAGCAGTTCCCAATCTTTTTGGCACCAGGGACCAGTGCTCCTATGAGAATCTAATGCCTGATGATCTGGTGATGAGGTGGTGATGCCAGCAGTGGGAAGTGGCTGTAAATACAGATGGAGCTTTGCTCATTTGCCTGCTACTCACTTCCTGCTGTACAGCCTGGTTCCTAGGTACCAATCCTCAGTCCAGAAGTCGGGGACCCGTGCTCCAGGGGACAAGTTGGGGGAGGGTCCACAAAGAACAAGGCCAAGCTGAGGTGAGCCCTGAGCACGCACTGGAACCTCCATTTCATTTATCCAGGGGAACTAGCCAAAGGGTTTGGCATGATCAGATTTGTGTTTTATACAAACAGGTCCTATCTAGAGGGCAATTAAGCAATTTATCAAGAGTCCTGACATTTGTGTCTTTCAACTCAGTAATTCCTAAAGAAATAACCAGAAATGTGCACAAAAACTTATGTCTAGCATTGCTTATCACAACATTATTTATAATAGCCCAAAGCCTGAAATAACTTAAATGTCCAATAAAAGGGAACCTCTAAATAAATTATGGTATGCTGAGTGATTGAATCATGTACAGCCATTAAATCATATTTTTGGAACATAAGGAATGACAGAGGGCATGCCTCACTATACAATATTTAGTTGAAAGAAAGCAGGATCCAAAAATATACACTGAGTATTCATTCAACAAATATTTATTGATTAACTACTATGTGCCAGGCACTGTTTTAAGTACTGAGATACAGCAGAGGATAAAGCAGATATAACCTCTGTACTCATTAGAAGGGCTTCTACCTTCTAATGAAGGAAAGCAGGCAATAAATAAGGAAAGAAGCAAAAGGAAAATATATAGCATGAAAGATGGTAAGAAGTGCTACAGAGAAAATCGAGAGGAAAGAGATAGGGAGTTGGGGGTAGGTAGAAATTTTAAATCAGTGGTCAGGAAAGGTTCCTCAGAGAAGGTGGTTAAGAGTTGAGCAAAGGGTATATCTGGGAGGACTTCCAGGCAGAGGGAACAGGCAGTGAGTGTAAAGGCCCTGAGGAGGCCTTGGAGCCTTGAGAAATAGCAAGTTTGTAGTGGCAGAACACACAGGACACATGACGGGAGAACGGTGCCACTTAAGGTGAGGGAAGCCACAGCAGGGCTTTGAGCAGAGGGGTGACATGATCTGCAAGGTGACAAAGGCAGAAGCCAGGAGAAATGGTTGAGATTTTTCCAGTAGTTTTCTAACATTTTCATAATGGACATATGTTCATCTTATAACGAGAGAATAAAGGATAATTCAATTAAAGAAAGCACAGCGCAGAAAACAGTATGGGTGCTATGAGTGAAGCACAAGGAACCGGAGAAACATATGAGGAGTTTAGAGAAGTAATTCAGATGACGAGTGATAAAGCAGTTGGAAGACAGAGGAGGTTGAGCAAAAATTACTCTTCCTAATAAGAGAAGAAATATAACCACAGTGCAAAAATACATGATCTCAGCAGCTTGACAATCAAATTTTAACATCTTGGTGTATTTCCTTCCAAGCTTTCTTCCTATACCTGCCTTTGTTTTCCCCCTTAATTGTCCTATAATGCCTAGAACATTGTGGGCACTCAAATATTCATTAAAAAAATAATGGATGACCAAATGCTCCAAATAACTTTGTGTTGGATTTGTTCAGGTTACATTAGCTCTATTACAAGCATTTTCAGCAGTAATTTTAACAGACTTGGGTGATGAAATGGAAATTGTGGGTGAGGAGAAGGCTCGGTCACAGAGGACTAAGGTGTCAGTCAGTCCGTCTAAGAGGATGGTGGTGACAGTATTGAAAGGGGGCCAGCAGGAAGCACTCTGATGAGGAAGCTGCTGGGTTTCATTTTGGGGTACACAGAAGGTCCCTGCGGACACCCAGCTGTCTCAGGGCTCAGGAAGCAGGTGGAGCCTCAGCATGGAGGTAGTCATAGCAGAATCAGTCAAGGAGGAGGAGTGGTAGCAATATTAGCAGCCCTACTCCATGTCAGACATTGCGCTAAGTCCTCACACACCTTCCCTCTTCTAATCGTCATGGCTGCCCTGTGAGGTGGGTATTCATGTGCACGTCTGGTAGATGAAGATGCTGCAGGTCTAGTGATCTGCCCAGCTACTCCACAGCAGAGCCAGGACTCACACCTACAAACATGAGGACTTGTCCCTCTCATTCTCTTTTCTGTTACTAGAAGCTTAAAATATACTCAGAAGCTCAGGGAGAACGTGTCTGAACATGCTTTAGTTTTGCAGTGCCTGGGTTTTTGCTCCCAACTTTCAGAGACTGGCCCCTGCCCCATGCCTGGCAAAAAAATAAATGAGAGAGAGAGAGAGAGAGAGAGAGAGAGAGAGAGAGGGAGAGAGAGAGAGAGAGAAAATGTTCCCTTCCTCTTCTAAAATGTATTTTACATGTTTTCTGACCTAAAATTACAGCCTGTTGGGTGTCTCATTTTTTCATGTGTAGGAGTCTTCTCTCCTAGTAGGTAAGGAGCTCCGGGAAACCATTTCCCCACAGCAGTCGTCCCAGTCTCCACCCTGTCAGTGCTCAGCAAAGGCTCTGTGATGAAAACACTGACCTTCACCGGCCTGTCACTCCAGTGCTAGTGGGACGCTGGTGATGGTAGGTGACCTGAGCACCCCCTGGCTCAGGTGAGGCAAAGCCAAGCCCAGATGGACGAGCACTCTTGAAAGATGGTGGAACAATGGCCAGATGAATTTCGTTGAACAGGCAGACAGATATGAGGAGATGAGGCGATTTCTCTTTTCCACATGGCTTGCTCGGACACAGGGTCTGCAAGCTGGTTGGCCCACGGGCCAAATTCAGCCCGCCCGTGCGTAGTACATGGCTCATATGTGGTTCTAACTTGTTATAATTTTAATTAGTTACTATCTTTTAAAATGTGAAAGGCTTCACATAAAAATCTGGATTTATACGAGCAGTCCCCTTTGAACAGGCCCACCCACCCCACCCGCCTCCCCAGGGTGTCCCTGTCAGGCTGTACCGCACTGACGAGGGCAGCCTCAGCTGAAGGCCCTGCCCAGGACAGGGCTACAGTACCAGGCTGGGTCCGAGCTCACCTGTCACCAGGAACACGGGGCACCAGTACTCACCAGCACTCAGGGTAGTGAAGTCCAGGAAGCGGTATTCATAAGACACGTCTATCTTGGTTTCAACCTGAGGCCTCTTCAAAGTCGAATAGATATTTCCAGGCCGTTTGTCATCGCGTTTCTCTAACTTGTTCAATCTACAACCCATCTCAGCAGCTGCCAGAAAAAGGGGGGTAAAAGGAGGGGAGTGATTTGCTTTTTCTGTGAGATTCTGTTTTTAAACACTATCGTATAAAAGACTCCGTAATTTCCCTGAAGAATACAGAAGGGACTTGAGCCTTTAAGGAACCTAGAGTATAATTTAATATATGACCTAAACACCAGAGGAACTGTGCTTAGTACCCAGGCTGACTTCTCTTTCTGTTAAGATATCATTACCAGACATCCTGTGATTCTGAAATAATACCAAAAGCACATGTCCTCTATATCTTTTCTCCCTTATCTGAGGAAGATAATACCCCAGAGTGCCTCCGTTCTACTATGATCTGTACATATGATTAAAAAATGGAATTCAAAAAGTAATACAGTGTATTACGGTGTCAGTCCATCTAAAAAGAGAGAGAGAGAGATGTGTCACCTTCGCTGCGGTTGCCGAAAGAGAATATTAAGTTGTTGTTTCAATTTCCCAAAGTCCTTTCTACCCTCAACAGTGATTACTTAGAAGAGAATTCATATTCATAAAACATCTCTAAAAGTACATGTCGGTATTTTTATGGGCCTCATCTAAAAGTCCCCTTTTCTTCTTTTTTTTTTTTAGACCAAACCACAGGAATAATAGTATGCTTCTACGCTCTCAGAGAGTCATTTCAGACCAAAATGAAAACTCGCTGAACACTAATAGCAGGGCCAGGGAAACTGGAAGCAGAAATCCACGTGTATTAGAGCAAAGAATTGTAGCTACGGTTTGAGAAGAAAATGGAGAGATGTTAAAATATGTGCATATCAGGGTGGCTGAGCTTCCAGTCTTCCAGGGGATTAAAAACCATGAAGGTGCTTTGTTTATTTCGGCAGAACAACAGTCACGAAATGACTTTCTACCCCCTCCCCACACTTCAGTGGAAGATATTTTCCTTTTGTGCACTGAGCATGACCAATACTTCCCCCATCTGCGGGATACTGGCGCTGCCATCAGAATATATTTCACAAAAATATTAACTGGCCAAGAATATCACAAACAGAAACGTGGTGACCGCTTCCTTTTAGAGATAAGAATTTCCTTTTGCTCAATCCATTCACAAGGTACCCAGCTTCCTAAGGCAATTTGGCAAGCTCCAGAAAAACAAAATAAACCTCCAAAAAGCAATGAGGGTGTGTGTGTGAGGGGGTGGGGGTGTAAAAGAGGGTGGTGTAGCGACAACCGGGCTATACTTTTCAGTAATTAAAAAAAGTCTGGAAGGATGGATGAGAACAGGAAGGCTTACTTATGCCTTAATAAGGGAACATTAGCGTCCAAAGGGCCAGAGCAGACATGATTTATGTGCAATCTGCATGGACTGATTACTTGTAAAATACTCTGTAGTTCTGCAGATTTAATAGCTGATTTGTACAGAGGCTGCATATTTAACCGCTAAAAAGCAAGCCGACTGGCCTCTGCTTGGAAAACGCAGAAGAAAAGTGGACAGGGAGGCTCCTAAGTCCTGGGGACCAGGGAACCCTGGCTAGATGAGCGCTGTTACCACTAGAATAGAACTGGAAATAACCGAGAGGCTTACCAAGTCACTCACTCACCTACCCCACCTGATAACCTGAGTGTCCGGGGATCTCCAAGAAGAAACCACATCCTCAAAAATCCTCTTATTCTTGCTATCCTACCTCAGTATCTCCTGAAAAACCACAAATATCTCCACGAGAAGAGCAAGAGACCAAACTCCTGGGAGCCACTAACAACTCCAGGATGATTTAATGTTTTCTGTAGAGGACAGGTTCCCTAGCAGCAGAAAGAAATCAAGGAGAGGGTTCCGAGGGTGAGTAAGAAAGATTCAGACGAGGTTGGGAGCTAGAGGAAAGGCATGCCAAGAAGCATTAGAAAAACTCCCAATTTAAAACTTTGAGTTTAAGGTTTCGGTCAGACTGTCCGGAACTGGACGTATCTGCCCAAGTTCATCCCGAAGGGCACTGTGCTTTTCTCACAAGACACGATGTGGCTCTAGGGAAATCATCTATGTGATCGTACACAGAAAAGATAAACAGTGGCAAACAGTAGCAAATATCCCTGAATCCTTGGGGTTTCGAACTTTAGAGATTCATTTCTGTGGCGTGCCTTCAACCCTGGCCGAGCAGCTACTCTTAAGGCACAGCTCTCTGGGAAAGGCCACATTGAAGCCGTTGCTGGCCACTAAGACCTTAGTGTGAATTTGTACTTTATTCTATTGTGTCAAGGACCCTACTGGCACACTGGCATTCCTTAGCTCTTTCCTTCACTCTACCCACCTCCACCCCTGTCAAAATAGAAAAGACTTTATACCAAATCGAGCTTACAAAAGGGAGGAAAAGTAAGATAAAACATACCTTACACTACTGTAGTTTTATAAACTTGACAGTTTACTATGTAAGGTTCCCAAACCAAATTCACAAAAGACTCTGGAAAGAGGCCTGGGGCAGGGAATGAGTATGGGCTTTGGAGGAAAGTGAGAGGTGAGAGGCAGGGGGAAGAGGGAAGGGAACAGCCTTGTCAGGCAAGATGACACCTAACGTGGTTGCACATTCTCTCACACAGACATTCAGGCACGTCTCCCTCAGGGTTCGAGGTTTCTAGTAGGGTGGAGAGCAAATGGTACATGCGATAGTTTCTAAATATAACCCCCAAAGTCCTTTGACTCTCCTGCCATCGAGAGGTGGGGTCTATGTCACCCCCACACACACACACACACAGACCGAACTTGGGCTCCATGACTGCTTGACCAAGGGAATATGGTGGAAGAACACAGTGCCAGCTCCTGGACTGTGGCCTTAAGAAACTGGGAGCATCCACGGCCTGACTCTTGGGATGCCCTCTCTTGCTTTCCAGCCACCACGTTATGAGGAAGCCCAAGCAGCCCCAAAAGGGAGGCACAAATGGGGTGGAACCAAGAGCCAGCACCAACTTGCCAGCCATCTTGCCAGCGAACCATCCCGGAAGCTTCTGGCTCAGTCAGGTCATGGACACCACATGGAGCAGAGGAAAGCTATTTCCACCAAGACCTGCCCAAACTGCAGATACCTGAGCAAAAGACACCACTGTTGCTGTCTTAAGCCTCTAAGTTTGGGGGTGATTTGTCATGCAACAGGTAACTTATACACCCAGTTCGTTCAAAATGACCCTGGCCTGCTGACTCCTCAGTCAACACCAGCTGAGGCTGGCCTGCATTTATGGGCCCTGCTTTGGCCATTCACCCTCGGAAGGAAATCTGGGTTGCTTCCAGTTTGGGTTTATTATGAATAGAGTGGCTTGTAACATTCACACAGAGGATTTTATGAGGCATAAGTATTCACTTCTCTAGGGTAATACCTAGGAGTGGGATTGCTGCTATGGCAAGTGCCGGGTCCTGTTAATAAACAATGATTCCCTTGACACACTCAGGGTGGCTAGATGCTGATCCCACAGGAGGAAGGTGAGACCCTCTGAGAGACCAATAAATTAGCCCCTCTGCCTCCCGTTGACTCTGGGGCATCAGCTCACTGAGTGGAATCGCGAGCAACGGCGCTATTCATGGCTATTTCTCCTTTTGTTTTTGTCCGTTTTTGTAAAGGAAACATGCTAAAAATCACCTATGTGTGTGATATTTTCCCCGTACTTTTCTATCATCCATCCAACTCGTGGAGCTCTTCCCCTACAAATGCCTGTAGTTACTTCACGTTGACACCTAAGATAAACCAGATTACATATTTTACGTGAGTTGATCAGTGAATCAGCTTTGATTATCTGACACTCGTTCGGGACGTTTTTTCTCCTCTTTATATCTTTGTCTTCCTAGAAGACATCCCTACACCCATGTGCATGAGTCTCTCTAGCATCAAGATGCCAAGAAAAAACAATCCAAGAGGTCTTAAAAGATAGAGAAAAGAGAGGAGGTCTTTCCCCGTTCCTACGGTGAGAAAGCAGGAAAAGAGCCAAATATACTCACAGTTCTCTAACAGAAATAGGCTAAAGGTAACTAGGGCCTGGATGCTGACTAGGGAAGAAAATAAGGTCATCACTGCGAGGTTCTGAGACCCAAGTACAAGCAGAGGGCATTGGACATTGTGAATGACCAAGAAGCAAAAAATCTCTCAAAAATCAATTATTTCTGAATCAAACCTAGAATGCGGTACGTCTTTGGCATATGGTGGACCAGCTTCATGCAGAAACTGTCAGCTCCATGAGGAAGGGAACTAATATTCCAAGTTCATGCACTCATCCATTCAACATGCATTTATTAAGGTTGGCTTTGAGTCAGGCCTTCAATCAGAACACACAAAAATGGGAAGACCAGGCCTTTCTTTTAAGGAGATGGCAGGTGAAAGGAAGAGAAAGACAATGAACAGATGCACACAGTGCAGTGAGGCTGGCTGCTCTACAGGCCTGGGCAGAGTGCAGGGCACTCAGAGAAAACTGCTGTGATATAAAACAGGGAGCCATCGCCTTAGACTTGGTTCCAGAAAATGCTGATCGGCAATGGGACATGATGTCCTGTGTCATTTTAAATGTCGAAATGTTGAAATCTTTATTTTAAAAGTATTTCTAATTTGTTTCTGAAATGCTTCCCAAGATGACCATAAAACACTGGAAAACCACTTCAAAAAAGATCTCCTCCTCAAAAGATGACGTTTCAGCTAGGGTTTATAAAAAGCTCAGTTTAAAGATTCATTTTTATTATCAACTAGCATGCATGCATTTAAATAATGGGGGCAATACATCTAGTCATATTTTCAAATACAAATTAGTTTCATTAAGAGGGAGCCCTCATTTAGCACACTTGCCACTAATCTGAGATAGCCTGTAAAGCTAATTCTAACAATTGCCAACAGCTCATGACAGGCAGAGACAGGGCAATTATATGCAATGATGCTAGATCAGCTGGAAAACTCATTTTTTATTTCTACTCTCATGTCCCATATTTGAAGACTGAGTGTGTTTATCACGTTATTCAGGCATCCAAAGTAAGAAGCGACAATCCAAATTTCAAAGGTTTTACTCGATAAGAACGTCCCTTTCAACCCAGAAATGTAAATGAAAACTTCAAAATTCAGTCAACTATTCAAATGACGTCAAATCTTGCTATCCTACGAACATAATCTAAGACAGAAACCCAAGAATAACTAAAACTTGCCTCTTGAAAGTGCTCCTGATCCGATGCCAAGTAAAACAAGCTATGTGAAACAGTATTATGGTACGGTGCCACTTTCACATATCTAACTGTACTACTGTATAGAAAAATCTACATTCTTTCTTTAACTGGCAGGACACAGACCACGATGTTCACAGAACTTTCCTCTGGGTCCTGAGATTGTGAAGTGACAATCTCTTCATGGGTTTCTCTATTTTCCAGTTTTCTGTGTTGTGCATGCATTATTTTCTTAGTTGAAAACAATAAGGGGTATCACACCCAGGCTCCAAGGTGGCCCTCAATAATCCTGGTAATCATGAGAAGTCCCCTCCCACCCTGAGCAGGGCTGACCTGTGCAGCCACTAGGATGCTGGTTGCCAAGGCTAGGTTACAGGAGACGGGTGAGATCTACCTTGCTTTCTCTTGGCTCTCTCACTCAGGGGGCAGCCAGCTGCCATGTTATGAGGACGTTTTATTAACCCCATGGAGAAGCACCCATGGCAGGGAACTGAGGCCTCCACCCAACAGCCAGTACTAACTCAACCCCCATGTGGAAGCAGACGCTTCAGCCCTAAAACAGCCTTCGGCCCAGCCGACCTGTTAAACACCACCTGGAGAGAAACTCTGGGTCAGAACCACCCAGCATAGCTGCTTCTAGACTTCTAACTCACAAAAGCCCTGTGAGATAACAAATGTTTATTGTTTTCAGCTGCCAAGTTCGGGAGTGATTTGTTACAAAGCAAATGATAAGGAATACAAGGGGTATTTACATTATCAAAAGAAAACACTCGCTCACCACCTCACCCCCACCCCATCCCCCATCTCAATGGCTGTCTGATCCAGGCTAGTTTTCTGCTCTCCCACTAGTCTCCATCACAACAGCCCATAACTAACAACAGCTCCCTCTCCGGAGAACTTGCTACTCAAAGTGTGGTCCTCCGGGGGTCTGTGAGAAATGCAGAACTTAGGCCCCACTCAGGCCCGCTGCATCAGAACCCATCTTTTAACAACAAGTGTTCCTTAAAGTTTGAGTCACAGTAAAGCTTGAGAAACCCTGAGCCATGGCAGTGGTTCTCAATCTTGGTTACACACTGGAATCGCCTACGGAGCTGTTTTAACGTCCTGAGGCCCAGCCATTTCTGAATGGGGAACAAACACCAATGTTGGTCAAAGCCCCCTAAGCGATTCTAACCGGCAGCCAGAGTGGAGAAGCAACGCTCTAGTAGCAAACCCCAGTCTTTTCCCATTTCTAATGCTCTCCAATTTCCTAGTACCCAGGCCTTAGCAGGGCCCGGGGTTTTTCTTAAGCCTCTTAACCAGAGCTGACAACCACAGTCTAGAAGAACGTGGTCCTGCTGACCCCCTTGGTTCAACAACCACCCCCCCGCACTCCTGTACCTCAGATGCTCCCTTCCTAGACTCACTGCTGTCCTCTCAAGGGCAGGTGTGCCCCTAAATTTCTAATCCCAGCCCTCCTGTCTCTCTCTGCAAGTTATTTTTATTATAAACCACTGGAAACACGGATAAAGATAGAAAATGAGACATTTATGCACCCACTATCCGGATTTAACAAAAGCTTACATTTTACCTTATTTGCTTCACATCCTTTATTTTGGGGGGAAAAAAAAAAACATGACTTTTGGATGCAGCCCTCATGTCCTTCCCTTTCTTCCCCATCCTTCTATCCCCACTCTGACTCTTTTACAGTTTACATATAACACCCAGGACAAGATGTGGCAAAGGTTTCAAGACTCTCCCAGTTCGTGTCACTCTCCCAGGGTCTCGGCAAAATTTCCACACTACTCCCTGCTAACAGCAATACCTATCGTTCTATTTATTAAGTAGATGTCCAAACAATTTAATAATTGTGTCTAAACAACTCAGTAGCCTTTGAAAAAACAGAACACATACACTGAAAAAGTTTTTCCTTAAATCTTAAATGACCATAGTTATGTACTAAGGGGATGTGTGCATCTGTTGGGCACAACTTCTCAAATCTTAAAATCACATTGGACGCCACCACCCCCATTTCCTGTTCCACAATGGTTTTCTTAGCAACCGCCCCAAAATCCAGCTTTGCAAAAGACATGATGTCATCAAAAGGAACATGGTACTAATGCTGGCATTGTGAACTCCCACATCGGGTTAACAATGAGTGTGGTATCAAACAGTCCAAGTACCACTGTCTTTCCCTGAAAAACATAAACTACCCCTTGGCCCTTCCTAACTGTGGGTTTCCTTGGGGTACTCTGGTACAGAGTTTGGGAACCTTGAATATATGATATTGTTGTATATGCTCATAAAAGTTGCATGATTATATTGTCTCCCCCTCAGCTATCATATCCCCCCTCACTGGTCTCAAGTTCCCTGCTGTGGGTGAAAACTCTCCAGTCTCCCTCCCATCCTGTCTTTTCTCCGAGTCCAGGTGGACATGCCCAAGGATCTGTTTCAGTATCTTCACCTGGAACTTTCCTGGCACTTCCAGATGAATATGCTCCAAAAAGAACTCAACATCTTGCCCCAAAAGCCTGTATTTCCTCCCACGTTTCTTGTTTCTGTGAGTAGCATCCCTACCCTCATAATATCCAGACTCAAAATGCTACGTATCAGTCTGCTCCTGCTCCTACGTAAACAGGCCAGGCTCCAAGCTCTGGTGGAGGCTTTAAATTCCGCCACTTCATGCTATGGGCCAGCCTGCCATTTCGGGACTGTCAAATGCCTTCCTCGCTCACGTTTCCCGTGGCTTCTCATCCCTCTGATTCTTATCACCAGCTTTTGCCAGGTTAATATTCTGCACCGCACAAGTGGCTCAAGGAGCATAAGTCACATCTGCTGTCAGCTTGGAGTCCTTAGCCTCAACCGCATCTCATCTCCCTCCTTATTGGTCCATGTTCCCCTGTTCCCCTTCATGACCCTGGAGTCAGGTTGGACTAAGTCAGGTCTATCTTTTTTATATACCGAGTGCTCTCTAGACACCATGCCTTCACTGCCACTGGACTTTCCACCTGACACTCCTTTCCCTTTCATCTTGACCCTCTGTATTAGGGTTCTCCAGAAGAAGAGAACCAAAAGGATATGATGTGTACATGCGTATGTGTATATAGATCTGTACAGAGAGAAGGCAGGGCAGAATTGTTTTAAGGAACTGGCTCATGTGACTATGGGGGCTGGCAAGTGGGAAATCTGCAGGGCAAGCCAGCAGGCCGCAGACACAGGGAAGAGCTGGTGTTGCAGAAGGGAGTCCTAAGGCCATCTGAAGGCAGAATTCCTTTCTTCTCGGGAGACCTCAGTCTTTTCCTTACGTTCTTCAACTTATAGGATGAGGCCCACCCATATTATAAAAGATAACTTTACTCAAAGTCTGCTGATTTAAATGTTATCACACCTAAAAAAAAAAAATCCATTTAAATACTCCATATTGGCATTTGACCGAAAACCGGGTACCTTATAGCCTAGCCAAGCTGACACATAAAATTAATCATCACACCCTCCTTTACTGAGTACTTAATACATGCAAGGCACTGTTCTGAATGTTGGGGATATCAAAGTGAGACAAGAGAAAAAATAATAACAACCTTGCCCTCCTGGGCCTTACCTTCAGGAGCAGAGAAACAGACAATAAACAAAAATAATAACTTCAACTTTAAAGATATGTCAAGTAAAAATGAGGCAGGGAGGAGGGACAGCAAGTATAGGGTAAGGTGGTACAATTTTTCTAAACAAGAGTGCTCAGGGAAGGCTTCACCAAACAGGTGACGTTAAGCAAAATCCTGAAGGTGACGGAGGCAGCCATGGGATAAGGGTGATGGTGTAGCCAGCAAAGTGGTGGCAAGTAGAATAGAACATTCCAGGACCTGCCTGGTGAAGCGGCCGGCCACAGGCAGCACATGAAGTGTGAAGCACAGGAGGCAGAGAGTGTGGGCCGTGTGGTATATGGTGAGGACGTGGGCTCTATCTTGAGTACGATGGAAGTCCTAGGAGGGTTTTGAGCTGAAGGGAGACATGAACACTCTGGCCATGACTGACCATGGGAGAGGGGAGACCAGATGATGACCAGGTATGAGCCTCAAATTCTGGATATCTGAAGGTAGAAAATTGGATTTATTGGTGGTTTTGAAATAGTGCATGAGGAAAAGAGGACATCCGAGACACCTCTAGGGTTTGTGTCCTGAGCAACTGGGAGGCTGCAGTGGTCCCCTTCTGACATGGGCATGGCTGTGGGAGAAACAGCTGAGCCAAGGAAGACAGGAGTTTGTCTTAGATGTGTTAGCTCCATCCAAGGAGAAGTGTGAGGTGGGCACCTGGATGGACCAGTCCAGAGTTCGAGGGGGAGCTCTGGGGCTTTTGATAATGCTTCATCTTCCTATGTGACACAAACTTCTCCAAGGTAGCATTCATGTCCTCATCCCCAACAGCAACTAGCCCAATGCTCTGCCCCAATGAATGCACGATAAATACCTACTTAGTCAACATCGTTCAGGAGTAGGAAAGATATATAATCTGATAAAGAATGAGAAAGGCCTTGGGAATATCTGCCTGTCACTGTCAAATTCACCTTCTTAACAGCACAGCACAGGGGTTGGGTGCACAAGCTCTGGAGTTAGATCTCCTGGGTTCAAAATCTCCAAGTCTCTACCTCGAGAAAGCCACTTAACCTCCGTTTTCACAACTATAAAATGGGTATAACTACAAAACCTACTTGTAGGGTAAGGATTAACTAAGTTAATATTTAACTAGGCTGAGAACTCAGACACATAGAAAAAGCAGTATAAATGTTAACCATTATTGATACTATTACTAGTGTTACTCATTTCCCATTATAAAGATTTCTTTTAACTTGCCTACACCCACAATCACACCACACTAAAAAAGGTGCTTATAAGGTGTCCCAGGACACTGGAAAAAGACCTCTCTAAATTAAAAAAAAAAAACTGTTTAAATGAACAGCTTGATTTCTTGTATTTTATATTTCCGAAATTTGGTAATTCACGATATGGTCACATTCCATTAACCGGAGTCTGTGAATAACCTAATCTCTTCTTATTCAACTTTATGGATAAAGCCTATTATAACAATTTCTCTGAAGCTGAAAAATTTAGGAGCTAATCTATAAAACTTGAATGGTTCCTCAGAAAATATTTCCTCAGGGTGAAATACAAGGTAGGGAGTCTCAAACACACACACACACACACACACACACACACAGTGGAAGCTGATAATCCTCTATGAAGAATAAATTCTAACAATCAAGTAGGTCTGGCTGCCTATAAAACAAACAAACAAAAAAATAGTTTCAAAAGCCAAAAAAAGAAAAAAGAAAAAAAAAAAGCTATGAATGAGGTGAAGCTGGCTTCCTGGTTGAAAAAGTGTGGAAACATCCAAAACCATTTTGTAAAGTAGCTAAGGAGTTGGTCAGTACCAAACAAGCTGAGCAAAACATAGCTGATGCTGACTTTCCACCTCTGGCTGGTCCTGGTTCCCCACTGACACCTGAGGGCTGGTGTCCCCTCTCCTTTGAACCTGATTCTAAAATAGAGTACAGCACAGAAGAGGAGAGAGAGAGCCATAGCTCCATTCCCCCACTGTACTGTTCGACCAAGACACAGAAGCTGCCAGCCCTCTCCAGCACCCCTACACCACAGGGGCAGGCCCAACCAGGAAACTGCCAAAATGAAGCCCTCAAGTACCCCAAACGGTGTCTCTTCCATCAGAGTCTTGGCAGGTAGCCATCATGCATAATATGTGACCTGATTTTCTAGCTTTTTGGTTCTGGTCCTGCTGACAGCAATTTTTCTTCCTGAATTCAGCCCATGTAGGGAGTAAGTCACACAAATGCATATTTAAAAGCTGAACCAAATTCTTATTTGGAGAGCTAGGAATTAGTAAGGCGCAAGCAGTGGCCATCGCTTGCTTGCCGTATAGATCTTTCCAGAGAAAGCATCTTAGTAAAATATGCAGTGATAATAATGGGGCCCAGGAGAAAAGGGAAACTCAAATATATGTCAAAAACTGAATGTAAATGAAAGACCACAGAGAGAGAGAGAGAGAGAGAGAGAGAGAGAGAGAGAGAGAGAGAGAGAGAAGGAGAGAGAGGGGGAGGGAGAGAGAGAGAGACAGAAAGCTTTAGAAAGTAAACAGTAAAAGAAAAAAAGAAAAATCTGGCTAAATTTATCTCTTTGTCAGTAAAAAAATAGCCTAAGCCTTAGCCAAGTGTGTTGTCAATTCTTAAACTGAAGGAAAAAAGAAATGTTTACTACAGAGCAGCACTTTCAAAGAAACGTTCAGCGATGATGAAAATAGTTGATATCTCGTTGTCCAGTTTGGTAGCCAATAACCACATGTTGGAGCACTTGAAAGGTGGCTAGTGAGACAGAGGAACTGAACTTTAACTTTTATTTTATTTCATTCATTTACATTTAAATGTAAATAACCACACATAGCTAGTGGCTACTGTCCGGACAGCTCAGGAATAGACACTCAAACCAAACAGCTGGCAGCGTCTTTCATTTCCTACAATGAAATTAAGATTGTAATCAACCAGTAATATCTTAAATTGTTACCAAAATTAGTACCTCTATAAAGGCCCTGGCTGCCTCAAACTCAGCAAGCTTAAAACAAAAAGAAAAAAGACTGAAGGAATCGGTTCCAGGGTGTCGTTTCTTGCGACTTTGTTCCCCCCTGCCCAGTTCACATTGCTATTACACTGTGGCTTTGTGTATCTGGAAATCTGTGCTTGTAGACAGAATCTGCAGACAGAAACCCAATGTCCCAGTCTCTCTCCTTAAAGTCTGGGAAACATGACAATGTGAACTTAGGGCAAGTTACTTAACCTCAGCAAGCTTCAGTTTCCTGGAGGCTAAAGTGCAGATAATAATAGCACTGGCTTCTCGGGAGGACTGAATTCAGAGAAGCAACAGGTAAAGAGACAAACAGTGCCTAGCAAAGAGTAAGCACTTGGCGCGTGCTAGCTATCATTATTATTTTGTTAATAACAATAGTGACATCTGCAATAAAATAAGAACGGTGCCCCGACAATGACAGTTTACACTCAGCAAAGTTTTCCGTTTCCCAGGCTATGCTAAAGTGGCTTCTGGGAAAATACGTCTCAGGGCCTTGACGTCTCAGCATTCACTTGTCAGCCTCCAGAAAGGCAATCCCCCAGGTGGGTACCATGTGTCACAAGAACTTTCCAAAGTTTATTGTGCTCCTCTTCTGTGGCAGGCACTGTCCTAGGTTGTAAATGAGAACAGTCCTCAAACACAGTGCATGTCTCAAGACTCTATAGCATCTGCAAAGCTTGGTCCCCACGGAGACACCTCAATAAGATGTAAAAATTTCATCCTGGGACCCCTCTCAGGCAGGGAGACTCAATTCCTGTTTCCTGGATGAGCCAAGCCCAGGTTTAGCTGCTGGTCCACAGAGAGAAACTAAGGTATAAAGGGGACCGGATGGGGACGAGCCCATTTTCTCAGCCGGGACTATAAGGGGGTGTTGACAGGCCATGTTTTCACTGAAAGACCAAATCACTTTAACAGGAAAGCTGTTCTCTGAGCCTTTAAAAAGCCAAATCTCATCTTCCTCACAAAGCAAACAGAACCCCTTTCAACAGCCAGCTGCCCAAACGGATGAAATCCAACGGGACTCTCCACCAAGTTCACATCAGCCAGACCAATATGCCAGAAATCCCCCAGGAGTTTCTAAGCAGAAGTTTAGTGGAATTCTGTGAGGTTGGGGATGTGGGGTGGGGGTGGGGTTATTTTTCTTTATAAAGAAAGCACTCAATCTCTTTCACAACCAAGTGTACATTCCCCTATGGAATTCCCTTCTCTGAAGATCTCTAAAAATAAAATATTCGTCTGATCGTCTGCAATAATTTAAGTGTAAGCCCATTTACTGGCAGAGTCAGGGATTTCTCACAGCTCCTCCACCTATGAAAACAACATGTTCCAGACTGTCTCAGGTGGTCCCAATTTCTGGGTCCCTCTGGCCCCAGAGAACATTAGTGAAGCCACATTCTTGACTTGGGAATAAGAAAATGAGGTTGTAGTATCTAAAATATCATACTTAGCATTATACAATACTGTAGAATCCCACTTATATGAAGTTCAAGAAAAGGCTAAACTAAGCTAAAGTGAGAAACAATCAGAGCAGTGGTTGCCACCGAAAAGGCAGAGGCAGGGACTGACTGGGAATGGGGATGAAGAAACTTTCTGGGGGTGATGGTGATATTCGTTCTTTATAGAGACTAGAGTTACACAGGTGCATGCATCTGTCAAATCATTATGCAAATGTAACTCTCAAGATCTGTGCATTTCGCTATATGCACATAAATTTTGCCTTAAGAAAATCATGAACTTATACTGAACTCTAAATAATAAAATGTGTGCTAAAATGTTTTGCAGCGACCTGTACATATGTCTATAGTTTACTTTAAATTGCATAAATCGGTAAGTCAGACTGATGGATGGATGGAGGAATGAACAGATGCAGAGATATGTAATAAAGCCAATATAGCAAAAATTATAGGCTTGAGTTATGTGCATTTGGATGGTCACTGTTTTTTCCAACTTTTCTAGATTTTCTAAAATGAGATGAGCAGGGGAAAGAGTTACAGTGGCCCCCACCCCTTACCCTCTTAGCCCACTAGGTTAAAAATCTGGTAAAACATCCATGCTCTCCAAGCCATGGGCCCATATCATATCAGTAAAAGATTGCAAGAACACCAGTAGCTTTACAGGAACTCACATCACTCATGCCAAAGATTTTCTGCCTGTTTCCCTACAGACAAAGCAATTATTTGAATGTAAGCCAAAAATTCCTGCTCCAGAGGGAGAAAAAGAACACACTGACTTACAGTCCCAATTTGTTCCCTTTCAATTCCTGAAGCAAACCTATTAGCTAACTGCACAACACTCCATGTCCATTTGCCCCATGTCCACGCAGCCAAAAGACAAAGAAAAACCAACCCAACAAACCGCCTGTCGTACAAACGCAGCCAGAGGATGACTTCTCAGCTCCCAGGCCAGAACCCCCACTGAAGGCAAAAGAGGATGCAGAGCTCCCTCTGAGGTTAAAGTGATTTCACTGAGGTTAGCACACACACGCACCAAGAGCCCCAAACAGCTTGTTGCTTAATCCCTCTGTGGGTTTTGGTGACATCTGGGGTCACTCGGACTGGGCAGGGAATTCCGCTGTTCAGAGGCACAAATCAGGCGTCCCGGCGGCTAGGCCCACGTGGGATTCGCAGTGAGCCCTAGCCCAGGCCCACAGGTCGCTCGCATCAGCCCCCCCTTCCTGGCAGGGCCTCGCTCATCCCGAGGTGACACACGCGAGGGCAGGGCCGACCGCGCGCCCCGCGTCTGGAAACAGCCGTGCCCAGGGCAGGCGCGAGCCGGGGCAGCCACGCAAGGCAGGGCTCTGCGCCAGCCCCGATTACAACAAAGTGTGTGTGTTTGCTGGTTGGTTTTCGGGGCCCTGGCGAACGCACTGCCACCACGCAGCGGGCGACCCCGGGGGCCACCCCAAACGGGCGGCGGAGAGGAGGGGGGGCACCCGGGGCGCGCCGGGGTCTCGGCACCGCGACTCCCGCTGCTGGCGAGGGCGAGGACAGCCCCGGCCGGCGGGGGGGGGGGGGCGCCCGACAGCTGGGCTCCCTGAAATGATGCCGCCGCCCCCGACCCCGGCCCCCTGCCGTCCCCTGGAGCCCACCACGGGCGTGGGTTGAGGGCGCGGGGGAGACGCCCCTGTTCGGCGCCGGGGACGCCCCGAGTCTCTGAGCCTGCGGGGTCCGGGGCACCCCCCCCGCCCGGCAGGCACCCCCCGCGCCGCGCCCCCCGGAGCCGGGACCCCGCGGCCGGCTCCCCCCCCCGCCCGGCAGGCTCCCCCCGCGCCGGGAACGCACGCACCCGCCGGGGCGCGCCCCACCCCGCACGCCCCCCGGAGCCCGGAGCCCGCGGCCGGCTCCCCCCCGCCCGGCAGGACCCCCTGCGGCGGGTCCCAGAGCCCCCTGGAGCCTGGAAGCCGCCCCCTTCCCAGGAGCCCGCGACCCCGCCACGGGCGGCTCCGGGGCGACCCTCCCCACACGCGGCCGGAGATGACCTCTCTTTTCTTTTTTTCTTTCCCAAAAGTTGGCCCAGGGATGCCGCGTCCCTGGCTCCGGCCCCGACCCCGTCCGCGGGGCCGGGTCCGCGCGGCCGAGCACCCCCCGCGCCGCGCGCCCACCCGCCACCTACCGCGCGGGGCTGGCGGAGCCGCGGGCGGCGGGCGGCGCGGTCCGTCCCGGGAGGAAAGTTTGTGCCATGCGGGGCGGGCGGGGCGGGCGCCGGGGCGGGGGCGCCGGGGCGGGCGGGGCGCTCGCGCGTCCGTCCCTCCCGCGGTCGCCGGGCGCGTCCGTCTCTCCGTCCGTGCGTCCCTCCGCGGAGCTCGCCCCGCACTTCCTCTTCCTCCGAACTCCGGTGCACAACGCGCCGCGCCGCGTCTTCGGGGGGTGGGGGAGCCGCGCCCCCCTCACCCCCGCCCCCGCCCCCCCGGCACCCCCGGGGGCGCCTCCGGCGGAGGTCCGAGCCCGCACTCACCCCTCGCCGTGCGGCCGGCGCTGGGGGCGCCAGGAGCGCGCGGTGGGGTCCCGGGGTCCCGCGGAGCGTGCGCCGGGAGGCGGCAGGGCGCCCGCCACCGAGGTGCTGCCGGCGGGGGGCGGGGGGGTCACTGCGACAGGACCACCCCCCGTCCGCGGGGCGTCGGCGCCCCGAGGGGGGCAGTGCCACGCCGCGGTCCCCGCCACGCGCGCCGCCGGCGCTGTCCAGGAGCGCCCCGGCGGTCCCGGGGGCCGCCCGCCTCGCGCGGCAGCCTCGCCTGCCCAGGGAGAGAAGTGTGTGCATCAATCAGGGCTGCGTTCGTAGTAAAAGTGAGGCTGGTGCAAGGCAGGGAGCGCGCTGGAAAGGTCTCCTTCGAGGAACCGTTAAACAAAGCGAAATTCCCAGTGCAGGGCCAAGGGCGGGGGCCCCAGAGCCGAAGGGGGCGGCCTCCTGGCCCCACCACTTAGACCTGGGCACCTTGGGTAAGTCACTTCCCTCGTTCGTCAAACAGCACTTCCTCGGGGGTGTGAGCTGTAGAGTGTTTAGGAAGCACGCTGTAACTGGGCTGTGGTCGTCGTCGTTGCTGTTATAGGGGGACTGGGACAGACAGCTGACATAATCTAATTACCCCCATTTTCTGGCTGGGCGAAGAGGGAGCCTTAGGCTTTGGAGTTCACAGAGTAGACGGTTGGATTCAGCCCCAAAGTGTTATAATGAGGTCCTTCTGGTATTAATTACACCTCCCCAGGGGGGTAAGGAAGCGGTATTTTGTTTTCAGGAATTCTTGATACCACCGCTTCTCAGAGATTTTCTTCCTTGTTTTCTTTTTCCATACGCAGCATCCCAATTCTGTTTTCCTTCCCCTTTTCCCCGTCAGGGTTTTGTTTTTGTTTTTCGCCCCTTTCCCTTTCTTCCCCACCACTTGCTGGCATCAGTCACCACTACCACCTCCAATCTCCCCCACTCTCTGCCCTGACTTGGCTTGGCCATCTGGGAGGAAATAATACCAGGTGAAAATGGCTCAAGTTCATGTCCAAACAGTAGTGTGTGGGGACAGGTGTCTAGTGGCACCACCAATATTTTTGAACACTCATCTATGAGGCCAAAGGGAGGGACCTTTGCATTATTTATCTGCCTGAAGCCTTCAGATGTTGCAAAGCAGGGCCCATCTGAAATCTTTTTGATCCTTTTATGGCCACTACATTCAAGAAAGAAAATAACATTTATAGGTGTTAACCAGTAGTTCAAAAGTAAACACGGAGTATTTTTTTTCTTAAGATAAAGAGAAAAGGGGGAAATGCAGCATAAGTTGGTTGCAGCTTGGGGAAGAGGTTGATTTCCTTGAAGCAAATCATTTCCACTCTATAAAATTTTTGCACATAATTTTTTTTGACACCAGGTCCTTGGGGTTAATAAGCTATTCTGATTGTTTCTGTTTCCCTCCACTCAACATTTTCCTGAGTACTTACTACTGTCTTACATACCTTAAATTATTTTCCCCTTGCCTGAATCTGCATTTTTTAGGGTTTTCTAGAACTCTGAAACCTTCTTTTCTAGAAACCTGACACTTCTTACCAGGTACATAGTAGGTGTTCAATAAACATTTACGAAATGAATGAGTGAGTAGGCATTCAGATGTTTTTAGTCACTGTGTAACCTACATTGAACAATATCTGAAGTATTCTGAGTCTCTCACATGGCATATCCAATGAGGAGCCAACATTGGGTTCATTTGTGTTGTATAGTGGTCAACCTCGATTTTTCACTTGGCTGTCATGGACTGGCCAGCCGGAGGATAGACCCTGGGCAGCTGGGCCTCACCTCTGACTGACCTCGGCTACCCAGCATCAACCCCAAAGATGCTGGAACTGTATCCTGGTGGGTTACCTTGGCAACCTCACAATGTCATCTGTTAGAATGTCCTAGGGCGGCAGCTTTTAATTCTATCACAGCGGTCTCATCGGGGGTCATGTAATAGTGCTGTTTTTCCTCTGCTCACACTTCCTCCCCCTATGATTTAACACTAAGTACTCGGGAAGGGAGCCGAACACGGGCAAAACCAAGTTATTACAGCACGACAGGTCACAGATGGCCCCAGAACTGGGATCCCCAGTGTTCACAGTCAATAAAATGCAGGCCCCGAGTTAATGGGGAAGCTGGTTCTCCTCACACCCCCCGTTGGAAAGGAGAGGAGTTAAGCCAGCCTAGGCAAGTGGAAGAAGCAGCCGTGGCCAGACTGTACAATTCTTGTAAAAGCTCAGTTAAAGGAGCCCCCCGCTGGAACAATTCTCTCTCTTGGTCTCAGCAGCATCACCCCACTTGAGATGATTAAGGCCATGGGTACCAGTCGCTGGAACAATTTTGCTGCATCCCGGCTACACTAAGGCTTGGAGGGAAGGAGAGTCCCAGTTAACCTTCCATTCTGTTCTGCCCACCTTCTTCCCACCCCCAGTCCCTGCCCTGCAATTTCACTACACTCAGCCCTCCCCTCCTAACTTAGAGCAACTCAGTCTCCTGTTATTCTGTAAAGAGTATTATACAGAAAATAGAGCCATCGAAAGCTTTGAAATCTGAAGAATATTGTCCTAATTGTTTATTTTAGGGAACACGAAACCCATATCTTGTACATGGCAGCTGAACAGCATCATTTCAGGGCTGACAGAAAAGATAAGTAAACTCATAGATGCCCCAGAGGTACAAGAATTATTCATCTTTATCATCATGGTTAATATTTTAAGTGGGTTTCCAGCCACAGTGAGATCACAATTTGGCCAGCTGCTGCATGCTAAATGGCTGCAGGAAGTTGGCCCCATGTAGGGTGACACTTTGCTATAAAGAAGTGTGGTGGTAGAGGCCAGAGATGTGTACCCCAGAGCCAGTGGTTTGAGCAGAGCCCCCTGCCCTTTGTTCACTGGGACAGGCACAGCCCTCACAGACATACTTACAAGACCATGGTGCCCCTGGTCACAATGGAGCAGGGCACACTCATGCTGGTGTCCCAACATGCCCTGTAACTCCCTCAGCAGTGTGGGAGTGTGAATTGGGGTGGCAGCAGGGAGTTGTTAAGATATGTATTCATTTCATATGTATTCATGGATCCGCCAAGACCAGGGACTTTTGTCCAAAGTGTAGTCAAATTAATACTTTGCAAATGTCACCCACAGGCATCGCCAATTTGAGGAAATGCTAGATGATTGCCAAGTGTTCCATTTATCCCATTATCCACCAACCCCCCCCCCCCAAAAAAAAAAAATGTTATTCTGCTCCTGAATCTGCTCCTCGTTTTACCTCTGAATTCCCAGTCTGTCAAACAGGCAGTTCAGGGGAGCAGGGGCCCTCCTGTGGCTGAGATAGAATTTGCTCTGTGGAGCAAAGACCCGTGAGAGACTGAATTTCAGGAATACAGTGTGAAGCAAACTGTTACTGGCAGCCTTGTTTCTCTCACACAGCCTGAGCATCCCTCTGGCTTTACCAAAAGCCATCCACATCCGCACCCCTTCACAGGTTCATCTATTCATGGAACATATTTATTTACTTGCATGTGTGAACAAACTATTACCACAGATAGGAGATATATGTGTGTATACACATATACACATACATGAATATGTAGAAACCCTATATATTCCACAAATGTAAAGTAAAGAGACTAGAAATAAATCATTAAATGTGTAGTAGGATAATATTTTGATACATAATTGATATGATTTCCTTTCCACCACCACTTCCCGTACCCCCACTGTATTTCTTATTACACTGTACCAACCCTCTTCCCATCAATTTAGACAGCCAGAGAAGACATAATTTGCCACATGGGGAAATTATCATGACAATACCAGAAAAAAAGTCAAATTCTTGGCTTTTGGGTTTCAAAAGTCAAGGTTCAAATGTAAAATGAAAATGATAAGGAAAAGTATGAAGTGAAGTAGAACCATTGTTCTCTATCATATCTCTTTTCCTTTCCCTACCCACCCACTATCCCATACACACATACCTTCCAAGAATAGACAAGAGCTGCAAGACTGGAGCAAGGGAAACAGAGACAGTGGGGATACGTCAATAGGGAATAATAGGTAGGACCGACCAGTGTCAGAATTGAGAAACCTACCTCTCTCCACTCAAGTAAGAATCATCCATCCATGACATCTGAGAACCCTGCAGACAAATGGATGACAACTCTTAGAATCTATCCGAGAGGAGCACGATAGATCTTCAATAGAGGAAGGAAAAGTCCTATTTAACCTTCCCACTAACATTTGGCAGTGAACTCCCCTCAACAGCAGCCAGAGCACAACCTATGGGTCATTCAAAAAGACTAACTCCTATCCCTTGAATTTAACCCTCATTTAATAGCCAAGGATGCTGGTCAACCCCTTGAGATGAGGAGTAGGGCTCTGGAATCCTGAGGGACGGTGATAAGAACCAAGAGTATAACAGATGCTCCTTCCAATTTCCCATCAGCCCTGTATTTAGATGGGCCTGAAGGACTAGCTCAGGATTCGTCTTACAAGGCAGGGCTACGGTGGTCATCACTGCTGTTTCCCAAATATTTCTGATCTTCACCTTCTAGTCCCAAGATGCAACTACTCTTCTTGGCTCCTTGTCGTTCGGAGGGGCCGTATGACTAGTTCTGGTAAATGACTTGTGAGCAGAAGTGATGCATCACTTCCATGACAATTACTCAGTTGTTAGGATGAGACCCTTCAGAACCCTCTTACCTTTAACAAGGCCACTGGCAACATTACCTGCAGTGACTACTCATCAGTCTACATTCATGAGAGAAGCCGAGCCTGCCATCTAATCTGTAAGGATTATGGAACATGAACAAGAAATGACTTGTTTTTAAGCCACTGAGACTACAAGTTGTTTCTATAGCATAACCTAGCCTCTCCTGATTGCTATCATGAGCATATTCTGGGAGCTGGAAGAAAAAGAAGGCATCCAATTAGAGGAACATTTCCCACAGTAACCTGGAATCCTGTTAATCCTCAAGATGTCCAGTTAGAAAAGTCCATGATCACACGCACACGCACGCATGCACGCACGCACACACAAAGGAAAAGGGAAGCTGCCATTTACTCACTTTTAATGTTAAAGTATTTATTGAGGACTTACTATATGCTGACACTATACTAGAAGTAGGGATACAGCAGGGAAGGAACAGGCATTTTCCTATTCTGAGAAAGTTTTCAGTCTAGCAACATTCAACAGTTATCTAATAATTGAAAAATGAAACTAGGGCTTAGAAAAATTAAGAGATTTGCTCAAGTGGTGAACTAGGACTTAAACTTGAGCTTTTGACTCCAAATTTTGTACTTTCTTCACTATTTCAAGCCACTTTAAGATAACATAATCAGTATCACTTCACTTTTGCTCGAGAGGAAGTAGAATTTAATTCTAGAATAACTTATGCCTCTCAAAGGTTACTGATTCCTAAAATGTCTTTAATAAGCACAACTTTCATTCCAAAATTAGTAACTAGCACAGGGCCTGACACATAATAGGCACTCTCCAAATGTTTTTTAATGAGTAAAGTGTGCTTGAAAGAATAAATGAATTAAATAAGGCTTAAAAATTTGTAATTATTGATTTAAATATCAGATACACTCAATGTCTCTCATACTAAACCACAACTAAATAACAACATAGATGTTACATATGATATAGAGGAATAATTTTTTAAAATATTCATTGATGCTCTTTCCAACCCCAATATTTTGTTATTTCTCTCCTTTTCTTTGACTAGGGACCCAACTAAACTATTTGGCATCTATAGCTCAAGGAATGGTTGTTTCAGCAGAAAGACAAAGAAAAGTCTTGGTGATCTCAAAAACTTAAGATTTTTTAGTTTCAAATGTCCAAAGGGACTCAAAATTTAGAAAAAAAAAATTAAAGAGACAGAAAAAACCCTCTCCAGTTTCTTAGAGTGCATAACATAACCCCAGACTGCAGGGAGGGAGAAAAGTGTGAGGAGAAGCAGCAGTGAGTGGACACTGTAAGTCCCTGAGAAAGAGAGACCCAATGTCCTGTCCCTACCATTAATTCAAAAGGAAAGGTGGCAGATTTTAGTCCAGCATGGTAAAGTAGCTTGAATTGATTCAATTCTCCTACAGATAAACTCTAGACAAAATCTAAAAAACGACTCTCTGAAGACAGTGGAAAGCAACTAAAATTAGGCAAAAATTGGAAGGGAGTGGACATTTGAAAAAATAGAAACATTCATGAGTGGGGTTCCTAATTTTTTATGGCTTTTCACCTGAGAGAAGTCCCCAGTTAGTACTCCACAGGGCAGCCAAAACTTAGAGACATCTGCTTTCATACTGTCAGGATATAAGGATATAAGGGAATAAGAGGATAGAGTTAAGAGTCACCACAGAAGCTGAAAAGTGAAGGAACAGAAACCCCAAGATGAGAGAGTGACATGTGGGGAGCACCATACTATGTATTAACTCTGCTCTAACCTGTGGCTGATTCCTGAAATAGATTCAACCAGCACCCCAGCACCCCCTGTAAAGGAAATGAGTTTGAAATTTTAGTTCAGCAAAGTTAACTGCCTGCTACCAATTTTTAAAAATCAGTATTCTTAAGAGTACCATAGCAGAATCCAGAGCCTTGACAATATATGTCATTCAGAAAAGTCTACAATACAACCAAAATGACTGGACATTTTTAAAAGGAAACTGTAACCCATATCCAAGAGAAAATTAATCAATGGAGACCAACCTCAAGGTAAGCCAGGTGTTAAAAGACAATTAGGATGTTAAAGCAGCTATAATAACTATACTCAATATAAAGGAAAATATGCCTATAATGATGGAACAAGTAAGAAATCTCAGCAGAAATAGAAACCATAAAAAAGAACCAAATGGAAATTCTAAAACTGAATACCTGAAATAGAAATGAATAATAATAGTGGGTGGTATAATAGAAATCTGAGATGCGTTTAGGAGAACGCCAAAACAGAAGAGACTCTTGGCTCCTTCCCCAAATAGAGCTCAGGGTGGTACCTAGCATGGTATGTCTAGGCAGATGGGTCTGAGGAAACCTCCAGGTTCCTTAGACCGTACCATACTGTAGAAGAAATAGAATGTCTCCTGAGCACCCGAGGGAAGCACAGAAGAGAAAAAGGGCTGTAAATTGCCTCACAAATATTCCCATAGTCAGTAAGGCACAAAAGCAGTAAAAATGATCTCATAAACTGAAAGAAGCAAGAGAGTTAGCTGAGAGGCCTGGACAAACAGAAGCCTTGAGACAGATCTTAAGGATAATAGAGCAGAGAGCATATGAGACAACAGGCAACCAGACAATGCGAAGATGTCCCCAGGGATGCCATCCCAGATACCGATGACACAGATCAGATGTACTAAATCTTGCTCGTGTTTTGGCACAATGTGAACCCCCAAAACTTATGCACAACTCTGGGGAAGCTGGGCCAACCCTGAGATTGACTGGAAATAAAATTTTGCCACCTCAGCTCGCCTGTGAAATGTTATTATAGAAACATAAGGTAAGTTTTATTCTTGACACATCTGAGTACCTACTATGCTGAAACGAGATAAATGTGTGTGAGATGAGGAGAGAAATTTGACAATTGAAAGTTGACATTGGCGGTAAACATAAGGGCCTCCTCCCTTTCCTCTCCATGCTATATTGAAGGAAACTCTTTAACAGTTGAGTTATTCCCCTCTTAACTGTTAGCACATGGTTCAGGCTATATAATGTGAGCACAACTTCTCAAGATACCTACTTTAAAAAAAATCTTTCCAAATATGATTTCATATAAAGGAACTTCCTTTCAAGGGGTTTAGTTAACTGATATTTAACTGCATTGTCTGATAAACAGTCATTTAATCCACTCTTATTTCCCTAACTAGAAGAGGGTTCTGATACAGTCATTTCCATTTCCAAGAATTCTCTGGTTTCTAAAATTATATGATGAATGATTGAATAAACAAAGGAAGGAATAAATGAAGAAGCAGGTGAATACCATTTTAATTAGTCTGTTCAGACTGCTATAACTAAATATCACAGATTGGCAGGGGCGGGGAGGGTGCTGTAAACAACAAACATGTATTTCTCACAGTTCTGGAGGCTGAGAAGTCCAAGATTATGACCTAATCCCCAAATTCAGTGTCTGATGAGAGCCCATTTCCTAGATGACCGTCTTTTTTATATAAACTCACATGGTGGAAAAGATAAGAGATTTCTCTGAGGCCTTTTTTTTTTTTTTTATAAGAGCACTAATCTCATTTATTAGGGCTCTATCTGCATGACTTAATTTGCTCCCAAAGGTCCCACCTCCTAATACCTTCATCTTGGGGGTTAGGATTTCAACATATGAATTTTGAGGGGACACAAGCATTCAGACCATAGCACCATTCATACCAGGAGCTAATTCTTATATATTGGATAAATTATGTTTCTCACAAAGTTTGCTTTCCTTCTTCCTGACTCACTTTGTTCTCCCTATCCCTTTTTGAAATGCACTTAGAGGGCTTAAATGTCAGTGGCTGTAGGCCCACTTTCCTCTCTCTCGTTGTCAGTCATCTATCTACTCAGCTGAAATGGGGATTTTGGGAAAGAGCTCTCTGTCAATCACCGTTGAGGCATATTCTGTCAGCCCTAGAGTTTCCAGGCCCCCAGTATCGAGTCAGACTGACAGAACTGGCAGTCTGTGGAAAGAACATTAGAGGCTTTGTAACAGGCTTAAATTCTGCTTTTGGCACCCAGCCTCAGCTAAGTAACAGCTGGATGGCAATAGGCCAAACCCAAACATCTGCCTTCTTCTCCAGGCATTAGTATCAAGCATCTTTGCTAATGCTATTATTAAAGAATTATCAATATTTTACCACTTCTTGAAAAGGCAGTTAGTTAAGTCATGCAGGACAAGACCTTGGTGGTCAAGACATAACAAAGCAAAGTCTTATTCTCATCTCTCCTTTTATCTCAAGGTCATTATACTTATCTGATTATCTTAAGGAGGGAAATTCCTATTCCCAAGCCACCTCTCCTCTTGTCTTTTTTCTAACCCCAGTTAGAGGCTCTAACCAAGAGTCTCTAAGTAAACTTCATTTTTAAATAATTAAGAGTGTGCCAGCTAGGGTTCTTGTTGCATACCAGAGGTGTAAAGAATGTTATAAAAAGTGGGTAAAAGGGGTCAAATATATGGTGACAGAAAGATATCTAACTATGGGCGGTGAACACACAATGCAATATATATATGCCTTACTGTTGAATTGTATACCTGAAACTTACTGGATTTTGTTAACCAATGTCACCATAATAAAAATTAAATAAACTGTAATAAATAAATAAATAAATAAATAAATAAATAAATAAATAAGGGTTTGGGGTAGTTCACAGACTCTATGAGACACTGAAGAAGCAGGCTTGAACAGTGTGGCTAATTGTATTTTCCAAAGATCGCCTGCCACATTATCTCCTAATCCACATGTCCCTCCAGAACCTGTCATTCTCTCATCAAAAGGTGGAGTCCGATATTTTCTTCTCCTTAATCTGAGAAGTTTACGACACACTTGTTAACTAATAGAATGTGGTGTCAGTAAAGCCATGTTTTTTCTGTTGCTAGAAGGTAATGCAACTTCCACTTAAATAGCTAGAGTTCACCCACGAAACCTTCAGCTAACACGCCAACACTGCAATTGCTTTGAAGCCACCATGTTTGGAGGAAGCCCAAACTAGCCTACATAGAGACCATGCAGAGAGGACCATGTACCACATGAAGATAGAAAGTGATGCCCAGCCAACCCCAGGCCACTCCAGCCTCTCAGTGGCTTAAACTGAATGAAAGATCCAAGCCAGAGCCACCCAGCCTAGACTTCCCGAAATCCTGACCCACAACAATCATGAGAAAAAACACAATGGCTGTTGTTTTTAAGCATCTAAATTTAGGGGTTACTTGTTATTCAGCAATTGCTAACCAGAGCAGCAAAGAACAAAGGAACGTAAGAAAAGGATCAGAAACAATTTATTTAAGTAGGACCCTCTGACCTGCTTGATTTCCTCTACCTCCCCAAGACTTAATGCTGCTGAGTTCCTGTTTCTACAGAGATGCATGGAAAAATGAGCAACGAATGTAAACCTTGAACTTTTAGTAGCATACAGATTATTGTCTTAAGTGTAAAGTTAATAACCTGAAGCAAAAATCCTCTAAAAAAGTCCCCTCATCTTATTCCTGCCTTTCCTACTTGTCCCTACTGCAAAACAAAACTTAGCCAAAAATATCAGGAGATGTTTTGTCTGGGTAGGCACCCATTTTGTGACTATACTTTTTTTTTTTTTAATGGGGAACTATTTTTTAAACACCCATTTTTGTGTTTCAAAAATATTGGTTGAAATATGCAAGAAAAATGCCTCTAAGACCTTTAAAACACTTTGTGAGACTTTCAATATTAAGATTTATCAGTTGTCTGATCATTTGGAGAGAGAGCCCTTTAGCCCACAAGGAACAAAGACAAATCATATCCCTGCTACTTTTTGAGAACCACGAACTTATCTTACCTTTATGTTTCTATTTTTGGTTCTCATTACAACACTCAGAAGAAACTTTCATTAGCACTTTTACTTAAACAAAACCAAGACACAATTAACAGTTGCTTCAGGATTTTCAAAGCTTGACAGCTGGGACTTTCCCAGAAGGAATTATTAATATTACAAGTAAAATGTGTTAAGGAGGAAAAATACAGCCCCTGGCTCATCTGCCTGACCCCACAGCAAGTAGAGAGTCATCTATTCCTGATACACAACCCTCTTGGGTGCTGGTGGAATGACAATGATAACCCACAAATGCTAGTGTTGCCTCATTTCCAGATGGTGGAAACCTGGAAAACCATAACTTTTCCAAGTGTGTTTGCCAGCAGGACTACCAACAGATATTACTTGTTTGGATTGTCAAACAGAACCAGGAAAGATCAGGCCATAATACACATTTAGATAAAGGTTAAGGATTGATTAGCCTTTAGGTCGTGATTAGTATTAGGTCGTGTTCCAGATTCGATCACTGAGCAACAATTCACTCCAAAACATATTGGCTTAAAACAATCACAACCATAAAACAAACAAACAAACAAACAAACAAAATCTCTCCTATGGGACCAGGAGGCTGGAGCTGCTAGGGCTAGTCAAGAACTAACTCACTCTCTCTCTCTCTCTCTCTCTCTCTCTCGCTCACTCACTCTCGCTCTCACTCTGTCTTCATGGGCTAATCAGAGTACTCACGCAAAGGCTGAAGGTTTCTAGTACAAGTATTTCCATAAGCAAGGCACACCAAGCTTCAGAGTCGCATAGCATCTCTTTCACCATACGGTTACTCAAAACAGTCACCCACCCACCCAGATTCCAGGGGAGAGACACAGACACCCCTCTCAGGTAGGGGAATCATACTGTAAGAAGAGCATGTGGATTGAGAGACATTGTGGCTGCCGTCTTTGGAAACCACAGTTTGCCTGTAGGTCAGGTTCCCTAGAAGCAGAGCTTGAAATAGGGATTCTTTGCAAGTTATTTATTGAGGTATAAGAAAGGAGGACAAGCTCAGCAAGGATGTGGTTTCAGGTCAAGTCTAGCCCCAGTCTTAGCTGAGGAGTTGTAACTCCCAGGTACCTCACAGAGAGGCAACTCCAGTCTCCCGTGGGCGTTCTCTGGCAAGGATTGTCATGTGACCCTTTAGCAGCAGTCAATGAAAGAACCACTGGGTATCTGTCTGGGTGGGGCACAGGGCCTCTGCCATGACAGGAATACGAGGGCATATTCAGGGGCTAATTTCTATAGAAATTAGCAGATTAAGACCTGAATTTCAGGAAGGTTCAGTAGGTCAATCCTCAGGATAGGAGATGTTGAAGGGTTGAGTGGGAGGTACATTCATGGCACATCCAAGGTATCGAATCCAAACATGGTTTGGGGACGCAGGCAGAAGACACTAGGGTTTTGGACAGAAAATTCACTTAAATTGGCTCAAGCCAAAAAAGGAATGTACTAGATCATGATATAAGAACGTCAATAGAAAGGTGTTAATCCAGGCTAGATCCGGGGCTCAAACAGTAACTTCAAGATCTGACTTTCTTGCTCTATCAGCTTTTCCTGCCTTTTTTGTGGACTTTATCCTTAGGAGGCTCATCCCTTTTCATGGCAAGATGGCTATCAGTAATGACTCACAACCTCTCTTCTTAGCAATTCCTGTGGGGAAAGTGCCTTTCTTTCCCAATCAGTCTTACAAAAGTCCCAGCACTGAGTGTTGTTTGAAGAGCCTGACTTGGTCACATGACCATCTGACCCAAGCACGGTAACCAAGGTGATGGGATGCTCTGATTGGCCAGGCCTGAGTCACATACTCAGCCCTAGGGATGAAGACGGAATCAATTCCACTATAACACAAAGACTTAGAGTAAAGGAGAGGCAGGAAAACTAGAGAACCGTTACTGGAAGAGGGGCAAGATCAGACAAAAAATACCCCTAGCAAGGAAAATTAAAGGCCATGTGGGGAAGGAAATCACTGGTAAACTAGAACAGCAAGGCTAAAATGATCATGGCCAGAGATTGTTCAGTGTCAAGTATCCCTGAGCCTAGGTTGCATCTGATTTCTCTGCCCAAGGACAATCTCGATTCCAAAATTTGGAGCCGGAGGCACACACATAAAGACTTAATCATCCCTCAGAGTCTGTGTGGCTTCAGCTTTGGAGCCAGAGAGATTTGGAAGCAGGAGGCCAAAAAGTGGTTATAATTTTATTCTCCAGATAGACCAGAGATTTTAGTGACCACACACGTTTTTTAAAACTCTCACTGTAGATTTTGTTTGATCAAGTCTCACATAAATATCAGGTTTGGAAAATATTTATGAATAAATGCAAAAAAAAATTAATGTTAATTAACTAGGGAAAATAAGCCCGCATGTGTACACACACTCAAACACACACCACAGAGATGGAAGAGTATTTTAATTAAGTCATCTTCCCTATTTAAAAAGACAGTAACTAGCCATTCTTCAGCTCTACTGAGGATGAAATAAAAAGCAAATGGGCTTAATTACAGCACTGGGGAATTAACTTGAGAAGGAATTTTTGTTAAACGTTGCCCTAAATTTTAGTTCTATTTAATTGTAAGCTTCCTCTGGATAAAAGACTGTGTCTTCTTCATCTTCCCCCAAGTTTGAAATGATAGATAACTAACAATTCTAAGAGTAAAATAAACAGACATGGACCTGTACCAGATTCTATAACTTACAAGATTTTATTTATGGCTACATATAAATCTGATTTATCCATTGTATCGGATAGGACTATTTTGGCTGCAAGCATCAGACAACTTGACTTTAATGATTTAAACAAACAGGAAGACAGTTTTTCTTACATAACAAAAGTCTCAAGGCAACAGCTACTGGCCGGGTTTGTAGCTCATGATTCTGAGGGGCTTTCCTTCACGGTTGTAAAATAGCTGCTGCAACACTAGGAAATGGGAAGAAACAACACCTACATCTGGGAATTTTATGCTTTAACAAGAATCACAGAGTAAACACATACTTATATCTTATCAGAATAATGTAATTTGGCTACCTCCAGCTGAATGATAGCTATAGGTACAGAGTTTGAAAAAGGGAGTTAGATCAGCCAGATCCATGGTGTTGCATTATTTTTGCAAATACATACCTGTGAACACAGTGTGAACAAGTAAATATTAAATATTTGTCCCAGGCAATGATTTCATTCTTGGAAATTAGGCCGGTCACTTGTCTCTCATAAACAATCTCATCTTTCCAAGTCAACTAACCATCCATATTTGGCTTTGTATCTTGATTTAGGGAGTCTTTCTCCTCAGACTTAATCATCAGATTCCAGTGGGTCCATTGATCCCAGGATATGGATATCCTGGCCATAAGATGTAGGCATACAACCTAGACCCAGCCATTCACAATAACCCAGTCACCTGGGCCCAGAAATTAGTCTACAAGAGGTCAAGTGACCCTAGCAGGGCCAATTAGACTCATTCTGTAAAATTTTTTACTTAGAGTTACAGAAAAAGAAATCTTATTTTTGGTGCTAGAGCTAGAAATGAGTTGCTGGAAAACATCTTTCCCGCCATGTGGAGAAAGCATATATCTTTAGAAGGAGAAAATGAGGCCACAACCACACAGAGATGTGCAGAGTTTGGAGACTGTGTGAGAGCAAGAGAGAAAGAACAAACTACAATCTTGTTTAAGTCTGTGAATCCAATTGTGAATGGACTTCCATTTATATGAGCCATAAATTCCTCTTTTTGTTCAAATTGTTTAGTTGGATTTCTAACCACTGCACCTGAGCATCTTGACTAATTGAAAGGTTGAACAAACACCCCATAATGCAAATGCCATTTATTTGGAATTAAAGAAAAAGTATGCCAAGGGGAAATGGAAGAAATGCTTCATGTACTTATTTCAGGCTAATAAGATTTTCAAAGCACTTAGAAATACCAGAGTACACAAATGCTGTTGCTAAACAATTAAAACTTCTGTAATTGTTTCCTGCTTTTTTTTTTAGAAGCCATTTAAAGACCTTTAAGATAAGCTATGTATGCTGCTTGCCTCTCCATTATAATTATTTTATATAATGGAAAACACCGCTATAGAAGGAATCTCAGGATGACAGCCTTGTCAGATGGGAATGGACTGGAACAGGTGCCAGAAATGCGAGTTCCCATCTGTGCCATGCTACTTAAGTGCTGTGTGGACTAGTAAACATTACTTGGGCTCCCTGGGCTTCAGTTTCTTTATTTGTTCAACCAAAGAGATGAACTAAAGCCTTCTGAGACACATTTAACTTCTATTGTTCAGTGTTGATGTGATCACACCTAATTTTACCCATAAGGTTCAGGGGCCTGCCCCGGTCCCGCAGCTAGGCCACTGTCAAGAACCAAGACTTCCTGATTCAGACTGCTCTTGAAGTCAGACTAATCTCCTTGCTAATTATAGAAGAGGAGTAGCTTTCACTTGAGCTGATAGGACTTACTTTTCATTTGTTTGCAGAGCATCCTGCCTATTTAACTCCATATCACCAAGCATGAAGAATGAGGTCCAGGTCATATGCTTAGTCCCCATGTGGGCCATTTAACTTCCCTCTCTTCACGGCCCAGGAATTACTTTGGCAACTGCCTGCTGTCTTGCAAATGCATGCACTAGGCACAGAAGAGCCAGGAGAGAGAGAGTGCAAATGCATCCTAGAGGCCTATTGGAGCAGAATAAAAAAAAAAAAAAAAAAAAAAGCCATTTGGCATCCATGTCCCATGGCACGGGTCTCCGAGTGTATGAAAACGGTGCATATAAAATCATTGTCTGAGTGAGAGGTCAGACACCAAGGGAGTGGGGTGGTGTCATACCAACATGGACTGTGTAGTAAGGAATCCACTGTGTGGGAACAAGGGGGAGTGAATGAGCTGGGTATCTCTTCACAGCTGCATCTGGGGAGAGTCATAGATACTCAGGGGTCATTAAAAATAAAAGAGGGAAGAGGGATTCATTGCTCAAATATGCTTGAAAAATTCTGCTTTCAGTAGATTTGATAATGCAGACAGGGCTTTTAATCCACATCCCTCCTGTGTCTTCAAGCAGGCTGAGGTTTACTCAGGGGATTTTTCTCTCTGTTGAGAGTCAGTCTCTTGCTCAAAGTTGCTCTACCAAGTTGACTAGAAAATACCTTTTGAAAGAAACACTTTGATCGATAAATGTGTCCTGGAGAAATGCTGAAATAGATGATCCCAGTAAATCAGAGTTTCTCGAACCTTTTGACCAAGGCTCACCATAAGAAATACGTTTCCCCCCACAACCTGGTACAAACGCTCCTATATGTAAGAAACTGAAACAAAATACTCAGGACACATAACTGACCCTTTCTTTCTGTGACATATCCTGATATCTGTAACCTGTTCTGTTTAATTCTTAGAAATACCAGAGTATTTGACTGTTTGAGAGTTTCCTTTTTTTTTTTTTTTTAATGGTAGTTGAGACACACTTGATTGAGCCAGTAGTGAGTCACAACTCAGTTTGAAAAACATTGTTTCTCATACTTTTTGGGCTATTTGTTGAGTGCCTAAAATTTTGCTTCCTCTGCATGCAAGTCTTGTGGGTGTTGCTTTCCTATTCTGGAAAAAAATAGGAGAAAACTACACAAAGCACATGGGCCATTCATTCACCCTTCAGGGAGCTGACTATGGAGGCAAGACACTGAAGTAATGAAAATATGAACAGCAATGCAGCTCAAGAGCAACATAAGTCAACAACTAGAAGGCAGCACTGGGCAGCCAGGGCATAACTTTGGGCCAAGCCAGTGCTGGCTTGCTCACTCGTTCATTCATTCTCTTCCTCTATGAGAGTTTGGAACTTCTGAGAAGCAGATGCCAAGATGGGATGCAACTTGCAAGGATTTTGTTACAGGAAATGCCCTGCTAGAGAAAACGGAGAGGGAGCAAGAAAAAACCTTGGGAGAGTGGTCACATGATGATGCAAGTCTGACTGGAATGGAAGGGAGAGGGAAGGAAAATTGGGTGCAAGCATTCTAGATTGCTGTGTAGTCTAAAGAAGGTTGAGCTAGTTCTGTTAGGGAGTCCGTGAGCCAAAGTCAGCCATCCAGAGTCCCATGTCCCCCAGGAACAGGGCCAGTTTAGTGTCCTGCTGTGCTCAGTCACTGGTTGGGAGCAGCCCACCCCTGGTGTGGTCTCTGTGTCAACATGGAGCTTAACCTCAGAGTTCAGCAAAGGGACCCCTGATCACCTATGCTCCCTGTGCTTGGAGGTGAGCTGGGTGCCTTCCCATGGCCACCATGCCCTCCTCCCTCTTTCTTCTTCCTTCGGTTACCATTAAGTTGTATCTACCCTAAGCCAGCTACCATGCTAGGGACTAGAGAGAAGGTTCTGAGCCAGACCTAGTCTCTGCTTTCTGGAGCCTGTTGTCTGGAGGGACCCAGACATTAGGAAAGAATCCCACCATAGGATGTGGAATGACAACTGTGAGAAATGCTTCCAAGTGGAGGACCAGAGGCTGTGACCACTGCAAACAGGAGGGCTGGGACTTGATCAGGTTGCTCAGAGAAAGTGTCCCTGAACCAATGATGCTCATATTGATCTGAAAGAAGAACAGACATTAACCGGGTGAAGAGGGAAGGGACGAGTATTTGGGGCAAAGGGAACATCATGTGCCGTGTCCTTGTGATTTATGGGAGATGGCAGGAATGACATAGCCAGGATAGGTTAAGGGAAGCCAAGAGGGTGGAGTGCTGGGAGAATGTCTTGGTCTTTTGGGCTGCTCTAACACAGTACCACAGAATGAGTGGCTTATAAACAACACAAATTTATTTCTCACAGTTCTCAAAATCCAAGATCATGTTGCCAGCAGATTCAGTAGCTGGTTAGGGTGGTATTCGTGGTTCAGAGAGGGTGCCTTCTCATTGCATCTTTGCATGGTGGAAAGGGCAAGGCTGCTGTTAAGCCTTTTTTTTAATAAAAACATTAATCTCATTTTTAGGGCTCCACTCTATAATTTAAGCAGTTCCCAAAGGCTGTACTTTCTAACACCATCACATTGGACACCAGGATTTCAACATATGGATTTAGGGTTGGGGGGCAGCACAGACATTCAGACCGTAGCAGAGAGGATGGAGGAGTGGACGAGTCACTCAGAACCTAAGAAAAGTTCTTTTCATCCACTGAAGGTTTTGATTAGGACCAAAAACTGTTTTTCTTCTCTACCATGGGTTGATTTTGCCATAAATATGTGGAATCATACATTATGGACTCTCGTGTGTCTCGTTTCTTCACTCAGCATAGTGGTTTTGAGAGTTATCCCTGTTGCTTCCATAAATCAGCTGCTCTTTCTCTTTGCTTGCTGAGCAGTATATCTTTGGATGAATGGGCCAGAATTTGTTTGTCTGCTCTTTTGTTGATGGACTGGGCTGTTTCCAGCTTGGGGCCATAATAAATAAAGCTGCTATGAACGATCTTGTTAAGTACTTATTTTTTATTATAACAAAAGCTAAAAATGTCATGAACTTGAAGCCTCAATAAAAATCTCCAGCTAAGCCTGATAGTCTTCTGGATAGAAAAACAAAGAGCTATCCTTTGTGGTGAACTTACCATGTGGCAGGCTGTCTACTGAGAGTTTTCTTTCCATCCGTCATTCTATTTTATCCCCACAGCCCTGTTTTCCAGATTAACAAACTGAGGCCTAGGGCAGAGAACTGACTTGCCTAAGCTCTAATAGCTTGTATGTGGCAGACCCTATTCTGCATTTTATAAAGTGGCATGAAAATTGATAGTGAGCTCAAGCCCAAGAAGAGTATGGTGTTTTGTTTTTTTCAGTTATCTCACTTTGTTATGATACTGACATCATTTTTATTTACGTTTGGTGATGTGCCTTAATGATAACAAGGGAAAGTGGAGAGCCTAGGATCACAAGTATTAGAAAGAAAGGCCATTAATTTACTAAGAAATCTTCAGAGATAGCAGGAACTTAAAAAAATAATGGTTCATTAAAAAAAAAAAAACTTTTCGATTACAAAACACTAGAAAGAATAAGAGCTTGAAAAGATAAGTGCTAGATAACCTTTTTGTCCATATATCACAGCAGACATGACCAAACTGGAATGTTTGGGCCGGGAAACTTGTAAAGGAAGAAAGGAAAGATTTACCAGGGGTGTTTAGCACACACTAAGTGTTCTTAAAATCAGGACTTGTACTTCCTACATTCCACCACTCAGTCTAGAAAAAAGTTGGCTAAAACAAACAAACAAACAAACTATAAAGCAGAAAAAATTAAAGCCACCCACCAAGTCAAACACCCTCTCAAAGGTACCTGTAGGACTCACAAGCAGGCCTGGGTTTGTGTAGCAGGGGGATTCCCGTGTCCCCTGCTCTCTGATGAATGAATCCTTCTGACGTGATAACAAATGTATCATGGATGACTGCAGTGTTTCCTCACCTGTTGGCTGTGAGGCTTTTTTTGGGGGGGGGGGCAGGCAGTACACACAGTTTTTTCAAAGAGATTCTCAAATCCATCTGTTGTCTTACTGTCCATGGACCCAGTCTCTTACTGTGTATCCCACAGGGTTATAGCACTAATTTCAAATGTATAAATGTATTAGGGTGAATTATATTTTATTAAAAAGCATTAGGTAAGCATCAGGTAATCAAGATACTAAATGCGAGAGTTAGTTAATGCTACTTCACAGGAACTTTCAGAAGCAGTCCCAAAGCTAGCGATCCTCATGGTGGAGATTCAGACACAGAAACAGTCCAGAGAATGAATACTTGGAAGTTACCAGATCATTGGTCACCTTCAAATCACACTGAGATAGGAGCTCAGCTTGTCTGCAGTGCAGCTTTACTGGGAAACACAAACCCAGAGACTTAGGCTGGGGCTGCTACGCCCAGAGAGCACAGAATGCACCACTTCCTTCTCTTCTTGTATATAGAAAAGAGGGTCAGGCACCACATGTGTCGAGGACCCAGTACCTAACATTTATAACCACAGGCAGCAAGGAGAGGAAGCAGAAAGAACGAGGCAACCAGCAGTGGGAACGAGTGTTTGCTAATGACTCTCTTGTTCCAGCCAGGGCTATGTGACTCCAAGCACAGAAATTGACTCTAACAACTTAGACCAGAAAGAAAGAACTAGAAGGAAAGCTGAAAAGCCAGTTCTTAGAAAAGTATAGAAGGAGGATCATGGTAACAGACACTTTAGTAAAGTGCCAATCATTTTCCATCTCTGTGGTACTTTACCAAGACTGGGATTCCTGGGAAAAGCATAGGCCTGGTTAGAAGAGAGCACAATTCCCTGAGTGGTAGCCTCCTCCCAACCCTTCAAGATGAGGGAAGGTATGTCTCTCAAAGAAAACCAGGGTGCTGGCACCAGGAAAAGGAGGAAAAATGCCGAGCAGGGAGGAAACAGCAGGTGTCTATTTTCTTTCTAAGACTCCATCTCTCCATCTATAAAATGGGAATATGCATAGCTTACATTATGTAAATTTAACAAGACAATACAGAACATAATGTGTCACATGGGAAGTGCCTGATACGTAACAGTCACCGAAACTTTCCTCCAGAAAATCCAACCATGCCATTTTGCAGGTCTCCTAAACCTCAACCTAAAGCAAGCAGTGGATATCTGCCTGTTTGATCTAACACTTCCCACTGGAAGAATAAAAAACAAACTGATTTTTGCATAAGTCCTTTCGTGTAAGCAAGCTGGGGCTCTAGGGGAAATCAACCCACAGGCCAATTCATCTGAAGTCAGAGGCTAATAGAGCTGTTATTTGTTTTGGATATTAAAGATATCCCTCTGGCACTCAGCATTCTTTATGATGCATGGCCAATTGCCCACTAAGAAAGCTATTGCAGCCTCAACAATTTTATTCTAAAATAACAGTTTTATTTTTATTTCCCACTGACACACACACACACACACACACACACACACACACACACACACACCCCTTTCCATTAAGAAAAAAAACGTGACTATAGGTCAAAGTTATAGTCTGCCCATAAATTTTTCAACTTTTGGCACTGCTTATCCCAGTCTGGATGTGGGCACTTCCCAGGCCCTGATTGATGGACGGGCTTGGCTGTTTTCTTTTTTTTCTTCGCTCTAAGTTTTGCCAACTTAAACATTTTCGCTTAGTTTCAACATCTTTCCATGAAACCAGACATTTCTGTTGCTTCACCATTTCAGGTTTTTCTCTTTTGTCAAAAATTTTGACAAATTATTTTCTGATAAAGAGCTATTGAAAGATGATGCCAGTACAAGTTATGAGTTTCAAAATCTAGCTCTCGTGAATTTCTTAGAAATAATAAACTCTAAGACCCTTTCATCTTTCAGATTTGTTTTTTTTTAAGGTTAAAAATAAGTGATAATAGTGGCCTTCTCAGCCTGTTAAAAATTTTGATTTTTATCCTAAGAACAATTAGAAGTCATTAATAATATCTGACAGAGAATAAAGTCACCAGATTGTTTTTAGCAGATTTCTCTAGCTATTGAAAATGAATTGGAGAATGGCAGTTGGGAGTGAGAATAGAGGCAATAAAAGCAGATAAAAGGTTGTGTTAATATGGGCAGAAGATGATGACAACCTGGACCAAGATGATGGCAGTAAGTTGGAAAGAAGTGGATAACTTGAGAGAACTGATTGCACTAGGTGATCAGCACAAAGCTGAACCAAAAATAAAAGAGGTGAGCTAAATAATTCCAAACACGAAAAGATAAGATTGCATTCCTAATTATAGTTTTTTCTTCAAAGCAAATATTATCATCCATAGTCACTGGTGTTGCATCCATTTCCTTTGGACTTACCTATGACCAAGAAAGCAACACCAAAATACCTAAATTCTTAATGATTTTAGATGATAAAGTTTATTTAAAATAGTATTGAATAACTAGCCTCTCAAAGTTTTCAAGAAAAATTTATTCTTCCCCTTTTCTACCACGGACACACTTTAAATTGAATAGTACGTGTATTTAGGAAAAAAATATTCTCTTTATGCTTTTACTTCCAAGATAGATGGTGCTCTTATTCAGAGTTATAAGTGTCAGAATAAAGAATGCCCATGAGGTTGAACTGGACGATGTTTTAGTAAAGTGCGATAAACTTTTTTATCAGAAGCAGGATTGTGGCTTAAAAAAAGGAAATAATTTTCCATATAGGAGCTCCTCTTCAGAAACAGAAACTTTTATTTATAATTTTTGTAGCCACACACAGATAAAGAACATGAAAAAGGCATATCAGCTATTAAAAAAAACATGGCTACATTTTGAGAAAACACAAACTTTTCCCCAATACATCTTCAATCTTCAAGTTAGAAATTCTAGATCGAGACAGGAAGGATGCTCTTGTTTAACATAAATCTTGTTTAACTAAAATCACTCTGATTTCCTTCTTGTTTAACACTTTGCACCAGTAACACTATAAATAAGCTCAAAAGAGTGTGGATAAAGATCTATGAAAAAAGGGCATCATGTTAATTAGGTTATCTGCTTAATAAAATTTAAAAATCTTTTTAATAAAAATTTTAAAACAGATTCTGGCTCTCTTGGACACAAAAGAGAGTCATCAGAAGAACATCCGGGGCTCACTGACTTAACGGTAGGTTGGAGTCCCAGAACCCAGGGCATTCTGAAAAGGACTATGTTGCAGGAACTACGCCACAGCCCACAGTGCTCTGTGCCCACCACTCGCACCATGGTTTTCAGGCTGCAGAGCCTGGAGGGGAAGCTGAACCCACATGACAGAGCCTTACCCCCTGTCTGTGCTTACACCTCACAAGGCCCCCATGATGGAAAATCCCTCAATAGGAAACAGTCACAGAGGGGAGCAGATGCCTTTGAATGGCCAGATGTCCACTCCAGGCTCTCCTCTCTACCCCAGAGCCACCTCTCATATTGTTCTTTACTAGGTTGCTTGGATTTGATTGATTTATCCAAAATGATTGTTAATCAGATTCTACTAATTTAATATAATGAGAATTCATACAGGGGACAGAATAGAGTTTAATAGTGACAAAGATGAAAAGGTTTTCTAATAAATGAAAGATATCAATAAAATGGAAGATTGCTTAACTACTTAAGATAATTAAATAGTTTAGAATCCTGATTAATATATTGGTAGCCAAATCACATAAGCTACTGGGGCTGCAATTTGATGTTCAAGGGGTAAATGATTCTTTGTTAAAATTTAGCTTCTAAATGGTAGTGCTTAAATATGTTTCTAAATTGTTTTTGAACGAATAAAGTTTAACTTAAAAAAAGAAGAAACTTGATTATTCATACTCTGCACTAACTTAGGCTTTCCTTCCTACCAACAGTCCTTTTTAGGATTGGTCCCTAAGTCATTATTTTAATAAATATTACAATAATGAAGACTAATTTTATTTGTATAAATACTTCTCAAAATATCGTCATGGCTATTACCTTATCCAACTTATACCACCATACGTATGCAAGGTGGATAAATTATTCCCATTTTACAGATGAGGAACTTGATATTCAAGTAACTCACTCCAGTTTAAAGAACCAGGCAAGTGTCCAATGCTCTTTCCCATATACTTCCCATGTACTCTTGTTGCTATTTTTTCTTTATTTTTACATAGTCTGCCTCTTATTACTGCTCCAGAAGCAAATCCAAAATCTGAAATAATGGAGAAAATCAATACCAAGTCTAATTATCAACAAATGCTTTACAGAGCCAGACTGTATTTGGCAAGGAAACAGACTAAGTTGCTGTAACAAAGAGACCCCAAACACAATGGCTCAAACGAAAAGAGAGGTTTGTTTTCTCTCTCACATAACTGTCCAGGGTAGTGGGCAATTCAGGGTGGTTCATCCAGGGGCCCAAGTTCATTTTAGCTTGCCCATCTTCTAGGGCAGAGATTCCCAAGTTTTCTTGGTTCACTGATCCTTGAGTATCTCAGTAATTTTTCATGGCACTTACAGGTAAAAAATAATACCCAGAAATTTTCTTTATTCATTAATCAGGTGCAAATAATTTGATAATTTTGTCTTAACCACCTAGTAGCTACTTGAAAAAAAAATACATATAGATTGAAACAAGAGTATTTTTATTTCATTTTGAAGTAACCACACTTTCTTAGTACTGGGGTGTGTGGGCCTGCTGGGTACCGCACAACTTCTCTAACCTTGAACTCAGATTGGATGCCACCTTTGTTATTTCCTATTCCACACTGACTTTTGCACAGAGCATGCTGTTTATCACAGCGACCATCTGAAACCCAGCTTCACAAAGACACGCTGTCATAATCTAACATTAGAACTGTGAGCTATCTTGAGCTAGGAGTTTTACTCAATATCTGGAACAAGTTAATGAGTTTCCCTCAAAAATCTAAACCATCCGACAGCGCTCGTATGTGTTCACTGAGGCACCTCAGGGTTCCTCCGCATACAATTTGAAAACTACTGTCTTGTAGTATTAACCTTGTTCCCCTAGCTGTACAAGTCACTGTGCTATGCCTAGATATGACTTCTTCTGGAAGGGCAATGCCTTCTGACCTCCCTGGCAATCATTTCTTTTGCAATCCCCAGACTCCTGGCATTACATTTCACACCAGGGATTATGCCAAGAAGAGTGAGTGCTAATGAGTTTACCAGCAATTTCCTTGCTACCTACCATTTGTCAGACAGTGGGGACCAAGCTTCTCCACCCCCAGCTGTCTTACCCCAATGAGAAGCCTAAAACAAAACTCAACCCACTTGAAAAGTAAAGGAGATAATTCGCAGGCTCCTGCATTCCTCCCCACATGTGACAGAGACGAGACTTTAAACTGGATTGAATCATAAGGAAAGAATGAATTTCCCCGGCTTCTAGACATGCTCCATCCGAATACTGGAAATGGTACATATGTCTGAAACGGCAGAGGGCGGAGAAGGATTCATTCTAAGTAGAGCCAAATGTCTTGGAGACTTCCCATGCGCTGATCTCAACCCCTGGGTGTCACAAAAACTGCTTGGTGTTGAGGCAATTAAGTGTAGTGAACACAACAGGCAGCCTCCAAGCAGGGGGGTCAGAAGTCCAAATGGCTTTCTTTGTTGGACTGAGACTGAATTTGGTTTCCATTTTAAACCCCTGTTCTTCCGGGTGAAAGAAGTTAAATTGCAGGGAGTCTTGGGTTTCCTATGACATCATGCTGAACAATATGAAATTGCTGCTGTTTGATCATTTCTAAACAGCAAACATGGCAACTGTATATGGTTCAAAGTATAACTCATCTCCATCATTCCCAGGATCGTATCTGCATTGCAGGGGACTGATGTGGTGATGGAGCATGCACGGGGCCACCTGGCCTCTAATTACTGCCCACTCTGTTGTGCCCCTGAGATGTCATCACTGTCCTATGCTTTTCATCACTGGTCTGTGAAAATCTCTTTTCTGTCCTGCCCCAACTCCAAGGTCTCTCTGAGCCTGCATCCCTCTCAGCAATTCCCTCATCTCCCTGGGGTACATGTGAAATGTGTGTGGTGGCAGCAAGGCGCAGTCGCCTTTCTCAGAGATAATCATTAACGTTCAAAGTCCCCAGTTCTCTAAGCCTCATTTCTCTTCCCCATTCTTTGGAGTGAGAAGAATCAGCTCTTGCAACTTCATTTATTCTTCCAAATCTACTGTTTCTGGCCATAAACATCGGGCCTTAATTCCTTTAGAGCTCAGATTAAGCTCCTGCATCTCTAAAGTCCTGGTGTGAGAGACAGAAAACATTTGCTTCTACTTTTACACCTTAGCATCCCTTCTTCTCTGAGACAGAGGATGCCTCCCGTGCCGTTTGAATGGAAGAACGCTTTGGGGATAAAAATAACTACAAAAATGAGCATCAACATACTACTCTGCTGTGTGGTGGGGTGTCCGGCCCCTCCTCATGCCTGTGTCTTATCCAAGTATGATAAAAGGCACTGGACAGAGACTCAGCAGACTAGGTGAGTCTTGACTTCGCATTTCCAAGCCATGTAGCCCTGGGCAAGTCACTCAACCTCTCTCTGAACATCAATTTCCTCAGGCCCTCAGAGTCAGAAAATGTTTCTCCAACTCACACTTAGAGATATTTAGTCAAAGAGAGAGAAATCTTTCAGATTCAATGAACACCTAACTACCTCGTGGTGCATTAGGGGTAGCAAGGCTGACTGGTTTTTTAAAAGCCCAGAGATATTTTATTTGGAGCAATCTGTGTATACTTTATCACCCATCATTTACCCCCATTGGCCAATCCAAATGAAAAAGATGCAAAGTACATTTCTGACTTGAATATTCCCTATTTAGATATAACATGCCGTGAAACCCCCATTTTCCCACTGGGCTGTATTCCTGTTTATTCCTGTGAACACATGGTCTCTAAAATTGGCAATGACTTTCTCTTTGTTATGTTTACCTTCCTTTCAGGGGCCAGCCCAGACTCCTGGGTGGATTCATTTCCCATTGAATTACCAGAATAGGGAAGAATCTGATAGGAAGAACTGTGTGGAGGAAAGCTCCGTTCCCAGGGCCCTCACACAAGGGGATTTGTCCTCCCATCTACGCCAGAGCCTGGGGGCTGTAGCGGAGTTAAAACGGGACATCCTGTCCCCTCCATCAGTATTCTTTCCCCCACCAAGCTGGGTATTGTCCTTTGTACTCTCACACAATTCACACTAGGTGGAGTAGCCTGTGGCAGGACCAGAAAGACCCTACTGAACAGAAATACCCTCTTCTTCCCACCAATGCCAAGGGCCCGAGAGCCCACCTGACTGCCTCCTTCTTTGAAGTGCCTCTGCCCATGGTCCTTTAAAAAGGGATGTTCTAGGAATGGGCTGAAACGCCAAGTGAGTTTAAACCACAGGCTTCTCAAACTTCACTTTTAAAGAGACAGGCGAGCTCTGATCTATAGTGAGTGAGGAAGAGTACGTAAGGGGCCTTGAAGACACAGCTTTGCAGAGGACCAGCCTGCGAGTGTAGAGAAAGCGGGAGGTCAGGGCAGCCACTTTTCTGTGCGTAGCCGTGTGGCACAGCCACGCTGGTGCCTCAGCCATGCAGTCACATGCCCTCCCTCGCCCTCCCCTATCCTGAATGTGGAGCTATCTCTGACCCAGAGTTCCTAAGACCTTCCACTTCCTGTGTGACCCTGGATAAATTGCTTAACCTGGATTTGAATCTCAAGTTCTTCATCTATAAAATGATAGTTAATAAACCAACCTACCCGACACGGTTGTTGAAAGTTTAAATGAGGTAAAATGTTTTATAAGGGTTTCACAAGGGTTTTATGATTTGTACACCACCATGTGAATAAATGTAATTTTCCTGACTTACTTTATAATCTTTGGGTAGAGACCTTAAATGAATTCTTTCAGTTCAATCTCTATTAATTCAAGAATCCTGGACAAAAGGTCATCAACCCTCTGCTTGACTCTTTTCTTTGACAGGAAACTCACTACCTTGTTTGACAAGAAATTCGCTGCTCAAGTTTTAGGACTTGAGCTTACTCTTGTTAAGTCACAGCCACCTCATATAAGCTCCAGAGTAGATGAGAAGGATAAGCTTTACTCACCTAGTAATTGCAGAAGGGTCAGCATGTAGATTCTGTTGACCAGTTTACAGATATTCATCTCAAATTCTGAAGTGACTGGCTTTCATCCTCCTTTTCGAAGGTTAAGCGCATTTGTTTTCAGTATGAGAAATACATTAAAATTGGCTTAGGGGGCAGTGTTCAGAAAGATGAAAAATGAAAGGTAAATTCACAGATGTTCAAGGCAGAATATCCATCATTTGAACACGGAGTACGACGACTTGTGTCAGGATTACTTCACGTTGACCATTTCGAGAGGTTGCCTGTGACTGATTTAAATGTGAAAGAAACTTTGTCCATTTCCTTCTAGCCAGGATAGTTCAATGACACTTAAAAAATCAGAAGGTCTCCTAACTTAAATCTCTGCTATGAGGTGCTACTGAGGACACCACTATGTTCCCCAAAGCCAAGAACTTGCTTCGACTTAGTTTCAGCAAAGGTACATTGGCTCTTGCTTTTAGATTTAAGATTTGGCATGCATATGAAATTAAGAATGACTTTGGGGAATTTTTACAGAGGGGAGCCAGGATTTTATGAGTTTAGAGCTTACAGTTTAAATCTGCAATTGGTATAAACATGCAAAGGTCAGCCTAAAGAAACACATGCCCCCATGACCTGCAAAGAGAAAAGTAAAAAGGAGAGAAGTTTGCAAACAGGGTTTTACAAATAGTTATGCAACAGAAGTTCAAAATTCTCATGTATGCATCATATCAATGGCCTAAAAGGAATTAGAGAGGGCTTAACAGAGAGCATGGGTAAGGAATCACCAGCCCACAGAAAAGATGTCATTGACCTTGAGCCCCACAGAGGTAAACAACAATTGTGGCAGAAGCTGTTGGTCATAACCCAAGAGGCATCACCTCTTTCTTTGTTACCAGAAAACTAATTCTGCTCCAGAATTGAGCAACAGATAGTTTTGGAAAACTGGACCACACTACAGAGTCGGGATGCAAATCTTGATTAGTATATGTCCAAAATTATAATTCTGTTTCTCTTGTCCAAGACTGGATTAGGGTGGAGACAGCTGACACAATTCTGACAAATGAGAAGTCTGCCTGAAGGACTTCTAGGGAAGTTTTCCTATTAAAAAAGAAGAAAACTAAGAGACCTGTTTCTGGCATTTGGATGTTGCTGGGAAAGAATGTGATGCTTAAAGTTGCAGCCAGTTTGTGATCATGATGGAGCTAGCTTGAGGCAAAGGCAACATGTTTCGGATGGCCTTTTTCATACTAGCAAGATAGAAAAATGCTGAGTCCTGCATTATGCTCTGCTGCTAAACCATCAATGCTGGTACTGCCTCCTTGTCGACTTTTATTACGTGAGAAAACAAATCTTTCTTTTTTACTGAGTCACTCAGAGATGAAACTGCAGAGTCAGACTTCCAGGTTCAAACTCTGTCATTTACCAGTTGTGTGAATTTGGACTTCTCTGTGCCTCATATTCCTGATTTGTGAGATGGAGATACTGATAGCACCTACCCTGCAGTGTGTGTGTGTTTTTATAGAATTAAATGAATATGTGGAAAATGCTAGCACAATATCAGACATATACTAATCACTCACATTTAAAAACTTTTATCGTTTAGGTCATTTTGTGTTGAGTCTCCTAGTTTTTGCTTTTGAAAGTAGTCTATGTAAAGCAGCAAACTTTCAATTAACTGTTTTTTCCTGTCAGAAAGTTAGGAAGTCAACAACAAAAAGACAAACAATCCCTGAAAAAATGGACAAAGAACTCAGACATTTCTCCAAAGAAGATATACAATAGCCCATAAACACATGAAAAGATGCTCAACACCGTTAGCCATTAAGGAAATGAAAGTTAAAACCACAATAAGATACCACTTCACACCCACTAAGATGGCAAAAATAAAAAATGAAAAAAAATTACAAGTGTTGTTGAGGATGTGGAGAAACTGGAACTCGTAAATTGCCAGTGGGAATGCAAAATGGTTCAGCTGCTGTGGAAAATACTTCAAAGTACCTCAAAAGTTAAACAGAATTACCATACGACCATGTGATTCCACTCCTAGGTATATATACCCAAAAGAACCAAAGGGAGTGACGCAAGCAAAAACAGGTACACGTTTCATGGCAGCACTATCCACGCATGTCAAAAGGTGGAAACAATCCAACTGTCCATTAAAAATGAATGGATAAATAAATGGTGGTTAGTATATACATACAATAAAATACCAGTCAGCCATAACGAGTTAGAAAATACAACGATAAAAATATCCCATTCACGGAAGCAACAAAAATCATACAATACTTAGAACCAAATACAGCAGAAACACAAAACTTGACCTAAGGACAGAAAGACTTGAATAATGCAAGGAAACATCATGCGTCTGAATGGGAAGGCTTGGGGCTGGGCTGTCAAGATACCAGTTATTTCCAAATCAACTGTAAATCTAATAGAACTTAAAATTTTTTAACTTGGCAAGTTGATTTTTAAATTCCAGTGGAAGAAAGTATTTGTGAGAGTAAATAAGATAATTTTTAAAAATTAAAGAGGACAAAGTGTACTGGACAGTAAAACGTATTTCCAAACTACTATTATTTAGGAAGTTTGTTACCAATGTAGGAATGAAAAATAGAATATTAACCAGAAATCAGAATTTACTATATACTAAGATTGGCAATTGCAACAGACGGGGAAAAGATAGATTAATTCAATAGTCTGAGAATGACTGGTTAAAAACCAATATACCAAAATAAATTCCAAGTAGATTAAATACTTAAATAAAACCATAATACAACTAGAACAAAATAGTAATAAATATTTATGTCACATTAAAGTGGGGAAGGCCTAGCTAAACATGACTCCAAGGGCAGAAATTCCAAAGAAAAAGATAGCTAGAAATATTTGACTATATAAAAATTTAAAAGAAATATCTGTGTATAAGAAATTAAAAGGCAAATGGAAAATATTTGCAATACATATAACAGGGAATTAATCTCCAAATTATGTAAAGCACCCTTAAATGTCAATAACAAACAGTAATAGCTCAATAGAAAAACATAAGTAGCATGTGAACAGAAAATTATTAGAACAACAAATATGAAAAAAGCTTTGCTAATAACTATTAATAATTAAAAATACAAATTATAATAATGAGTTCATCAAACTGGGAATATTTTAAAAGATATAATACTCAGCAAGAATGCAGGGAAATGGGTACTCATGTTCTCAAATTTGGTAGAAGCTTCCTGAAAGGCAATTTGGCATTATATATCAAAATAATATGTGCCTGTGTACTGACCCAGAAATTCTGTTCGGAGATTTAACTTAAGAAAATAACAAAGGATACAATATGGACAAAGATCTGGTAGCCATTTTTGGTGTTTAACTAACACAGAAATTTTTTTTAAAATAATCAGCTATCCACAGAATGCAATATTATGTAGCTATTGATATAGTGCTACAGAAATATATTCACTGACATGGAAAGATGTTTTAGATATATTCAGTTAAAAGATTTTTTTAGATATATAAAAATTTTTTAAATGATGTGCATGCTTATTGATACTACTTTATTAAGATACAGAATTTAAATGTGGGTGTAAACACTATCCTTGAAATATAAGAGCTATTCTAATAGGCAAAATAAAATAAAATAGTGTGCATAATGATACCATTTTGTAAAAACCACACCATCTTTATAGCTACACAGTAAGATATGAACCATGTTTTTCCACTGGGCACTGGAGATTGTGCACACTATTCTTTTTCCATATGTATTTGTATTTTTCCATATGTATTCTTTGGTCCATAATGTATTTCTGATTATTCTTTAGTAGTTACCTCATGCTTTAGAAATAAGAAAGTCATTATTAAATTTGGAAATATTTTCCTGAATAAAACAAAAAAAAAAAATTAGGTACCTCATTTGTATATTTTGATCAATGACTATGTTATAAAACAAAAGAGGAAATTGAAGTGTAATCTATCAGGGGGGGAGATGATTCCAGAACAGGAGACACTAAGAGAGAAATATTAATATTTCTTGGCTGCCTTAGGTTAAACAGAAGTCTTCGTTGAAAATGGCAAGCCCCAACTCAAAATAGCTGACCGGAAAAGAGAGTTTATTCAAGGATACTGAAGTATTTCAAATAATCAAAGAAAAGATGATCAAAATGAGTCATGTGATCAACAGTTTCTGAGGACTTACCGTGGGCCAGGCACATTGTATGCACAGTGCTCAGGCTCCAACAAGATAGGCACAGTCCTGCCTTCTTGCATAGGGTAGGCTCTGCTGTAATAACAAGTTAAGCCCAGATCACAATGGTGAAACACAACAAAAAAGTATTTCTCTCTTGTTACATGTCCAGTGGAGTTTGATGGTGTGGCCTTTGCCTCCCACAGTCTCTTTGCCACCTCAGGGGGAACACCATTTGGGGCATGTGACCTCCAGTATCTCAAAGTAGAGGAAGAAATTGGAGGAGACACACTCCAATTTTTAAGAGCCTCAGATGGCAGCCTATCACTTCCACTCACCTTCCCATTTACCAGAACTCATCCGTACAGCTTGACTCGGCTGCAGGGAGCACGGGGCAATGTGTGTGGCTATTTCAGAAGCACTAACTGCTACTACCATAGACACCCAACTTAATTATAGGGATAAGGGAAAGAATTAAGAAAAGGGTTGAAACCGAGGGACCTTCTGCCTATCCCCACGTTTCTCAAAAAGTTCCAATACCCCCAAATACTCCATTCCACAATTATAATATTTGGCTTTATAGGCAAGGCTTAAATTTCTCATTTGAGGATAGTACATCTTTTAAAGGAGCAAAGTGTTAATATCAGAATTACATCTGCTCTCATTCTCTTTTTAATAATGAAGCTTGAATAATAGATGGAAAGGGCTAACTTTGGAGGGATTGGTTCCAAATTCCTTGCTAATGTGAAATAGAAAAGAATGAATGCATTTTGATTTAAGAATAGTCATCATAATATGCTGATGGATAAAACTGATCTGCTTGCTCTAGATGAAGCTCCTCATACTTTCTTATATTTAGTAAAAAAAAAAAAGTAGCAGGTAAGTAGTGGGTAGGGGGTAGGCCTGGGCTCCCATTCAGCCTTCTAGGCAGAAGCAGGTACAATGGAGCTGTCAGCATAGTCATCCCTGCTGTGCCCAGCCAATTTGCTTGAACTTGAAACAGAAATGTTAACCTCATGGAGTGCAAGTCCATCCATCCTCTGCCTTTTTCCTCACTAGCGCTTTCAATAGCGATTGTTGGGAAAGAAAAGGTGCTTGTTTTATTCTTAATTGAACAGAGCAGCTGATCAATGTCTGCACGACTTCTCGAACAAAGAATGTATTTGAGACTTTCTTATTGCTTGCTTACTTCATTTAAAATTTAACAAATGTCAATTGTGACACATAAATACTTTCGCCCTAGGTGATGGATTACAGCAAATTTCATTTTATGCCTGGCACGAAAGCCACGCTATATTGTGTGCTGAAAGACCATTTTTTAAAATGAAGAGAAAGAGATGAAAAACCATTCTGACTTAAAATCCTGTAATAATAGAAGAAACCCAATTGCCATAAACGCATTGTCCTGGAAAGCTTTGTTGGCTTATGATACCACCTAATGGGCATGCGGCAGATTACATGAGGGCTGTTTCCTCAAGTTGCAGTCAGGCGGTTAGCGGTGAGCAGAAGGCAGTGTGTGGCTGCGAACGCACTTTATGCAGATTTCAGTGTCAAGCGATGTGTTGTATTCAAGTGTTATAACTGCTTCTAATTAGGTATGAAACCTTGGGTAAGCCCCTCAACCTCTCTGAACTCCAGGATCCTCACCTAAATGGAGGTTCTCAAAGTCTACTTTCTGGGATTGATGAGAGGACTAAGAGGGCATATTTGATGCAAACCAAGGCTCTCAGACTCAGGTGACTACCTGTCACGATGTAATAACACCATGAGGCTCTCCATATTTTGTTTTCCTCCTTTTGGTAAAAATGTAGGCTCAGAGGTATGTTTCTCAACAATAAGAAAAACAAAAGTGTAAGCATGAAAGACAGATTTAGGGGGTGGTACCTGATAACAACACCCAGTTTCCTGGGTGTTTTCACTGATGTTTTATACACGGCGATGGGTGGGGATTCAGCTCATAGGTCTCTAGATTGTTGTGATCTCTGATATTCATTTCTATGGAAATGTTAAGAAGTCAGGGATACTGTGGGTTGCTGTGTCTGGGGAGGAGGCAGCATGAATCTAGTGACAGGAATGAGAGCAGGGTCTAAAACCACCATTGTACTGGCCCTGAGGTGAGATGCAGAGCCTACTCGGTAGAGGCCTAGGTAAGCTTCTTCCCTTTCCCTCACTCTCTTTCTCTCCTGTTCTTTGGGACAACTCTCTCTGAAGCCACTAGTCTTCCCTGTTGACATCCCTCCAAAAGTTTCTGGTGATCATGGGGAAAGTACACCAGATTGGGAGTCAGACCCTGCAGATATCATTTGCACAGCGACCTGGGTAGGCACCTCCAACACTGAGTCTTCGTTTCCTCATTTGCAAAGTAGAGAGAAACACATTCCCTGGCTTCTCAGGATGCTGTCCCGGTCATGTGAGATGATGTGAGAGGCAATACTTTGTGAACTTGACAGTGCTGGACGTTGCCTGGTTATTTTAAAACTATGCCATCTGCTTTGAGCGATTCTTAAATGCTGGAAGGGCAGCATTAAACATAGATCATCCATTCATTTAATCAATCATTCATTCAACAAGTATTTATTCAGCATCTATAGGTACCTGACACCTCTAAGCAATGACTAAGACAAACAGATTTTCCTGTCATGAAATGAAAATTGTAGAGAAAGGGATTAAAAAAAGAGAGAAAGGAAAGAATGAAAGAAGGAGAGGAAGAGGAAAAAAGACAATGAGGGAAGAAGGGAGGGAAGAAGAGAAAAGAAAGGAGGAAACAAAGAAGGTTGAAATTGGCCAAGATAAGAATGTCTACACCACTAACACTGATAAATTACAAAGCAAGGCCCTTCGGCTGGCTGAGTGTTAAACATTTACCATCAACCCCTGAAATCAGAGGTCAGATCCTGAGAACAAGGAGCTGCAGATGGATTCAGAGCACAGTAGAAATATTATTTGCTATCTATTTTATCTATTTTTCAAAAGTCACTCTTCCGTCATGTGGAGAATAGACTGTAACTGGGCACAGTGGCAGCAGGACCAGCCTAGAAGGCCACGGCAGTAATACAGGCTGAAGATGGAGGGGCTTACAGCATTGGTTAGACTGGAGACATGCTCCCTCTCCATGAAGAGCTCACAGTCTAGTGGGAGAAACAAAATAGGCAGCAAACTAGGAATTTCACAAATATGTATTTGGTTACACTGGTTATTGATGACATAAAATAGAGTAAGCCTTAGGCGGACCTCACCTAGTCTAGAAGTGATATTTAAGCTTTATCAAGGTGAAATATGGCACAATGACAAAGCCATGGAAACATTTACATATTTCTTCCATAATTCTGATCTGGATAGACAAGTGCCTGATTCCCAACACACATCAGTAGTTAGTAATGGACTGTATCACGGAGAAATGAGCAGTGTGTGAGCATTCACCAGCTGCATCCCTAGCCTCTGTGTTTTGCCTGTTCCTGCTTAGTCTGAGTCCTTTGGGAGCTGCTGGAGTAGAGAGAAAGGTTGGCGATATAAATGAAAATGGAAAAACTAAGAGAACAAGGAATAGTGGTACGATGGTGCCAAAGGAGACAGGTTGCTAATGTAAATGATCTAAGGTAGAAAATTTGTAGAGAGAGAGATTTGGAGGACAGCAGGTGCCCTAATGAGAGTAATCTTAAAGAAGCAGTTGGGTGATGAGTTTCTTTAGGGCTGATGGTATATTTTTTTCTTTTGACCCTTCCTGTACTGACTACCTGTACCATCTGATTTTGTAGACACTACTAATAAAAGGGCAGAATATATTTCAACATCCCTGAATTTGAACATGTGATTTGCTTTGGCCAAAACATATGAATAAAGTGACAGTGAGCCAGTTCTAAGACTCAGTTTTTAAAGGCTTTCCATCTTTGCCACTGTCATAAGACTCTGCCCAGCCCACATGTTCCGGAATGAGATGGGTGACACATGCAGCAGAGCCAGTCCAAGTGAGTCCTTGCTAGGTTAGCCAAAAAGCAGATGACTCACAGGCATGTGAATGATAAATTGTTTTACCTGCGTTTTTGGGAGGACTGTTACACAGCAACAGCTGACAGCTGCTTTTACTGTGTGTCATGCAATGGAATTTCTCAATTAGCCCTCCTTCACGAGACTTAATGAGAGAATTGAATTACTTCTAAAAGTTATCTAGATGGCAGATCACTATTTGTTTTGACAGCATCACCATGTAGAAACTGGGCAGGAGGTGGCCTTTGTATAATCCAATTCAGAAATGTTATACGAACAGGTACCTCAAGTCACTCCTTGTCATTATTCGTGTAATATACATCTGTGGAGTTTCAGGAAAATTGACATTAACTACAGCTCTTTTATATAATACTTTGCTTTATCTGTATCTGGGACTTTCCATTTATTAATCTCATATAACTTATTTTTTCCTCTGGTAAATTTTTTAAAGGAAATAGAGCTACTTCTCACCTATGTGTCAATGCATACTCTAAATCACATTACAGTCTCAAATTGTTTTTAATATCAAAGGATTTGGGTTCCGTTGCTCTCAGTGTTTTTTAAAGTAAGGCTTATTGATCAACTGTAATGAAATCATAAAAATCACTTGTGGAACTTGCTAAAAATGCAAATATTGTTTCCTCTTTCTTCTCCCTTCCCTTAACAAACAATTCTAATAAAAAAAATTAGCTGGGACAGAGCAAGGCAGGTATCTGCGCTAGCAGCTGAGAGTGTAATAAGTGTGAGTAAAGGCAGCAGAACAGTCAGGGTAGGTGTCAGGGACCAAGCAAGACAAGGACAGAGTCCACACAGGAGTGCTGCATGGCATCATGTCAGAGCCTGAGTAGGGTGAGCAGGATGTCCATGCCTGAAGGATTGGTTGGGGGAGGGGGGAGGAACCTGCAACAAGGTGATCCTGAGCTGGGCAAAGAGAATGTCCATGCAGAGAAGAAGCATGGACATGGAGTTTTTAAGCCCATGTGGGGCTTTGGTGTGATGGAAACACCTTGTAATTATATAAGTGGTATTTGTAAAGCAAATTTTTTCCCCAAAGATTCTACAAAGGAAGACAATTTATTCCATTTTGACATGTTCCAAACTTAACACCAGACCTGTTCTTCGTAAACCACTGCATTCTAAGAGTGATTGAGGACTTATGGTAGTGGTTAAACTGAGGGTTCTGCAGTGAATTAGTCTGTGACACGAGGCACGATATTTCATGTTCTAAGCACTTGAGTTCTTGCGAGTGAAGAAAGAAACAGTATCTAACCTCAACAGGGTGTTGAGAGGGTTAAATGAGATGAGTTACCTAATGCAACTTAGCACAGAGCCTGGTACCTACCTGGTAAATTTTAGTTCAATCTAAGTGATGTTTTTTTCCTCTATCAAATGCTAAGTTGTCTTTTTTACATTTTGGTCCTAGTTAGTAGCTTTTACAGGGTGCAGTAAAAAATACTTCTATCTTTTGTATTTAGAGACCACTGTCCCATGAGACAGTAGAAAAAGCAATGGCCCAGATAAGTGAAGCATAGTTTCTTATTTCTCCCAATCCCAAGGTGTGCAAATTCGGGGAAATCATACCTGAAACCTAGATGTTCCTATTCCTTCGAAGGAGTTAAAAATTAAATGAGATCACATATGTGAAGTAGCTCCAAAATTCCTAAAGGACTATATAAATATCAGGGAGTAGTCTGTGGTGAAAAGACTGGATGACAAATCCTTCCTGCCACTTTATTTTAGTGAGTGGGATCAAAACCATGCTATGAAATGCTCACCCATGCACAGTTATTTTATTCACTTACTGGATGTTCTATTCAATCAAGACCCTCCCATAAAGAGAGAACCATTCTGGAATAATAAGCTGCTTGCTTCTGCCAAAGATGTACAAAATACTCTATCTCAGGATACAGCATCCCACCCATTTACTACATGGTCAGTTTGTACTTGTAAAGTTCTGGTCACTGAAACATAGGGGCAGAAAAAGCCTAGGTGGGCTTTTGTAAAAGACAGATGTGTACAGTGGTGGGTGGGCAGCTAACCATGGGAACAAATAGCCAAATTTAATCCCACAGCAACCCTATAAAGTAGATATTAAAATTATTTTAAAGAGGAGGAATCAGAGGCTCAGAGAGAAGCTTTTCCAAGGTCACTCAGAAAGTGGTTGAAGCAAAGATTTAAACTTTACATTCTTTTAACATCCTAGTACCTACCCTGAGGTAGGTTCTGAAGTGATCATTGACATAAAGGCATTTAAGAATGTCCACAGTAGCATAGTTTATAATAGCAATGAACCAGTAAGTAAAATTTAAACATTTAAAAATTTAAAAGAAAAAATAAAATTCAATGGTTCCTCAGCAAGAGAAACAAACCATCGAATACTCAACTGATATAACTAAATAGTAGTAAAAACACTGTCCAGGTCAATATGGATGAGTCCCATAATGCACACCCCCCAAAAAAAGTTGCAATACAAGTCCTTTGAAAGTGCAAAACCATGTAAAAATTCAAATCAGTACTGGAAGTCTTTGCTAATGCAGTTAGACAAGAAAAGGAAATAAGTTACACATTGGAAAGGAAGAAACAAAACTGTCTTTGTTCAGATGACATGATCGTCTCTGTAAAAAAATCTTAAACATTGACAAACTCCTGAAACTAATAAGCAATTATATCAAGGTTGCAGCATACAAGGTTAATATACAAAAGTCAACTGCTTTCCCACATGCCAATAATTAAAGGGTGGAGTACTGTTCAGATGTCACACTGTCAAGTAGCTCAAACACTAGGGACAGGATCAATTTAGTTGTTAAAGAGAAAATGCTCTTTATTCTAAATTACCCCTCTCGGTTCTCAATGGTCCAGCCATATTCTGCGAATGGGCTGGTATTATTAAAAATGTTATCAAGTGTACAAAGGCAGAGGGGACCAGCCCACTGCAAACAGCTAATGTGGCTGTTATCAGTATATATGAGTGTCAGCCCTTTCTTCTACAGTAAATTTTTTCACCAAAGATTGAGCCAGAACAGTGTTTCTATCCATTTTATTTTAGGTAAATAGATGTGATTAGAGCCTTAATGTACTTTTGCTAGATTTGTTTTATGTAAAAAAGAACTGATTAAGGATTATAAAACCTCCAACCTTCTGAACTGCTTGAAATGTTGCTATTGTTTCAAATTTATGAAGTGCTTCATGACCCCAATATCCCAGTCATGCAAGCATTTGTTCTATAGTTAAAGACCTAGTGAAACTGGTACTTGGGAATTTTATGTGGGAAAAGGCATATTCCTGGCACACAGCCTTAATGAAGGTGCACATAACATACAAGGCCTCCGTGTGCCTTGGGAAAATGAACTAGACTCAAGCAGGAAACTTTCCGTTTCAGACCAGTTAAAACTATAAAATATAGCTACCATAGAGCTTAACTGCACAGTGGTAGTTTCAACTTCTGTATCAAGAGGTAATTTTTTGCATTATCTGGGTATTGGCCCACAGCTACAGTCATATTGAACAGATGTTTTTAACTCTAAATGCAATGCAGAATTACCTATCATTTCTTTGCTATGCACACTGAATATTTTGCATGAGCATTCAAAAAACGCAGGTTTATAGTTTGAACTTCTTTTGTTTATTGTTTTCTACCACCAAATGTTATGTCTACAGATGGAAAACTTGGAGTTTTTGATGATGGGTGGTGAGAAATTACTCAGAAAGATTCAGTTACACACAGAGAGACATATTACACATAATGGTGGGAAGGGCTAGATTAGCGTTATCAAAATATGTACAGAAGCAATCTTCGTCTAGAAGACGTGTTTCAGGAATTCCAAATGATCATACCCAACAGCTGGGCCTATTTTCAAGACTTGGTCAATGGAAAACACCGCCGCTTTTCTCCCTCTTATGATTTCCCACCCTCTCTATTGCCATATTTGCAAAATCAAAGTAGCATGCTGCCTTATAGCTACTGCTCCTTATTACTCTCAAACAATGGCAATGAAAGCTGGCAAAACGATTAAGCAATATGGCAGCCCATTTTTATGAGTTTTTACCTTTAAAGACAACCAAGAGAATTTTAGAGAAGTGGGTAGAGGGCTTTGCAATGCTGTGGAGTATTTATTTTTGAAAATCAATGACTTCTTGCAATTTAAAGGTGCTAATCAGTATTATTTTGAATGATTACGAAGGTCACATTCTTAGCAAAAGAAAGAAGTACACAAAATACACTCCTTACAGGGGCAACCAACCCTTCTGGAGTCACTCAGTTTGCCATAACTGGAAACCTTTTATGAAAAAGGCTGTATAAAACTTTTTTCCAACCCAAAGCCTTGGTTTTTGTGTTGAGAATTTTGTAGTTATCCTCACCTGCAAATATGCTTAAAATATCAAGCAGGTTTAAACCGAATGAATACTTTAAGATATATGTACGGTCTAATTTTAGCCTATCAAAATGTTTCTATAAACTGTTGAGGCTTAGTCAGGGCTAATCAAATGTTTTGGATAATAGCTAATATATATGTAATTGTGTATACATCCACGTGCAAATTTAAGAATTATTAACCTGCAAATACTTCAGATATCAATTTTTGGTGATTCAGAAGGCACTCTTTTTATCCTGCAGACTGTGTTATCAAAATCAATTTTCTGGCAATGAGTCAGTTATGAGGTATAGCATAGAAGTATCCAATAAGAGAATTTCCTCTCATAGCCTCAGCTGATGGAACTGAGGGTCCTGGAGCTAGGATTGGATGAGGTAAATAATGATCTTTTGGACATATTTTCACATGAAGTAAATGCAATATAAAGAATCAAAATTCTATTATTGACAACTGCAATATCCCATAATAAAAGGATCACAGAGATTAGGTCCAAAGTGTGCAGCAGAGAGAATGTTTAGAGTCCAAAATGAGAGACTACAGTCATAAACTGTCTCAAAAGTATTCCTATTAGATATTGCACTGCTGATGCACTGCACTGGAACTCACTGTTAACAACTTCCAACTCAACATTAAGAGGAATTATTTTCTCATGAAAATCCAACTCTTAATTCCATAAGAGAAAGCAGTAAAAATATGATATACCAGAATTTGCTTTTCTAGTTAATTCTGCCAGGTATTATCAAATTAAATACTTTCATTTCAAGTGTCTAAACCTTGTCACATAATACCTACCCAACTCCCCACCATTTTAGATAATATGACATGAATAAGTAATGTCAAAAATACTTTTGGAAAAAAAGTTTATTTCTATTTATTCATTTATGCAAAGACAGTATTAGCAATAGGTAATAGGAACATACTTTAAAGTTCAAAATTAATTTTACATTTTGAAAGGTTCAGGACTTTGTTCTACTTTACTCTTTTAAATACTTTCCAACAAAACAGCACACAAATAGTTTATTCCCTTACTTTTCTTAGTCATATTGGAATAATTAGAAGTGGCTCTTTAGAATTTAGGTATCATTTATAATAACCTGAAGATTTAATCACAGAATGATACATGTAAGAATATTATAACACACACAAAATAGTACAGAGAATTTTTAAAAGAACAAATTTTAAGGTACTCTCAAATTCTGAAAGTAAGTTAAAAGACTCTTCCCTTCAGATTCAGAATGAAAATTATTACGAATTATAAGACAACAATGGACAGTGATGATGTGGGCCATGGTAGATGCATTAGGTTAGGGATAAAGAGTCTCCATGTTCAGGACCAATGAAAGAAAGGCGAAGAAGCCACTTTAAACTCATGTTCATGGCAGGTCAAATGATGCTGATAGAAATATTTTCCTTAGAAAAGTATTATCCCATTGCTATCATTCCAAGGCTTAGCCTTCAAACTGCTCATATTGCTACTTCTCATTTTTACATCACTTGTTCTAGGAGCAAATCTCCTGGAAGAATGGTGTTACAGACTGGAAAAACAATACTGTGGGTTCAGCAAAAGGGGTCTAGTGTGTTAGTTGTCTGTCACGAGATACAATGTTTAATGAGACTAGCTAATCTAGAAATGGACTGTTAATTCTGACTCTAATAAATTCTTGGGATACGCTTACTAAAGAACTTTTGTGATTTACAAACACCAAAACTACTTTGACTCTCCTGGACTCTCTTCCTTTTTGCTTAAAAAAAAAAGAAAAGAAAAGAAAAGAAATAGGCTAACAAAAATAAAAATCTAGTTGCTTTTTTAACTAATAACTAATATTTTAATGTTTTTATAAAAACAATTCCTTTTAGGTACTCTGATTATAATCTTTAGGTGACATAAAAAAAGCTTCAGCGTTCTTTATTACCAATATTTTGCACAACTTTACATATAGCCATTAAGTTTAGCATTTCAAGGGAAAAAATTAAAAGAATAAAAGGAGAATGATAACTCACTGAGAAACTTCTGTCCGAGTAAAGTCTAGTTTGTCTTGAATTCTTTAAAAAAAAATTAGGTCCATAATTTTAGTTATCCTAATTACCATTCCGATCAAATACAATATGTGTCTGTGGATTCTAAATAAAAGATAAAATATTCCCAACTAATAAACATAAGACCCACTGATTGGACTGTTTAGAATCAGTTTAACTGGGTTTAGATAAGGAAGACTTCAATAAAGTTAACTATATATTGAGCTCCACTGATTAAAAACACAGTTTTAAAAACTCTGCTTTAGTGGTAAATTTCTAGACAAATTATAAATGTAAAACACAATATTGTAGATATTGTAGTATTCACAGATACATGCTGGAGAAGTGAAATGCTTGCATTCTAAGTATCAAAATTCTGACCTTTCAAAATAGTGGGTTTTCTAAAACAATTTTTTTGATAATCAGAATTTGCTTTTAAACTGTTAAAATGTCTATTTCAATTTTAAAAAATCCTTACATGTCAATCTTAAAGTTATTCTTTTTTCAGTTTCAATTATTTTTTACTTTCAACTATATATTAACATAGAACCAGTTTCTAAACAGATACCTAATGACAAACACTTTCTATGTAAAATAAAACTAGGCAATCTAATACAACTTGTAGTCTGAATGTGATTTATCAATATTCAAAATAAAATTTCTACAGTGAAAAACTTTGTTTCTTCTTAATATTCAAAATCAGGAACCTCCCATGGGACTTGAAAGTTAGTGGAGAGGATCAAACAGACTTAAGCACTGCACGACTTCTTCTAAAATGATGGACTCTTTTATCCTAGAAAAGACAGAAGCAGTCCCTTTTACTTCACTGAAAATCTCCTATTATCATTATAAACTAAGAGAGTTGCAAAATACTTAAAAGTATTTGAGTTTAAAATGATAAATGAGAGAAAAGTGAACAAAATGTACAATGACCAGTTTTATTTAAATTCTAGTTAAAAAAAAATCCTGGTACACTCAGACACACAAGACTTAAAATCAGTATCATTGTATATAGATTCTTAATGATTTTGTAGTAATGACCCAAAGAAAGCTGGTGGAAAATATATGTATACTTTAAAAAGTCTGTTTTTACTAACAGAAACATATCTGGTAGAAATCAAGAGCTTGTGAACACCACTGCACTTCAATTTGAAATCCTATGCTTTTAGATTAAAAGATAAAAATTTTGGCATATTTAAAGGCATATCTGTTATTAACTTGTGATACAGATAATGCCATTCTTTAGGAAATGAAGTAAAAAATTAAAAATATATGCAAAAATATCCTTTCATTTTATGTTGCCTACAGATGTGCAGATAGCAGGGAGTGAGGTCTTGCAAAGAGGAATGAAGTCGAGAAAACCAGTAACAACATAATACTATTTCCTACTCTGCATATTCTGCTTAACTGTCTTTTCCTAAGGGTTATATTCAGTTGTCTAATATAAAGTAGGGTTATTTCTGGAAATTATGTAATCTATCAACAGAATAATACTCTAGGTTAAAGCCCAAAAAAGTAAGTCATAAACTCATATATCTTTCAGTATCAGATAGGATATGAAAAATTCTGAAGGAGCTGAAATTAAAACAATAGAATGGAATTTACCATGGAAACAGTATATACCCTGTGCCTCAATGTATTCACATTCAGTTAAAACAACACTTAAGCCAATCCAAACAGGCCTAGATGCCAGACAACTGCAGACTACCAGGAAGTCCAAAAGAGCAGAAAACTAGAAGGTTCAAAGGAAGGTTTTTGTCTACTACAAGGTGAAAACTCAAGTTTAAAGACAATTTTCTGCTTTGCAAATGAACTATGTAAGTACTACCTACTTAACTTTCAGAACTTTAGACAGGAAAGCTGTCATACAACTCCAGTTCTTTCCTTGTAAATTATACAGTGTAGAATGAAACGACAGGAGAATAAATGTTAACTTTAAATGAATATGTTTTCTCCCTGTTGAGATGGTAAGAACTTAATCCTTCTATGGCTCTACTCTTCTGCATTATAGGAGGTTTTTGGTATACCCTTCATAAAGGCTTTAAACTTCACCCTGTGGTCCATTCACAGATGGTAAAAACCTCATCTCTCGTTTTAAGACACTAAGCAGTGGTTAAAAACTTCTCTTTGAATATAAAATGACGCAGTCATTTTGAAAAAATTCTGCAGTTCCTTGAAAAATTAAAACATAGTTACCATATGACTGAGTAATTCATTTCTAGGTGTATACCCAAGAGAAATAAAAACATATGTCCACATAATAACGTACACAAATGCTCCAAACACTATTCATCAGAGTCAAGAAGTGGGAAAAAGCCAAATGTCTATCAAGTGATGAATGGATAAATAAAACATTACATCCACAAATGAAGAGAAATGGAAATACTGATACATGCTATAACATTGATGAATCTTGAAAACATACTAAGTGAAAGAAGCTAGTTGCAAAATGCTACATTACTCTATTTATATGAAATATCCAGAATAGGAAAATCCTTATAGAAAGTAAGTTACTGGTTGTCTAGGGCTAGAGGAATTGGAGGGAAATGGAAAGTGACTGCTAATAGGTAAGGGGTTTATTTTTGGCATAAGTAAAATATTCTAAAATTGATTGTAGTCATGGTCTGCAAATACACTAAAAAGTATTAAATCATACACTTTAAAGTGGTGAATTATATTATATTCAAATTATATCTCAATAAACATATTATTGTCCCTCACTGGAGTGTCCAGTTAGTTCCTTTCCATATTCACAGACTCAGAATTAGAGACCTTGGAGAGTTTTAGACTTGTGTCTCATTTTAGACTTGTAAAAACTGAGCCTTAATAAAATTTATGTGATTTGTCCAAGGTGATAGAATCAGGATCAGAAATCAGAGCCTTCTTAAATTCTACACCTACACTTCTTCCACTTCACCAATTCCGAATCAACTTCCATTTTTTTCTACTCAGCTCTCTTTTATTGCTTCACTTCACCCCTTCCCCCCGCCCAACACTGCTCAAGTATGTCAATTTAAGAGATTTTTTTTTTCTTAGTCCAAAATCCATGTACTTTTAAGTTCTGCTTTCTGTATCTAAAATTTTCTTTTTCTTTGTCAAGCTAATATTCTCCTTTAACTTTTTTCACAAACTTTTTCAATTATAAGCTTCTGTTAAAGGTGTCTTCCTTAAGCACAAACTAGACTGTACCAAATATACTGCATGATAAAATACACTGCCAGGTAAAACTCAAAACGGTTTACTGGTTAACAGTTAAATGCCAAGAGCTCAATTAAATGTTATATATAATCTCAAAATATATATACCACAGGATAAAAAGATGTTTCATAGCTGACAAATGTGCTCTTTATACTGTGTACCATTTATTTCATACCTTGAAGTAGTCATCTTGAGTAACAACAGAGTTTCTCAGTCTGTTCTCTGGATTAAACAGACAAGATACCACCGTCTGTATGCTTCGGTCCACAGATTTCTGAAATACAGAAGTTTTCAGTCTAAAGTCTATTTTTTTTACTCACTGTTAGCAAACTTTTAAAATAAAGTTTAATGAATACATATATTTATTTCTAAATAATTCTTATGAAATTCAAGATTCTTACCATGTCACTTAGTAAGTTTTCTACCAAAGTCAATAAATATTTTACAAAGTTAGTGACAGAGTACTGGTTTAAAAAGCTCGATTTAGTAAAACCCTAAGATATTGCTTAAGGCTCTTTACTTCTTACTGTTAGATAAGAAATGGTGAACTTCAACGTTTCAAGGAAAAATATCCAGGGTAAACCTGATAATTATACTGTAGCCATTTTAATATTTTTTGAATTTTAAATCATATACTAAATCACAGAACTTTTTCACCCTATAGTTTTGTAGTTCTCCACTTTTATTTCCCACTGAGAAACCCATGGACAAAGTTCAGACTATAATGAAAATTCCTTAAAGTTAACCACATTTCCACCCTTTAGGTAAAACATATAATTCAAGAATGAGGGCAGTTATTAAAGAAATCTGCTCTAATGGTAAAAACAAAAACAAAAAAAAACACAACCCTTGTCTACTTCAACATTTCAATTATTACTAGTAACTTACCATTCTTAAAAGCTATAATATATAATGTGGAGAGAATACCATAAGTAATTATATATTATTTAGCTGAGTAAATATTTAAACTAGTAAAAGACAATGTAGATAAAATTCATATTAACCCCTCTTTTGAAGAATAGGGGTCAAGAGGAAACCTGCCCATTGCATTCTTCCAAATCATATTAATATAATATTTATTATTGTTAAAAAATGAAAATGAGACAGAGAAAGTACTGCTGAATCAGAAATTATACGTGTACACTCAAAGTTTAGGGGTGCCTGAAATTTTATCAACTTTAACATAAACTGATGAATTATCAGTCAATTGCTCAAGCTCCTTAATTTAAGGCTTTCATATTTAAATTTGGGGAAAGTACTTACTTCTCAAAGGAATATTAAAACTTTAAAAGAGTAAACATGAAAATATAAATAAACAAAATCAAATGTTTGCCTTTTGTGGGCCATTTCCAGAGGATGGAGTAGCTTCATGAACTGAGCATTCACTTTGCAAAACTTCAGCTCCTGAATCAACTTCATTACAGTGGTAGTTAACAGTTGTATAAGCCTATGTTTAAAATGATAAAAGTGTAATTAAAGAGATGTACACTGGATACATTTCTAAACAATTTATTCTTCAAAATGGTGAGCTAATATTGAAAGTTTAAATGTGGGCCATGTTGAAGATGTTCGATTACATTATCACAGCAACTTTATTTTAAACTGAATAGCTGAAATCAGTAAGGCAGTCTTTTATTTTGAAATGATAATTTTAAGCTTCAACATAATCAGAATTAGAAGGGCTCTAAGAAAAAGAAACTTCAAAATGTGTTAAGAAGAATTTCCCAGTGCCTGAGAATTTTAACTTATGTTATAGTCTTCAGATATCCAGTCCTGATGAAAGACAGAAGGTAATAAAGGTTCAGATGTTTTAGAGGTAGCACTCTTTTGTTTTAAAACGTTTTCTTATACAACAGTATTGAAGCAAAACATTACTTTGCTTCTTCTGAATGGATTTTTTATAGGTAGAAAACTAGAAGTAGATTCAATGCTAATTAGAATTAGTATTAACAGAGGTTTTAATACTACTTTCTGGGATTATATAACGTATCAACAAGTAATTGAGAACCTTTTGTATGCAGAGCAGCCATTGCTTAACCACACAAAAACCTGAGAAACAAAATGCAGCTTCTCCTATGGGAATATATACTTGAGTTGACAAGAAATTTATAAAACAAATGTAAAAGGGTAGTTAGAAATATTTCTAGGCATACATGATACGGCAAAAGGTCAAAAAATATATAATAGTTAAAACAAAAACAGTGCAGCCAGAGGAATACAGTCAAAAATATTGTAATAACTATGCATAGATAACTATGCATAGTGACAGGTGGGTACTAGACTAATGCAGAGATCACTTTGTAAATTATATAAACATCTTAACTACTATGCTGTACACCTGAAACTAAACTGCATGACAATCATACTGAATGTCAACTGTAATTTAAAATAAACAAAAAAATTTTTTTTTTAATTTTAAAATAATTCACCTTACCGGAGGTATAACATAACTCCTTTGTTCTCCAACAGGCCACTGTGGTGGCATCTTAAAGAAAATAAATAATTATTTTAATATTCCTACACATTTTCACTAACATATGAGATAAACAATGTTCAGGTATTTGTCATGATGGCTCCTTAAACTTATTATAATAAAAGAAACAAAATGAAAGAAATATTTTGTTTCTAATATCTGAGGATTTTGTTATTATTTTCCTATATAAACTCTACCTTTCTCTTTCTCTCAATTTTCTGGAGTTAGCTTTCAGAAAAACTCAAAGATAGCAGTTCTTTGAATTTATGGTCATGTCATAGACAGATATGGTCATATCTATGGGCAGGAATTCAGAGAAGTACTATCTATATAATAGGCAATTAAAATAAACACTATCAAAATTCAATGCTCTAAGAATTGAGTAATCATTTTATTTCAACCTATTCCCCTAGAAAATTTTATAAAAGTCAGCCTGGGTGTTTCAGCTATTTAACAGCAAAGATGAAAGGATATATGTAGAAATATAGAAAGGGACACCAAATATTGAACACAGTACAAGAGAAAACTTGCTAAGCACATTACTATCAAAATATCATTCCTTTATTTCTAATAATACGGAGACCTTAATTCAAAGTTTTTTCTTAAATTTTAGCCACACTCAACTAACTTAAATGATACACTGTTGGGGAAATTTTTATAAAGGCCTCAATAAAACTCCAAAGTAGATCATTTTGTTCCCTCTTAAATTACCTGATAATTATATACAGGCAGCTGATATCCAGTGATGACCTGAACTGGTGAACTCGGATAAGGAGGATATGTCTGAAAATAAAGTTGACAGAAAGAATGGGTAAATTTTTAAAAATTAGAAATATTACTATACTAAAATATGAAAATAAACCTTAATTATTTTTCTATTTACAACTCAGGATTTTGAGAGACTGGCTTCATATTCTGTCAAATTTAGCCTTTCGGGTGAGGAGGAGGAAGAGATAAATGAGGGAAGTAATTGATTTTGCCACCCTAAGTTTATCTTATTTGTATATTTATCCCCACCCAGAATTCTTTCTTACACTGGTGATAAGGCTCTATTAGGACAGATTTCCATGTGGAAGCTATACATCTTTTCTTCATAAAAATACTTTAAAATAGTTTTAGTATTTCTTTGACAATATTATAGGGTAATGTACAGTTAATGTATAGCCTTCCTACAGACTTTATGACTCTTTCTGCATTTTACAAGTTATGGGCAGTATATAACCCAAGACTGAAAAAAATACAGTAAAACGTCTTACATTTTAAAATAAATATTTATTGACTAAAAACATCTAGGTAGTAGCATACATAAATATATTCAGAAAAGGTAATAATTCACAGTAAGTGTTAAAAACAAGTAGGGTTTTTCTGCTAGCCACATTTAGGGAAAGAAAAACAGGTAAAGACATACCCTATACTTCAGGTAAAAGGAAAATGTAAACAAAGGAGAGATACTACAAAACTATATTATATTTTTCTTTGCAAATAAAATGTTTTAAATCAAAGAAAGTAAAATGAACTAAGAAAATAAACTTTATCATCAGTACGATAGTAAATGTGCCAAATACTACTTCAAATACTAAAGTAACCAGAACCAGACAAATTATATGCCAGACTCATACAGTTTATGAATAGAGTTATGTCATCAGAAAGCTATCTATTCTAGAATCAGAATACATCCAGAGGTCAATAATCCAAACAAGGAGGCACCGGGAAGTTACTACAAATGAAAAGTAACTAGATGAATCCCTAACTTTAGAGAAGATAAAAACCAGGCAGACACCTTCATTTTTTTTAGGAGTTACCATATGGGGGTAAAAGATATGTTCTACGTGGCTATAGAGGTCCAATTCTAAGATAGACTTTCAAGATATATATTAACAGATTTCAGCTTAGAATTAGGAATAACACTAAGAATGACAGACTTAAAAAAAAAAATAGATTTCCCATCAGTAGAAGTGTTCGAAGAGAGACAGTATTATCACTTATGGAAATTGTGGCTATAATTCCACAGAGGGTAAGTGAGATTGGCTTACTTTCAAGGTGCCCCATCTACAAGATCTCTAATACTAAAACAAACAACATACAAACAAACAACAAAACAACAAAAAACAGAATGCTGGTAATTCCTACCTGAACATATTGAGTTATAGGATTCATCATGGTTGGAGGCTGCATATAAGTTTCAGTGTTTGGATTACTCCAGACACTCTGAAACTGTGGTGGTGGAGGAGGATTAAAAACCAAAGGACGTGGCTGCACGTGATATGCACCTTTTTAAAGAATAAAAAGGAAAAAAACCCCTATTTTTAGTTATCTGAAAAGGTACAAATATATCAACAAGAAAAATTCCTTTATTTACTCACATATATTTTGTTTCCTGATTGCAGGGCCCAGTTTCAACTTTTTACCATGGAAATTTATCTGTGACTGAAATAAAACAGTAATAAAATTTATATCAATTTCCAAGTATTTACTTCCACGACCCTGGTAAACAGGCCAAATCTTTTAAAATTCCTACTATCAAAGATCATGGCAAAACTGACTAACTCAAAATTTATCAGTACCTTATTTACCCTTCAATGCCACTAGCATCAAGTGTCCAGAGGTGTCATGGAATTTAACCAAAAACCTTTACCCTGTCTCTAGTTCATGAAGTTAGATGCTCAAAAATAAACAGGTTCCAACAAGTTATGTAAGATTAAGTTTAGATTTTTAAAAAGAGTATATATATTTCTGTTTTTCATACAAGACTGAGTATATATTCAGGAATCCAGCAACACTAAACATTGCATCTATAAGCTAATTAAGAGATTTTGCTGTAAGATTACTTACTTCTACTATCTTCTGCACATCCACATCATTATAAAAGGAAACAAATCCATAGCTAGAAAGGCAGATAAATGAAGTATAAAATCATCACCATAACAGTACATGTTTTAAAACTTTCAATATTCTATAAAATAATTGACAAAATTAATGATAAAGGATAAAGAACATACTGAGATAAATATTTTTAAGATGTACATGATAGAGCCTCTGTAAACACTGTTTTTTTTCCTTACAATTAAGGTAATGTGGAAACCTTATTAACAGGAAACTCCTAGCTATGAAACTGGATTTATTATCTATGGCAACCTGGTTAAAATTTAAGATACTGTGAAATGTGCAAAGAAAAAATTATTTGATAAAACTGATTAATCTACTTATGTGAAATAAACAAAGCTGGGAAATATTTAAATACAAGTACTAGGAAAATGATTAAAAGAGCTGGCGGCAAACTCTTATCCTCTACATGAAAAGAATAAACAAAGCAACAAATTTCATTTATACATATATAAGAATACCAGTTTTGAATTCTTCTTTGATACTCTACAAACACTGTAGTTCAAATATTTTTTTAAATTTATAACAAACATGTTTTACTTACCCTTTGGACACACCAGTTCGATCCGTGATTATCTTCACTTCCTTTACTGAACCATATCTAGCGAAGAAACTTCTAATTTCGTTTTCATCCATCTAGGAAGAAAAATTTGACTTCAAGAATAAAAATTCAGCATTCAAAATTTTCAGTTATACTATAAAAGATTTGATGATGTGAAAGTATGTTCCCCAAGTATCCCCAAACTACCTGTAGCTTTTGTCAAAGATATTTTTTATTCCTCATAGGTTAAACATAAAGTACAAAACCAACATCAAGTACAAAACACCTATGTCTGCAATAAGGGCCAAAATCCCATTATTCACAAAATACTTTTTTAAAATGAATAAAATAGGAATACAATACCCTAACATCAATTCCACCAACAAAAACAGTGTTTGGCATGATTTTGCCTTCAGGTAAAACGTAGCCTTGGCTGGTCGTAGCTGATGAGGACTGGGTGCTGGCCTCTCTGGAGATGGTTGAGTTTGAAGTCTCAGAATTTGCAGCAGACTGTAAAAAGCAGATATTACATATATATATACATATATATATGTGTGTGTGTATATATATATACATATATATACATACATATATGTGTGTGTGTATGTGTATATATATATATATATACGTATATATAGGTGTATACACACACATAAAAATATGTAGGCAAAAACCACACGATGTGAAACAGAATTTTTGCTTTCGAAGTATAAAAAATTTTCATATGAATTACTTGCCTTGTAAATAAATCAACAACACAACTTAGTTCAGGCTCAGGATGTAATCAGAGTAGATTAGCACGAAATTTTAACAAAAGTATAGTACTTTTTTAAACTGTGTAGCTCATCACTACCTCTTGTACAGTGCTGTGGCAGAATACTGGTTTTATATTGAGCTTGTGAAGATACTATGTGACTGATAAAAAAATTTAAAAGTTCAGGTTTGTAAAAAATAAAGTTATTAAAGCCATCCTGTTCTATGCCAATAACCAAATTTTCATTTTACAAATACTTTATTAAAAAGAATAGTAAATCTTTTTAAAAGATAAAATAGCTGTGTCAAAAAGAAAACATCAATTTTTAGCCATTTTTTTGCCCCACCTTTCTATTCTCTAAAATTAACACAGATTTTATAATTATAATACTCCCTGTGTTAGTATGCCTGCTTTACTTTACTTTGGAGTAGATCATGAAAACATTTGCTCACACATCTGAGCTCTTTAAAAAAAAAGGGGGGGGCTTATTATCCTTTTCCCTAATGCTAGAGTGTTCAAAGCAACTTTTGAAATAATATTTTTCTTCAACTACACCAAATCAGTCCTACTGATAATTCTAAGTTTCATAGTGGGATAATATATACAAATGATACCGTCTTCATACACACACACACACACACACACACACACACATGTATATTATGTATATATGTGTATATATATACACCTGTACATATGTATATGCCTATATATATACACACAAGTGTATTTATATACACACATACATATACATACAAACATATATATACTCACATACATACATACATACATATGTATAAAAAGAGGCCCACACATGAATCTCATTATTTTTCTGGATTCTGGTCAGAACTCTGTCTTTAGTCTCCCCCCAGAAGGGGTAATATAAATTTTTCTAAAGCAGAATTTACTGGTAATATGTATGTTGAAAAGGCAAGATAGCACAGTGAAACAAAAATTGATTTAGTCAGGAGATGTAGGTTCATGTCCCTTACTAGGTTATAAGCCACTTACTTGGCAGCTGATTATCTCTGGAAAAATTGCTTTGAGAATAAACTGAGATATCATCTGTAAATTCATTTTGTAAAGTATAAAGTGGTATGCCAATAAAAGTTAGTATCCTATTATTTGAATTTATTTTCAATATATTAAAAAATAAGTCTCATTCCTAGTTTTACTATTTACTTTCTTATTCTGTAAATATTTTATTAACTAATTTGAGCTGAAACTTCAAGAAACTGCACATACACTTATTTGAAACTCATTTATAAAGTGCCTATTGATATAAGCAGTAAGTACAAAAGACTGCGAGGAATAAAGCTATTACACATCTGCTTATAAGGAAAACAAGGACAAAAGAAAATGTCCATTTTTCAAAAGACAGCATAGTAATTTTTATAGAAATTAGTAACAATGAAAAAGTAGAGTTCCTATTTTGTTAGATGCTAAAAGTTACTGATAAATTTAAGATTCTACAAACTGCTGTACTATAGATGAAACAAAAATTGTCAAATCACCAACTCTGAGCATTTAGCTTTTCTCTATTAATTTGTGCTTATAATTGACATTTTGTGTTTCTATTTGAATATTTTCTAATTCTTTCCTCAATACATTGATATTTCATGACAATAAAGTGAGAAAGAGTAAATGACTATTTCTAAAGTTTTTCCACTATAAAATGTAACATTTTACAATTTTAATTTTTTTCTAAATAGGACATTACAGAAGCCACCTATCTTGAACTACTGAGAACTTGACTAGATTTTCCTTCATTACAGACTATTTACCAATCCCTTTCAATTAGCTCATTAAAAATTCCAAAACACAAATAAAACAGTGGTTCTAAAATTCTTTGCAATTTCCCCTTCATTTGTGGATGAACTTTAAACACCCCTTTACTTAATAAACTATTGACAGTATTACCCCTCTATGAACCACAAGAGACTGATGGATTTTAATTTAGAGGTATAACATCAGGCTAGACAACTGTGCCAGATTATGAGGGGTTATGATAATGTAGATTCTCAACCAAGGGAAATGTTGCTGGCCAAAGGCATTTTTGGTTGTCACAACTGAGGGGGGTGTTCCTGGTATCTGGTGTATAAAAGGCAGGGATACAATAAACATCTATAATATCATCCACCCACAACAAATAATTATCTAGCCCCAAATCCGAATAGGATTATGGTTGAGAAACCCTATGACCATGTCACCAGAAATGAAGAGGCAAGTTCTAATTCTCATATTCTATTTACAATTGGAGACAAGTAATAACTTAATAAAAAGAGGAAAAAGTCATTAGATATTATAGTAAGTTTCACTTGGAGTTGAGTTGTGCAAATTTAGCTGGCTGCTTAATTGGGACATTAAATATAAAACTCATCAAATCATTCATTTTACTACTGTCACAAGGCACTATAATGTCATAGTCTTCAGCCAGCAGGTGGCGCTCAAAGCTAACAAAGCAAGCAAAGTACTCCATCTTAACTAACACCCAACAGCAGGGATTTTTAAACTCCTGTGTATTTATATATAATTATCATCTACATATACAACATCATAACCAATGGACAAGCTTTAGTTATGTTTAAACTCTTGCCAAAAATACTCCACAAATGAATGCTTAGGCTAAAGCAAAAGTTTATGTTAAAGTATTAATCTTAACCATCAATGACATACAGAAAATAAGTTACATGTAAATTAATAGTAATTATTTTTCTTAATTATACTTTAGATATTAAATAGGGATGAACTTGGACCATCACATAGCAATTCTTATCACTGCTATTTACAATATATTCCCTGTTATAGTTGGATAACCAGATGATAAAGATAACTAGAAGCTGAAAAAAACTTATTTACTAAGTTCCTGGGATGTCAACTCTTTGACATTACTATTTCATTCAACTACTATGTCTACATGCAAGCAAACTTAGGTCTGTGTATATTAACAAAAAAAAGGTCCACTATTTGTACTCATCACTTAATCCACAGGGGGGAAAAAAGGACCTAATAAAGAGAAAAGCAAAACCTAAGGAAATCAGAAAAAATCAGAAAACCTGTTAAGTAAACCCAATAGTAAACTCTTGAGGGGGAGGGGAGGAATCAAAACAATCCTAGTAAAGCTAAGCAAGAAAAGGGGCAAGAAGCAAAAAGATGTATTAGTCATTAAAATGGGGACATGAACACAAATTATAAGAGAATGCTATGTATATGCCCTATGGGAGTAAATTTAGAAGTCTTGATGAAATGGTTAACTTTCTAAAGAAATGTAAATTTTTAAAAGCAATTTTAAGGAAAGAAAGCACCGGATTTCTGGCTCTGTTTCATTGGGAGTTTATTCAAACTGTAAAGAAACAGGTAATTTGTTTGTAGATGTGGAGTAGGGGCAGCAAGACAGAAACAATGATAGGGGAAGAGGAAATGAAAGAAAAAAATTCAAAAGCTCTTTAAAAACAATTTCAGAGAAAAAACGCATATTTCTCAATTCATTTTACAAAGCTAACATCATATGAATAACAAAACTAGATTAAGATGGTCTACTCATGCCAACAGAGATGAAAAATCCAGCAGTATAGAGAAAAATACACAATTACGTACAGTTTATATTGGAAATGACAGTTCACTCTAAAGAAATCTATTCTTGTAACTCCCCATTGATACGTGATAAAATATATCTTTTAATTTTAAGAAACCCAAGTAAAATAGATATAGAAGAATTATATTTCCTATCAATCTAATTGTAAGCCATCATCAGGCTTAAAATATAACTGTCATTCCCATTGAAATTAGGAAAAAGGGCACCTCCATATCACTATAAATTTTTCTACTGTATATGACAAAGCGTTAATACTACAGACTTCTTATAAATCATTAAAAAAGAAATATCTAAATAGAAAAGTAGATTAAGAATTTCTACAAATATTTTAAGCTAATGACAAACTTCAACTTCACTAACAACAACAAAGCACATCGACACTAAAATATTTTCCAGCTACTAGACTGGTAACTTAAAAAAGTATGATACCTCTCATTGGAAGGAGTGTGGAGAATAAATCATTCTACACATCAGTGGGAATATATCCTAGTACATGCTTTATTGAGAGTAACTTGAAAAGATGTAGGATAACTTAAAATTGTTATAAAATAGGCATAATTCACCCAGTGATTTCGCTCCTAGCAATCTATCTCAAGGAATTAATAGAAAAAGTATGTCAAAATATTTGCACAAAAATACTCATTACAGAAAAATTATTCATTATAAGGGAATTTGCTGAAAGAAGTAATGGTACAATTTTACACTCGAACACTGTATATTCAAAATTATATTAAATTAATATTTGGAATGACGTCCACTGTTAAGTGAAGGATGCAGGTTGTAAAATGGTATTATGTAGTACGGTACAACTTTTATAAACTAAAATTTATCTAATATGCAATACATGCACAAAAACAGTCTGGAAGGGCACAGACATCAACATTTTAACAGGTCTTGGGATTAAGATGGACCCCTATTCTATAATCAGGGCAAATTAGCTCCTAGCATTTCCTCCTTTAAAAATAAAGAAAAAATTATTGTAAATAATTATAGTAACTCAGTGATTACTAAACGATTAACATGGCAACCACATGGCAAGTTATCACAAATAAATTCAATTACGAATTTTATTTCAGCATACATACTTACATAAATTGCATTATTTTCCCCTTTACCTTTAAAAATTGAGAATAATTATCCTGTCAATAAATGCACGGGGTCGATGGTGCCTTTGCGATTCAACTGTTAGCGGGACCTGGGGGTGGGGAATCAACCCCATCCATCTTCCAACCCACATACCTGTGCGCCCCCAAAGATCCCGGTGTGGACGTCCAGGTGTGAGGTACCCGGTTGACCGAGACAGCGAAGGGGTCCCCACAGTTTAAAAACTTCTGGAGGACTCGAATCTGCGGTCCCTCAAAAGCAATCCCGACCTCGAACGGATGCTGCGGCCTCCGGCGAGCTCCGGCTCGCGGGCGCCCCAGGGGGCGCTAGCACCCTCGCCCCCCACCCCCACCGCCAGGGCCCGCCGCAGGGGCCACCGCCAGGGCGCTTCGTCCCGCCCAGACCGCGAGGTGCCCCTCACCAGCACCCCCCCAGCACCGCCCCCCGCGAACCCGGCCTGCAGAGGCCCAGAGGGCCTGTCTGAGGAAAACGGCGGCCCTCGCAGTCGGCCGTCGAGCCGTGCGCACGGCCGGCCGCGGGCCCGACGCCACCTCGCGGAGGCCGCGCGGCCTCGCCTCCGCGGGAAGGGAGGCTGCGGGGCGGGGGTGGGGGCGGGGGTGAGGGCGGGGGTGGGGCGCCGCGCCCCCTCCCCCACCGCAGCCCTGCCGGGCGCAGAAACGCCCCCCCCAGCCGGTTCTCCTCGGCCCAGGCCCAGCCTGGTCGCGCCGCGGCGGGAGGCGGGGCCGGCGTGAGGCCCGCGGGCCCCGCACGTGGCCCTCCCGGGCGCGATGGGAGCGGGGGGGGGGCGGGGGCCCTCCCCGGCGACAGGCCTGCGCCCCGCCTGGCCCGCCCCGCGGCGGCGGCGCCCTGTAGGCCGCGCCCCGGCGCCGAACGGCCGCCCGCCCCCCCCCACCCCACTCTCAGGCCTCGGCCCGGTGGGCCCCGGGGGGGGAGGGCGCCTCAGGAAGAAACAACAACGAGGGTGCCCCCGCCTTCGGGCCCTCGTCGCGCCTCGCCCCCCCCCAAAGCCGCGCTTCGGCCGCCCTCGAGGCCGCCGCCTCCTCCTCCCGCTCCGCCTCCACTCACCATGATGGCGGCAGCTCGCGGTTCCCACCGACGGGGCTCGAGGAGGCGCGGAGGACGCTCTTCTGGCACCGCCGCGGGGGCCGCTGTCAGGCCGGCCCGCGCCCGCCGCCCGGCCTCGACGGGGCGCGGGTCTCGATGGGCGTCGGAGGAGTCGGGGAGGTCCAAGGCGGCGGCCAGCCCGGGGAGCGCGGAGCCGCGAGGCCGAGGGGCGCCGGCGCACTGAGGCGGGGCCCGTGGGGGCTCCCGGAGGGGCGCCCGAGCCTGCTGGGTACTGGGGCTCGCGGGGCCGCCGCAGCCAATGGGCGGCAGCTCCACGCCCCCCTGCGGGGGGAGGGGTGGGGGCGCCGGCGGCCCGGGGTGCACGTCCCGGGGGGGGGACGCCGCGGGGGGGGTGCACGTCCCGGGGGGCGGGGGGGCGCGGGCCCGCTGCGTGCAGCCGGGGAGGCCTCGCCCTGGCCCAGCCTGGCCCGGCCCGCCGGCGCCCGCCACCCCGAGGGGCGCCCTGAAATGAGCACGCGTCCGTAGACGCGCGTCGGGATGCAAAAGGCGAGATGTCGGTGTGTGTGGGCTGCAGGGGCAAGATGGCGCCCCGCGCGCCGAGGGCCCGTGCGCTCGCGAGCTGCCTGTCTCGGCCCCCGGTCGGTTGGAAGCGGGCAGAGGGAGGAACGAGAAGCGCGTGTGTGCAGGATGCGGAACTGGGGACCGGACAGCACAGGGACAGGGGCCCCTCCGCTGTCCCGTGTGGGGTGGAGGGGGTTGGACTGGAAGGCGCGACCCCGGGGTCAGGCCAGGCCGCGCTCGGGTGTCCCTTCCTGGGAGAGACGTTTCTCCAGCGCCCACGACTGTCAGGGACTGCAGGCAGGGGAGTGACCGAGCAGGGAAACGTGTCTGTTCCTCAGAGTTCAGATTTGGGGGGGGGGGGGAGGTAAGGTTCCAGGCTGTACAGGAAGCGGCTAGGCCTGCCCAGAGAATTCCAGAACATTCTCAAGGTCGGGGAAACCACCTAGAGCACGGACGAACCCACGGTGGGGCAGTCGGCGGGGCAGGTCACACAATTTGGGGAACCACTCCAACACCCCATACCTACAGGGGATGACAGACTACGACGTGTAGCCTCCCAACCGCACTTTTGTACTGATAAAAAGCATGAAAAATGGTACTTTGTGAACCGGCAACTGGCGGATTTGTCTAACCTGAAGGAAGCCAGACTGTCTTACTACTAACACCAGGATAAAATAAAAACTGACGTCGTTTTTAATGTGCAGTTAAACCCATAAAAAATGGAGAGAAATCCTAAAATGCCTGAACTTAAATTGAAAACCAGAGCAGTGACTTGCTGAACTAATTCTCCTCTGGCCCTGGGCATGAGGGCTGGATGTAGGGCGACCACCTAGATGGCCCTCGACGTCCTTGTTTTTTGCACTGGAAAACCCCACCTACCTGAAAACCAGATCCCAGGCAAACCAGGATGGTTGGTTTTTCTAGGTGGGGGCAAGATGTTTACCTACGTAATTTGAGGCCTGGAAGTATAGGGGCAGGTAGTAAGGTTTGGAGAACCCCGCGGTGGGAGCTGGAACTGAGTACACTACAAAAAGCCATCGTCCCTGAAAAACATCATCTTAAGAAAAAGGGTGAAGTAGGGAAAATACTAAAAACCCAATGGACAAGCAGATGAAGAAGCTTGTCCCATTTCTGGCTGAAAAGAAAAAATTTTTTAGCTCTGATGAAATTTTGAAACCCTAGACCTGAATTTGGAGTGTAGATTTATGGCATTTATGTGTTGGATTCTTAAAACCTAGAAATTGACTCCCACAACCCCACCTCCTCCCAAAAAAGATCCCCAAACAAGGAAAATCTGGAATGCCAGGTTGAAACAAACACAAAACCAACCTGGAGAGATACATCCATAAAAGGCTGTAAAGGATTGTCATTAAAAACAACAAAAAAGGACCCTTTAAAGATAAGCTCACAGTGAAAAATTATAAAACACTATACCATACAGAAGAGTGGTAGACAACAAAGAAGATTAAAATGTCAAAATCTTACAGAAGACACTGCTGTGTGTGTGTGTGTGTGTCTTTCAACTTATTTGGAGTCATACACTATATTTTAACATTAAAGTCTAAAACGAGTATCTTTTACTCTCCTCTTGAATAATTCAAAGGCTTTAGGCTGTTTTCTGCACACTCCCAATTTATAAGCTATTATTTATTATTCACTATTTTAGTTCTATCCTGTTTTTGTCATATAAATTAGACATGAACTTTAGACCTACCCACGTGTAAAAATGTTTTGTTTACCATTTTTTTGAATATCTCAGATCTTCCTTCTGGATTATTTTCCTTGTGCTTGAAATAAATTCCATGAAATTTCCTTTATTAAGAGTGTAATGTGGTATGCTCAGGTTTTTTCCCACCTGAAATACTTTTATTTTGCTCTTGTTCATTGAAGATAATTCTACTGGATATATAATTCTAGGTTTACAATTGTCTTTTTTTCTCAGAATATTGCAAACATTATTCTGTTATCTTCTGTAGCTACTGAGAAATCTGCCATCAGTCTAATTCCTGGTTAAGATCAATTTTTCTTTGGTGTTCTGAAATTTCAGTGATGTGACTAGGTGTGGAGTATTAAAAATTTCTCCTTCTTAGGAGTTTTTGGGCTCTCTGAATTAGCTTTCAACAGTGCTAAAAAATTTTACTTATTTTCTTGTCAGAGATTAACTCTTTAAGGAATTTAACCTAGTTTTCATATTTCTTATTCCATAAACAATTCTTAGAGTCACTTTTGTTTAGATGATGATTTTTTTTCAAAGGTTGGTGGTGTTTTTTTGAAAGCTGAGAAATCTCTTAATAGAGAAAAAAAATTGTTACATAAGATTCACAATGACAGTAACCATTTCAATGTGTTAAGATTGGTAGCATAATTTATATAAATTCAGACATAAATATGTATATTGTTCCTTTTCATTTAGAGACTGATAGGAAAGGGAGAAGAAAAAAGGCTGTTCTTTTAACTCCTCTGCCAGTTCTATTGTGCTCCTAAAGCATGGGACTCTGGATAGAAGGCTTACAATTAGTATAAACACTCTCAAACTTCATTTATTTGCAAACCACTTTAATGACTTTTGTTGTACTGCTCTGGATCTCTACATCATTATTTACCTATCTTTTGAAAAACATTGTTTTCATAAGCAATAGTATGTATGAAGTCATGTATTGTATTAGTTTTATTTTTTAGCAATGCACATTAAAATAAATACGTAACTATTAAAATTTAATAGTGGATCATTTCAGATCCCACCTACCCAGGACAACAGGTAGCATACTTTTGGAAAATACTAGATATGAGAAATTGTTATCTAGTCTTTGGATATGCAAAGTTGTGTTTGAGGAACTAGGGATGGGGTGGCGGGTCAGATTATTCTGCATAATAAATGAGGGTAATTAAATTTGAATGAGGAAACCAAGCAAGGCTCCCAAAGTGATAATCTGGGGATTTGGAAAAAGGAAATAACCTTGTAAAGTGACAAGAAGTTGCAGCTTTCAGTGAAAGATGCTATCTGAATACACTTGGAATCATCTGGAGACTTTTGAAAAAAGAGTGTCATGAGGGTTAGAACCATACATCAGCGGTTTTTTTAAAAATGTTTCTCATTACTTCAATATACAATCAAATTTGAAAATCTTTGCTATAGAGCTTTGGTGCTCAGCGAGGTCCTCAGAGCAGCAGTTTTGCATCACCAGGGTACTATGGAATCTCAGCCCTACCCTAGTCTTCCTGAATCAGAATCTGCATTTCAACAAGATCTCCAGATATCTCACAAACACATTAAAGTTCAGGAAGCACTGACAATAGAGAGCATTTACCATAAATAACTTGCATCCTTTGATATGAGAATGCCTACCTTACAGAGAGAGCCTGCTTTCACAGCCTCTCTTGCTGCTAGACCTGGGCATATGACCTACACCAGGGGTTCCCAACCCCCAGGACATGGACTAGTACCAGTTTCTAGCCTGTTATGAACCGGGCTGCACAGCAGGAAATGAGTGGCAGGCGAGCAAGCAAAGCTTCATCTGTATTTGCAGCCACTCCCCAGTGCTAGCATCACCCCCTCAGCTCTACTTCAGATCATTAGGCTTAGGTTCTCCTAAGTGCACTGGTCCCTGGTGCCAGAAAGGTTGGGGACCACTGAACACCACCAATGAGATGCACACACCCTAAATTTTGAATAGGGAACTAATGATGCCACAGGGCAGCAACTGCAGAGAATACGTTCTGAAAAAGGTGGCAGCAGCGGCAGCAGCAGCAGCAACAGCAGCCATGGCATAAGTTATAGCAGCAATGTCCCCTGCTGTGAGGTGAGCAAGCTGTGCTGCAATTCAGCGCCCAGTGGTGGGAGCTGAAGCTTCTTCACTGGACCAAGTCTGCAGCATGATTCCATGTGTCTTTCCTGGAGACACAGGCTTCCAGCTTGACTATTCAGTCCTTTCTGAGATTCCTTTCCCGCTTAAATCAGCCAAAACTTATGGGGTTTAAGTCTCCTTTTGCCTACCAACTCTGCATCCTAGATCCCTTCCCTAACGGTAACCACCACTGCTAGTTTGATATGAACCCTCTCAGACCTTTTTAAGGCATTCCCTTTTCTATACTTATATAAAATATTTACTTCTTGTACTTATAGAAGTATCGTACTTATAGAAAATACTTGCACTAATGAAAAATATATACTCCTTTTGGTACCCTTGTAGAAAATATATGCTTATGCTGTATATACTTATAGAATATATTTAGAATATGTGTATTGCTGTGTTTTTAATATAAATGTTATAGTATATGCATCTTGCAACTTGATTTTTTTTTTGCTTTTAACAATATGACTCAAAGATTTCTAATGTCAATATATAGATCTACCTAATTCCTTTTAACTGTGACATCATTTTATATAACATGGATGTACCATAGTTATTTAGCCATTCCCTGGTCAATGGACATTTAGGTTTTTTTTCACTTTTTCATTGTTACAGGTAATATATAATAAGACTATCTAATTGGAGCTCCATGAGTATTTTACTGCAGTGAACGTCAAGAAATATAATGGCTGGGTCATGAGTTATGCATGATTCAAATTTTGATAGCAAGAAACTGCTTTTTAAAGTGCTGTGCCAATATATACTAATTTACAGCTATGAGTGAGAGTCCTATTTGTCCATTCTCTTGCCAGTATTAATATCATCACACTTTAATTTCTCAACATGATGGTCAAGAAATGGCATCTTCTTTTCGTTTTACTTTGCATTTCCCTGATTGCTCATGAGTTGGGCCTCTTTCTTCTATTTGCTGACTGCTCAAGTTCCCCTTCTGTGAATGCCCTGTTCATTATTGCCTTTGACTATTTTTCTTTTGAGTTGCTTGTCTTTCTTATGTTATTTTGTGGGAGTCTGGCTTCTTTCTTTCTTTTCTTCCTCAGCCCGTTGGACAAAGGGTAGAGCGGTACTGGTGTCTCCAGTGTAATGAACTAGAGTTGTAATCATGTCCAAGAATTTCTTTCCCTAAACTGAAGAGATGTAAGCCACAAACAAGAGAGAAAAGAAACTCTCTGGTGTAAACACCAATTGTTGAACCTTTTAATGCCTTTGAATACCAACTCTTTCCTGGACATCCACCTAAAAATTAGATAAGAGCTCTTATTTAAATCAATCTGTCCCTCACTTTCAAAGAACATTTTTGTAGGAACTTGAGTTGCCAAAGAGATGGAAAGCTGTTAGGAGGTATGATTTTTAAAGAGCTTTTCTATATATTACATTTGTTTAGGCAATGTGAAAATCTCAGAACAATATGCTGAAGTCCAATAACTTTTGAAGCTCTGTTCTTGCCCTGCCCCCCTCAATTTAGAGTGAGAATAGCTCTAGGAAAAAGAGGCGAGACATTAATAAATACAACATTTACAAGGCCAGCATTTAGAGCTTAGCAGGAAAGTCTCTGAAAACAAATATAAATTAATCTCTGATCACTTTAAAGAAGAGAACCTTAAATGTTTCTTTTTCCCTCTAAGGATTTTTTTCCTTTGTCCTATGTGAAATTAACTGGAAAAAACAATCTGTCTATAATTTTAGAACCACCATGGCTTCCCTTCTGACAGACACTGTTTTGTATAGTTATCTGCAGCTGCTGTTTCAGCCAACCTGGACAAGGAAAAGGAAGTGAAAGGACAGAAGAATAGAACACACATTGGAAGAAAATATGCTTGTTTAAGTTAAGAAAAGACACACTAAGAGAAGAGAATGGACTGTACTTAAAAAAATAAAAGAACAGAAAAGAGAAGAAAAAAATAGTTGAGGGAAACAGTCTTTGTCATTTCCTGTATCTGGTTAGTCAACATATTCTGTTTGTTTTCCTTTAAATTGACTTTGTAACAGACCTTCCTTTCTATTTCTACCACTTTCTTTTACACCATAGTATATACCTTTGGTTAAAAAAAATTAGGTCATGTTTTCGTTTTGTGTTTGGGTGATTCCATCAGCTATATGACTGGAACCCATGCTACTGGCAATGTATTGTTCATTTGCTCTGCTCACAAACCATCCAGGATTCCTTAGTCCCAGCTTCATCATATTATATTTAACTCTTTCAGCCTGACTCTTAGAACCCTTTAACATAGCCATAATAAGACTGTCTCACCAACTTTCCCATCTCATTCTGCCTTCTGTATTCTTTCTGTTTAGAATGCCCTTCCAGCTTTCTTTTCCTCTCTGAATTCTACCTATTCTTGAAAGTCTAGTCAAGTTTTCCCTTCTCTGTGAAATTTTCTGTCTATTTCACCTTTACTTTCTTCTCTCAAAACTATTTCAGTGCCCAAAGTAAGAAATGTGCAATTTTGGATGGCAACACCTGTGAAACTGGGGAAGGATATAGCAAGATTTTGGATTTGCATTGGGTTTATATTGTCGCTAACATTTAATGACACTGGGAAAGCTACAAACCTTCTCTGAAACACAATTTTCTCATCCATTTAAGGGGGGTTCTACTTTAGATGATCAATAGAAAGATAGGGTAGGTAGAACTATAGGTATGTGGTGATTAACACCATACCTAGGCAATAAAAAATTATACCAGATATGCTAATAATGTCCTTCCTTTCTTCATATCTCCTTCTGAAAAAACCTGCTTCTACCATAGCCCCAGAAGAAATACTACCATTTTGGATGCTTTTAAAATAAAGGTAACTAGAATGCCTAATTAAAAGTGATTAAGTATGCTTGTTTAGAAAAACTAAATTAATATGACGTTTATATGTAAGCAGTGCCAGCACTGGTGTTTAATCTCAATGGTAACAGGACTCTGCATCAGCACCTCTGGAATTCCTTGGTTAGTACCATAAAGCGTGACTTATTCTCAGACTCAAGAGTCTGGAAGAAAGAAAGGGACTCTCTTTTTATATCTCATTTATTTGGAGGAAAAAGCTTTTCAAATAGACTTTCTTTTAGATCTCATTAACTAGAACTGTGTTGTGTATCCACTTTCAGCTCAAAGGGAGTCTGGGTGAGTACATATCTGGCAAAAGGGAAATGCATTTATAATAATTGACCTCGGCCATCCTCTGGGCTTGGGCACATTCCTGCCTGAAACCAAAAGTGGGATTTGTTATTGAGGAAGAAGAGGAGTTGACTATAACATTGGTGTCAATGATGTCAGCCATTTGGTCAACTCAAGATGCATATGACCTCTTTCTTCTGGACACAACTGATTGTATGGAAATGAACATTGACCTAAGTTGAATCAGGTTTTCTCTCATTAGAATTTCAATTAAGACATCAAGACTCAGTAGCTCCTGATTCCAGTGCCTTGGTGCCTTATATTCTATATTTATCTCTGTTCCTTTCCAGTAAAGTCTCATTTTAGTTTCTGTTTCTTGAAACCAGATGAACCCTGATTAAACCACAGATTCACTTAGATGAATTCAATTAATAATCACTAAAATAATAACTTACAATATTTATTGTCCTAATTTGTTATTGAATGGTTTTGTGCATGTTAGTCTAATCTTACATATAGCCTATAAATTCCTTAAAGTAGAAATCAACTGTGTATTTATTTCCTATAGTTTTTAAACTATTATTAACCATAAGGTATTATGAGCTCTCTTAATACTTGTTGAATGATTGTTTGATTGGTTGGTTGCTACTCTTTTTAGTTAACATTTTTAACTGTTCCAGAAATAGATAAAAAGAGAAGCATGTGATATATTATCCATCAGATTAGCAAAATGCAATATCAAGTTGCTGGTTTGATAAATTTAAAATCTTTATAATATAGCAAATGGACAAAAGAATAAAGAGATATATTCCAATATAAAAACTATAGTTATATTATCTCTAAGAGGTAGTACTGTGAGTTTATCTTTATCATAGTAATCTAAATCTTTCAAGTTTTCCACATAGGACAAGAATTACTTTTGGAATCTGAAAAGAAAATGTTAATTTGAAAAGAGGCAATCAGGAAAAAATATATACTCCGTCATTTACGACATGTTTCTTAATTTTCTTCTTTTGTCTAAGGATAGGCTACAAATAAACTTTAACAATAGAGACACCAACTTTGGCCTTAATTATATAGGGTAAAATTTAGAGTTTGATTTCCTTTTAACATAGAATAATATTAATCTCATAGAGAAGTTTTACATAATTTTAGGCATACATAATGTTAAATTATTCATTTCCCTTAAATAACTTAAAATATTTTTTAATTTGAAACATGATTTAAAAATAAACAAAAGACTACTGGCTATGTTTTAAGTTTAAAATTATTTGAGTTTTCTTGACATCTTTGTTCATTATTTAAAAGGAATGCTACTTTGTTAGTATATTAGTTAAATGTTGAATGGGCATTTGTGCAAAGTTTGACAAGTAAAAACATAATACCCCCAGAATCCAGTATCACAAAAGCTTTTGATTCAAGCCACAAATGAGACAAATCTGTTTTTTCCCTAACACTCTGAACATTTTATATCAAACAGCCCCAGTTGAAGTAAATATCCATGTCTTTGAAATACAACATTAATATTAGAATTCATTTTGTTTGTAAAAAGAGCTAGATTCAACAGGTTCCAGATGTTGCAACTGGACCACAGATGTATCCAAAATAACAAGGGAAATACATTTTTTGTTTTGATTCCAAGCAGAAACAGTTACTACTTTATGAATTCGTATTAGGGTCCCCCCAAAATTTATGCTCTTTTACCCACTATTAGTAAAGTGCTTCAAAACATGATACTTTAGAAATACTATACCTTCCTATCACAGGATTGGTAGCAGATGCATAGATTTCTCATCTTCAAAAATCTATTGCTATTGATATTATAAGGGTTACCAGGATTCAATATTCTATGCTACATTCAGGTGTGCAAAGAAAAGGTAGCTTCCTTAAGTTTAACTCTCTTCAACAAACCCTGTGAGGTCATAAACTGTGAGCGTAGACTATGGTGTGAATGAGGGGGAGACAAACTCTAATCTGGCCTGTCGGTAGTATGTCAGTCTCTTCTAATGTCTATAGTCACCTTTGAGGTGAATTCATTCAATTTGTTTCTCAGGATCAGATTAAATTTTCTCTCCATTTCTCTCAAAAATGTTAGCCAGTGAATGGAGATTTTATAAGGCTTTGTGTTAGAGGTGGAAGAATGGCCTCTGATTCATACTGAGCTTTCACTGATTATGGCTGCAGTGTGAATGGACAGCCTGGCTCTCTGTCTCACACAAAGAAGAGGATCCTGACAGACACTGTAGGCTGCCTGACCCAAACTCAACTTCCAACCCCCTCCTCCCTTACCTGTCTCAATTACAGAGACTGTAAAAGCAGCTAAAAAAATTTTTTTTCAGCCTCAGTTACAGCTAGGGGACCAAATGACACACTTCAAGTCAATGAGAGATAGGCAGAAGCCCTTCAGGGTTGCGGGGAGCCCCCAGTGTGCCACTTCCTGAATAAAAAGGGAAAGCCTCCTGAAAAGAAAGCCACTTGCCCATTGTCCCTTGTTCTTTTTCTTTGTGAACCTAGTTGTGAAGCTTCGAGGGGCAGCAACTATCAAAAGACCGTAAATTGATGAACATGGGCGTGAAAATTATTACATTAACGATGGAGGAGTAGAAACAGAGAAAGAGCCTAGGTCTTAGATAGCATCAGTGAGCTTCAGCATCAGCTCTGCGTAACTTAGAACACCATGTTGCAAGAAAATAACATATTCTCTTACATACCCAGTTATTTAAGTCACCATCTGGAGGGGAGGGTCTGTTATTTTAAGGTTAATGCAATCTCTTTTTTCAGAGTTAATTACTTGTCTTGTTTTTATTTATACTGTGGGAGCTCCTTGAAAACAGGTATGGTAATTTTTTTTAAATTTTTATCTCATGAGCATCCAGTGTGTTTGGTTAAACACCTATGGTATACCTTAAAAAGAGATGGGGATTAGAATACTAGCTGTCAATTAAAAGAGAAATAGGCTTGTACAACACTGCAAGGTTGTTTCCTAGTCTCAAAATAGAATATATTAATTTTCACTCATGTTAATGCGTTTTTAGAAGCACTGTTTCCCTATAGTTTTTTTATATGAGTTTCAGTTTATAGTACACAGGTGAATGCAATCTTAATTGATACAGCAATTAAAGAAAAGAAGGGTTTTAGATTTAGAATAAATATAAGCATGTTTGTTTGCGAGAACTCCTTGAATTTATTATTTCTGCTAATGCTATTTAATTGATCATATGGTTTTATATCCAAGATGTGGCATTTATTCTATTACTAGTCAACATCACTACATGGAGGAAATCATGAACAGGCAAAACTGGAGCCCTTCATGACTTGGCCTGGGATTGGAACTAACTATATAGTCCATTGCTGGGATGACTCTCTTGCCCTTCACATTGCCTCGAGTAGGGAATAGAACAGGCAGCCAACAGAATGCTGTACCCACTGCAAAGGAGGAAGAAGGTCAGTTTGCATAAGGAGCCAAGGGTCTTCTTAGAGGGAAGAGTCTAAGACCCCAACCCCTACTTTCTGAGATGTGAAGTTAGAGAAAGGTGGTGAGGTAGAATAAGATGACTTTGACCAGGAGATGTGGTCCCAGTAAGAATGGAACCAAATGATCTCAAAGAACTCATAGAGGGGAAGAGAAAGGATGGCTTGCTCCCAAACTAGGGTCCAAAGATTTGTAAGGCTTGCTGGTCCTGATCCTGTAGTTGACTTACTTATTATTCTTTTGAATTTAGGGCCCCTCGCTGTGGTGCCTCTCCCAATGAGAGGACTATACATTCCCACTTGGCTGTGGCTGTGTGATTTGCTTTGGCCAATTAAATGTAGGAGGAAGTAATGTGTGTCACTTCTGGGCAAGGCAGAGAGCCAGTGTGTAGTTCAACTTGCTCTCTCTTTCCTCTAGCTGGCAGTGTCCCAGGTGGTGGTTGCTCTGTCATCGGGGATCCTGGAATGAAGATGACACAGAACAGAGCCACAGCAGACCCACATGCATATAGCTATGTGAGAAATAAAACTTTTATTATAAGCTAATTCAAGTTTGGGGTCATTTGTTTACGTGACATAGTCTAGCTCTCCTGTCTCCTCAGTTGAGACTTACTGAAAGCATCCAATGATATAAACTAAAAATAGGTACTTTGTGGCTGCATGCCCTGGGGTGTCTCATTTCCAAAACTAGGTCCCACAGAAGGCTAGGTTGTGCCAGATATCAGTAGCATTCAACGAGGAAAAATTGATACTAGTAAATTTCTTTCTTCTTAAATATCTAAGAAAAATGCCAAACTTGTAGTTATTCTTTGTAGCATGGAAAATTTTATTATTAAGAAATGATATGACATTACTGAGAACACTGCTATTGTGGAATAATATTGAGAATAATAAATTGGTGCTCTTCTTACCTCCCTCTTTCCACTCCAAAATTGTATATTAAAATCAAATTACTTGACCCTTTCACCTCTTCTTTTCCTCAACACAGGCAGCCAGACATGAGTCACCTTCTTCTCTGGGTGGACAGAGGCATAGAAGACAAGAAAATAAAGTTGGCATATTTTTGGGCCTTGAATTCAAATATGCTGGTAAAGATAGACAATTCCAGGTGAAGTAAAAGGCAGAATAGATTAAAAAAAAAAAAGAAGAACCTATGGGATGGGGAAAAATATATTGGGAAGGATTGGGAGGAACCATTTGCAAGGGGTGCAGAATACAAGTAAGAGACCATAGCTCCTCCCAGAATTAGCACAGTGTGTCTCCAGTCCCAGGAGGCCCTCTAAAAATCAATTATAGGCCCATCTGTGCCTCCTGCTGTGATTCAGAGAGGACTGCTTATAGACAGTTGCCGGCACAATGCTCATCCAGCATGAACGATGGCCATCTGTGCTCTGATATTGTGCTCAGGGCCACCCTCTGACTCACAGATGGGTAACAACCAGGATACTCAGGAGTCCCCTGGAATGCAGAGTGCGGTGTGGACACCTAGTTGAGGGTGGTGGTGCCAGGACCAAAGTGGGACTGAGAAAGACTAACCGGAAATTTCCCAGCATGCTTCTCTTCCCCGGGAAGTCACCTCCTGCCTGATGTACAGGAAGTCACCTTGTGCTTGATGTGCAGCTTCAGTACATTTCATCTGCATTGTGCTACAAGGGTAGTCTGTATTATATATTTTCTCTTAAAAAATGTTTTTTGTCTTAAAATTTAAATTGGCCCAAGAGAACTGAAAACATTTCACATAAAAGCTCATACATGAATGTTCATAGTGGTATTATTATTCATAATATCCAAAAGTAGAAACAACCCAAATGTCCATCAACTAATGAATAGATAAGCAAAATGTGTTATATCCTCTATATAATAGAATATTATCCGGTCATGAAAAGGAATGAAGTATTGATTTACACTACAGAATGGATGAAACTTGAAAATATTATGCTAAGTAAAGGATCCAGAAACAAAAACCACATGTTATATAAATTCCACTTATAAGAAAAAGCAAACTCATAGGGACAGGAAGTAGATTAGTGGTTGCCAGGAGCTGGAGGAGAGGGAAGTAGAGAGTGGCTATTGATGGGAATGGGGTTTCTTTTTGGGGTTATAAAAGTATTCTGAAATTAGTAGTATTAATTACATGGCTTATGAATATACTAAAAATCACTTTAAAAGATTGTGATATATCTCAATCAAAAATTAATTTGTAGCAATGTTTTGATTGCATATAAAAATATTTGTGTTATAGTAACTTGTTCTCTGTGGATCTGAGATTGAAAAAAATTTTTAAGTAGAAAGCAGAGTCTTGAGAGCTCACAGACTATGTCAATCAAAAACAAGCAAAAAAGTGAATGCTTCAAAGTGAAAATGAAAAATCACAGGCTTTGCTTTCTGAACAGAGGAGGAAGTGAGCTATTTAGAATGAAACAACTGAATTTTGGAGAAGCCTGCTTCAGTAGTTCCCATAATATAACAAAGCACACTGATCATGTTCTTCCTTGTCTGGAAAATTTGATTTTTAAAAAAGGTTATATTGTAGTAAAGACAAAATTTTGGAATAGACTATATGCTGTCCACGATCAACAACTTTATTTCTGATATTAATCAGGCTCATACTTTTTTAAAAGTCACATAAATATTATTCTCATAAAAAATTTTGGGGTGGACATTATCTTAGTAAAATAAATGAATTTGATTTGCTCATTCTTAACATAAAAATTTGTTCATTCATAACATAAAACCAAAAGTAATTGATCTGTGTGATCTGTTTTTTCTGTCTTCACTAATATAATCTAAGTATGCATTATATCTCATGAGCTCTAATTAATATATTGTCAACACATTACACTTTCAAAAGTATTTTATGGTTAAGCAAGCTTGGGAAATGCTGCTGTGACATAGTTTCCTGAATATCTTTACACCAAAAAACTATACTTAAGGATATGTTCATAAGGAATGAACAATCCTCAAATCTCAATTGCTTATTTTAAAAAGTTTATTTCGAGCTCATATTTCATATCTAAGTTGAGTCATCAGGAGCCTCAGCTTACAATCTGCATGACAGTGGTTCAGTTTCCATATTCACTTCCACAATTTCCTTGGAGGACATCTCAGTGTCTTGCATGGGTAATTAAATGCACTGTCCAGAACACATGCCTCTTCCACTCACATTTCATTGGCCAAAGCAAACTATATAACGGCGACTAATTTCAAAGGGAGCAGGCACCTGCAGTCTTACCCTGTGCCTGGAGGCAGAGAACCCGACTATTGAAAAACCCTATATCTACCCTCTAGTCCAGCCACTGTCCAATAGACATTTAATGCAAGCTCCAAATCTAGTTTCCAACTTATTAGTGGTAACAACAAAAAAAAAAAAGGTAAAATTGAAGCAGGTGAAATTGATTTTAATAATGTATTTTATTTAAACAAATTTATCTAAAACATTATCATTTCAACATGTAAGCATAAGAAATTGAGAAATTTTATTTTTTTTTAACTAAGTCTTTGAAATCAGATGTGTATTTTACACATACCGCACACCTCAACTTGTACTAGCCATATTTCAAGTGCTCAATAGTCACATGTGGCTAGAATGGCTACCATATTAATAGCACCACTCTAGTGTTTGTGGCTTGGGACCATCACCCTAAACACTATTGCAAACATAAAATTTCCCCGAAGAATCTTGTTGAATTTTTAAAAAATTAGCATGTGTATTTTTGTATAAAAAATGTTTTACAGATTATTATTGCATGAAAATTGCTCTAGGAAACGGGTTGTGTTAACCTTATAGCTCTGTTTCTCTCTAGTATATTACCTTGAACCCCAGAAAGGACTGGACCAGGACCTGGAGATTTCTGTTTCTGTGTTAGGGGATACCAGTTAGTTGGGGGGCCTTAAGTAAGTCAAGTGACTTGCTAAATGTCTGTTTGCACACGTGTAAGATGGCATGCTTAGATGAGATAATCTTGGTGTCTTGTCTAAAAGTGATTTAGAGTAATTAAAGTAAAATTTGCCTTGTGAGTAAATTGAATTTAAAATCTCAAGTTCTAAGATTCCAGTTAGGGTGACATGGGCTATCATGATGAGCTAGATGTTTTGGTTTGGTTTGGTTTAGTTTTGAAGAAAAATTAACCTTTTGTACAGTAGCCTGTAGAGTAACCTGTCTAGAGTTACTTTTCTCAGGGAGGCAAATGACTATGCCCTGCCTCCAATGGCCATCTAAACTCCACATTGTTACTGAGCAGTCATTGGCAAAAGGGGATTTCCTAGTCTCCCAAAGTGAGTGGTGTGGACAGCTTCTGAGAACTCAGAAAAGAGTTGCCTTAGGTTTAGGGATTTGAAAGCAAGACCTTATTGGCAGTGGTGTTTATGAAGGGGGAGTATGATGAATTCCCCCTCCTGGGATTGCCACTGGAATCCCACTGGGCATTTCACCTTGAGGTGAGAAAAAGTCCAGTGTCCATAACTAATTAATGATCCACAGGGTATTTCTGAAGCCAGGGTAATTATTTGAACAGTCAAGGAAGAAGAACATGAAATCTTCTTACTGTCACTCCATGGGCAGTGATCTAGTCTGGTTGAGAATGACCACTAATGCCTGAGGATGGGACATTTCTCCCACACTTCCCAAGAGCTGGTGACTGTGGTGGTCTTGTTTGCACTTTGGATGGATTTCAGTACAGAGAGAAAGGGCTTGAAAGCACCTGGGGCACGGGCTCTGCACATTCCCGCTTTGCCACTTGAGCTGTTTTTTAGATAAGGATGCTTCAGAACTTGCCTTCTCTCCTATAGATTTCTTGAGGAGCAGCAATCAAAATAGAAGAGCCTTCCTGGAGTCTGCTTTGAATTTACTCACAAGGCAAATTTCACTTTCTCTAATTATTCTCAATCTTTTTTAGGTAAGACACCAAGATTAATTAGCAGAGTTTATTTACTGTTGCTTGTGCACTTGGGAACAAAAGGTTTAAAACCAGGTCACTAGGTGAGTGTAATTCATTATTAGTGTGCAGGGCAAAATGGTTTATTTAGAAATATTGATAATGATTCTTTTTTTCTGTATAGGTTGAAAATGTACAGCATTTTCTAGTCTCTTCAAATCCATGTAAAAATATACCTTAACTGTTTTTATAAGAATTTCTGATTTAAACTTCGGGCCTCCTTTAACTCAACAAGCTGGAAAGTTAGTTACTGAAAACTTTCTGCTTAGATAACATTTAGTCTCCAGAATCTGAGTTAGAATATTGATTTTTTGAAGCTTTATGCAGAAATTATCAACTTGAATATTTTTCTTACTCCTTTGGGCATGAATTCATACCAGATTGAGTTTCCCCTTAAGAAATAACCCTCATCTTTTAAAAAAATATATATATGATAAAGGAGGACAAAAGAGTGTGCAGTTCTGTTTTCCTTACAACAGAGACATCTTATCAGTAAATTTCTACATACCTGGATATATTTCTGGCAAGCAGAACAAAATGAAATATGTAATGTGAGTTCGGGTGAGGTGAAGAGAGGCTGTTTACTTGAAAAAAAAAAAATACCTGTGTTTTTGTTCTGTTTCAGCTGGATATTTATTTCTGGCTTTATGTGCCAGACAGTACTATTGAGTGAGTCGGTGCTGGGTTGAGCATGTGATGCATGCTGACCAGTTCTCATTTCTGCTCCATCAGTCTTGGACAGCCTTATGTGGGGGATATATCAGGACCTCCTTCAATAGAAGACAGGCTGAAATCGTTAAGGGTTATTTAGGATCATCTTCTACAGGCCTCGGAGCTTGGCCCACAAACCTGACTTCTCTCGGTTAGGGTGCCTCCTCAGACCATCGTGGGCTCCTGACCCCCACCTGCTTTTCTTGTCTATACCACCCCTGGTTTCTGCTGCTCCCCATCTCTCACACCTGTGGCTGAGCCAAACATGCTGTGTACTTTCACTCTTAGACTGTCATTCTTGATGTCCTTGGACTGAAATATCTTTCACTCCCTCTTCACTTGCTGGCTACATGAACCTTTACTCCTCAAGACCCAACGTGACTTTCTTTCCCTTTGTGAAGTCCTTCTAAAGTCCTTGCTCCCACCCCTACCACCCTTGTCAGATATAACTGCCACCTCTCCTGCGCTTTCAAAGCACACTGATGATTTCTCTCTCCCCCCCACCCCCATGGCACTTACTACATGGTTTTGAAGGGGTTCAGGACATACTACCCCAAAACTTAGCAACTTGACATATTAAATATTTTAAGCTGAAGGAATTTGAGAAGACACAAGGGCAAGAATTCTTTGACCTTCACTTGAAGCAGGTCATAATGTGAGAGGTGCCTTTCCTGTACCTGGAGCATTCTTATCTCCAAGATAGAGGGACGCTGAGAGGAATCTGAACAAACAGGTCTTACTAAGTTTGTACCAGTTGACTACACTTAGCTCATATCCTCTGTTTTATCACATTTTCCACCACTTTCCACTCCTCCTCTAACCTAACACAAAAATGCTCAGATTTAACCACTTCTTCTTCCACCCTTCATTTTCCTATGAAGTTTCCTGTGTTATGTAAAACTTATATTAAATAAATTTGCATGCTTTTCTCTTGTTAAACTGTCTTTTGTTACAGAGACCAAGCAGAGAACCTAGAAAGGTAGAAAAAAAGATATTTTTCTTTCTCTGCAATTTCATAGTCATTTCATTTTTAGCAAGGTTTTTTTTATGCTTGCTGAACTTGTTTCATCATCTGTAAAATGTGATTAAAAATAGTACTTACCTCACAGGGCTCTCATAAAGATATGACACTTGCAAAGCCCTTAGTATAGTGCCTTGCACACAGTAAGAACTCAACATTAGCTACTATGATTATTATTGTAATTATTATCATAATTATTTATAACATCAGTGTGGAATAGTGGGACAAAACCATGCATTTGTATGTTCTTTGCAGTTTATTAAAAGCTCTCATAATGTATTATTTCACTGAATCTCTCAATAATCCTATGGCTTAGGTATAATTATCTCCATTTTACAAGTGAGAAACTAAAGCTCAGAGAAGTTTAATCTCTCCCTGTACTAGTTTAGCTTGGGCTGTCATGACAAAATACCATAGCTGGGTGGCTTAAATAACAGAAATTAATTTCCTCACAGTTCTGGAGGCTGTAAGTTTGAAATTAGGGTGCCAGCATTTTCGGATTCTGGTGAGAACTCTCTACCTAGCTTTCAGACTGCTGCCTTCTTACTGTTTTCTCACATGGCAGAGAGAGTTAGAGTGAGAGGGAAGGAGGGAAGGAAGGAAAGGAGAAGGGAAAGAAGGAAGAAGAAAGTGAATGGGTTAGAGCAGACTCTCTGGTGTCTCTTCTTATAAGGGCACTAATCCCCTCATGAAGACCCCACCTTCATGACCTAATTATCTCCCAGACCTCCATCTCCCATCATAATGGTGATTTGGGCTTCAACATATAAATTGGAAAGAGCGGGGATACAGTTCAATCCGCAGCACTCCTCTTTTCCCCTTTCAAGGTCATGTGGCTCATAAGTGGCAAAACCAAATATTAAATCCACATTTTGCAACTCTAAATTTTGAATTCTTTCCCTAAAAACAGAGATATTTCACATTATTTTGAAATGAATTTAGTTAGATTTTCACCTGTTATATTGGGTACTTCTTATTACAGAAACTCTTTAAATGGGGATTGTAGTGTTTTTCTGTCCACTTACCTGGTTCTTACAGAAATTGAATTAGAGAGTGTTTCTTTCCTGCTAGTAATTTCTTTATAAAAGTTATAGTGTTTTCCTGTCCACTTACTTGGCTCTTACAGAAATTGGATTTGAGAGTATTTTTTTCCCTGGTAGTAATTTCTTTATAAAAAGCGCTAGCCAAAAAGATTTTAGGCTAAACTCAGTTGAAAACTTAGGAGTTGCCAAAGGCCTGTCAGGCTTTAAGATACACAATAATTTCAGAGATTAGTAATATCATTAAAAAATTAAGTTTACATAAATTGAGGTTTTGTTCTTTTATTTTAACCTGTTTAATATAATGTGATTTTAAAAAACTTTTTGATATAATGTAGTGTTTTTGGTGTCAGTGAAGTTCAGAAGAATTTTATCTTTCTCCTTCATAAAAAGCAGGGAAGCGATGATTTTGCTTTCCTGGGGATTCTCATCTCCAAAAGCTTTTACCTCCAGTTGAATATAGTAATATCTATTGTGGCTAGATTAAAAACAGAGGTTGTCCTTTGCTCTTTTTACCTCCTGTAAATTCTTGCTGTTTCACATTTTAGGGTTTATTATTTTGCTGTTCAGTTGTTATATTTTGAAGATGAAATATGATCTTGAAGAATTTATTACACTTAAATTATTAGCTCTTGAAATTTTTATTTCTACCTTACAATTTATTCCTAAAGAGAGAAAATACCAATTTGTTTTTCATGTTAACAAAACGTTCTGAAATAGCCCAGGCATTTTTTAAGATGATGTCAATATATAGAATCTTTTTTACACATCTGGTAAACAATATAAATTCAAATAAAAGAGCAGACTCAAGGTTCTACAGAAAGTCTGAAGAAAGGGACTCTCATTCAAGATCCCTGTTTATAGATGAACAATCTAGGAAATGCTTGAAGTAGTTTGAGATGGTTAATTTTAAAAGTCAACTTGACTGGGCTATGGGGTACCCAGATATTTGGTCAAGCATTATTCTGGGTGTGTCTTTGAGGGTGTTTCTGCGTGAGAGTAACATTTGAATCTGTAAACTGAGTACAGAAGATTGCCCTCCTAATGTGGGTGAGCCTTATCCAATCAGTTGAAGAATTAAATAGACGAAAATGTCGAGTAAGAGAATTTCTTCTACCTGACTGCTTTTGATCTGGAACACTGATCTATTTCTGTTTTCAGACCCAAACTGAAATACAAACTCTTTTATACTGGAACTTATACCTTCAGCATTCCTAGGTCTCCAGCTTACTGACTACAGATCTTAGGACTTGTCAGCCTCCATAATTAATGAGCCAATTACTTGCAATGAGTCATCAACCAATCGATCTATTTATCTATCCACACAGCCTACTAGTTCTGCTTCTCTGGAGAACCCTGACTAATACACAGCTCTTCCAGGTAAATCCTGTGCTGACTTTATGCAATGTCACCTTGACAATACTGAACTGTTTTCCAGAACTTTCTTCCTTGTATGTTCAAGTTGGGCCACAAGACACATTTTGCAAAAGATTTGGAAGCAGTGGCCAAATTGATTTCACATGCAGGTGACAGAGTTGGGGTTTTGCAGGAGTGGTAGGTGCAGAGGAAACAGGTCCTGGTGCAGCACACATACCTTGCTGCTATCTGCTGACCCACCTCATAGGTGTAGAGCAGCAGCTGAGCCTGCAGCTTTCCCACCTGCCCCCAGATCCTTCTTTGGCCTCCCTGACACATGAGCCAAGTGTATGACTAGCGCTGTGACAAAAGACACCAGCAGGAAACTTGCATCACTGAAGCTGGAAGTAGTAAGAGACATTGGTTCTAGTCCATATATATATATGGGCTCCGGATTACACTCGTGGGTTCCAGATTTTTTCCTTACTTTACATTAGAATTTTTAAACCATAGTGCTATTAACATTTGGATCAGATAATTATTTTGTTGAGGAGAATTATCTTGTGCATTGTAGAATATTTTGCAGTATCCTTGGCCTCTACCCACTGGATAACAGTACTTCATCCTCCAGTTATGACAACCCAAAGTGTTTCCAGACAGTGCCAAATGACTTCAGGGTATAGTGTGGATGATGGGGGCAAAATCAGCCCTGATTGAGGACTGCTGCTTTATATCTATCTACCTTTCTCAAGCCTTCCCAACTGCCTGCTGGACTTCAGGCTAACACCAAACAGAGCCTTACAGAGACTGTATAACCAACTCTACAATTGTGAAGGTCAAATCCCTATATAAATCCCTTATTGTATATTTCTTTCCTTGTGGCTCTGCTTTTCTGACTAAATCCTGACTGGCATCCCCCTTAGAGTTGGCTGAATCTTCCCGAGTCTCCTTCATCCTTGTATCCCAATAACCTCCCATGCCAGCCTTACTGGTAAGACAGCACTCTTGGAAGAGGGACAATCAGATTCATGAGAAGTGTGCTTGGCACAGAATCTAGACATAACCCAGCCACGTGGAAATGTAAACCTTGACCTTCCTGCTGCTGGGGATTTTAAGTTGCCGGCTGAGCTGAAACAGACTGTGGAGTCTCTGTGGGGTTCAGACCATTGAGGATTTTATTGCTTTGTTTATAATCTAAGCATTAGATGCATAAGAGGGAGCTACCAAGAAAGTCCCCTGATGTTACCAACTCAGTGGGTGGTGGTGACAGAAAGGAACATGTCATTGCTGCCTTCACATGATGTCTACACCATGAGCATTGGAAGAAGTAGCACTCATTCATCCAAACTCAATGCTGAATCACGTCCCAAAATAGCACGCTCCAGTATGGATATAATATCAAGAATAATAGTGAGCCACTTGTTCTTTTTTTTCTCTTCATTGTTTTGTTTTTGGGGTATTTTTTGGTTGGTTCTATTCAAATGAGTATTTAAAAAATCTAGTTTATGCTCTATCAGGTGCAGCTTTTAAATACTAATCTAAAGACGGACTTTAGAAAAACTCAGTTTTGAAAGGTAGACACTTGAAATGTGAGTTTCAGGTAAGGCTTGTTCCAGGCAATATGATAAAGTAGCATATGCCATATCCAGGGCTCCTCTTCATAGTAGGGCTCTGCCATATGCTTGCTCTCATTGGGCATCCCTTTCCATCATCCAGAGGTTGAAAGAAAAAGGTACCCAGAAGAAAACTGTAACTGAGAGGATCAGAGCCCCTGCTGGGCCTTCCAGCCATTTTGTAAAGTGACTCAATAGCAAATAGTTTGTATCACAGAGTTACTTTACAGGTATTGTTTGGTCTCATTTATGAAATGTTTATGCCAGATGTACTGGCAGGAAAAAGAGGAAGTATCATCAGAGAATAAAGAGGAGGGCACAGGCTGCGACATGGTCGCAGAGTCTGATAGACAGCATCTCTCTTCATTTCCTGAGTTGGGGTAAGAAATAAAGAACTCAAATTCTACGCTAGTTTAGCCACAGATTGCCTGGGTCAGACTCATCTCTTGGAGCTTTTAAAAAATGTCATCATGTTAATTAGATCCTTCAGGAAGCAGACTCCTAAGACAGAATTAGGAGTGCAAGAGGTTTATTGGATAGCGATGCCTATGAAAGGTAGAGAAGGGAGGAAGCGGTACTGAGCACAGAATGACTTTATACCACAAAGTTTATCTGACATCTGTCAAAGAAAGGAAAGAAGAAAGGAAGTGGGATTGGGCAGGGAGTGGCCAGTATACAAGGCAAATCTGACGAAGTCTCAACCAACTCGTTAGGGAGTTTCAGAGTAAAGGTTGCCCATTAGAGCTCCACATTGGGCAGAAATGGCCAAACCCTAGGAACCCCTACCATATTTCGTCACTGATTGAAAGAAGAATATAGCTCTGGTTCAAAAACAAAGGTGGGTCCTGCAGGTTCTAATAACTGGAACTTTTCACCTGGCTGTATTCCTCACAGTCGAGAAGCAAGTTTTTTCTTGAAGGGAGATCGAGTTCCTCTCTATGGCTGCCATCGCTAGTTTCATCCATGCACCCTGGACCTCCTGCATCAGACTCTCTAGTGGTGGAGCCCTATAAACTAATCTGCACTTTAACACGTTTTCCATGGGATTCTGATGCACCCCGAGGTTTGCGAACCCCTGTGAATCTGCATAAATTCAGTCAGGTATGGTATCCCTTGATGTCATAGTTCATCTAAAGATTCACTTAGGCCTACGTCTATGAGAAATGCTTTCAGCTGAAAAGAACAGAACCCCTGACAAGCAGAGACTTATGCAAAAAAATAAAATAAAATAAAATACACACACACATAAATGTTTTACAAAACAAGAAGTCTGAAAGTAGGTAGTTCCTCAATTTTGTCTAAAGAGTCATAGTATTATCAAAGATTCAGGCTCTTTATGTGCTTCTGCTATGCACCCCTCAAGGTGAAGGCTTGTTCTCTAAGGTTTGTCAACTCATCACAAATTGCTGCCATAGTTCCAAACAGTATATCCTCAAACATCTGGAAATTCAAAGCAGGAAAGAAAAGGATGAAAGAGCTCTCAGTTTATCAGAAAAGAGAATCTTTCTCAGATGTGCCCCAACTGATTTCCTCATGTTTAGTAAGACTACAAGGCCACCTGTAGGTGCAAAGTGACCGAAAAAATGAGTTTCTAGAATCACTGTATCTGGCTTAGATCCATTGTAATTCACCTCCTGGAGCTAGGAACACCATCATCACAATACGTCATACTTCTTACAGACTTGTAGTAGCAAGAAACAGATGGGGAGAAGGGAGAGGAGAATGGGTTTTGTAGGCAATAAATAATATTTACTTTAATTCTTTTACACTTTTTTAAAATAGAGTGATTTTTGTAGGTGTACAATAAGTTAAAATTCTCTGAATTTTTTTTTTAAGAATTCAGCTTCTGTCAGAGGATGATCTTTTTAAAAAGAATCACACATTTATTCATATCCAACTAATATTTTTTGAGTACCTGTTATGTATCAGGCACTGGGTAAATAGCAGTGAACAAAGCAGGAAAAATTTCTGCCCTCATGGTGCTTCCATTCCAGTGAACAATGACAGACAATGTACAAAGTAAATATGTTTTCTTGCCTTTTTGAAGGCTCTAAGTCCCATGAAGAAAAGTCAGGCAAGGAAGTAGGATAGGAAATGATGATGCATTTAATTATGAATTAAGTGACCAGGAAGGTTTCTTTGGGGGAAATGACTTTAACAAAGGAGTGAATCACATGATTATGAGGCAGAGGGAGAAGGAGAATGAGTAGTTCAGGCAGATTTGATGTGGTGACATGCCTAGAAGGTTAAAACAAAAACAAAAAACTCCGAGGAGGCCAGTATAGCTGGAGTAGAGGACAGTGGAAGATAAGTGGGGACCAGAACTTCTGGGGCTATGTTTGCCCTTTCAGGACTTTGGTTTCTATTCTGGGTAAAATGGAGAACCACTGAATATATACAGGAATATGATTTTTCTTCGTTTTACAAGGATTACTGTGGCTGCCGTGTTGTAATAGACTGCAGAAATGGGGAAAGGGTGGAAAAAGGATGAACAGTTAGGAGGCTATTATAATAATTGAAGCCAGATGGTGGTGGGTAGGACCAGGATGGTAGCAGTGGTGCTGAGAGATGGTGAGAGATGGACAGAGTCTGGAGATACTTTGAAAATAAAATCAAAGATTTGAAGTGGATTACATATGTTTTAAAGAAAAAGAGGAGAGCCGAGAATGACTGCAGGGTTTTTAGCCTAAGCAATAAGAAGATGGACTTGCCATAAACTGAAATGTGGAAGACTGTGAGTACATCAAGTTTTGTGGAGAAGATTATTAGCCACTCTTGAACCTGGTGAGTTTTGAGATGTCTATCGGACATTTTAGTGTCCCTGTCAAGTAAGTAACTGGATGTGAGTCTGGGGTCAGAGGAAATGTTAGGTTTTGATCACCATATAGACATATTTGAAGTCGTTGAAAACAGATGAGCTCACTAAGAAGAAAGGGTAAATAGAGAAGACGTGAGGACCAAGGACTGATCTGGCACTTTAGTCCAAGAGGAACTAGTACAGGTGACTAAAAAGTGGCCAGTGAAGGAGGAAGAAAACTAGGAGAGTCCTGAAAGTCAAGTGCGAAAAGCATTTCAAAGATGATGGAACAATCAGTAGGTAAAATAAGATTAGGACTGAAAACTGGCCACTGGATTTACCAGCATGATGATCATTTGGTGACCCCACTAAGGACAGTTTGGGTTGGACCATGGGCTCAAAAGCCTGACTGCAAAAGCTGAATAGAGTATTTGAAGAAAGGAAAAGGAGACAGAAAATACAGGTAACTTTTTCTGAAGAGTTTTGCTCTAAAGGGTTGCAGATAAATGGGATGGTAACTAGCAGGGTCAGTGGGGGTCAAGAGAGGAATTGTTTATTGTTTGTTTAGGATAAGAGAAATAATGCATGCTTTTGTGCTAATGGGAATGATTCTGTAGAGGGGCTGGGATTTAAACACAAGAGAGGTTATGGCTTTGGGTATAGTTAGTTAATAGAGTATCAGGAAAGATGGCAGAGTACATGAGGAACACACATTTGTGGGTTGGTAGATGCGATGGAGGAAATTGGCAGATCTCTTCCGATTGCTATTTTCTCGGTGAAAAAGGTCATTGGCTGAAAGAGTGCACGAGGGAGATGGAGCCAGAAGTTGAAGGACAAAAAGGTGTGAAATTGTCACATAGGAGAGTGGAGAATGAACAGAGCAGGGAAATGTCATACAATTGATGGGCAACATTACAATCCTACTTGGTAATGTATTTGCTCTGGCTATGTTTTATTAGCTATATGGTTGCAGGTGCGGAACAAGCAGAACTGGATTTAATCCAACTCTTTGAGGTTTTGCCAAGTAAGAACAATGAAGTAAGAGAGGGGTACAAGGGAGTTGAAGGTATATGAAAGACATGGTTATAATAATTGATCATGGAATGTCAGCTGGGTAATGAGAGAAGTGAAGAAATGAAGAAAGGTAAAAGAAAGTTCTAAGTTGTAGGAACAATGGATTTTAGGTCCCAGAAGGTAGAAGAATTACTGGAATTCGAATATGTGGTAGGCAGAATAGGCCCTTCTATGCCTTTCACCCTGAGACTGCCACATCCTAATTCCTGGAACCTGTGAAGATGTTAGGCTACATGGCAAAGAGGAATTAATGTTGCTAATTAGATCACCCTAAAACAGGAATATTATCTGGGCAGCCCCAGTGTAATCACAGGGCCTTTTAAAATAGAAGGGGGTGGTAGAGGAGTCATGGAAGGTGTATCTATAGAAGGTCAAGGTGACATGATTTAAGAAGGACCAAACTTGCTTTTGATGGCTTTAAATGTGGCAGATGGGGGCCGTGAGCCAGGAAATGCAAATGGTCTCTAGAAGCTGGAAAGACAAGGAAATGGATCCTTGAGCCCAAAAAGCAATACAGTCCTGCCAACGAAAGCAATCCTGCCAATGCCTTTGTCAGATATCTGACCCACAGACCTGTAAGATAATAAATTTGTGTTGTTTAAGCCTCTAAATTTGTGGTAATTTGCTACAGCAGCAATAGAACAAAAGTACATGATACTATGGGGGAATGACCTAGACATTCAGAGAGTGAACTTGAGATTCTGGAGGGTTTGTAGTTTTGTTCCCGACAAGGTCAAGGAGATGGCCATGGGAGGGAGTCTAGGGGAGGTGGTTAACCAGATTGTTGGAAGAACACACCTCATAGAACTAGCTTAAAGCCCAAGTTTTGTCGTGGTTCCTGTATCTAGGTCAAAATTGTGTGGAAAATTGTGACCATATTAAAGTTTTTTGTTTGTTTGTTTGTTTGTTTGTTTGTTTGTTTTCACTAATAGACATACCCAGCAGAAATTTTGCTTGTCTTCTTCCTGCAGCTGATCTTTATTAGTGTTTACTGCTCACTGGTATAAACTGTGCTACTCAGAATTGGATTAGGGGGCGATCTGGTCTAAATTGAAGCTGCAATAAACGAGCACTGTTTACATTTCCTCACACCCTCCCTTCTCTACACACACATCAAATTACTCTGGAAATGAAATGCAAAATAAAATGAGGAAGGATTCTGTTCTTCATTAACATGTAATTATAAAATGCTGGGGCTCCCCTGCTGGGTGGAGAAGTAAAGCCCATAGCAGGGGTGGGAATGCTTGAGGGCAGGACATTCTTCGTTGCTCTTAACTGTCAGTGAATTATTATTTTCACATCTTAACAAAGAGATGAATAAAAATGCAGACTTACATAAGATCTGTATCCCCTCAGAGAACTATAATGATGCAAGGAAAGCAAGTGGGCAGGACTGTTCACATCGCAAGGTTAGAACCTACTAGTCTACTCTCATTTGATTTCTCTGCCTTTCCTGTTTTTTTTTTCTTTTTAAATAAACTGAGGAATTTAATAAGTACCTGCAAACTCAGCTTTAATCTCGATCTTAAACCAATTAGTTTTTCGTTTAAAAGCAGCAAAAATGAAAGAGATGCTTTCGATTTACTTCCATTTATTTTAAAGATATTTGGAGTCTTGGCACTGAAAGAAGAATGAGACAGGCCTCAAGGGGGACTGCTAGGCTCTGGGATCAGACAGACAGCATCTCAGGCCAGCTGTGAGGGGAAGTCGTACTCTCCAACCAGCCTCAAGGGGTTCTTGTGAGGACTTGATATTATTAATTTTTTTTAAAAAAAAGTCCTTGCACAATGTCTGATACAGTGCTTATGGGAGGGAGGTTATTATTATAATCATCTCTTGGCAGTGAAATATGGAAAAGAGATGAGAGGAAACCTGTGTCCCTCATCCTCCTCTTTTTTCTCCTCATTCCTGGACTTCTTGGGTTTAATATAAAACTTTGCATTTTATCTGAAACTTGACTGTCTTTAAGTCACTTCTTTCTATAATTCTTTCACAAATTCTAAATGAGGAAGAAATACTTTTTGTTGTTGTTGTTAATTCATATCACAATAAATGAGTAAGGGTACTTTGGTAAGAAGATACACTTTTCCTCAAAGAGCTTATAAATATTCATCAAGGATGGAGATGTGCTTTCCAATATTGTAGCCACTTATCACGTGGCTATTTAAGTTTAAATCAATTAAAATGAAATAAAGTTAAATATTCACTTCCTCGGTTGTGCCAGACACATTCCAATTGCTTAATAAGCACGTGTCCACTGGGTACCACACTGGACAGTGAAGATAGAACACTCCTATCACTGTTCTGTTGTGTTCATGCCTACTGGCTTCAACTGGTGTTCAGTATACACAGGGTAGAAAGGAAAAGGGATGTGGACACAGTGTTGAAAGACAAGGTGGGAAGGTAAGGAAGAGAAATTTATTGATTTCATGAATTTGGGAAGAACCGGTCCTGAATTTTGCTGTAATAAGACCACTAAACATTGAACAAAATTCCCCATATAATGTCTGTGGAGGATGTGAGAAAAATAAACATTTTTAAGTTACTGAAAATTTTACTGGTGTACTACTTTATTTTGCCTAAGAAATTCAATCATTCATCAAATAGTTATCGAGTGCCTCCCGTGTGTCATGTGCCAAGCCAGGGGATGAGTGAGCCATGTGAATGTGTATGAGAAGAGTGTTCCAGCACTATGGGGGGAAAAAGTAGATCAGGATAGGGAGGATCAGGAACCTGGAGGTGGGAAATAGACTGTAGTATTAAATAGATTGATCAGAGAAGGCATCCTTACAAGGGGAGATTTGAGCAAGACTTGAAGGAGGTGAAGGTGTGGGCCATGTGGCTACCTAGAGGAAGAGTACCTGCCTGCAAAGGCACAGGTCCTGAGGCAAGGGCATGCCTGGCACATCCAAGAACGGCAAGAAGGCCAATGTAACAGGAGCAGAGAGACTGAAGGAGAGAGTGAGGGGATGAGGTCTGGAAGGTAATAGGGAAAGAGGGGAAGATCATATTTAATTTTATGGGGCAATGTTAGTACTTTGGTTTTCACTTGGTCATCGGGTAGTTTTTAAGCAAGACAGAATTAACTTAGGTTTTAAAAAGAATCTTCTGGATCCTGAGTTGAGAGGGTAGTGGCTTAGACCAGGAAGATACCAGGAAAGTTGGTGAGAAGTGGTGGATTCTGGATAAATTTTAAGATAGAACTAACTACTATGATGCATTGAGAGATTGGATGTGTGGTGTGACAGAAATTCAGGAATCAAGGTGAATAAGATTTTGGCCTGAGTAATTTTAAAGATGGATTTGCCATCAACCGAGATGCAACAGACTAGATGGAATAAGTTTTTCTTTTTTAATGGGGCAGGGGAGGATGAAACAAAAATTCAGTATTACACATGTTGAATTTGAGATGTCTTTAAGTGGAGAGGTTGGATAAGTGGCTGGATATAAGAATGGAGAGATCCCTTCAAAAATCTAATGTTTGGAAATAGAATAATATAAACTTTGACAAACAGACTAGTAATTGGTATTTAAATAAACTACCCAAACAAATAAATCTAAATAGCCACAAAATTATCAACATTATTCACAAACGTGACTGGCCAAGCATTGGGTCCATTCCTCCAAGGTGTTTGCAACTTGCTCAACAGTGGGTGGAAATAATAATACGGACTTATGTGCTCTGTCTTTATGTGAATCCTGAGTTCTATTGTTAAGATCTGCTTAAAGCAATGTGTACATGTGCTGATGTTAAGCAACATCTATAGCTGCTTTGTTTACTACGATAGCCATGAGCCACATGGTCCTCAACAGAGCGCTTGAAATATGACTAATCCTAATTGAGGTATGCTGTACTTATAAAATACACATCAGAGTTCAAAGATTCGGTATGAAAAAATGCAGAAAAGCTCATTAGTAAATTTAAAAATATTGATTACATGTTGAGATGATGTTTTGGCTATATTGGATTCAATAAAATGCATTATTAAAATTATGCATCTACCATTCAATTTCTTTTTATCTTTTTAAATATTACTAAAAAATTTTAAATTACAAATGTGATCTGCCGTATTTCTATTGGACAGTGTAAAGTGCATCTCTTAGGCTTAAATTTTTGTAAACAAATGGCTTTTCTTAGGAAGAAAGTAGTTTGTAACAGTTCTTCCCATTGATTTTTCCATTGTGAAGAAGAGGATCTAGAAATCATTAGTGACACTGGGCTGTATCCTCCAGGAGGCTCCCCCATTGTGGCAGGAGGCTCTGAAACCTGTCCTAAAATAGAAGTCATATTGTAAGACTTGAGATTGGTAGTCCCCGCCCCTCTCACCCTCTAGTCCCCCACATCACTACCAGATTAAAAGTGATAATTATGTCCACATTGTCTACTAAATGCTGCTGGTGTGTGACATAAGAGCTGGTTTCAGGCAACTCTTTCCTCCCTGAATAGATAATGAAGGTTGGGGTTGAGCCCCCTCCCCCACAACTCCTGTGTGGTTTGACACCTCTGTGGCAGCCACGACTTGCAAAATAAAAGGGAAGAATGGTTCTGAGAACCCCTGGGAAGTGTGTGGGGGGACCCCTGCTGTTCTCTAAAAGTCATTCTAAGGAAAGACTTCACAGAAAATCAATTGCTATCACTTAAGGCCTTTCCTTTAACTCACTATATTCCATCATAGGCTTATTTTTTCTTAGAATGAGACAGAGCAATGTGTGAAAAATTGTGTAGGGATTCCTGCGGTGTCTTTGAAAGCAAGTTTATAAATTCCTAATATGCATTCCTATTAGTCAGGAGTCTCAAAGAGAAGAGAGTGTCAATAAAAATCATCCACTAAGACACATGATGGTTTTTGAAGCAGGGAGAAAGGGCATTGTTACAACAGAATGTTATGGGTTCAGAAAAGCTGAAGGGAATTTGAAGAAAGGAAAAGCATGGAGGTGAGTCACAAAGCTCTGCACCCCCACCCAGTGAAGTTTCTGAATAAGGCTTCCTGGCCCTTTCATGCTTTAGCTTCCCTGTGGCTTGAGCCTTTCATTCTCCAGGGGGACTCAAGGGAAGATTTCTGCTGGAAAAACCAGGTCCCTGTTAGTTCATGGATTTCCCCTCTTTGCTCCTCTGCCCCTAGTACTCTATTTTTAGATCAAATTTTTAACGTATATCAGCTACTTTTACCCCCGGGTGCTATGTAGTTAAGATCATGGATTCTAGAGGTAGACAAAGCCTGGCGCCTAACCCCGGTCTGTTCATTCCCAACTGTGTGACCCCAGGGAACTGCTTAATCTCTGGGAGCCTCCACAGAGTGGCCTGGTTATCTCTGCCCTGAGGGTGACTGCTGTAGGGAATGAGGAAGCATATTTGTGTTGGGCTGAGGGTCTGGCATGGTGGAAGTGCTCAGAAATGTTAGCTATTATTATAATTATTATAATAACAAATGAAGTATAATTTTAAGGAGCAAATTATAAAATAAGCATGTCTGCTGTTCACAGATAGTAGAATTTTACATTACTCGATTTCTCTTATGTTGGCACAAGGCATTAAGCAGTCTATATCAGGGGACCAACCAACTGGTCATTTCTTGGGTGTGGATGACTAAGGACAGGAACACACAAGCACATATACACACATTTCCTTTATTAAAATAGCTGAGGGTTAATATAATGAATCAATAATTACCAACATTTTTATATAGTATAAATTATAGCTGGATGCTGCCCGCTACACTTAAAAAGCAAGACCTCTACATTGCTGGGTGTGAGGGAGAGTTGTATATACATCCATGTGGAGTAAGGGACTCTCTCTTTCCTCTTCTGTAAAGGTACTTTCTAGGACTGTCATGGGGATTAAAGGGTTAATGCATGTAGAGACACACACACACACACACACGCCCTTAGCTCAGTAGCTGGCATCTGTTATTATTATTCTTAATATGCTTGCTAGTGGAAATCCTTGGCTGATTACAACTGGTACTTTCCAGAGTCATAAGCTGCATAAACTCAAGAGACTCTGGAGGGATTATCTTTGGGTCACAGTCCTGACATGGCCCCAGATTACCCATGGGACCTTAGATTTGAAGATTTCATAAAATCTGTGCCTACTTCTAGACTCCCGGAACGTTTGCATTAACACGGGGGGACCCAAGCACGTTTCCTGCAGGTCTAACTCAGACCCCCAAAGGTAAAGCTGTTCGAGGTCCTACAGCCCATATCCGCCACACTCAGGCCTGTAACACAGTGGAGTTGGTTACGGTTTGCCCATTAAAATTTTTGCTCTGATTTTCCAGGCACCTTCCTTGTTGCTATACAGTATTCCAGCAGAAAGACTACAATGTGGTACATTGGAACAAAGCCAGGCCAAAATCTTCAGGCTTTGGCTGGACACCTACAGACAAGGGAGAGAGGAACACTCATTCCTGTCTGCTCCTTCAGGGAGTCAGCAAGCTGGTAACAGAGTAAACAGAGGGGCTGGGGGAATCTCAGACAGCTCAGTGACAGCTGGCATCAGGGCAAGTGTGATGATTGGATTAGCTGTGGCCCAGGGGAGAGGAAGAAGCACGCTCCTTGGGATCCGGAGTGAAAGCATTCTACTCTCCGAAGTGAAAGCATTCTATTCTCTAGACGAGAGAAGCTGCAAACAAAATGGTTGAGTTTGAGATCAGGCGGCCTCTGGGGCTTGCTCGTTTTACTCTAGCTCCAGTGCCTACTCCCTCCCTTCCTCAGGAGGGCACTGTGTGTGCCAAGAGGAGGAGGGGGAGGGTGTGGACAGGAGAGGAGGAGATGGAGGTGTGACAGTAATGGGCACTGGCTGGCAGTTCCATGGAAATAGAGAGGTTAAGGGGTGAAGGGGGCAAAGTAGGGGAAGCAAAACAGATTGGGCTAACAACCATTTACTGAGATATTTGTTGGAGGAAACAGTAAACAAATCACTTGCTATGTATTTTCTCACTCTGTCTGGAGACAGGTGCACAATTATCATCATCCCAAAGATGAATGAAAAGAAACTCAGCAAACTTAAGGTACTCATCCGGAGTCAGATTCACAAGGACCGCTCGGATTGGAACCAAGCCAGGTAGTTTCCAAAGCTATGATGAGCTCCTACCCTATGGAGAGTTGGAAATATGTCTGTTTAAAGATGGCAAACAGTGGGTAGACTAGGCTAGTGAGAAAGGAGCATGTATCTTGCTTGAGAGAAAAAGTTTACTGAGAGGTTGAAGAAAGTTCCAGAGAGTAGATGCAGTAGAATATAGCTTAGATCTCCCTCTAAGAAATAAAGGGATTCCTCAAACCATCCTTGGGGGAAAACTGCTATGAGAAAAGGAGAAATAGGGACAGAGGGTAGCAAATTTCTGGGTCCACACACCAGGGGCAGTGATGGACTCTATAGTCATGCAGCTGAAACTTAGTGCAAAACCCTGTGATGAGCCCTGTGAGAAACAAGTCCATCACAGCCGGATCTCCTTTGTAAGGAAGTTACTGTCTCCTGGGGGATAAGGTATGCACATAAACACTAGGCATAAAAGATTCCTTAGAAAAAGTCACGTCAAGCATCATTGGCATTAAGTGGTGAGAGAAGTTACTTATGATGGGTTTACAAGGAAAGCATCATGGACGAGGTGGTATCTGAAGTTTGGGTGGGATCTTGACCCAAGGAGTTGGCAGGCATCCATCCAGAGAAAAGGCTAGAGGGTGGATAGTATGGAGTGTGTGTAAGGAGAATTATGGGCAGTTTGGTTTAGCTTGACCATCAATAAGGGGATAAGTGGGAGATGATGGCAGAAAGATTAGGGTAAAAGTGATGGACCTTGAAAGTCACTTAATTTAGAGGTACTAGAGACTCACTAAAAAAGTTTGAACAAGGAGATGCCATGGTAAGGCCTTTGCTTAAGAGTAGATTATTCCTGCTCTTCCTAATCTTTGCAGCACTGGACAGGTAGGGGGAGAAGGCAGGGAGACTACAGAGGAGGCTCCCATCACAGTTTTGAAATAGAGGCAATAAGGTTCCAAACTAGAGTCATGGTACATGGGGTTTCCTTTGCCTAGAACACATTCCCCATCTCTGTTTGTTTTACACCACTCATCCCTTAGATCTGTGCTTAAATGTCACTTCCTTAGGGAAGTCCTCAGTTGCCCCAGACTAGATCAGGTCCCCCTGTAGAGGCCGCCATGCTCTTGATGCGGTTATAATAAGTTTGGTTTTGAAAACAACCTCGTAGAGGATCAGCCAGGTTTAAATGTCTAATAGGCATTTGAAAATAGAAGTCTGGAACTAGGAGAGAAATTAGGGGGGAGGAGACATGGTGTTGTTCTTCTGTAGTCCTGTTTCTCTGTTGCAATCACACGACTGGGTATGTGGGAAGTCACAGCAATGTGACCGGATTTGGCCATTGAAATATGAACCAAATATGTGTGTCATTTCTAGGTGGAAGCATTAAAGAGCTTCTCCATATGCTGTCTTGCTTCTGCTGTCACACCAGCATCATTCCAAATGGCACAGGCTTGTCAGACAAGGCCCTGAAGCGAGGATGAGGAGGTGAGCACCCTGCCAGCATGCAATGAACACACCATATAAATGGAATCAACCTTTGAAGTTTGAAACCACCAAGATTTTGGAGTTTTTTTGTTATAGCAGCATAATCTAATCTATCCTGGTTTATATGAGAACTATGTACACAAAGAAATCATTCAGTCGGTTCAGTACTTGTTTATGAGTGCTCTCTCTGCCAGGCACTGTGTTAGGTGCTAGAACACCATGATGAACGAGACAGATATGGTTGGACAGAAGTTGGAGGTGAGAGGAACTACCATTAGGGAACTGGAAGAGGGCCCAGATAGTACGAGACTCTGGGAAGTCCCTTAAGTACAGGAGAACACAGCAGGAGCTGTGGGAGAGCAGCCTGTGCCCTGCCTCAGGCCCTCAAGGGAACTGAAAGGACAGGAAGAAGTGGGTGCTGGGGTGAGCTTTCTCAGGTTTGCTTTCCTAATGTGGTCCTTGACGCGCATTTCTAGACCAGCAGCATTAGCACCGCCGGGGAACTTGGTAGAAAGGCAGAATCCTAAGCTCCACCTCAGACCTTCTGAACCAGGGTTGGCCCAGCTATCTCTGTTGTGAGAAGCTATCCAGGTGACTCCGATGCACATTTAAGTTTACCACTGCTCTGGGGCAGCTCTTAAAAGCATCTGTCAACTTCCTTAGAACAGAAGTGAAGTGCTCCTGAGGCTGCCAGAGGACCTAGCTGTGCTCTCGTCTAATGGCTGTGGTGAGAATTACTGTGAGTAAGAAAGTCCTTGTGATCAACTGAGAGGACAAGGCTCCGGGTGTGGGGGGCAGGGGCAGGTAAGGACGCCGTGTGATTTTAACAAAAGGTACCATTTCGAACCAGGAGTGGCTGCTGAGCTGCTTTGGAAATGGCCTATTGGGAGTCACAGATCATGTATCAGGCTGGGGGCCCTGACTGCCTGGAGGTTTCTGCTTCTGTTTCCCCTCATGAGTCCTCTGAGGAGAGAGGGGGTCAGCGCATGGAAGGATGAAGGAGACAGAGCTGGGAGGGGTCTGGTGTGACAGGCACTGCTGGGCTTGCTCCTCCTGGGATCTCATTTAAGGAAGGTAGATGCATTGATTCGTGTACCTTATCAGATGAAGAGAGGAGGGGAGGCTTAGTGAGCTTAAGTAACTTGCCCACAGGGACAGATAATAAGCAGTAAGTAAGCAGGGTTCACCAGGCCCGGGGATTCCACAACCATTGCATGTTTCAGTTCTACTTGCCTCGAGTCTTTCAGTCTGTGGCTACCCGTGTACCTTAGGCAGGAACTAAGCTGCATACTGAAGGATATATAGGTGTTAGCAAAGAAAAGAGAATGTGGAGGAACATTCTAGACACAGAGTAAATGTCTAGGAAGCAGCAAGTCTTTCTTGCTTGAATAATGTCAAGTGTTAATATGCCAGTGTACCTTGAGCACAGAACATGAGTAAGGTGTGTGTGAGACGAGGTGGTGGCAGTTAGGGAGATGCTAGGTCAGGCAGGCATAGAGGAGGTACACAGTTCAGAGAATACCATGTGGGCAAAGCGGGTTATTTGAATGACAATATTTCTATTTAGTGTGGAGGGTCTGTTATATTCAGGACATAAGTTCCCTATTTTTCTCTAAACCTTATGTTGCGGCTCCTATACCAATTTAAAAATGGGCCTGATGTCTCAATTAATTAATTCTCTATTAATAAAACTCCTTATAATAAAGTTATCATGATAAAATCAATAGCAACAACAAAGAAATATTATATCTTACAGCAAATAAAACCCCCTGGATTGCATAAAAAGCAATTATTTAAAGAGGTAATTGCTGCCATTTCTCAAAAGCTCACTACAAGGCAGGCACTTACTAAGTGTAGGCAATTTACATTTAACATGTCACTTATTCTTTATAACAACCCTATGAGGTACATAGTAGTTTCCATATTTTAAAGGTAGGAAAGTGGAACTCAGAGAGGTTAAGTCACTGACTTATTCGTCCAGCTAGAGAATGGCAAGGCAAGGAGTCAAAACCAACTTTTTCTGCTCCGAGTGCCCAGGCTCTACCACTTAAGCTTTCTGTCTGGTGTTCTGTGGAAGCAGATAGCCTGGGGGTTTGTGGGGCATGACAGAGGCAGTTCCTGGGACAGGATTGGGGACTCTGATGCTGGACATCCATCTATTTCTTTTTACTGCTCTCGTAGTTCTGATTAACCGATGAGGAATTAACCCAGGATGATCTGTCATGACTTTTTAATTATGTAACTGTGGATCCTTTACAAAAATGAAAGTCTTAATAAACACCAGATATTTTCATAAATGGGACTAAATATCAGAATACAATATTTTACAAATTTGAAAGGCCCTTCAATGCCCTGGGGTTTTCCTGGGTAATATTCTTTCAGTATAATCTGGTGTTGCCCCCCAAAAGTAGAGGAGCAGTTTGCTGTGAAGGACAAGCTGAAGTCTTAAATCTCTAGAGAAGTTTGTAGAAATAGACAGTATATGCCATCTCCCTTGCATTGCACAGCCTTTCCCCATTTCTTGGATTTGCTTCTGTATTTTTGCTTTTCTTCTATGAATAGAGGAACATTCACTCCTCCATCTGACACTGAGCCATTGTATTCATACCCAGTCCCCAGAGTCTCCTCCCATATCTGAAGATGTGATACCAGTTAGGATGGGCTAGGTGTTGCTGCAATAACAAACAACTCCTAAACATTAGTGGCTTAAAACAATAAAGGTTATTTCTTGCTCATGACATAGTTTGTTATGAGTTAGCTGGCGGCTTTGTTCTATATCGTCTTTCCTCAAAGTTATAAGCTAATGGACAGCAAGCCACTGTCTGAAATGTTGCTGTCAACATGGCAGGGGAAAGGGAATGTGGCTAATTTTTTACTGACTCATATGGCCTTTCATGTATCATTTCCACTCACATTTCTTCACCTAACTCCAAGATATCCTACCATCTGCCAGGCGGAGGGAAACCAGAAACATCACTGAACAGAACATACCCTAAGAAATAATAAAAATAGTTTTTCAAACAAAAAGATAAAATTCTTTCTCTAAGATAATTCTGGTTACTTGAGAATTTTAAAGGACTCTAGTGGCTAAGAGAATGTGATTTTCTCATCTCATTCCATGCATGATTAAATATCCAACATAGACTCTGCTTTTCTTTTTCTCAGAAGTGACCTGGGCATGCAGGGAAATGGAAGAAGGGAAAGGGTGGGAGTACCAGTATATGCCAGGCACTGTGCTAGGAACTCCACCTACGTCATCTCCCTTAGTCCTAATAACAAGGCAGAAAGGCCAATATTTTAAATTCCATTTCATAATGAGGAAACTGAGGTGCAGAGAAGTTAAGTGTGTAGTGAAGCATCTTATCAAAAGAGAGGTCTAGTCTTTATCTCAGGGTCTGGCAAGATGTCACATGATGGTGGACACTATACACCCTGACTATTTCTTTTTGATACTCCAAACAAGATTTTTTAACTTACAACTATTTTCTCTATCAAATAGCACAGTTTTTGTAAATCAAAATTTATGGTTTCCTGCCATGAATTTTGAAGGTCCACTTAGAAACTCAAAAAGCCCAGAATCGGATTTTAAATTCTCTATAGTCTGCCTTCTGAGGCAGAAACCCACAGGCCTCAGCTGGCCCTCACCATGCAGTTGTGTTGTGGTGAGGAAAGGTGGAGAGTAAGAAAAAAGTCATTACGTGGTATTGAAAACAGCAGCGAATATATTGAAATAATATCCTCGCCCCACCCCCTGTCAGAAAACATTCCAAAGAAGCCAATTCTCTTTCCTACATCCTCCTGCAATGGCTCCTGTATCTACTGAGATACACAAAATGGCGAAATTCTGACCCAAGAAGTCACATCCAGAGATTATTCTCTTCATCTCACTCCTGAATGGATAGAAAGGTCTGTAGAAATTGCCTGTTTTCTTAACTGATAGTATTTCTTATGAAGGTAAAAATTTTCTCATAAAGGTGGGAATGGGATGCTGTTCTTCTAGAAAGTAGCATCATTTTTCTCTCCAGCTTTTTTTCTCATTGAAATAAGGACAGTTATACATTTTCAGACTACCTTGTGTAGTTCGTGTTTGAGAGGTTACAAGCGGATTCATTTGCAAACCCACATATTAGCATTCCATGGGGTTACATACTTTTATCCTCAGGCTCCTTAACCCAGTTAATTACTGCTTGTTGCTATTGATGTCAAGGTTAAGTCTTTAGTCTCCACAGGGCCTAATTACCTTTGCTATGTTCAGGCCCTTTCTAAAATACACACATTTAGTCACCAAGGGGACCAGGCCCTGTAAAAAGGTAGAGACATAAAAGTTCCAGAGAAATTCAAGGCCTTTGTGAGGGAAGGGGCAAGAAGACACGTTTTTTTTTTTGTTTTGTTTTTTGTTTTTTTGTTTTTTTTCCTAGAAGCCAAGTAATAGAAATTTTGGAAAAATTATAATTGCCTATTTTTTTGCTTTCTCCCAACATTTTATTCTTTTGAATATTAAACGTATAGAAAAGTTGAAAGAATTAATTTAGCACCCATGTGTATACCACCTAATTCTGCCTTTGATATTTTGTTCTTTGCTTTATCACATGTCTAAGTGTCTGTCTGTCCCTCTATCTATCAGTAAATGTATCTTATATTTTTGATACATCTTCATTTTCCTCCATCTTCAAAGCCAGCACTGTAACATCTTTCAATCTCTATCTGATCTCTGCTTCTATCATCACATCTTCTCTGACTCTGACCCTCCCGCTTCCCTCTTATAAGGTCCTTTGTGATTCCAGTGGGTCTATTTGGATAATCCAGGATAATCTATCCATGTCAAGATCCTTAACTTAATCACACCTGCAATGATCCTTTTGCCAAGTAAGGTTAACTACTAGTCTGCTTGGGCTGCTATAACTAAACACTGTAGACAAGGGTGGCTTAAACAACAGAAATTTATTTTATCACCATTCTAGAGGCTAGCAAGTCCAAGAGAGTGAGGTGCTGCTCACTTTGGTTCTTGGTGAGAGTTCTTTCTGGCTTGCAGACATTTGCCTTCTCACAGTGTCCTCACATGGCTGAGAGAGTGAGCTCCCTGATGTCTCCTCTTATAAAGACATTAATCCAAATGGGTCAAGGCTCTACTCAATGATCTCATTTAAACTTAATTAACTCCTGTAGGCTCCGTCTCCAAATATAGCCACACTGGGGGTTAGGGCTTTAACATGTGAATTTTGTGGGGGGATACAATTTAGTCCATAGCAGTAATGAATTTATAGGTCCTAAAGATTAGGACATGGGCATCTTGTGGAATGGGGGTGTGTGGCATTATTCTCTCGACTGCAGCATGCATAACTTTTTCATTCTTCATACCTTTAAAGACTTACAGTCAGGTGAAAATTAGAGTCAACATACAGAAGGAAACAAATATTGATACAAAAGAAGTCTAAGGACAGAGCTGTGGGACACTCATGGAGGTCAGGGAGCTGTGGAAGAACCAGCAAAAGAACCCCAGAAAGAGCAGCCAGGGGTGCAGGGGGGTGAAATCCCAGCAAGTGTGGAAATCCAGATGATCAACTGGATGCCTCTACTGCTGGCAGATCAAAAACATGAGGCTTAAGACTTGGCCACTGGTTGGGCTTAGCCAAGTGGAAATCACTGGATACCCTGTTCTGCTGGTGCGGTGGGGGAAATGCCTGGTTGGAGTGGCTTCAGGAGAGAAGGGGAGGAAAGGAACTGGAGTGGGTACTGTGGGTGGAGGAGAGAACACATTGAATAACTCTGATAGAAATAGGAGCAGAGAAAGGGGTGGTATCTGATGTTGGCTTCTTCATCATCAACAATTTTGTATTATTTGTGAATATCAACTAACTCTTTTCATGAGCCCCAGAAAGTAGAGGAATACAAGAAGGATAAACACTAATAAGAGTCTGCAAGTGCTTTGGTCCTAACCACTATCATTTAGTAGAGACACTCCTGAAAGAATTCACGTGGCACTGGCACTGAAGTCCTGAATCCTGATAGTGCTACCAACACTCTTCCCTTCTTCCTTCTTTCTGTCCTCCTCCCTTCTTTCTTTCTTTTCCATCTTGTTTTTCCATCTTGTTATTTATTCATTTTTTCCTTCTTTCATTCCACAAACACATATAAGGTTGCATACTTTTGAAACTTAGATCCACAAAAGGGATTAGTACGAATTAACTAACAATTAAATTCTTTTCATTTCTTAGTAAAATTTTCCATTTTGTTATCTTCTGCACATAAGAATGAAAATATTCTTAAATTTCAAAACCAGTCATTTTATCTGCCAAAAGCACACTCCCTGATTTAGCTGCAGAAATTCCTCTCAATAGTTTTGCATGCAAATGCTCCTATTATATGGTTTTTAAAAGTATTTTTTAAGAGCAAAGGCTGAGTAGCAATATGTAAATAATTTTTATTATTAATTTCATTCACTTAAAAGACAATCCATCTCCTTTTTAGTTTTAAAATTGCCCTCAGAAGTGAATGAGGAAATGTCATGGATGCTTCCAATCTTTTTCAAAGCTTCACATTTCCGAATTTCATTTTTTCTCAATTTTCCCAAACTCCAGAATCTTCCTTTATAACCCACACTCTTCATTCTTTTTTTTTTTTTTTTTTTTTTTTTTGCATTTCGCTGTGACTTCTCAGTCTCCTGGTGATATCTTTGTTCCAGGTGTGGCTAATAATGATACACATATTTAAGAAAACTGCTTAATATTGTTTTTTTAATTACCCTATCTCTATTGGTTCTTTCCTCACTGTTCACTCTATGATTAGAACAATCTCATTCTCCCTTGCTAGGATAATTTTCTCACATCTTATGATTTCCTCTTAGAAACTTAAAAATTAAAGCATTTCACCAAAAACTTATTGGTTTAAATAAAGAACTCAGAAAGATTTTTTTACAACCTTAATATTTACCTGTGTAAATGCTATCTAATGAACACCTAGAACATATTTCAGCCTGGACATCACATCTTAAGAAGGATTCATTAAAATATGCCAATGACAAGTGATCGGAAGTTGGAAAGCCATGTCATGAAAAATGACTGAAGGATCTTGAGCTGTTTTGTTGGGAAATAATGAAATCTTGAGTGAAACAGGGGCATGGGTAGTTAGAGATGGCAGATTAAGAGAGAATTTGGCTGGGATGAAGACTACTACTTGGTCCATTCCCCACACCTACTTGACTATGGCTTTTGCTACTTCTCCCAGTTAGACCTCAGAAGCAGAAGTGGTTAGTGGTCTCAAAGGACTGAAAACAGACCCATCTGCAAAAATCATGGGGCAATTTAAGAAAACAAATACTGTGAGAGAATAACCACAAAGACAACAACCTACAGTAGAAGGAGGAGACCTGCTGACAGACAGGAGTAGGAATTTTTATCCTAAGTAAGACATTGCAGATATGAAACAAGACTTAGTAGTTTTGAAGGAAAGTCAACCAAAGGTACTGGATATAAAAATGTAATTGCTAAAATAAAAAATGGGTTGAAGAGCTGAATGGCTGCCAAGTGGATAACATCTGAAAACTAACACATATGTGCATGAAGGTTCATGTATGTATGCAGCATCATAACCTGGTAGGGGGAAGATGGATTATACAGCAATGATCTCTAGAAACCTGGTTCACTCTATGCGGAAAACTAAGACTAGATCTCTATCTTGTTCTAAATACAAAAATAAACTTTAGGTAGGTTAAAAGCTGAATATGAAAGAGAAATCTAAACGTCTATTAGAAGAAAATATAGAATATTTTTTGTGACATTGGAATGGAGGAGGTACTCTCAAGATGACAAAAAGTGAAAGCCATAAAGGAGATAACTAATGGAGTCATGACACAAAAATTAAAGATTTCTGACATTGCAAAGTTATGGGTTAGAAGCAACAAAGTCGGAAAAACTGATGAAGAAGAATTTTGAGTATACAGATAACTCCTGCAAGTCAGATAGATAACAAAGAAAAGAATAAGATATAAAAAGAATAAGATATAAAACTCTGCTGATGCCCTGCCCACATCCCACAGCCCACCTCTGATTTGACCTGTTAACTGTGGTGGATGGTTGGTTCCCTGCATCACACAGCTTCCTACCTCAGCGGGAGAACCTCTCTCTTTCTTGGCCTGAGTGTTCTCTCAGTGTACTGTGAGAACATGCTCAATTTAGGTGTAGAGCAATCCGAAAATGCTGGTGGTTGAATCTCCCCAGGGGTAGCCTCAACCAGTTAGGACTAGGGTATAGTCTATAAATATCCATCTTCTCCATTTCTTGGTGGAACAGTTTTGGGAAGTGTTCAACATAGTTTTTCAGAGAGTTCCCAGAAGGACTGACCCTCAGTTGCCCCCCAACCTGATCATAACCCACTCTATTTCTCCCTTCCTTGTCTTGCTATCTTTACTCCCCTACTTGTGCTTCTGAATAAATGACATACACTTAAGTCTTTGTCTCAAGATCTGTTTTTCAAATCAGGACAGGTATAATAAGCATTGCACAGGAGGGGAAAGAGGAAAGGCTGAAAAGTATAGGAAAAGATGCTTAACTTCAGTCATCAGAGAAATGGAAACTATGTAGGGAACTACCACTTTACTCTCAAAAGTTTGGCAAAAATGAAAAATATGAATTTCACAAAATGCATGTGAGAATGTGGAGAAATAAAAACCCTATGCACCACTAATGCAGCCATTCTGGAGAACAATCAGTGTGTAGTGGATTTGCATGTATGCACACCCTAAAAATCCTACAAATCCTTTCCTGTGTACATGCCCCACACAAATTCTCACACACTCAATCCTACCAGGTCTACAAATCAAACCAATCTTCAGTGCTCCTGGTATTCCTACCATATTTCCCCAGCCCAACTCTTTCTTTTTAAACTTTCGTCCTCTAATACCTTCTCTTGCTTCCTGACATTTAGCCAGTAACCTCACTTCTAATGGAATTGAGGACATAGAAACGATGGGCTAGGCTCTGGGGCCAGTGAGGTGAAAGATGTAGACAGAGGTAATTAACTAATAATAAATGTGCAAACTACTGCCAGGTAAAAAAGGAATGTAGCAGCCCAACTTAAAATAGGAGGGAGGGGTGTTCTTTGTATGCAATTATATCTCTTCTTATTGAAATAAAAAAATATGCATCAAGTAGTCTTAATATTTCATAACCTTAAAAATAATTTTTTAAAAATTAATATTTTAGCATGTCTCTCCATAACCCAAAGATATAATATTTGCCTTTAAAACACAGATATCATTTTCAAGTTAATCATCTTGTATCTGAAAAAGCAAAGGTGGTTTATTGGTCATCTAACTGGCAGATGTAACCAGTACTATCAGAGATAATCTGATCCTGCATTGCGCAATTATGTAGAAATGTAAGGTCTGTGTTTATGGATAATGAATGTATTATCTTCAAGTAGGTTTTAGAAGTCAGAATGAGTAGATATTTTAACTGAAAGATCAAAGGTGCAAATTAGGAAAACCCATCCCCAGGCAGAGGTTGCTCAAGGTGCAGCAATTTTTATAAATATTTATATACTCACACGAAACACACTTCATTTGCCTTACTAAGTTATTTGAATCCCTTAGACATCCTTTTATTCGTACAATGTAAATGCACCGCTGTCAAAATGATTATCATATTTGATGTCTATGCAGGCATTTGTCTTCTGTTTTTTAATGCAGGGATGCTTATGAAATAGATGTCTTCCTAGAAAGGAAGAAATGCTTAAATGACATGTTACAAATGAGAAGCAAACGTGCTCAGCCACCATCTTCTTTCCCCAGGATATTACAGAATCTCTTCCTGGTTCTTCTAGTGCCCATCCCTTTCACCAGCACATCCAGAATGAGCTTTCAACCATTAGGTCTGATTATATCACCTACCCACCTTAATATCTTTTATCGGCCTCTTATTGACCCAAATTACCTGAGAGGCCCTTATAATCTGGTTGCTGCCTCTTACTACCCTTCACTGCTATACTGCTTTATCACTCTGTACTTCAACCCCAATCATCTCTTAATTCACCCATACTTCCTTCCACCTCAGGGCTTTTACACAACCGTTGCCTTCTCCTTGAAATAATTGTTCTCCCCCCACCCCCAACTCTCATTCTCCTGCTCATGTTTTAGTTCTCAGCTCAAAGTTCACTTCATTCAAATATCTGTCACTTACTGTGTGCCTGGCAACTTTCTGAGTGAAGAGATAAAGTTTTTCTCTCATGAGCTGATATACGAGTAGGGGGAGACACAAAATAAATAAATGTGAAAAGATGTACTATGTCACAAGGCTAGATGTGCTCAGAAGGAAAATAAAGTGCAGTAAGGAGGGAGAAGCCAAGGTGGGGAAAGGATTGTTCCTTTAGACTGGTGGACAGGGAAGGTGCCTCTGCTATGGGGACATTTGAGCAGAAACAGGAAGGACTGAGTGAGTGAACAGCAGGTGCAAAGGCCCTGGAGGTAGGAATGCTCTTGGCTTGTTTAAGGAATAGCAAGGAAGCCAATGATGAGCAACAAGGAGGAGAGTAAGTGAGATGAGGTCTTTGAGGTGACAGGAAATGGCTACAGGTTATGGAGGACCTCGTAGGCCATGATAGGAATTCTGAAATTCCCCCACGTGTTAAGGGGAGCTACTGCAGGTGTCTGAGCAGACAAGCAAAATTATTAGATTTTTGTTTCTAAAGGTTCCCTCTGGCTTCCGTATGGAGAATATATAAGAATAGAAGCTGGGAGCCAGTGGAGAACCTAGAGGGTACTTACAGGTGAGAGATGATGGTGAGTGAGACAAGGGTCGGGGAGAGCAGAAAAATGCTCAGATTCTAAATGTATTTCAAAGGTATGGCAGACGGCCTTCTCTCAACCCCTCCCCCAAACTAGCTTAGATCCCTTTGTTACATTTTTTTCATTGAATCATTGACTTGGCCCTCATTCAAATGGTAATTATGCGTTCTTTGTTGGATTATGTGGTGGGATAACATTTGGAACTATTAATGGATACTTTCTGCCCTGGGAGAGAATGGACCTCTCAGGAAAAGGAACCTCCTCCTAAATTTTGAGGTTTTAAAGTTTAAGCGCTGCCCAGAAGAACCTGACAAAAATAATATGTTTACAAGTGTACATGATAAGGATGAGCAAGGCCTCTCACCTTTAGAATAAGCGAAGGACTGACTGGCTAGCAGCTAGTGAGTGAGGAGAGATGGAAAAGGTAAGAGAACAGCAATCGCAATGAGTTCCTGAGACCAGGCTTGTGCCTTGTTCCTTTTAAGCCAACACCTGGGGGAAAAGAGGAAGCAGAATCTCCATTTGGGGTTTATGAAATCTCATTATAGACGAGAACTTCACCTGAAACATCTATATGGTGTGAGTAAGCAGATAGGGCCTAAGGTGGCCTCTCAAAGGTATGGCAGAATCTAGGAACGGCATTCAATCCTATTTGTCTGCAGTGTGATGGAAGTGTTCTGTGTCTGTGCAGTCAAATATGCTGGGCCTAGCCATGTGTGGCTACTGAACATTTGAAGTGTGGTTAGTATGACTGAGGAACTAAATTTTTATTTTTTTAATTTTAAATAATGTTAAGTTTAAATATCCTCACTAGTTACTGGCTACTGCACTGAACAGGGCAGTTCGAGATGGGGCATAGAAGTAGAAGTAGATAGCGCCACAGTTTTTCCTGGCCCTGTATGTCAGGAGAACCTCAGACAGTTTTTCTGTGTGCTAAAGTTCCTGGAAGTCACCGAGACAGCTAAACCCAGGAGCTATAGTCAGGAATGTGGGACCTAGATGAAACAAATATGTCTCCACAGATACAAGTATAGAAAGGCGATAGCTGAGACCAATGCTCACTTCTAGCAATACCTTCCCCTTACGCCCCTTAGAAACAACTTCAGGGAAAAGCAGGAGACCTACCTGTACTGATGAAATTAAGTTCCCACTGCCTGGCAAAATAAGGCCTTTTAATAAAAACTTAAAGCGAATTGCAAAGACTGTGGAGAGACATATCGTGCACACTTCCGAATGTAATTATAACACAGATCTCTAGATCTCTATATCTCTGTGTGCTAGTTACAATCAGTGTTTATCTGCCCAACTGAATGGTAAGCTCCTTTGGAACAGATGTATCAGTAAAGAAATGCTTTTGGCTACGAGTAAAAGGAGACATGACCCCAGAAACATAACGAATTTGAAGTCTTGTTTTCCACCTAACAAGCATTTTGGTAGTGAGCAGTGGCTTAAATTGGTTCACTGCTCGGTGACGGCAGGGGAGGTATATCTATTATTTTCTTCCTGTCTCTGTTGTTTTCCCTCATGACTGCCACTTGTCCAGCCGTCATATATGCATTCAAAGAAGGGAGAAAGGGAAGGTTTGGCTCCATGTGCATCTATCTCCCTTTATAGGAAACTTATAGCTTTGAAGTTCTGCAGCAGCTTTTATATCTCACTGGTTGGACTAAGACAGAGGCAGGCTGGGGATGCCCGGAAGAGAATTGTCGTGATTGTCACAGGCCAATACTGACTCAACAGTGGTGGCTGCATACATTGCTGAACTGCACAAAAACTGGGGTCTGTCTGCAAGGAAGAAGGGGTCACTCAGAGTGTAAGCGAAAGTGGGAATAATGACTGTGTTTACACGTTCAGTACTCAGCGCCATGTATACTTTAAATGGGAATTCGGTTCTAAAGCCAGGACTACAGGCAGACGTTGCATAGAGTTAAAACTGCCCTTGAACGTTCTCTCAGGAGTTAGGCATGTTGGAGGCCAAAATGCCATTTTTGGAAGCCCACGCTGTCTTTCTAACCCCAACCCTGGAACAGGTCACCACTTCAGCAAATGAAGTAGCTCGATTGCATTAGGGGCTGAGTGTTTAAACAGTAGAATCGTTAATAGGATCACGCTCAATGCAGCAAGATACTTTCATTCTGAGAGGCACAGGGAATCCCTCATTCCAAGCTCATTAAATAAACTGGCGGGTAGAAAGGTGCTCACTATTTGAATAATTGTCCACGGACTACATCCACATGCTGTGAATTATATAGTATAGAGGATGCTTAAGAGCCTGTCCACCGGAGACGGAACAGACTGCCTGTGTTCGAAGGTCTGCTCCATCACTGACGAGGTAGTGCTGAGGCCTTGGGGAAATTACTTAACCTCCATGTGGTTTAGTTTCTGTCTGTGAAATGGGGATAATAATGGCACCAACCTTGGGGAGGTTGCAGTGAGAATAACATTTACCTGTATTCAATGAGTCAATACAGGTAAAATCTGCATGTCTGGCCCATGACAAGTGCTACAGAAGGTTTAGCTATTTTTACTATTGTTATTTCATATGTTAAATGAAACATTTCATGGCCGATAGCTTTTCTAAAAGAAAGAGTTTATTGAGCCATATGCTAGTCCGAAGGAGGACCAAGTCCTGAGGCATGTGGTCTTCACCACTGGCAGCAGGGCTAGATGGAGAGGACAACACGTGCACCACCCCGGGACTGATGGGACTCTGATACAAACATTTTGTGAAAGAAAGATGGAAGTTGTTTCGAATTTACACTGGTTATAGATAAAGAGGGGTGGGACAAGGTCAAATTCTGGGAGAGGTGCATTGTCCATAAGGAAGAAGTGTTTGCTCTTTTGGACTGGTTTTGGGCAAGAGAATGGAAAGATCATGTGTAAGCAAGAGGCTGTGGCTCCTGGTGGTGGCTATCCTCCCTAGATAATTGTGGAAATCGCTACCTGGAAGTCAAGTCTTTTAGGAATGCTATCAGTCTTTTGTTGCTTTGGCAGCAGCTAACGAATTAACCTCTCTTGCCCCTTGCTTCTGCTCGCCAGCCTGCTGTAATTTAATTTAGCACATTTCAGAATTTTCTCTGTGTCACATAGTTGCGCTAACTCCTGTTCAATGTGCGTGCGTGTGATGCTGCTACTCCCAAGTGAAAGGCAGTCAATATATATTTGTTAAATTAATAAATAAATTAGAATATTTAAAGTACTTTATAAATGATGAATATTCAATCAGCAGAGGTTCATTGTCACTTTAGTACCTTTGAACCTTAATTATCAGGTTGTAGGTGAAGGAATGCAGACACGCACCGCAGGTTGTGAGGAAGTGCTTCCTGTCATGGAAGGTGTTTAAAAGAAAATCGAATCTAATCCTTGGTAAAGCAAATATTAATTACACAGTGGTCTGTGTAAATATTAGGGCTTTAAATCATTTAACTCCTCCATGCCTTGGCCAAATGAAAGAATTGGACTAAGAGTAATTTACAAGTGGATTCCTTGAATAAATAGTTGTCCTTATACGAATGTGGGAAACCTAAGGTGAAGTTAAATAGATTCCCGCTGTCTCTTTTTTTCTCTCTTGCATTTCTCAGAACCTGAGGTTATTTTGTGCTGTAAATCGTGAAAGAATAGAATGAAGTATTTTACAAACTTGTTTGATGAACTTTTATTTTTTTAAATTGCCGAGGGTCATCTGAAAGTCCACTGTTCTATACATGCTGGATGCCTCTGAGATTCTTCATCCGTCCAACTCTAATATTCAATCCATGTCTAATGAAAGCCAAGAGGGCAGAGGTTGCTTTTAACCCACATTATATAGTTCAAGTCCCTGTAATTGTCCGCACGAAGACTGGGCTTCTCATCTTTGCCTGTACGTTGGAATCACCTGGGGAGATTTAAAAAGTGCTGATCCTAAACTAAGGCTGCATCCCCAGAGATTCTAATTTAGGTGGTCTCCGTGCTACCTAGGCCTTATGTTTTTAAAAGCTCCCCAAGTAATTTCTAATATTGAGCCAGAGTTGAGAACCATTGGGCTAAAAGAAGTTTCCTCAGCTAGAACACATGATAAACAGGATTAGAAGTGCAAAGGACCATAGAGTTTGGATGGGGAAAAAAAACAGACAGAAATAGGAGACATGTGGAGAGGATGAGGATTAAGGTCCTAGAGATAACATGGAGATAAGTTATGTGTCAGAAGAGATGAGACCGGCTGGCAGGTGACAGAGGCTGTGAGCCCATCGTGGATGGGGCTACATATATACATATGTGTCCTTAGGATAGCAACTGGAAAAGTTCATACCCCTCTAAAGACCAAGAACAAACACAAAACAAAATGAAAATCTCGAAACCAAAACCAAAAGCCTAGTCTGAACTGATGAAAGCCAAACCATGTTAGCCAGAAGGTCTCCAACTTCAGGGTGAGGGTCACCCTGAGAAGACTTCCCTCAGACAAAACTCAGAGAAAGCCTTTGCAGTATAGCTGAATTGACTGTCTGGTGAGAGATCTTGTTTGCAATCTGTCTCAACTGAAGCCAGTGTGCATCCTGTTTCCTCACACCGCAACACAATTTATGGGCTGAGAAACCATCTCTCATAATTCATGCAGGTGCAGCCTACTGGGCTTTCTCTGGACCTAGCGGGAAAGAAGAGGAAGCCAGAATCGAGTGGACTAGGGCTTCACTTGCAAGGCTCACTCAGCTGTAGGATGCGCCCAGCAGAAGGTGACCAACTCTCCAAACCTGTGTCCATAAGAGAAGAGGAGCTCAAATCGATTTAGACTGGCACTGATACATCCAGTGGGGAAAACATGGCCTCAGATGTTTCTCAACCAAGGCGGGGCAAGCCTATGCAAGCTGTCCTACATTGCCCACTCTGGCAAGTTCAGCAGACATGACTAATTGATCGTGGTGCAATTGCATGATGAGCTCAGGTATGGCCTTGAGATGCTTCACAAGACGCAGCTCCAAACAGCTGCCACCCATTGATCAGTTAGCATTTAGTGACCAACTCATGTTTGGGCTCATTTCTGCTCAGAGTGACGAGTGGCAGCACTGTGGTAGACATTCAGGTTTCATTTGTTTATTCAATCATCCTGATATTGAAAAGATAGAAATCTGTGCCTGACGTTGTTGTAGGCATTGGGGATACAATAGTGAATAAAACAGACATAGTCCCTACACATTAAACAAACATAAACACATAAATACAGATTGTAGCGAACGCTATTGAGGCTTTTAGGAGGCTAATAACACTCTCTTCCTCTCCCCCTTTTTAGAAACTAAGATTTAGGCAACAGAAGTCAAGGAGAGAAAAATAAAAATATCCGATAAGAAGAATATGACTCCGATATGGCCAACTGGGTTTGTTAATGTACCCTCCTAAATTAGACTTATCATCCCTCTCCCTGAAAACCTCAGATCACAGAGGCTGAACCTGGCCCATCAAACTTACCTCAGAGGCTTAGAAGAATTCAGGCCAGCAACTCATTCAGCAGGGAGGGACCAAGCCAAGCATGCCCAGGTCCTTCTCCCAAACCCACCTACAGACGAGTCATTGCTTTTCTGCTAGCAGTAGGTCAAGAGACAATAGTGTTTCTTCAGTTTCTCTTACTTAGGAACACGAGGAATGTGGAATAAGTGATTTCTCACCCTTCCACCCCCCACAAGAGCTATATGGAAAAGTAAAGGACACAACAAACACTTGTAAGAGGATTTCTCAGTTAGAATCTAGATGTTAGAAAGGCTCCTGTGGTGAGACACTTAAAATGATCCCCAAGCAGTTTGATTATAGAACCCAAACTATTTACCTTCATGAACTAAATCCCACAGGGCTTATGTTAAGTTGGTTTTTTTTCTTAAAAGCAACGGCACACTGTTGAAGAGTTTAAGCAGGGGAGTGACGTGATTAGTTAGTATTTTCAAAATGATGAGGACTGAAGGTGGGTGAGAGAGAAGGCTGTAAGAATCAGCCAATTAAAATACAGGATTAAAATACAGAATGCTCAGGAGAATTTGAAATTTAAGTCAACAACAAATAAGCATCTCTCAAATGTTGTATGGGACATACTTATACTAAAACAACGGTTTGGTGTTTATCCCCAATCAATGTTTACCTATTTGTCCTATTTTAACTTGGACTTCAATATGTTATTTAGTAATTCTAGCAAGAGGGTAAAAAGCAGAGAAACCAGTTCCGATGCCATTGCAGGAGTTGGTGATGATGGAGATAGAGAGATGGGGGAGATGCCACTCTTGTTTTAGGAGTAAACTCTTGGTGATTGCTGCAGTGGGAGAGGAAGAGAGTCTGGGGTCAAAGGTGACTCAGATTCTGGGTGAGCCATTAGATGGACAGAGGTAGCAATATAGCTAATGTCACAGAATGGAAGTAACGTTAGTTTCAACATTTCAGTCTGCTACTCTCTTGCGGTAAAGCTGTGCACCTTGTGTACCCATGTTAATTGTAATATTCACCTGTTATTAACTGATTTCAACATAGTCTGGTATTGAATCTGAGACAGAGGGAAAGGCCTATATACTGCCAAATAAAAGTAACATAAACACTGCGCAGTACTAGCATTGCTGTACCTAATATGATGTTCCGTGTTGCCGAGAAAATTATTAAAAGCCTCTGGGCCCATGTGACAATGAAATTAGTCCATAGGTTAGAGGAACGCAATGTTCTGGTCTCTGACTGTGCAACCTCCTTAGCACCTCCTTGATTATATAAAGTGTCACATAAATATAGCCTGTCCTGTTACATGGTTGTTGTGAATATTGTGTGAATTACAAATATGAAAGATATGTTCTTAATATTCAAATTTTCTTAATATTCAAATTGTTGTGGGCAGAAGGTTTGTGTCCTCCTCAAATTCATATGTTGGAGCTCCAACCCCTAGAGCAGTGATATTTGGAGATGAGGACTTTGGGAAGTAATTAAGGTTACATGAGGTCAAGCAGATGGAGCCCTCATGATGAGGTTGATAGTCTTATTAGAAGAGAAAGATCTCTCTCTCCCTCTACACACACACACACACACACACACACACACTCTCTCACACACACACACACACACACACACACACACACACACACACACACACTGAATACCATCTGAGGATACAGTAAGAAGGTGACTGCCAGTCAGGAAGAGAGCTCTCACCGGAACATAACTATGCAGTCACCCTGATCTCAGTCTTCTAGCCTACAGAAATGTGAAAATTAAATTTCTGTTGTTTAAGCCACACAATCTATGTTATTTTGTCATGGCATAAAATAGGTGCTGTTACTTTTGTGAAAGTAATCAGATATAGGCAAGCAAGAATTTTAACAGCAAAGCAAAATCTTTTGCTATTTTTAGTCTGCCTGTGATGTTCTGAATCTGTAAGCTAGGCCACCTCTCACATATGGTCTCAGTCTCCAGTCTTAGGGTGAATTATATTTGTGTATTTTCTTGACTTTTCCTTTCCCACCAAACACATTCATTAAGGGCAACCTTGAAAAGATGTCACAAAAGGTTTAAGTGTTTGAGGAAGGGGAAGGGAAACTTGGTTGCTAGGAAACCATGGAGGCAGTCTAGCTCAACAGCCACGAGGTGCTTAGGGACTGTGTATATTGTGCTGACTGCATGTATGTAAGCACCAGGGGCATTTCTCTTTTAACAATGACTAGAAAACTGGAGCACCCAGCACCCCATTTAGAAATCTGGCTTTGACATCAGATGTAAAAAAAAAAAAAAGAAAAATGCTGAATAATGTGCTGAATCAGTAAGGCTTTCCAATACTAGAAACAGAAACCCAATTCTGAAAAAGGGAATTTGTTCTCCAACTGGAAAGTCCAGGAGAGGATACTGCTTCAGGCAAGGCTGAATCCTTGTGACTTGAACGACATCATTAGCTCATTTTTATCTCTTTTTCTCTGTGCAGTGGTCTCATTCTCACTTATTTTATTTTTCTGCCGCTAAGTGGGCTCCCTGAAAGTGGTGGGGAAGTGGTAGTCTGGCTTCAGAGAGTTTCAGGTCCCTATGTCTCAGGGAAATACCCCCAGATGAAGAAAGATCTCTTTCCCACAATCTTTGTAAAAACTGCCATGGACAAAATATGATTAGCTCTGCTTGCGTAACAGGCTCTCCTGTTGGGCTGATTACCATGGCCAAAGTAGCAGGGTACTCTGATTTGCAGCCCCACCAGAACCATGTGGAACAGGGAAAAGCAATCTCCCAAAGAAAAATGGGATTCTGTTACAAGAAAAAGAGGGAGTGGAAGTGGCAGGTCAAAATAGCAGATATCCACTGCAATACTTGAAAAGTCATCAGTGACTTTGTCTACATGGAAACTTTTGTAAAAATTACTTATGAAGGATACCTACTGAAACATTATTTGTAATAAAAAAACCTAGAAACAACCCCAATGTACATTTATAGAGAAGTGGTAAAATAAGTTGTTATATTTGTACAGTATAATACTAAATAGCAATTAAAAAGAGGGGAGTAGAGTTATTTTACATACTTAAAATATGACTTTGATATATATTAAGAGAAAAACAAGTTGCAAAACAGTTTCAAAATGAAAAATTTACAGTATGTAACAATATGTAAAATATATAATTTTGTAAAAAATTAATATTGAGAGAAATAACTCTATCATCATATGACTCCCAAATTACCAGAGGTTCTCTTGTAGGAAGTCATTATCACACTTGTTTGTGTTATAAACTCTTGAGAGTATGATATTTTACATGAACTTATATTTTATGGTAAAAAAACAAAAAAGATGAAATTTAAAAAATCAGTATGACCATTAAAAAATAACAGCTTTATTGATACATAACCCACATAACATAAATGCACCTTTTTAAAGTAAACAATTCAGCGCTTTTTCGTATATCAGAGTTGTGCAAACATCACCACTACCTAATTTTGGCACATTTTTGTCATTCCCAAATAAGCTCCAAAGCTGTTAGCAAGGCCGACCCATTCTCCCCTCCCCACAGCACCTGGAAGACATTACTCTCCTTTCTGTTCCCATAGATTCCATTTGTAGATATTTCCTACATTGTGTGGTCTTTTGTGTCTGGCTTCTTTCACGTATTAGGACTTCATACTTTTTTTTTTTTTTTTTTTGCTGATTAATAGTCAATTGTATGGATGTATCCATTCATCAATCGATAGACATTTGGATTTATTCTCTTTTTGGCTATTATGAATAATGCTGCTGTGAACATTCATGTATAGGTTTTTGTGTGGACATGTTTTCAGTTCTCTTGGGTATATATCTAGGAGTGAAATTGCTAGATGATACGGTAACTCAGTGTTTAACTTTTTGAGAAACTACTAAAATGTTTTTCATAGCAGCTCGTCCATTTTACATTTCATTTTACAGTTCTTACATATTTTACAGCAATGTGTAAGGGTCAAATATTTTCACATCCTTGCCAACACTTGTTATTGTCTATTTTTTTTTTAATTTTAGCCATTCTATTGGGACGTGGTATCTCATTGTGGTTTTGATTTACATTTCCCTAATGATTAATGATGTTGAATGTCTTTTCATGAACTTATGGACATTTTTTATGTTTTTTTTTTTTCAGAGAAATGCTCATCCATATTCTTTGCCCATTTCAAAAATTAGGTTATTTCTCACTTCATCGTTGAGTTGTAAGTGTTATACTCTGTGTACAGGTACAATAATGTCACTTATTCTGTGGCTTTTCTTATCATTGTCTTGATGGTATACTTTGTTTCTCTTTTTTGTCTCTTGCACTTTTGGTGATAGCGAAAAAAAAAAGCACTGGCTCATGCAAGAGCATGAAAATTTACACCTATGTTTTATTCTAAAAATTTTAAGGAGATATAGTGATATTTCATTATGGTTTTGATTTGCATTTCTCTAATAACTAATGACATTGAGCATATTTTTGTGTATTTGTTGACCATTTCTTCTTTAAAGAAATGTCTATTCAAGTCTTTTGCTCATTTTAAAATTGGGTTTTTTTTCTTTTTGTTGCATTATAGAAGTACTTTATATGTTCTAGATATTAAGTTCTTATCAAATACATAATTTGCAAATTTTCCCTCATCTATGCACTATCTTTTCACTCACTTGATAGTGTCCTTTGATACACAAAAGATTTAAGTTTTTATGAAGTTTGATTTATCTATTTTTTTCTTTTGTTGCCTGTGCTTTTGGTTTCGTAGCTAAGAAACCATTGTCAAATGCAAGATTCTGGAGATTTATAGTATGTGTTTTAAGAGTTTTATAGGTTTGGCACATATATTTGCTCTTTTACTCATTTTGAGTTGATTTTTATAGATGGTATATGGTAAAGACTCAACTTTGTTCTTTTGCATGTGGAATTCCAATTATCCCAGCACCATTTGTTGGAAAATATTAAGCACTTTTTGAAAATATGGTTTTGGTGGTTACACAATATTCAATAGTGTATCCTCATTTTGTTATTCATTCCTTCCTCATTTTGTGGTGTTAATATGCTCCTTGCTCACATCTTTAGAGAAACTGTCCAGTTTAGAACCCCCAAAAAGTAACCCACTGGAGATCTCCTGATTATTGCCTTTTAGCATGGCTGATGGGACCACAAGCAGACATTCAGCCAAAACTGAGCCTATGAGATCTTTCCTTTAGGAATTTGACATTGGAGTACGAAGACTGTGCCAGTTAGATATGTGCAAATCAGTTTAAAGGTATGTAAACTCTGTGGATTGAGATTATTATGATGAACCCTATGAAGGGGACAAAAGAAGCTGGCTATAAAAACAGGAAAAAAAATGGTGTAGACACCATTAAAATAGAGAGTATAAGAAATAGAGAGATTTGTTGTTGGTAATTGTCCAGTTCTCATGAAGTTCATAAGATTCTCCCCTTCCTTTACTTCTTCTCTTTTCTAGTATTTATTTATTTATTTATTTATTTATTTATTTATTTATTTATTTATTTATTTATTTGCTCCTTTGCAAACATACTCTCCCTAGGAGAAGTCTTGTATTTGTTAGGAATCTGGATTGCAATAGACTGAAAACTCAGCTGGGCTAAGCCTAAAGGGGACTCTTGTTGGCTCGTATATCCGGAAAGTCCAGGGCATAGCTTGATCTAAAAAATGTCATCTTGACCTGGTTCTCTCTATCTTTCCACTCTACCCTCTGTGATGTTTATTTAATTGCCATCCTTTTAGGAGCTTTGTCTTCAATCATTCTATTAACAGTGTCAAAAGAAGGAAGGAACTCCTTCTTGTACCTCCTGTTCAAGTCTGGGATTCGCTCTGATTGTGACCATATTGTGTGAGTCATGATCCATCCCTGAGCCAGTCCCAGGGGAATCTGGTGCCAGGTCTGAGTCATATGTCTACTCTTGGTGTAGGGGGAAACCTCATTGGAACCACATTGACTGAAAATGAGGAGGGAAGTTTTCAGAATGGAAATTCTGGATTCTGTTATGAAGTAAAAGGAAGAACAGATGCTGAGTAGCCAAAGAAACAATGGAAGTCCAACATAGATATTTAGATTAATTCTCATGTTTCACTATTACTTTTGTGAACATCCGTGTACATAAATATTTGTTGATATCTCTCACTGTTTTTTTAGGATATCGTTTTAGCTCTATTGCTGCATTACAAACTACCCCAAACTTAGTGACTTAAAATAACAACAGTGATTTATTTCTCACTGTGCTGTGGGTTGACTGGGCTTAGCTGGGAAGTTTGGCTCCATGTGGTATAGCTGAAGTCACTCACAAGGCTGTCTTCAGTGGGGAGTTTAGTGGGGCTGCATCATCACAGTCTCTCTTCCCTCTTCCTGTGACCTTTATATTATTCTAACATGAAACCTGAGCTTCTATACAGTATGGTGGGTGGCTGGCTCTCAGGAGGGCGAATGGAAACTACCAAATAAGCCTCTTAAGACCCAGGCTAGGATGTCTGAATATATCACTTCTACTTCATTCTGTTAGACAAAGCTAGTTATAGGGCTATCGGAGATTCAAAGGGAGAAGGATGTAAATGTACTCTTAGAAATGGAAATACTGGGTAAAAGAATATGCACATTTTATGACTCCTGATACAAATGACCACATTGTCCTCCAGAAAGTGTCTACCCATGTACAATCCCCACCCCCAGCAGTGGATAAGAGCATGCATTTCACCACACAAATGACAACCCTTAGCAGTTTCATAGGTTTAAAAAGAACATGATTGTCGTTTTATTAATATTAAAAAGTTTAAACTTTTTCATGCACTTAACTGGCTTTTAAAATATTTTAAATATATATGGTATTAAGACTTATGATACAGCATACATACATGTACCATGAGATAGTTTACTAAAAACCATATTACCATGAAATTTTCTGTGAGTTCCTCCCTGATTCCAATCCCTTTTCTCCCTCTTATTCTGAATGTTGTGTTTACATTCTCTTGCCCTTATTTTTTTCAGCTTTATGAAGATACAATTGAAAAATAAAATTGTAGGGTGTTTAAATTGTACAACATGATGATTTGATACATTTATACATTATGAAAAGGTTCCCTTTATCAAGTTAATTAACATGTCCATCACCTCACATGTTTACCTTCTTTTTTAAGCGTTTTCCTTATTTTCATTTATCTTTTGTAACAGCTTCTTTTTGAGATACAATTCACATACCATACAACAAACTCACTTAAAGTGTACAACTGAATGGTTTTTAGTACATTCACAGAGTTGTGCAACCATCACCACAATAAATTTTAGAGCATTTTTATCATTTCCCTCCCAAATCCTGTACCCTTTAGCAGTTACTCATCCATTTCTCACCTTGCCCTATCCCCACCCTAGACAAGCATTAATTAATTTCATGTCTATTTAAATTTGCTTATTTGGGGGCATTTCATATAAATGGAATCATACAATATGTAATCTTTGTGAGTGGCTTATTTCACTTAGTATAATGTTTTCAAGGTCCGTTGACACTGTAGTCTGTATCAGCACTTCATTCCTTTTTCTTGCTGAATAATAATAGTCCATTGTATGGATATGCCATGTTTATTTATCCATTCATCTGTTAATGGGCATTTAAATTGTTTTGAATAATGCTGCTATGAACATTTGTGTATAAGTTTTCTATGGACTTATGTTTTCATTTCTCTTGAAGTGTCTCAATACCTAGAAGTGGAATTTCTGGGTCATATGGTAACTTCATATTTAACCTTTTGAGGAACTGCCAGTTAGTTTTCCAAAGTGATTGAACCATTTTGCATTCCCACTAGAGGTATTTGAGGGTGTCAGTTTCTCCACATACTTACCAACACTTGGTATTATCTTTTTTATTATAGCTGTCTTAGTGAGTATGAAGTAATATCTCACTGTGGTTTTGATTTATAATTCCCTGATGACTCATGATGTTGAGCATCTTTTCATATTCTTATTTATTCTTTTTATTTTTTATTTTTTTGTGCTTCCTCCAGCTGGTGTGTGCTGGTAAATGATCTTAAAAGATTGTTTGCTAAGGCATTTGCTCTTGAACTCTACTTCTAAATATGGGATTGAGTTTCTCTACTCTAAATCTACAATGTTAATTCTTAAGTAAGAACTCAGCAGCTATGATAAACCTGAGATTGGAACTAGCTTTTGCAATGACAATGATAAAACATATTTCATCAGCAAGTGTTTGAAGCCCAGTGTTTGGCTGAGTTTTCTTTGTTAATCTCTGGTTTCAAAGGAAAAACTGATCTTTGCCTATTTACTTTGCCTGAGTTAACAGAATCCTATTAATTATTGAATTGGACAAATAGTGGCTTTCCTTTAAAGTGCCCTGCTGTTCTGAAACTTTGTATCTTAGAGTATTAATATAGATAGTTTCTGAATTGGAATGGATGCATTATATGGGCTTAGGTTACATGGTAACTTTATATAGTACATTTAGACTCAATGTGATACTTTTATTGTCTCTGTGAATAGCCCATACCCCTAATGTCAGCTTTTCTTACCTTCCTTGGTCATCTGCATCTTACTAGCAACTACTTTTTATATTTCCATATTACACACTTTTTAAAAATAGGCACCAAATTGTTTATGATTTTGTCCTTTTTAACACCTAAGAAAAGTACTTTGCATATGGCAGGTGCCGAGTAATTCAGTGAGTCAATGAATAAAAAAAGAAAGAATAAGCAATTAAAAATTTTTCTCCAGTTTTGTTTCTTATATTACATATTCAAGTATATCATAAAAATCATAGAAATTTGTGGGCTTAAGAAATCATAATCCCTCATGACAGATCTTTTTTAAAACTATTTTTAAAAAATAATTTCTATATTAACTAATAAGAGGCTCAGCAGAGACTGACAAGAAGTCTAAAAGGAGAGTGGCTTGAACAGATGTGTAATTTGGTGTAATTTTCTCTCACGTAGTAGAAACCTAGAGGTGTGGTTTATCACGATGATAAGCATTTAAGTCTTCTTTCACCTTGTGACATTGCTATCCTTAGTATGTGGCTTCTATCTTCATGGGCCAAGGTGGCTACTCAAACTCCTGCCATAATAACAGCATTCCCATCCACCTGAGGGAAGAAGGAAGAACATACCTTTTTAAAAATGCTTCTTAGAAGTTGCTGCTACTTCTGCTTATACCTCATTGGCTAGAACAATCACATCGGAGTCTGGAAAATTCCGTCTTTATTTTGGGCAGTTGTGTACCTGGCTAGATTCTGGAGTTGTATTGATAAAGAAAGAAAGGTTTAACAGATATTGGGGGGGAGGGAAGGTGTCTCAGCCACAGTTTCCCGTTGCTTTTTGGGTAAACTCATGGATGTGATCAACAAGGTCCTGACTGATCTAGTCCCTGCTTTGTTTCTGGCCTCATCCCTACTTACTTTTCTTCTTGCTATTTTAGCCCTGTTTTCCTGTTTCTATTTTCTCTAAAAGACCAGGGTCTAACCAGAAAACTCTGGGAATCTGGATTCCAGGGTTTTTAATCAGTTGGTTAAAATGAAGGTTTCAACAAATGTTGAAAACCTTTCTGAAATGTTCGGTTCTAATTTCTTGCCTTAGTCTGGACAGTGCATCAAACAATATTTATTCTTCCTCTGATGGTTGGGGTCTCAGTGTGCCTGAGGATCAGCATTATAGCCTTGGATCAGCAGTGACCAAAACCATAGATGAAGAATGAGAAAGAAACTGTGGAATCTGTTTGACCCGGGATACACCTTGGAAAGTTGCTTTAAACAAATGTGCTCAATATTAGCTTGTTTTCTTCTCAATCACCTCTTTCTCCCAAAAGAAATGTGCCAAAAAATTCTAGTGATTGTGTTTCCCAGTTGATGGAAGATTTATTTTATGTAGGAGTTGTCATCCTTGTTTTGAAAGAAAAAATAACTTTTTAAAAAGTGTCTGTCACACGTTGGGGCTGTGAGTGACAGTCACATCTGAGTTCAACATTTCTTTTTTTAAAACAGTAGAGGAAGATGACATTATTTCTTGTTCTGATCTTTAAACGTCAGCTGCTAGAATCAACAAGAAATAGGGAGGCCCGGAAGAAGGAAGACGATCTTTGGGATACCTTGAATTCCAGTGATAGCCCAGAAGTTTACAGAATGTCGTGGTTTAGCCTTTTAAGTTGTTTTGAAAGCTGCAAGTCTCAGTTTTCCTGGGATATGGAACTCTGATGAATCGAAAAAACAGGATCTTTACATTTGTCACAGGTTCCTCAAAGTACAGTATTTTTTGGGCATTTGTCCAAGATTTTAATTTAATGAGGCATGTCTTGCATCTTTAAAAAAGTTTAGTATTTTAATTCTTTTCCTTAATTCTCTGTAAGTAAAAATGGGTATTTTCTTTCCAAAATTTAAAGTAACATTTACCTGTTATGTTTTTCCCTCAGGTCAAAGGTTCCTTCCCTTCTCCTAATGTCTCACTGCCTTCCTCAATGTTGGCAACTCTCGCTTTTGAAATACAGAAGAATTAACAAGTTATGGAGCTAAAAGTAGTAGATGAAAGGGCGTGGAAGCAAAATGTATGATGGTGACAAACTAATTTGTAAAGAAGCCAGTTCTATATCTACACTATTCCCAAAATAATTTATCTTCTAGAGAAATTTAGTCATCAAAGTCTAAACACTAAGCAGGAGTAAAGGCTAAAATTTTACCCATTTTAAAATGCTACTTCACAATGTATATCATCAATTTACACTTCAGATGTGATTGGTTTAGTTTTAAGTATGCACCTTTCTCTTCCAGTTAAGAAAATGCTTTTGTACCTAATCTTAGTAGCTTTAAGGAATGTTTAAATTGATAGGGACAATTAGGCTTTCAGGCAAGGTAACTGTCAGTCAATGACTGTTCTGGTTACTTGATATTCAGTATGATATGATCAGGTAGGAATGCAATCAATCAAATGGGGCTTCAGCGGAGGGCAGAAAAGCGGGAGGAGTGAAGTAGTTCTCAGAGTGATGACAAGATGCAGGTGGTATCATGGCTACGGTGTTTCTGCCCAGTGGGGAAATTTATTTTCAGCTTAGATGCCATGAGGAAGGGAGGCTTTCTGTCACATAGATGTCAAACAGTCCTTCACTTTGCCCTGGTTAAGTGGCAAATGTCACCCAAATGTAGGTGGAGTGCTCAGAATAGAAAAGAGAGATTCTTGCATGGTCCTGAGAGAGTAGGTAAAGTAGGGAGCCAGCATTTTTTGGTGGCCTTATTAAGGGAATGAAAACCTCCTTAATGATACTATGATTAAAGGTCAATTCTGCTTTACACATAGGAATAAGGGAGCAATCAGGGCCAATACTGAGAGGGTGAGTGAGGAACATGGCATGGAGCACACACAAAAAACCCCCAGCACACATCAGAAAATAAAGAAGAGGGATCTCTATGAGTGCTACTCAAAGTGCTGACTGGTGCTGGTCTGCAGTTTGAGAAATATGGTGGTTCAGAGAAATGGTTTAGAAAAGATTATAGGAATTTAATACTGTCTCAACGTCCAAACATTGTCCTTGATTCTTATAGTTTATGTTGTACCAAAGCTAGCTTTTTGTTTGGGTTGGGAGCAATAAGAAAACATGAGAAACATACAGCTAAGATTATTCAAACTTCTAGAAAGCCATTGGGCTGAATGGATGAGTATTGAGGAGTTATACCGAGGATAGGCAGGACTCAAGGGGAGCAGAGGCAGGGTGAAAGAAATAGTGGACTTGTCTCGTTGAATGGGGTATAGACTGGTATGAGCATTGTCAGATTCACGCAGTAAGACGTGTGGTGTAACAGTTTTAAGTTAGTTTGTCAATTTTAACCAACAAGTATATAAATTCTAGAATCTCATTTCATGATAAATAATTTAAATTTATTTAAATGGTTAGAACTAGCTACAGGTAATTCATGATGAACAACAAAAAATTTAAATATAATCATGATTATATTAATCACTTAAATATATACTTTCAGTGAAACAAGTGTACAATTTTTGTAATTTTTTTCTTTTATTCATTGATATATTTGTCAGACAGTTATCTGAATCCCATGACCTCACTGAACTAGTTTAGAAAAAATGCTATTGCTTCCAATGGCTACAACTGGGTGTCCTTAAACCCTTCTGGAATGTTTAACCAGTGAGATCTAGTTCTAGTAGGATATGGTACAAATAAATCTTCTCATTTGGAAGGCTTATAATAAAACTTCAATAAATTACAGTTTATAAAAAACAATCACCTACATCATCAAAATGTATGGCTTTATTCTTGGATTCTTACACTAGAGGTATGTGTTTGGGCTGGAGGCAATAAGAAAAGCATAAGGATATACAACTAGGATTACTCATGCCATACAGAAAGCCACACATCTCTTGAGGGAGGCTCTCACTTGAATGGTTGGGCATTTAGGAGTTAAATGAAGGACAGGCTTGACAGAGCCTGCGGGAGCAAAGGCTGAGTGGGAAAAAAATGCATAGACTTAAAGTTGGAAGATGTACATTTGAGTCTTGCCTCTGCCCCTTAACCAGCTGCATAGTCTTGGGCAAGTCACTTAACCTCTCCATGCCTTAATTTTCTCATCTATAAAATGGGAAAAACTACATACTTTTCTGGGTTCCCATGAGGTCTAAATGAGAGACTATAGGTGAGATGACGCTGTGACTACATATAATGCTAGAATTAGGGATTAAAGGATGAGGGAATAAACAATGATTTAGAACAGGATGAACACTTTCTATAAAGAGTCAGAGAGTATATATTTTGGCTTTGTGGGCCACCTACTTCCGATGAAACTACTTGACTCTGCCTTCATGTGAAAGCTTAGGGCCAAAGTAGGAGGGAACCAGTAGCAGATGTCATCATTGCCCTGCCTGTAACCCCTGAACCCTCACTTTGCCAGTGGGTGGCTGGCTTCATATCTGAAGTAACCAGGACTCTCCTATCTTTGACTATAGGAAGATACTTCCTTTGCCTGTGTGTGGGCCAGGCTACAAATGCTGGGAGTTAATTTTCTCAGGAGCTGCCCTCAACCAATGAGAGGTGGGAACTGGTGAGTAAATACCACCCTCCCCCTCTTCTTGAGAGAGCCAACTCTGAGGTGTTTTCCACACAATTTCCAGGAGAGTCACACAGGATGGAGCCCCAGGTTCCCACAGCAGTAAACTCATTAACACACCTTTTATATCTAGGCCTCCTTCCCTTTCCTGTCTCACTTCCCCTCTTTCTCATCAGTGCTTTCTGGGATCACATCTTCAATAAGCCATAAGTAACCAAGTCTTCGTCTTAGGGTCTGCCTCTCAGGAAACTCAAAAGAGGACAAAGTCATGTAGATATACACTCTTTAAGAAACAGAAAAAGGCTTAAAAAATGCAGAGTTGCTTCAGTACTCTGGACCCCAAGAAAGTTCCCTTCAGTCCGACCACCTTGGATCACAGAGCCTTGTAGAAGAAACTGGAACTCGGTCATGTGTGAGGGAAGTTTTAGGTATGCAATGTGTGCTGAACTTCCCTGTGCAAGAAAACTAGCCCTCTGTGGTGACGAAGATAGAAAAAAGCACTGTTCTTCCTGGCCAAGAGTTTATCATTTTTTTTTTCCCCCAGGAGAGAAAAAAAAAAAAGAAAGAAAGAAAGAAAGAAAAAAAGAAAGAAAGAAAAAAAAAAAACCTTTTCAACCAATAGACCTTTTTCAGTTCTAATAAAAAGGAATCTTCCATAGAGTCCTCACAGCTATTTATGGCTCAGACTATGAGTCTCTTAGAGCTTGTTTCTGGACTTTTGCATATGTTCTTCTTTCTGCCTGGAATACTTACCCCTATTCATTTTGCCTGGCTCCCACTCACACTTAAGATTTTAGGTTTCATGTCAGTTCCTATGGGAAACCTCTCCTGATATTCCTTAGACCAAGGAATTTATCTGTTCTTGTCGTGTTCCCCAGCGATCTGTTCTTCCACTATAATTGCACATATCAAATCAAGTGCTATTGATTATTTGATTATGAGAGATCAGGGTTACAACTTATTTATATGTTTATTTCCAGGGACTAGCACAAGGGCAGTGGTACTTCATAAATATTGAATAAATGAGCAATGTGCTTAATAGGTGGAGGACCCATCCTAGGGCTCCACAGTAGTTTACAGAGCAGTTAGAGTGGATGAGTAAATACAGAGGTGAACACTGATTAAAGGTCCAGGCTTCTTTCCACTCCTCTTCTACCCAACTTCAAAGGCTCTGAGCCAACGTTTCTAAGTTCCAGAATAGCACTTGGGTGCTAGGCTTGCTAGCCTTCAGATATCTGAGAGGAATTTGTATCCAGCCAGCCAGCCAGCCGTTCCCTCCATCTACCCATTCATCAAACAATTATTGAGTTCCTGTCCTCTTTCAGGTATTCTGTTAATCACTGGGGACATGAAGATATCTTATCCCTGCCCTTTACAAGTTAACAGTCAGTCCAATTGAATAATTAAAAGCTATTGCAATAAATGGCTCAATAGAGATATTATGAACTATTTGGAGAACATAGGGCAGGAGCAGCTACTTCATGCTGGTTGTCTTTATCACCCATTCTTCAACAATGTATAATTTGTTTACAAGTGTGGCTCCAGAACTTGGGGTTACCTCTTTACCACAGCAAAATGTGTGGCTGAAGTGTCGCTTGCTTCCCACATGGATTTCTTTATTTTTCTCTCTTCCTCTCATCTTTATTAGGAGCTTATTGTGGCCCAGATTGTAACATGTGAAGGTATGAGCAGAATGGATGAAGTACTGGGAATTTATCTTGCCACCAACATGAGGGGAATCTAATGGTGACTCCATTAACCTTATTAAAATAATTTCACTTCTTGCCTTGACTTTCAGCTATCCATCAATTTTTATTAAGCTTCTTTTGTTAAAGTATACATTAATAATACATACATACTCTGTAGTGTTTTATGCTATTTAAAGAACTTTTTAGAATTTCAGGACCGAAAGGCATATTAAAGATTACCATCTAGTCCAGCTACCTATCTGATTTCCAAAACAAATCCTTGCCACAGCATACACTGAAGGCCACCCATTGCCTTCTAGGGTAGCCTCCTCTACCTACCTGATCTGGAGCCATGCTTTGCTGCCAGGCAAAGTAAATGCCTACTCACTGAATACCCACAGAATTTTCTAGTTCTCAGCTTTAGTTCCTGAATCCTCTGATATCAGGTGTTCCATACCTTGCTTTTTACTTTGCTCTCTCAGCACACTTGTCTATCTCTTGATACCCATAACCCCATCCTTCCAGTATAACCCATCATTTAGACTTTCTCTTCCTCCCTCCTGGATAGGGGGACCTCAGTAGTTTTTCAGTAGGACCCATCTATACAGGTACTTTGGTTATTAACAAATTATCTAAAAGCATAGTAGCATAAAGTATATAGCATGAAAATGCTATTATGTGTTCATGGATTGTCTGGGTCAGGTGTTCAGATAGGGCATAGAGGAATTGGTTGACCTCTGTTTCATAATATCTGGTGCCTCACCTGAAAAGTCTTGAAGGATGAGAAATGGAATCATCTCAAGTTTCATCCACTCACATGTGTAGTGACTAATGCTGGCTATCGACTGGGAAAACTTAAAGCTATGAAGACTTAAACAGTAGCTAGTACATCTTCATGTGAACTGTCTGTGTGCTGCTTGGCTTTGTCACAGCATGGTGGCTGGGTTCCAAGAGCAAGAATACCCAAAGAGAGAGAGCAAGGCAGAAGATGAATACTTTTATGACATATCCTCAGAATCACATAGGATCATTTTTTTTCTACTGGTCAACATAGTTACAGAGATCTGCTCCCATTCAAGGGTGGAGAAAGTACACCCCTACCCCTTGATGGGGAAGGGGCAACATCACATTGTAAGAGAGGGATAGGATATATATAATAGCATGGCTGTTTTGGGAAAATATAACCCACCACATCTTCCTGGTGCCCAAAGGCTCTTCATCCATGCTCCTCTCTAAGGGAAGCCCCATGACCTGAAGAACAATATCATGGTCTGTAGTGGAGTCAGTATTCCTTTGCTACGTATAAAATCTATCTCCCTGGGACTCTTACACTTTGTCCTTATTTCTCTGTTCTTGGAGCCACACAGAACCAGTATATCATGTCTAAACCCTTTAAGGAATCTATCTAATACTCCAGGAATTTTTGGTTCTTTCACCTAACCATTCCAAGTTTGGGGTTCATGTTCAATCCTGTACTTTCTTCCCTAAATGGGCTTTAGTTTTTTTTAATCTTTTTAAAATGTTGGAATCCCCAAATGAATACATACTCCAGATGTGATTCCTCCATTTCAGATCAGAAAAGGATGAGCATCCCTCTTCATCAAGTTCTGGATTCCCTTTGATGTGCCCAAGGCTTCTTTGGCTTTTATTTTTGGTAGCCACATGGTACTGTTGACTCATACCCAGACTGCAGTCAACTAAAACTCCCAAATCAAGTCACATATGTTGCTACTAATTTCTGTTCCTTGTTCTATGCTTGAGTTAGATTTTTTTAGGCCAATATTCAAAATTTTAAATTTTCTCTGTTAAACTTTATCACACTAAATGTATCCCGTAATTCCAACCTGTTAAATATTTTGGCTATTGAGCATTATCTGGTGTATTAGCTCTCCTTCCAAAGCTGCAGATGGCCTAAAAATTCTGTTATGCTGTCAGGGCTCACATCCAAGTCACTGATAAAAATGTTGAATAAACATATAATTTTTTTTTGTTTGATGTGTACATCAACCATCAGAAATCAGGCAAAATTATCCATGCTTTTGAAATAAGGGAACTAGGACTCAGAGAGGTCTATAGATATGCTAAATATTGTATTAATAATAGATATGACAAAGGAGGAACTTGAACCTAAATTTTCTGCTCATTTTGCATTTGGCCCTGGATACTTGGCTAAGGAAGGGTTAGGGGCTGAGTAAACAAAATGTAAGCTATGACTAAATGTAATTAGAATGATAAAAATGATGAGCTCTGACACTGGCTTGTGAAAAAAAAAATCTTTCTTAATCTTCATTTTCTACCATTGTGCATTTTTCCTTTTTACTTGCAAATAAATGTATTTTCCAATCTCAACTTCAGTAAGCTGTTTCCTGAGCTGCATTCTTGAACCACAACCCACATGAATTCAAATCTCCTATAAGACCCTAGAATGCAAAAGTGTGAAGAACCTGTTGTATCTTTCAAGGTTAAGGTGAATCAAGAATGAGTCTGAATAGGTAGGATGGCCAATTGACTTTTATTTGCCTAGGATGGTCCTAGTTTTAGAAGCAAAAGTCCCAGGAAATCCCCCAGTCCTGGGAAAATCAGATGGTTGGTCCCCCTATGAGTTAGATACTACAGCATTCTGTTCTCCAGTCTTCTCTTTAATGTCACGACAGACTAAAGATGGCCACAGGTTCTTTGACACTCTTTCTATTGAGAAGTAAGGTAGAATACAGGGGAAGTGAAGCTGTATAAGTTTCCACATTCAGACCTTTAGACACTGGCAGCTTACACTTCCCATCTCTTATGTATTCTCTTGGAGCCTGAAGCCACCAAGTGAGAAGTCCAATTGCTCTGAGACTGCCAGGCCGGAGAGCTCACATGTGGACACTCCGGTCAACAGTCTTAGCTGGACACAACTTTCCATCCATCACCATGGCACTAAACACATGAGTGAAACTGTCTTGGATCCTCCAGACCAGCCCATGCACCAACAGTACCACCACTGAAATCACCACGTGCTGTTAGTTGAGGTCATCTTGCAGTGGAGTTGCCTAGCTGAGTTGTTTTCAAATTCCTGGCCCACAAAATTATATGACATATTAACGAAATGGTTGTTTCCTAGAACTGCTAAATTTTGGGGGTAGTTAGTTATTCAGGTAGAGATAACTGGGGCAAATGCCAAAACTGATCTTTATTAGGTATGATAAACTTTATACCTAAATTTTTACCCATCGTTATAAACAGTAACCCATCTCCAATAAATGTTCTGCATAAGGTTTGGGCCAGTCTTGTCTAATCTCAACAGGCCTCTTCTGGATGGGCAAATGTTTAAGATGAACTGAGGTGCTGGCTTTAGCTACCTACATCCATTATTCCCGCATCACCTTGGCATGCCATATTGGCACATTTCCTTCTGTATGAGCTGGCTCATCTCTCTGCCATATGCTCCAAAGACTCCTTATTGATGAAATTTACATCTTTCATTCCGGTCTTTGGCATTTTGTTGGCAATAACAGACTGCACCCCTGTAGGCTACAGTCTCCACCAACTGAATTTTCACACAGCCTCACATTTATCAAGAGCAGCAAACACTTGACTGCTCCTTTCCAATTTGGCTCTATCACTGATAATCTGATGGAAGAAACTGTAGATTCCTGGAAGGCAAGGGCTATGTTCTAAGTGTCCTTGGGTCTCAATAGCTTCTCTTTAGATGAATGAATACATTCTCACCACTCTGGCAGTACCAGTCAGCTTTTCTTCTACTCTTTTTCTTGCCTAATTCTTTTGTGTAAGTTCTTAATCTGTCTCTTCATTCCAAGGAAGGATAGGTCTTAAGAAAGAGCAGTCTGCTGTTCTAGGGGATTTTAAAGTAAGAAGAGGGCAAAAAAATTATGCATCAGTTTGAGGCAACTTGGCCCTCACTTATCACTTAATAATTTGCTTCTGATTTTCTTCTTGCTTGAAATCTTGAAAGGTTTTTCGATAATGGGAAAAAGAAAATTGACATGAATGTTCATTTCCAATGCATTGGGGTAGTAGGAGGAAATGTCAGGGATAAGGCTTACAGAGTGGGCTGGTGGCTGACAGCTATGTGGAAACATGTTTCCTAAAGAATCTTAGAATGTTGGAACTGTAATGGACCCATGAGGAAAAGGAGTGTAAGAATATGGTGACATAGATGATGGAATTAGGACAAGGACTCCAACCCCCAGTTAAGTGCCCTTGACATTATGGTATGTTATAATAATGCAGGTTTCTAGTTCAAAATAAGGGGACCACATGAAATTGTCTCCCATTCTCTCTGCAAATAACATTGAAATTATGACACAGAAATTCCAGAGGAAATAAACTCCCAACAGTATGGAGAGTGGGAGCAGGTTTATCATTAAATGAGAGTTATTAATGAATGTCTGGATGGCAGACGGTAAATGGGAACACACTGAGAGGTAAACATATGGAGGAACCAACCTCTGATAGAATGAAGACTGCAGCTCTGCCTGGAGTCTGTCTCCCCTAGGAACTCCAAGAATCCTGGGAACCTGGCATCACCAGGTAGAGAGCATTAGTGTGGGAGGTGGGATAGTAAATTGTGGAGGAAGTGTTAATTGGAAGACTGTCTGTGGCCAAGCTGTGCCAATTCCCCCCCACCACACACACACACCTCCCACTACTCACTTACATAAATATCCCCTTATTCACCCGTGGAGCTGCAGGAGAGCTACCTGCCACAGGTGCATCCCTAGGCCAAACTTGAAGCATTGTCATAAGAACTGCTTGGGGAGAGATCAAGAGCTTCCAAAGTAGAGGTCTGGGGTCCCAAAGGAAAGCCCTCTTGATTCTAGAATTTTGAGGATGGAGGGTGTTCTAATAGCGATCTCTCAGTCTCACTTCCTTCCTGTGTCCTCATATGACCTTTTCTCCGTGTGCTCACACCTCTGGTATCTCTTCCTCTTCTTATAAGGACAGCAGGTCTATTGGATTATGACCTCTTGTAACCTTAATTATCTCTTTAAAGGCCCTATCTCCCATACAGTCACATTCTAAGTTACTGGGGGTTAAAGCTTCAGCATAGGGATTTGGGGGAGACACAATTAAGTCCATAACATCCACTGATAGGAGAGTAGTTGAATAGACCATGAGATATTCACACAGTGGAGTACCATGCAGCTGTAAAAAGAAAAAGTATGGAGAAACTCTCTGAACTAATATGGGACAACATTCAAGATGTATTCTTGACAATAAAAAGCAAGGTTCAAAATACTGCACGCGTTATCTAGGAAAAATACATACATGCTCATGTAAGTATATATGCAGTATAATCTTTGAATAGTCCCTGAAAATTAACTATTTTCAAATTGAGCTACTGACCACTTCTAGTAGCAGTTTTTCAATCAATTTTTTTTTCTAATTAATGAATCAACTAATTATCATACTTTCTGCAGCTTAACTGAATTTTTATCTGTGGGTCTTCTCAAAACATAAATTTGAATTAACCAAATGTTATTAATTTAATGATACTTCTAATTATTTAGGACTTTCAAAAATCTTCCCAATGAGCTTTATCTTACATCTCATTGGCTAGAACTAGGCACATGACAACTTTTAGCTACAAAGGATATAAGCAGTCAGGAAACAGGGTTGTCACAGTTGATTTAAATCAATCAAGATTCATCACCTATGGCTGAACACATTGCCGCTCTAAGATGAAGTTTTGTAAGGAAAGGTAACTAGCATTTTTGTCATACTTCTAGAGAATGGAGAAGTAAGAGACAGTTCTTTTCTCAGTAAAAATTCATTTATATTTATCTCTGCCTGTCCCCTTTTTAGTGTGCCATTTTTTAGTTAGCCAGTGTGCCATTTCTAATTCCCCTTAGATCTTTCTTCCCAGTGTGCATTTTTAGGATCTCTCTCTCCAATCTCTGTTCAATAATTCAACCCTTCTCACTCAAATCTACCTATTCAGCACATTCTCATTACACTTTCAAATTTCTACAATAGTGAGTGCAAAGGGAAACTCAAACATAACCAATAAAATACCAAAATGATTGAAAAAAAAAAGCCCTAAGTACCCGCCTCACAAAACAAAGCATTGTCAGAGCTAGCACTAAAATGAAAAGACTGACTGATGAACGTTCTAAGTTTGGCTTCCCCAGGAGACCCTGGGACCGGGAAGTGAGTGCACATAGTTTATTTGGGAGATGATTCCAGAAAACATTGGTAGCAAAGTGGGAAAGTAGGGCAGGAAGGGGAAGGCTCTAATGGAAGGTACAATACGAAGCCAGTTATCACTGTGGGCAACCAGAGCTTAATCTGCTGGGGAACTCCCTAAGAGTCAGTGCACAGCATGCACCTCAGAGTTGTCCCACCTTAAAAGAGAGGGAGCTGGGGTATTTATCCTTCAACTTTCAGTTGTTGTTGATCAAGAGCTGCTACAGGGGCATTGATTTCATGGCTCTTATGGCTTTTTAGGTTTGGGCAGCGGGGCCTCCAACCACTCAAGTAAGCCCTTAAGTACTTGGAAGTCAGGCAGTTGTGCCTTATAATGGCAAGGCCAAAGGTATATAGGCAGGGCATTAGTGGCATCTTGTATAGATGTACCTTTTATAATTCTCAAATCCCACTGTTTATTGGAAATGATCAAACCATGAGCAGCTACTAAAAAGACTAGAGAAGCAAAACTTGAATAATCTGGAAACAGAATTGTGGAGTGTTGGCTGTTACTTTGAGATCTTCAGAGTTTCATAAGACCTCCAGAGTAGAGAAGGCCCTCGTCCAATACCCCCTTCAGTTAAGACACCAGGGAGTGCCTGGCACAAAAATCCACTCATGGAATCAGATGAGAGCTGTGAATCCAGGTAAAGAGCACTAGCATTTAATCTGCACTAAAGAAACACATCTTTATTTCTGGTGTTGCTATGGAAGATACTTATTTAAAAATCCAAAAGCTTTGAGCCACCATATGGCTTAGTGGCTTGCTCCAGCCACTAAGAGAGGCAAAGTACCTCTGGAATCCTCGGATGATTAGGAATAAATCAGCCTGGCCCCAGGGCATATTCTGTTTAATGACGCTGCCCCTTTGATTACTCAAATGGGGAGTAGAATGTGCAGGAATAGATTTGGATAAGGGGTTCTGTGTTAATAGATGTCATTACGCAACAAGGAACATTTTTTATCTTTGACCCATTCCGTATGCAAAGCTCAACTCCAGCTGCTCCTGGACAACCTGCAAATTCTGTGCTTTGGCGACTCTGGCATATTTCAGACTCCAGATGTCCCTCAGGTCTCCATGCCTTTGCTTCTCGGTGTTCCTCATTAAGGCCTTTTCATCTGCCCACCTGTTGAATTCCTGTCTTTCAAAGTCCTGTCTCAAACATTACTTCTTTTCCATAGCTTCCTTCTCCAACTTTTCCTTTCTCATCGCTAACTTCTCAAAGTGTGAATGACCTCAAAAGCAAAACTTGTGACAGTGACTTAGACACTGATAGTTTATTTGAACAAGTAAAGGAGTGGAGAAAGTGAGATGAGGAAGGGCTAACGAAGTGTGCATCAGTTAGTTAGTAGGCTGCTGCTCTGAGGAGCTAGGGCTCCATGCTGCTGTGGCCCTCTGAGGGACAAGGTAGAATGTCTCTTGGAATTGGCCCACCATGGATTAGGAAGCTAGATTTGTCCAGTGGTGGTAAATCCCTACCAGTTCCAAGCTATCCCAAGTATAGGTTGAGCAAGACCCACTCTGGTGCCACAGAAAGCTATTCTTTAGGCAGAAAAGCAGGAAGGCTCATGACTTGAGGAAGGAAGCTGTCAGTATGCATGGAAAATGTCCACCACCACTTCAGGTGGACTCAAAGTGGCCTAATGGAATACGGGACTGATGGTATGTGCCATGTATGCTACATCTGGTATCTCCTAGTTAATTCTTACCTTACCAGAACTGCCCACATGACAGTTTCTTAATTCCTCCATAACAGTCCCAAGTGCTCCATAGCTATTTGTTTTTCTAGATGTATTAAGCACACGTTATGTTTCTGCTTTACATTCAACCCTCACAACAACTCAAGAGGCAGGTACTGTAATTGTTCCCATTTAATAAAGAAGAAACTGAGTCACAGAGAGATGAACTAGTTTTGTGTTTATGTACCAATCTCTGCTTTCAGACTGTGAGCACCTGAAGGGCACAGCCTTTGTGTTATTACTGTCTATATACTCACATTCAACTTACTAATTGACATATAGTAGGTAATAAATGTCACTTGAATCGGATTATTCATAAGATTCAAAATCACCACAGAAAGTGGAAAGAAATGCATGGCATTGAACAATTTTATTTTGAGAACAGCTTTTCAATGATCAACAAGGCCTAGGGCATAACTGGAATGATTGGATTATATAAACTGAGTCAGGAAATCATCAAGGAGAAAAATATATCACATTATGTGACCACTTGTGTGCAAACTCTCTGCTTTCTCTTGTTTTAGGACTAGCCATGAGTTTTAGTAATTCTATTTACACCTGTATTTTTAAAATAATTACAAACAGAATTAATCTTCGGTCCTTGCCCTTTAATGCAATGCTAAGAGAATGTTTGGAACACAGTTTAGTCTCTGCCCATCATATATTGAAAATAGCCCAAAGTAACTGTCAAGGCATAAACAATTCAGAAGGAAAGCATTGCTGTGGTTTTACTGAACAGATGGTCTGATGACGTTGGCGTCTCCAAATTACCTGCAGCAAAGCAGTTGGAAAAATTAACATCACAGGCTAAGCTTGATGGCAGGCAGAGAGTCACAGAGAACTTCAGGGAAGAGAAGTCACATAAGATGCTTCTTTGCTTTGTTTTCAAGTTCTAGTGGGAGTCTTGTCCTCTTCATAAATTCCTCAAAGAAAAACAGCAAGAATGACTTTAGCTGGTGTCACAAACAACCTCCACGAAGGCAGAGCTGGAAGACATGGTATTCAGCAATGCCATTGCCACTGCAAAATGAGATTGATTCTAAAAAGAGGTTATTAACTATGTGAAAATATTATATCAATGAAAAGAAACACCTCAGAGCTATAATTGAATATGATATTTCTTTGAAAAAAGTCGTCATACTGGCTGTGTATTTAGCCCTGGGCGCATTGTAGTTTGTGGAATTTACATTCCGTCTTGCTTTGAGAAGCTGCATCATAATTAACATTTTACACCTGGTACTGACTAAACAATCCCTTACCTCTGCCCATCTTATTTCCTTGGTTAGTATTGTGCTTTCACTTTTCCCTGCCTGCTGGTGTCTCAGGCCTCTATTTCCTTTATGCAAAGTTGTCAGCTGCATGAAGTGATGCATTCCAGCCTTAACTATGGATTGGCCTATCTGTGCTGGGTTACCTTGAGTCCAAGGCCCCAAATTTTAGAGTCAGAATCACAGAGCTCTCTGTTTACAAATGAAGAAGTAGGCCTCTGGAGGTTCCACTCTTTTCTGACAGCACAGACATGGTTAAAGACAAAACAAGAACTTGGAGGTCTACTCTTTGAAGCCATGTGGCCTTCACTGCTCTACAAACCCCAGGTGTCCCTAATTCACTTCTCTCAAAGAGTATAGACCTTGAGATACCTGGCTTATATACTCTAAGCTCATAGGGAACTCAGTATAACCAGAAAAACAATTTTTAAATACATTTTCTACAATGCTCCTATTCAATATTCATGGCAGTATAGCTCATACAAGGTTGTCTTGATTTCAGTTCCAGGAAACAAACCCTGAGTCAAGAATCTGAGTGCATGTTTTCTTAAGGGCTAATCCAAGGAAGCAAAGATGGAGGAGAGAGGAAGTGAGGCAGGGAGGGGATAAAACATGACTCAGATTATCCTAATCAAGAGGTGAAGGAGTTGGGGTGTATATATTCTCCAACCCCATCTGCCATTACATGAACGCTGCTTCCAGAGCCATTAGCTACCCTCTCCTTCTAGAATTTCTGACAGGTCCACTGGGGTGAGAGAAAGCCCTCAAGTAAACAGTGACTGATTCTTGTAGTGAAATGTGTTGAAACAATGAGTGCTTGGGTAGTATAGGCAGAACATAGCAGCATTTGGTATGGTCAGATTTGAGTTCCGATCCTTATCCATTGACTTGATGGATGACCTCGGCTAAGTAACTTTCCTTCTCTAATCCTCAGTTTCTTCATCTATAAAATGGAGAATGATACTATCATGAAGGAAACAGCTCTCATGCAATTACAGATAGGAGTTGGAGAATATATAGACCCCAACTCCTTCACCTCTTTGTTGGAATATTCTAAGGCATGTTTTATCCCCTCCCTATCTCACCTCCTCTCTCCTTCATCCTTGCTTCCTGGGATCACCCCCAAGAAAACATGTGCTCAGATTCTTGCCTCAAGGTTTGTTTCCTAGAATTGAAATCAAGACAATCTTGTTATGATGCTCTATTGCTATGAATGCTGAACAGTAGTGTTGTAGGAAATAAGATAATACATGTAAAATGCTTAGCACAATCTTAATACAGACGAGGCCTTTAATATGTGGTATTGTTATCATTATTGTCAATTGTCTTCCCTATGTAAAGTACCTGGGGGAAAAAATAGAATTTAAAAATACAGTGTGTTATGCCCTGTAGGGGCCTTAGCTATCACTTAGGTCAACCTCCTGATTTCAAAGAAGAGGAAGTTTGAGGATGAGAAAAGTTGCTGTCTCAAAGGAAAAAAATCCTCTCTTAGAAGGTGACAGAGCCAGATCTGTAGAATGGGTTATCTGGCTCCATGTGCTATGCTCTTTCCACCACCCTGGACTGTATCCTTCAGAATCATTCATAAAATATAGATCAAAAAGAAAGAGAGAATTATTATCAAATCCTGGGGTGGCAGACAGGCTTTCTCCCACAACTTTGATCAATTATCAGTGGCTAAGGATTCTGATGGGTATGATTATTATCAATGTCTGCCATTGACCTAAGAGAGCACACTGGCCATGTATATGTCAATCCTGTTGGCGGTAAAATAATTGAGGAAGTTGATTGCTGGACATGGGAGTTGGCACCAGAAGAATGAGATAACTGCTTTGTTTTATTGCAATAATAATACATATTCATTGCAGAAATTTTCTAAAGACATGAGAAAATAAAAATTACCTCTAATCTATAGTAAAGAAGAAAACAGATAGATCTTTGGAATTGATTCTGAGTACCAAACTCAGAATAAGATGACCTGGAAGTGAGAAAGAAGGCTGAAAACAGAAATTAATTGAGGGTCTGTGTAAGGAGTCATTGATTCCCTCACATCTGGATGCAGGACAGCAAGTGGCCAGGCATTAAATCCCAGGACTAAAAAATAAAAAATAAAAAAAGTTGAATCTCCACAAGTTGATCTATAGATTCAATGCAAAAACCTCAGCAGGGTTTTCATAGAATTAGCAGACTGTTTCTAAAATCTATCTGGAAGAGTAAGGGGCCCAAGAAAGCCAAGGTATTTTTGAAGAAGGAGAATTAGAAGAGGAGACTTACCTTACAGATATCCAGACTTTTTATAAAACTACTGGAATTAAGACAATGTGGTCCTGGCACTGCAGATAAACTGATAGGTGGAATATAATAGGGAGCTACAAAACAGATCTGTATACATATGGAATTTTGATATATGATAGGAGCAGCTTGGCAGTGAGGAAAAGAAGGACTCTATAATAAGTGGAGCTGCAAACACACATATCCAGATGGATAAAAATGAAACTTGACTCCTACCTCACACTATATGCCAAAACAACTCCACATGAATTAAAGTCCTTAATTATAAAAGCACAACTTTAATTAAAATCATTAGTAGGAAATATAGGTTAATATTTTTTTCTGACCTTCAGGGAAGAAAACATTTTTTAAATAAGACACAAAAACTTCAGCTTTGAGAGAATCTCACCCAAGTCAATGGGGAACCCCAGAACAAAATGTCCCAGCTCTGGGACTCCAGCCATGCTCAGTCATTGCCTGGAGGCACCCCAAAGAGAGCATGGCCTTGATGAGAGCACCATGGTGAATCCCAAGCATGTGGCAGGAGGAGGCTCTTAGCTCATGGCTCTCACCCCGGTAGATTCTCTCTGTGGGGAGATTCCAATGGCTGTCACATGCCAGGATTGAGATGATCTGGTTTTATCTGAACTCTGATGGAGTCCGATAAACTGTCCTGAGTACACCACTCTACTGACCAAACTATCTAGTGATACAAATGCACCAGAGAGAGCATTTATTGTAAACTACAGAACCCTCTGTAACTAGTTATGGACTAACTAGTTAATAAACTTCTGTAGCTAGAAATGGAATTTATTCAAGGAGATTTAGGTAGCTCACAGAATCTCTAGAAAGGCTAGAGTCTAAAACAGGGGGCATGTAGCTTGAACAGTCCCAAGTGACCCCTTAGTGTTTCTCCAGTGGGAATCCCCCTGGGCACAGGTACCACCGACCATACTGCCAATTTCTAGAATTTCCACCTCTGCAGGCTCTGGCAGTTGGATATCTCTGTTTGTACCAAAAAGGCTTCTGTGAGGTTTTGCCTCCTTCGCATCACTAGCTTACAGCTTGAAGCGTGAGATAGGAGCTTCTGGGAGGGGAAGCCAGAGTCACGTATCTGGGCCTTGCTTGAAGGGAAGCTGGGAAAGCAATTTTTGCCTTATTTGTCACCACCTCATCACTCCCTTTTTGTTTCTAGAGATATTCATGCCAGATTAAAGCCCTAAATTTATGGATTATTTTTTCACAATTATATTTTATGCTGGTTACTTTTCATACCAATGGGACTGCATAACTCCATAAGTGAGATAATTGCAAAGACCCAAGTTTGCATTATTTCATGGGAAACAGAATTCCTCAATCATGGGACATGAGTTCTTTTAGCTTCTTTCTTGGAAAGTAGTTCTTTCTAAATTCATGTCTAGATTTGAGTGTCTGCCTTATTTTGGGGCATAAGCCCTTTATTCACTGATTTATGGCATTATTCTCCAGCAGGCACAAAGTTATTTTTGCTTCATGTAAGGACTGAAAGTTTTGTGAAGTAGAAGTGGAAGATTAGAAAAGTATGACCAAGGGGAAGTTGAAGGGGTATTGTGGTAGATTGTGTTATGGGCACAAAGTCATCCCATCCTAGTATGATGGCCCCTGCAATGTGGTAAGACCACAGAATAACCACCCAGTTAATCTCCAGAACCAAATAAAAATAATATATTTCTTATTGTTTTAAGCCACTAAGTTTTGGAGTAGGGATTTTTGTTTGTTTGTTTGTTTGCTTGTGAAATAGATATAATCAAGGTCTTGAATGCACTCTGATGGTAGAAGAGCAAGGTAACATGTAGGAGGAAAATTTATCTATCTATCTATCTATCTATCTATCTATCTATCTATCTATCTAACATTTAGTGGTTCTCTAGTATATTTATAATTCATTTACTCATCCTAGCAGCCTTATGAGATAGCTATTACTATATAGTATTTGGAAAACCTAGGTGTAGATAAGTGATATAACTTGCCTGAAGTCATGTGCTTGGTCAGTGGCAGGTCTAAGACTTGACCTTGTATCTGCCTGATTCCAGAGTCCTTGCTCATGACCATACCACTACACTGCCATTGCCACTTATAATGAACAAATCCAAAATAATGAAGGATCGAGAGAGACAGAGAAATAATACTCAAGCTTTATAACTCTCGCTTTCTGTGTTTATTTCCTATCTAAAGATTACTTTCTACAAGAAGGGGAGAATGATTTCTGAAATGCTCTGCATTCCTATTTAGACTTCTGTTTCAATAGTCTCTTCCCTGAATTATTATTAAATAAAAGATGAATGTTCTGAGACTGATGAGTTATAAGAAATATAAAGATAGGAAAATTCAAACACACTTGTGAAAAATAAGTAGACATGTACTTACTCATGATTCCTATCAAGGCAAAATGCCTTCCAAAGCAATCACTGACATTCATTCATTCCACATAAATATGTTGAGTAATTACTAAGTGCCAGACATTGTGCTAAGTGCCAGGAAGACAAATGTGATCTGTTTCTAACCTCAAGTGCTTCGTAGTCTAGTTATGATAGAAAATTAAACAAAAGCCCAACTCATGAATTTTCTAGTCATCTTTCTAAATTAAAGAAAAAATAACAATGATTTTAAAGAAAAAAATTGCTTTGAATTGATTTTCTAATTAAAGTGATAGAGTTGTAAAAAGTAAGTTGTTCTCATCAATCTCCTGTATGGCCACATGTTTATTTCATTTCCAGTAAATGTTAAGTACTCTCTCACATTTATAATCCAGAATTTAGTAGGAATTTATTTCTTCATGGAGCCATAAGAAAGATTCAAATTATAGATGACTCTAGAAGAAAATAATTTAGAAAATCCTGGAAGGTAATAAATTTGCCTCCTCTTTTTTCTTTATTTTATTTTTTGCCTCTTGGGTTGCACATAAACATTCTAGCTTAGAACTGTATCTGTAGTTGATGACTATCATTTTTTTAACGAGAACCATATCAGAGAATAGGCTTCAGAGAAGTATTCTACAGTAATGGGCAAGGAATGTTCTATGCTCTGCTGAGCAAACTTGCAAATATTCCTTGCCTAATCTGTGCCTGGGTTTCCTTACCTGTAAAATACAGCTGTTGGGTGAGGTGATATCTTGAATCTTCCTCCAGGTATAAAAATGTATAGTTCTTTAAAGAGTTCTTATTGGTTACTGGGTGTTTTCTCTAGTTACCTGCAACATCTTCTTAAGAAATTGGAGACAAAATTCTTCAGGATTCTTAGCATAAACTTGAGTTCATTTTTTTCTGTTGATCTTCACCTGGAATTTAAAAAGTTTTTAAAGCTGAATTGCCTATATTGTTTTCTGGGATAAAGAATATAGGCTGTGTGTGTGTGTGTGTGTGTGTGTGTGTGTGTGTGTGTGTGTGTGTGTGTGTGTTGTGTTGTTGTGGCTACCCTTTTGAAGGTAAAAGAAGAGATGGTGGGCACAGTCCACCATAATGAGACTGATGCTTATTAGGATTTGGGAATTTTGAAAAACTGCTAGCTTCAATGTTAGCCATCTGCTGGGCTTATATAGTCCACCCAGCAATAAAACGTGGGGCTCTCCCATGTGTCCCTCTCTGCTCCTGGGCAAAGGAGTAACAGGCTGAAAGTTCAGACAGATATCTGTGTTCTAGCCCTGATTCTGCACCCAGCTAGTTATGTGATGAGTGACTTCCTTGATCTGAGCCTGTTTCTTCATTGCTAAAGTGAGCTGCATTAGAAGATTATGCTTACCTAAAATGTCTGAGACCTAGATACATTTAACATTATTTTCTGAGTTTAAATAAATTTAGTTTAAAATAGCACAATGTTTTTAACATGGAATATGCATACGCTATTGTACTTCTGTGGTTAAAAGAGAAGTTACCTGCCCAAGAATCATCACAATGGTTGGTGCCTTGCCTGTAGGACCTTAGTGGTATCCCTGAAATTGTCCTTTATTCTTCACACTGCCCTAACTGAACATCAGCCCTGTCCCATTTCATATTCATAGCGGCAGGCACTACACCATCACTGCACCCCAGAAAATAACTCTTACCTTACTACAAGCAGAGGAGGAGTTAAGATGGCCTGGATGGTTCCTCTCTGTGAGTTCATGCTCAACTCAGTTTTGAGTTGAGCTGATGATATGAGACATATGGGACAGGAGCTCTAAGGCAGGGTTTCCCACCCTCAACATTGTTGACATCTTGGCTGGGATAATTCTGCATTGTGGGGCCCTTTCTTATGCATTGTAGGATACTTAGCAGCATCTTTGGCCTCTACCCATTACATGCCAATAGTATTCCCTCCCCCGATTGTAAGAACCAAAACTGTCTCCAGATTTTGCCAAATGTCCTCTGGGGAGCAAAATTAGCCCCAGTTGAGAACTAGTTGTCTAAGGGAAGTCCTTTTGGATGTATGGACTTCCACATTGTCAAAAACAGTCCCTGAGACAAAGAACTGAGTACGAGTAGTTAATTTGCGGAATCGCGGAATTAGGAAAGTAAGTCGGGAAAGGGAGGAAAGCCAATAAAGGGTGTGCTAATGAACAGGATACTGTCATGGTAGCAAGAGGTCAGCTTCACTGGGGGCCTCTGTGACCCTGAAGAACACCCCTAAAAGTTGTCCCATTGAAGAGCATGGAAGCTGAGATATTTAACCTCCATCAAACTAGGGGACAGTTTGTCACCTTCCTATCCTGCCTCACTCCGTCCCCAGAATTTTTTTCAGTTGATTGAGATCCTTTTTAGCAAAGCGTTTTTAAAAATGCCTGGGTAAGAAAAAATATTTGTTTTGAATAATTCTGTCTTTTGGATGTTCAGATTCTCTACTGTAGCTAGGCTGGAAAAATCTTCACAGTCCTTCCCAGAACCAATATTTCAGGACTCTCTACTTGGTGACTTGGGGCCAACCCTGAAGAAGCTGAAGAATAAATGGAAAGAGCACAGCCTGATCCGGAGGTATGGGGTGGGTGGAGAGGCACTCATCCTCTGTCTTGCAAGTTGAATACAGAAATAATCGCAGGAGAACAGGTAAGCCTTCCCACATTTTCAGTTCTCACAGGCACTTTTGTAACCATGACTTCACTTCTGAATTGACATTGCATTGGCTCCCCTGACAGCCTTAAAGAGATACCATCAAGACTTTGTCACATGAATCGAACAATTAAGACTGTGCTCAGGAGACAATGAACTTCAACTGGAATGTGGTGGGGGCAGAGGGATAAAGCCTCAAAAAATTAAGTCTGTGCCAATTCAACCTTCCTGCATCTCCTCTCCTAACCCACCTTAAACCTATTATTGAACCGTTTATCAGTCTGGAGCATAAGGACGGTATGCTGGGAAAATCAAATTTTAGCATAGAAGAGAGAAATAGCTGCCAGTCACCTCAGCGGATGATAAACTGGTGAGTCTCCCTTTTCTTTTTAATAGCACTTGTTTTCTTAACATTAAAACTGTTTACGATAATCCCTTGTGAATCATAAAATTGTATTGCTTTCTGGCAATGAAAGCTTCAATATACAACCACTGACTTAGCCATAGTTCTTGATTTTCCTCCCGGGACTTTCACTTATTCATCTTATTTAGCTCTGTAAAATTGTGGAAAAAGTAGAGAGGGAGGATGGACACATTAATCCGTATTTGACCAACGGGGATATTAATGTGCAGAAGGTAAGTGGCGTGGCTACAGCAACCCTGAGTCTGAGCACTATGGCAAAGCATCTCCTAAATCTTAGGGCTATATACAGTCCTCGCATCTGGATTATGACCCTGGTGGGATTTTCTCTTAAAAAAATTGGCATCTAAGAAAATTCGTCCGGGATTCTGAACAGAAAGCTCTGCCTAGCAGTTTGAAACATGCATTCCTAGGCCAGCTTCGAGGTCTGTGACCTGATTTGTATCCAAACCAGAACAAAGAGCAAAGATTTAACACCAGCTGAGGCTTTTTTAAAAAAAATATTAAGAAACAAAAAATAATCATCCCTTTTCCTGCCAAGCATGGCAATGCAAAGACCAGCCAAGCCCACCTTTCTTGAAAACCCGTGATCTGCTTTTCAAGGGGAGGATGAAAGCCCCAGGAATAGACAATGGTTTTGAAACATTGGCTGACTTTTGAATATTCATGACTATTCTGATGCAAATGAATATTTCAAATTGAGCTGTTGTTGTGGAGGTGCTGTTTGAAATGTATAGGCTTATGAAATTGCTCTTCTAGTTTTGCAGACTCCCAAGAACAACTTCCTTTGCTTGTTTATAATTCTCCTAGAAGGTTTCTTAGGTAGGCTGGAGTTTCAGCTGCTTTCTCTTCACCAAAAACTAGGGCTATGGTTTAGCCTAACCCACTGCAAAACCCTGGCTTTGTTTCATTAGAGCCAGGTCTGATAAGCCCTGCTTGTTCTGCCAGTAGCAGAAGAGGCTGCCTTATCACTCATCAGATTGTCTTTCCTTTGAGGTAACCTCAAACCAAAGCTCACTGTTTCCTGAAGAACAGAGAGAGAGTGAGAACGTTGTGCCGGCGTTTGGGAGCGCACAGCTGACCAGGAAGTCAGGAGGACCATTTGGATTTGGCTGACTTTGCACCAAAAGTGTCTCATCATGATTGGGTGTGGTGCGTGGCTTTGCCAGGTCAAAGGACTTTGAAGAAGACGCATAGATCTGTGGGATGATGGAGACTTAGAGACGTCCAAGGCACAGTGAGTGTTCAGTCCCCTGTGGGGCAACCGTGGGACTTCCTTCCCTTTTTAGGCTGAATACAGTGACAGTGACGGCTGGTCAGGCCCGGGAGGAAGATGGGGGTGTGAGGGAAACAGTGATTGCTGGAGAGCAGAAATGGGTCATGTGAAGCCGAGGTCAGCTTCTGAAGGAGAGCAGTTCGTTGCTGAGCTCTGTCTGAAGCCACTGAAGGAAGCTGCAATGGAGCTTCCTGTCTCTCAACAGATGGAGTGAGCCTGTTTCAGACACTTGGGGGAACAGGGCAGGGAAGCCCTTGTCCCAGGCCAGTAGGATCTCCTTGCTCTCTCTTCAGGTCATTAGTCCACCTGGGCGGTGTACACTTCCTGAAAGGTCGTGAGTGAGTTCCTGACTCCATTCCTTGAAAAATAACCTTTGGAAGTATAGCTTCTCACCTCCTAGTCTTCTCTCCAATCCAGCCCTCCATCCACAAATATTCCATGGATCACTCTCTCCTTGTACCATGTAGAGGATGCTTATCCAGTGAGCACTGTACTTGTTACGTGTCAGTCCCTGTGCTGGGCTGGGAACACAAGGTGAATCCACTGTGGTCCCTGTCTGTTCAGTGCTTCTGGTCTATGGATCCAAATTTATTTCCTACTCCTAGCCTATTCTGTCCCATGATTGTTCTCACCACCATATCTTTTCCTAGGGTGTTTTCTTTCCCTAGATTGCCCGCCCCTTTCAGGTCCAATATTGTGAAACATAGTTCAACTTCTGAGGTGTGCAAGAATTGCCTTTTCTATTCAGCCTCTCTGGTTTCTTTTTTGCTTCCAATTTCTGCAACATATTTGTTCTGTGTAATTTAGTATATAATTTAAAATGGCCTTTCTTAGTCTAGGGAATATTCTGGGAGTATAAACTAGTCATCTTTGAGAGTTCAAGTATTATTTTACCTTTATACTGAATCTCTTCTCAACTTTCCATTTCCATCTCAGCACTCAAAACTGAGCACATACTAAATGCCCAATAAATTCTATTAGTTAAGAGAGTCAGAATGGCTCTGATAAGAACAGTGTACTGGTCTTAACAGCACCCTTCCTCCACCTCCTGCCAACACCAGTGAGAAGTCTGTCCCAGGCTTCTGTTCAAGTAGAGCAGATCTATCCATGAAGAAGACCCTAATATGACATAAGCAAAGATATCGGCAATTCATAACTACCTGAAAGTGTTACCAGATCAAAGGTGTCCATCTGCCTGTTCACATCTAATTCAATGAGAAATACGTACAGTTTTTACAATGAAGAAAGCAGCGGTTTATTTTAGAGAGTTGTAAGTCCTGGAGACACAGGTAAGCTGTCTCTTTCGAAAACCTGGCTCCCTGGGTATCTTGAATGACTAGATTATATAGGGAAAAATAATTAGTCATGGAAACTAAGAGAAAACTAAGAGAGTTGGGGTCATGGGTGCTATTAATTGGACAAGGCTGGAGTAATTGATTGTGTGTGAGTTTCTGGAATCAGCCATGGTGTCATCTTATCTGGTTCCGTGACTGGTGGGGCTCTTCTGCCTCAAAGGTCCTGGGGCTGAAACCCATCTAAAGCCAAGATATTATCCTTAGTTTAGCTGAAAGTTATTGTCCTCCTGCTCGATGGACTTGAGGCTTCATTCTTAGAAGATCTGACACTGGCCAGAACCTTATGTCCTAAAGCTTAATGATTAAAGGGAGTAGCCATACCAAGGTGGAAACCTAAGGATGGAAAACACAGGTGAGCCACAATGCCATCATCTAGCCAAAACCAGCTTGAATCAAAGAAAAAGCTGTAAGTGAAATCTGGGCATGGTTACAAAAAGTAGAAAAGATATCTCTGCAGAGAGTAGACCTCATTTATTTGCTTCCACATTAAGGAAAGTTTCTATTCAACAACAAAAATTGCAAAGGTCATCAAAGGTTATCCTCAGGTGACCTTTGTCAAATTCCTTGACCTTTCTGAGCTTCACTTTCCTTGTCTATGCAATAGAATAACAACACTACTTAATAGGATTGTTGGGAGGATTACATTAGGTCCTGCAATTAAAGCATTTGGCCCAGAATCTAGAAAAGTGTCAATGTTCAATTAGTGATTGCTGTTATACTTGTTGCCATTGCTATTGTCCTTTTAAAATGACATTTCCCAAAGTCTGATAAGTGGATTGCTTGGTGCACATGAGATAATTTTAGGCGGCACTTTGACTTTTAAAACATTTTAATGTGCGCTAGGAAAAATAATCACATTTATGATTTTATGGATATAATTTATGTTTAGTTATTTATTGATGCGTAACAAACCATACCTACACGGAATGGCTTTAAACAACAATGATTTATTATTGTTTCTGATTTGTGATCTGGGCCGGGCTTAGCAGATCTGTTCTGTTCTTCTTCATTCCCATGTCTGGCATCTGAGTTAGGATGGCTGGAACGTTTGGGGCTAGCTGCAATTTTTTTTTCTCCTTCTATATAATCTCTTCAGCCAGGTAGCTGTACTTATTTACATGGTGGCTAAGGGCTCCAAGAGCAAGTTTTCCAGTAGGACAAGTCTTATTATACAAGTGCTTATCAAGTCTCTACTTGCATCATACTTACTAATGTCCCATTGGCCAAATAAGTTGTATGGCCAAGCCCAGGGTCAGTGTGGGAGGGCACAATGGCATGAACACAGGAAGGTGTGGTTCATGGGGCCAGCAGTATAGCAATCTTCCACATGCATAATTTACCCAAGGCCTCATAGCTAGTAGGTAGTCAGGCTGGGATCTAGAGCATTCTGGCTTTGGGATCCATGTCATAACCACCAAGCAAATCTCCTCAAGTAGAGCATTTCAATTATTTATTTCCAAATTTAATGACTTAAAGAAAGAAACATTTTATTATGTTCATTGATATTTTGTGGCCCATGAATTCAAATAAGTCACAACAGTGAAGGCTCATCTATACTTCACTACTTCTAGGACCTCACTGGGAGGACTCAAATTGCTGAGAGCTGGCTGAGGTGGTTTATCTGGGGTTGTAGTTTTCACTGTCTGCTTGGCTCCTCAGTTTTTCCTTACCTGACCTACCATGTGACTAATTTCTGGAAGTCTTCACAGTGTGGCAGTCCAGGGCAGTCAGATCTCTTACTTGCTGGCTTGTCTTCAGAGAGCAAGGTAGAAGCTGCCGGGCCTCTTGGGGGCTAGGCACAGAACTGTCACTGCTTTATACCTGCCACACTCTATTGGTGAAAGGAAGTCACAAGGCCAGTCTAGAGTCAAGAGAAAGAATGATAGGCTCTAACTCTTGATGAAAGAAGCAGCATGAATATGCAGGGTGAGAAGGAATTGATGGTGGCCTTATTTGGAGACTTTCTTGTATAGTATGCTTAAAAACTAAAATACCACTAATTTAAAGCTTTGTTGTTATTGTTATGTTTAATAGAATACTTTTTAAGATAAGTTTTATGTTCCCAGAAAAATTAAGAGGAAGGTACAGAGATTTTCCATGTACCTCTTGCCCCAAACATGCATAGCCTCCCCAATCACCATTATCACCACCAGAGGGGTACATTTGTGGCAATTGATAAACCTAGCATGTAGATACATAATAATCACTCAAAGATCAAAGTTTATGTTAAGGTTCACAATTGATGTTGTATATTCTATGGGTTGGACAAATGAATAATAAAATGTATCCATCATTACAGTATCATACAGAGTATTTTCACTATCCTACAATTCCTCTGTATTCTGCCTCTTTATTCCTTTCTCCCACGACACCTGGAAATCACTGATCTTTTTACTGTCTTTGTATTTTTGCCTTTTACAGAATGTTATATAATTGGAATCATACTTTTTGTAGCCTTTTCAAATTGGCTTCTTTCACTTAGTAATATGCATTTCAGTTTCTGCCATGTCTTTCCGTGGCTTGGTAGCTCATTTCTTTTTAGAAATAAATACTATTCCACTTCTTGAATGTGCTACAGTTTATTTTCCATTCACCTTCCAGAGGACATCTTGGTTGCTTCCAAGTTTGGGCAATTATGAATAAAGCTGTTAGAACATCTGTGTGCATCCTTTTGTGTGGACACACATTTTCATCTTTTTTGGATAAATACCGAGGAGCACAATTGCTGTATAGAATATAAGATTTTAAAGTCAGTCAATCTGAAGAAAAACTTTAAGTAAATAATATTAGATTGAACCATATTTAACAATATTAGATTGAAATTTCTGATTTTGAGGCTTATGCCCAAATATTGCTAATTTTATATGGTTTGGCCTAATAGTTTAATGGTCCTAGAGTACAGCAAAGGTTTCCATAGTGATATGCAAATAAAGTTTGGGAAACATCTTTTAATAGAATTATTGTATTTCTGGTGAATTTCATTTCTTCGTGTCTTTATTTGACCGAAATGTGGAAGATGCTCATTTGGGCAGTTGGCTTTGTTGTTGGTGGTTGTAGTTTGGAAAGAGTTGATGTCAGCTACCACGTGGCAGGTGCCTATTGAACATACTTATTAAAAATATTCTTGACCCAGAAATGGGTTAGCATGTGGGTGATATAAATTTCAAATTGGGAGATGTTCTAATCCCCATTCCCATATAAGCATCCAATCAATGTAACTTGCAAAATGCATAAACATCTATCTGACAGTTTGATTTATAGTGTCAATGGAAGAAATTATTTTTAATGTGTACTGTAAAACTTGAAATACTCAGGAGCTAAGTGAATATGTTTATTGCTACTCACAATCCTGACCTGTTGGTCCCAATAGTTTTGTTTTAACATGGTCTTTTCAATTTTGTTTCCAGCTTAACTACCAATGCCTTCTGTTATAGCTCAGAAGTTTAACGGTTTTATTAACCAGTATTACATGTCAATGGTTACGACCTCTATTTATATAAAAACCAAATATTTAGTCAATTTATTCTGTCTTAATTTAATCTTTATATACCTTCCATCTTTAAGTTCTTAAGTAAGTACTATATTACAATAAAAATGTAGTGATATAATTAACCAGCCATTAAAAATTTACTTCTATAGGAAAAAAAATGTCCTTGACCTAAGGGATCACAGACTTCCCAAGTTTGCTGCAAATCAGACACTTGAGACAGCTGGTGGGTCATTTGATCTTCCTGGGGAGAATGTCTTCTTTTTGAGTCCCAACAGGAAAAGTATTTTCTACATCATCAGGTATTATTAACAGAAACCCTATCAAGCTTGGTGCAAAATTAAGACCATTTTCTGGCAGGGGTTGGCACAAGAAATTAGAAAATGAATCATTGCAATGTTGGCTATCTGTAGTATCTATCTGAGAAGACTGTTTTCCAAAATAAACTGCCAACAATTAAAGAGCCTTTATCTTAGACTGGGTTCTGATGATGAATCAGAACTTCCGAGATGCTGAGGGTCTGATTTAGACACTTCACAGAATTTTATTTATATTCAGTCTCCGCCAGATTAAAAAAAAAATTCCCATCTCCACTCTGGTTGTTTTTCAGCCTGGCGGTCCACTGTAGCGGAAAGATTGTAACCAAATTGGGTAATGTTGCCCTGTAGATCTCCAGGATAAATATCCCAATGTTGTTTGAAAGTTTGGAATTGGTAAAATAATTTTAGGGCTCCTTTCTTTCATCTCAACTTTTTCGGAGTGAAATTTGTAGAAAAGTTTTGCTCAAAAATAGCATCCAAAAATTTTAAATGTTCCAATTGGAGGTCACATCAAGTCCAACAAAATAAAACAAAACAAAACCTCAAAGCATTTTCCAGTAGGCTCTCCTGAAGGAATGCTTCAAAAGGTCTAGATACATCCAAGATGGCTTAAGTCACACGCCTCCCTTAAACCTCAATAAGCGTACTTGGCTCACATTCTAAGTAGCTTCTGAAGTTATTTTGACTGCTCAGCCCTGTCATCAAAAACTTGATGAAAGAAGAGGTTTCATTATGTGTGTGAACGTTCTTCAGCTCATCTGTAAACAGCAGACTAGAAGATGTTCAGAGGCTCAGACCAATAATGTCAAAGCTAATTCAGTCCCTCACAGGTCAAGGCTTGTGACCATGTCTCTAGGCTTTGTAAGAGAAACAAATGCATAGCACTTCTGTGAGCATCTTTTTCACACGTGAAATCTCGCCTTAAAGTAAGTGCACATTGATTTCTCTTGCTCCCAGCTATGTTTATCTTAGGTTCTTTCTCTGGGGATAATGTAGAACTAGTGTTGCCTTTGCCTGGCCAGCAATCTAACACACTTCTTTCTCCTACACCATTTCAGTAGCACATGCCACAATTACACTTTATTATACACTTATTACTTAGTACCGTTAGATTGAATTCTAATATCACATTACTTTTCTCTTATTTGAACACCCCAAAGGATCACTGTGTTCATTTAAAGATCATCATTTCAAGAACATAAATTTATAATTAAATTTGGATGCAGTCATTTTATTTTTTCTTACTCTTGATACAAGTTAAATAGAGATGACAGATTATATTATGATTTCATTGTTGTTGTTGTTTTGTTTTTCACTTTTTAGATGAGGCAACCCTTAGTTGACCTCACAGATTGCAAGGACCTTATAATAGCTTACAATACCTTAGTTTTAAAAATTTTTATGCCTACAGCACATGGTCTTCCTAGGTGGTCTCCCATCCAAGTACTAACCAGGCCCGACCCTGCTTAGCTTCTGAGATCAGACGGGATCAGGCTTGTTCAGGGTGGCATGGTCATAGTATTATGATTTCTTTGGATCATCAAAATGGTCTTAGTTTCACAAATTCTTCATAGAGAAGGATGTCTACGTACATATTTATTTGATATAACCAAAGCAAGAATATGCAGAATAATATTTCTTAGAAATCGCATGTGACTAGTCTTATTTTTCCAACTAATGGCAAGTAAAATTGCCTGGTTAAAAACAGTTTTCCACTCTCGTAGACTTAATTGCCAAATCTTAAAAACCTAGCAAAGAAAAATATCTGTAATTTCTTATTACCAACATGTAAGGTGGAGTGACCTTGCATGCTAAATTTCCAATCAACAGATGCAAATAGTCACATCATGTTTCACAGTACCAGCCATCTGTTCCCAAAGCCTACAGGTTCTCCACTGCAAGAGACATTTAAGTAAAAGAGAGATGCTGAAGCAAATTGTTGGTTTTATAGCTAGTATTGGGTTAGAACATATGCCACATATATTTGAATAGATATAATTTTATTACTTTAAAATTATTTTATTGCTTTAAAAAATGATTGCAAAGGTCTTTGTTTAATATTCAGAAATCATGAAGTAGAAAGTGAGAGTATAATTTCTCCATCGCCATGCCCACCTCAGATATAGCCTCTTTAGACTACTCGGCATATATATGCATGTATACTTATTGTCTATTTGTGTTTCTTATGTGAATTTATTTTTCATCTCCTTTCTTCATTTGAAAAGATAAATTATACTTTTTCTGTTATTGGTTTCTAAGAGCTCTTATAGCTAATACATACCGGCATTAGATTTGTAGGTGAGAGCGAGACTGTATGTTGTGAACAGTAAACAAGCCTTGTGTATATAGAAATAGGAACAAACCCTCTAAACGACTTCTTTTGTGCAAGACCTTTATGTATGCTATTTGTATGGAGCAATTTGCCCTCATTATGAAGGAATGCTCTTTTCTGAGACTGGATATAGTGATTACATTTTACCAACATCTTGGTTTAGTTGTTTTGGGGCAATAAGGTTTAGAGTTGGAATCTGTTCTCTAGCAGAAAATGCCTATGTGGCTGTACTTTGCAAAAATGCATGCTTCCTGTGTCAAGGAGGTAGAGCATAATTAATTCCTTACCTCATATGCATGGGCTACACATAGTGATTTCCTTCCAAAGAGTATAGTACGGAAAGGGGGGGGAATGGCCTTCCCATGGAGAAATGTAGCAAATGCTACCTCAGCCATGTGATCAAGGTTTATATCAATAGTCTGCACCCTTGATATGTGATGAGAATGGCACTTTATTTCCGTGGTCTTCCACCCCTAAATTAGCAACCATAGTCTAACCATGAGAAAAAACACTGAACTAACTGAAATTGAGAGATACTCTCAAATATCTGATTGGTATTCCTCAAAACTGTCAAGGTCACCAAAAACAAGAAAATCTGAAAAACTCATGGCTTAGAGGAGCCTCAAAAAAACATGACTGTTAAATATAATGTGGTATCCTGGATGGGATCCTGGGATAGAAAAGGGCAAAGGTAAAATGAAGGAAATGTGAATAAATTATGGAGCTTGGTTAATAGTAATGACTCATTATTGGCTCATTAGTTGTGACAGATGTACCATAGTAATATAAGATGCTAAAAAATGGATGAATCTGGTGTGGAACACTCTGTACTATTCTTGCAAATTTTCTTTAAATCTCAAACTATTCTAAAATAAAGATTAAGAAAGAAATGAATGACAAACATTTGAATTGGACCGCTTACCCAATTTTCATCTAACTTAGGCTGATTGCGACTGTAACACACTCAGCACTGACCCTAAACCTTTTTGGTCTGGGTAGCCACAGAAAAGGAGGTTTGGGTTAGCAGCCTTTAGGGCTATATGGCCAGACCAATAAAAATGCAGAGCTGGTAGAGACCATAGAAATAACTCCATGAAACCATTCCATTTCACAGATGGAGAAACTGAGGCCCCGAGAGAAGGAGAAACTGAGGCCCAGGGAGAAGAAGGCATTTAGCTTAGGTCCTGTGAATACTGAACTGGAACCCACATCTGTTTCCTAATTCAGTGCTCATTCTTCTCCCTCATTCTTCTCCCTTTGCCTTTCTGCTCAAAACAAAAGCCCGTCCAGTTATTGCCATTCTTTTGTTTTCCCTCATTCTGTCCAAAGATCTGTGGGAGTGCCACATTTCTTAAACATTGAATCAAAAACAGCAGAACACAGGAAATTGGGGATCAAGTTGAGTTGGGTCTGAATCCCAACATTCTTATTGTCTCTGGGCCTCAATTTTCCTTAGCTCCAAATGGCTCTGATAACACCGTCTGTCAGGATTAATGAGATCCTACACATAAAGTCTAGTGGAATCTGACCATGATGAGGCCTCAATCATTAACAGTTTCCTTTCATAAGAATATGCCTTTGTATGTTCCAACAGCATCAGCCTGGATGCCACGGGCCCTTAAGCAGCACATGTGAAGTGGGTAATAATTATATTCAGGGAAGTTTTTCCTGACCAGGACTCTTCCATAGAGCCAAACATTTCTGCAGGGCATTCCTTCACACCACAAATTGTTGTCCATCATAGTAGAGACTAGAGATTAGGGAGAAACTATCCTTTTATTTGGCAAATTAGTTTAAGAGACAGCCGCCTCCTGCAGGGACCTGGGAGTCAGCAGCCTGACTGAATGAACACATCATCATTACGATAAATGTTTTAAATCACAGGCTGGGAGAAATAGAATATGGAGACTTGAAATGTTTAGCTCAGTCTCTAAATATTACTTTGGGTCTGAATTGTCTCTTCTCCCCCAAATTGATAAAAACTGAGATCCATGTTTCAGATGGCATTTAATAAGGACATTATCATGCACTCTATGAGTGCTCTTTTTCCTGCCTTTGATTGCCAGCCCCTTCACTCTCATCTACTACAGATGCAAGCTAAACAATGTGGAAAAACAAACCAGTATTGGATAGTCAATGTTTAAAAGATTCTTAAAAAGTAATGACTTAGCAGCCTTTATTGTGAGGTTCTTAGGAAAGTAGTACTACTTTATCTTAGTTTGGTTCCTTCTAAAGCATCCTGCCATCACAGGCACTTGGGTGCAAGTAGCTTATTGGGAAGATGACTCCAGAAAGAAGAACTGAGGGCATAGGGAAAGTGAAGAAGACTAATAAAGGTATGTGAATGAACGAGCTACTTTCTGTAAGTCTCTCTCTGGGGACTCTCTAAGAAATGGTGTTGAACTCATGTCAAAAGTGTCAGAGAATTTACCCACTGACTTCTGCCCTCCATTTTTCAAGTTTGCCTCTGGAGACACCAACTCCTCATTATATCTACGTCCTTTTGCATTTGACTACATGGCTTTCACAACCTCAAAGAAGGCAAACCAGAGAGACACTATAAAGTATACCTGATGTGGGACTTAGGTTTTAGACGTGGAACAGTCTACCACTGCTGCACTGAAATCAGATGGAATGAGGAACTGTGGCACAACACATTATAGTATCTGCCATTATGGTACATTCTAGAATTTGCTATCTAATACAATAAGCACTAGTCACATTTAATTAAAATTAAAAATGTAGAGTCTCAGTCACACTAGCTATATTTCAACTATTAATAACCACATATGGCTAGTGGCTATTGTACTGAACAGAGTAAATATGACTATTTCCATCAGAAAGTTCTATTGAGCTATTCTAGAGGATAACTTCTGGGGTCTCTTTAGTTCTGTAGGCTCTGACAAGCTTATAATGATTGAATATCTATTAGTTAGGACAGAGTAGGTTTTGCTACAACAACAAATAACCCCCAAAATTGATGGCTTTAAACAGCAAAGATTTATTTCTTACACAACAAGTCCAATATAGGATCCAGATTGAAAGAGAACCCAGCACCAAAAAACTGTCAATAGCCAAGGCAGAAGGAAGAAGAGCTCTGTGAGTCTTATACTGACAATTGATGCTCTAGACTAGAAACAACATGCCATTTCCATTCACAGCTCATTGGCCGGAATAAGTCAGGTAATCCCACCTAAGCACTGTGGAACTAGTACTTCAGAGAAAAAAACTGGTTATCAGTGGAAGGTCTGTTGACTACCTGTCTTGACATGATCATGTATTCATTTACTTACTCCTGCATTTATTTGACAGATATTTGAATATCTTCTGGGCATAGTATTGAAGCTACAGATATAGAGATGAACAACCAGGCATGATTTCGGCTCTTATAAAGCTTACTTACCATTTGCTGATAAATGACCATGAAAAGAACAATTACAGTGAAGGGAGTAAATATTCTGATAAGAAAAGAACAAGGTACTTCAATATCAGCAAAGCAAGCAGTTTTCATGCATATCAATGAGATAACTAAAACCGTAAGTGTTTGTCCCAGTTAAGGAGTCCAGGACAAGAACTAGGATAGGAAAGTGAGGGCCTTGGGTTATTATTACCTTTGCCTCCATTTGCTCCTTTGTCCCATTACTGAATAAAGCCCAAGAGAGGTGTTTAGCTAACCCCTGCCAAATGGTGACTTTGACTTCATGTATCTTGGGCAGGTGCCTGGCGGTTGCATAGGAGTTTGCCTGCGTTGGGTGTACTAGCTCATGCTCACAGAATTCAATATGGTACTCAGTGCTGGTGTTCGCAGCACAGAGCCTGAGCTGGGCAGCAGGCATGGGAGCCAAAAAGCCCTTCTTAATTGTCCCTTAAGGAGGTCACATTATACCAGCCAAGAGACCAGGGCCACTCTAGTAAGTTTCCATGGCTTTGAGAGTGGAAGAAGCAGGGAGCTGTGGCAGGAGGTGCTGCCTGGCGCCTCTTGCTCTCTTCCAGGTTCTCTGTGGGTGTTGGCACTGTGCTCTTATCATCTGACCTGCCTGTCCCCAGAATAGGACGTTTAGCTAAAAGTCACAGTTCAGTTCCTATTATCTGCTTTAGGGGACGTTTACAAAGTGCAAGTTTATTAAATTCTGTTTTCCAATGATATATCTTTTTCTTTATTTTTTTCTCATTTAAATGTATTCATTCAAAATAGACATGCTAGAAGGTAGCATATTGATTAACTGCATGGACTCTGGGGCTAGACTTTCTGGGTTTGCAACCCAGCTTTCCCCTTACAATGTGTGACCCTGAGCAAGTTATTTAATGCTTTGGGCCTCGGTTTTCTCACCTATAAAATGGAGAAAATAAATGTACCTACTTCAAATGCTTGTTGTGAGCATTGACTTATAAAGCATAGTAAGCACTCAAATTAACTTATGTTATATTATGATTATCGGTGTTGTCAATATTATTATTACTAAACACTGCTGAAGTGCTCACCAGCACACTTTTTTGTGTTAGGGCTGGCGAGATACGAAGGTAGACAAGCAGCTGGAGAAGAGCACTATGGTTAAAGTAACAAGCTCTGTGGCCTGGGTTCTGTCACTAACTGGCTCTTTGAATTCGGATAAGCTACGAAATTCTCCAAACTTCATCTGTAAAATGTGGATAAGGATGTGCATGGTTTTTGTAGGGATTTGGCTGAGGTAATGTATGTACCCAAACGTTTAGCACCAAGTGAACACTCAGTACAATTTGGTGGTAGAAGTAATGATAGGGAGAGAAGAAACAGCGGGTGGTAGATGAGAGAAGATAAGCATATACTATATGGTTGTACTTGAGAAGCGCTAGAAAGGGGTAGAAACCAAGGGTCCCAGTAAGGAAGCAGTGATCTCAGAAGGTGGCATCATGGAACCTGGTTCTTGATGGATTGGTAGGGGTTGATCAGATAGGGAAGGAGCGGGGAAGCATTCCAAACAGAGAAAGGAGCAGGCCTTCAATTCCAAGCTATCTCATCTTATTGAGTATACAATGGGGAGCCATTGAAGGATTTCGAACTGGAAAGTGACCTGGATACTGGGATCAAAGAAGGAAATCAAAAGGCATTTACACAGGGAAATGGGGCCAAGTAAAATGTATCTCCAATAGGGTAAATAGAAAAATAATATAGTGACATTTAGAACACTTACTCTGTTCTTGGCATTGTTCTAAGCACTCGGATTAATTCATTTTCATGTTCACAGCAATCCCATTGGATAGCTGTTCCCGTTGTCCACAAGTGATAGATGGCACAGAGAGGTTAAGTTACTTGCCCAAGATTACACAGAGGGAAAGCTCAGGTCCAGGATTCAAACCCAAACAACCTGGCTCTAAGCCCATGATGTGTACCTACACTTTTTGAGATGCTTGCACCCTTATGGGCATCAGAGAGGGCGAGGGAGAAACAGAATATACAGAACTTGAGAAATACTGCTGCTCCAATGAGGAATGATACAAGGAGCAATTTAAAGCATGGCTGGGGTGTTTGCTTGGCATGGGTGAACGCTTGTTCTCTGAAACATGAGAGAAAGAGGAACTGTGAGTAAAAGGGGGCAGGGTGAGATGAGGGCAGTTGAGGGATCTCCTGAGGAACAGTTCAGACGTTCTCACTCATGGAAGAGTTGACAGGAAGGTGGCAGAGGGGCGGTACTTGCGAGGTGCTCATAAAGAAGAAGTGGGCTTTTGAAAGTGTCACTCCCTGACCACATAATCTAACCAAAGTTTTGCTGTGCCAGGCTAGGCTCTCTCTGGGAGGGAAGTGTAGCTTGAATTGGACTGGCTGGACTCTGGTCCATGCTCTGTCAATTCCAGCTGTGTGACTTTGGATATGTCACCTAACTTCTCTGCATCTCAGTTTCCTTGTTTGAAAACCTGGGTTAGCTACCTCATAAGGTTGTTTGAGGACTGGACCTTTTAGTTTATGGAGAGAGCTTAGGGCTGAGGATAGTTAGCACTATGCAACTATTAGCTATTATAATTATTGTTGTAATTACTTTTTTCTATAATCCCAGAAATCCTGATAACCCAGGACAGAGAAAGGAAATGGTAGTGGACAGGCATCTAGGTCTTGCAGGTCAAACCCCACAGCCCAGTGGCTGGAGCACAGGGACATTCATGATGCTTCAGGTTGGAGATGTGTGAAAAATGAATCTACCTCTGGTCGAGTAATTTCCTCATTTTTCTAGTGATCAATTTCAGAATCATCTGGAGAACTATTCAGATTCCTACCATGAAATCAAATGTGTTCAATAGAATGCTTACTAATAAGATACCAAGCCCAGGGGAAACATGGAGGCTTATAAAAAAAAATAACAGACTCACTAACAAAGGAACTTGGTTAATCTGTGCTTCAAACCACAGATGTTGCCACCCCCTCATAAGGGTTTCAGTTAGTTTAAAAGCCTTTCCCTCAAATTTCCCATTTTGGGGCAGACATTCTGTCACACAGATGTCTTACTCCTCGAACCTAATGACATTAAAGATTCTGATCACCGTCAGAACTGAAGATGTTGGGACAGATAACTTATGAACAAACTTCCTGTGATATGATGAAGTCATTTGTGATCATACTGTGGTATGTTTTTAGCATGTACCATGCTCAATTGATGATAATTCACTGTATCAGCAATATTTCTGACTCAATCAGTCAGCATCTCAGCTGAGCTGAATTTCAGAGACACCATCTTTTGATGCTGGGAACCATATGAGAGGCCCCTGTATTCCTATTTGCCTGAGTCTTTGGGAATTGATGAGGTTCAGGGAGATGGAGATGTACCCCCTAACTCTCCAGTCTATGCCCCCATGCCACCACAGGCTTACTGCTCTCACTAAAGCTAATTGGGACTTACAGATCTTTCTTTTAAACATGCATAGTTATTCAAAGAATTCTCTACAGTTTATTTTCCACTACCCTGTTCTATCAGCACCTCCAGGGGCTGCCTAAACACCTGAAGCAGGGGCAGAGGTGTGAAAGGAGTGCAGAGGACATGGCAAGGCTTCCAGAAGCTTTTCACTTTCTTTGCAAACTTGTCCAGCATCTTGTGACCCTCCATGCTGAATGCTACTGAAAGATGACCACTTGGGTAACTTCATAAAAAGGCTGCAAAATAGGTACTTAAATGAAGAAGAGGGCATTATAGGTTCTTAAAAATCACAGACATACAGCTGCAAACCAAGGAACCATAAGTACTGGCCACCACCATAAGGTAGGATTAGGCAGAGAAGGGATCTTCCATAGATGTTTCAGAGGAAGCATGGTTCTGCTGAAACTTGATTTTGGGCTTCTAGCCTCCAGAACTATGAGATAATAAATTTCTATTGTTTTAAGCAAAAACAGAAACAAAAATCAGAGGACCATCTCTAATTTAATAAGCACTTTTACCAGAGGTTCTAGAGGTTGGCTCCACATTAGAATTACCTGGGGAGACTTAAAAAGCTCTGATGCCCAGACCACACCTCAGAACAAATAAAACAGAATCTTTGGGGTAAGACCCCAGTATCGATATTTCTTGAAAGCTTCCCAGTGCTTTCATGTAAGGATGATATACATGGCATTGGCCATGTGCCTTATGCATATTAACACATCTAATCCTCACAACTATCTTATAAAAGAGATGCAAACATTGTTCCCCTTTTACAGATTAAGAGCTAGTGGCACAACAAAGTCCAGTGCTTTGTCCAAGGTCATACGGTTGGTAATTTCCATAGTGTTAATTTGGAACCCGCTATCTGGCTCCAGAGTCCATGATCTTAGCTAACAGGTTCATTTTCTCTCATGACATGGGAAACACAAATTTTTGGCAAAGCCTCCTACTGTAAAGTCATCATAGAGCAGGGGATGGAGACACTGTATCTACTTTCTGGGAAGCTGAGTAAAAGATCTTCTGAAGCAATGCCATAGTTATAATTAGTGATTTTTAAAAATTTCTACCAGAAAGTGCAGACTTTCCTATTCCTCTCACAGATTGAGGATAAAAGTTTCAATTTTTCCTTTTCTTTCCCATATCCACACAGAAAGATCCAGAGCTAGGCTCCAGGCAGAATTAAGTGGCCAGTGGTCTTCTATGTGTGGTTAAGTTCCAGCCCATGAGTTTGAAGCCTTACTGACATGTGTGTTAGGATGGAATACTCATCAGATGTTTGTCTAAAAGTGGTCTGCTGCATTATTAGATGGGCTGAAAAGCTGAAGAGAGAGAATGAGGTTGGAAGGCACACTGTATCTGTTACCAATTCTTTCCCCAAACCAGCCCTGGGACCCTAGGCAAGTGACTTCACTTCCCTCTTCAGTGAAATGAAGAGTCAGATTCCATTTGAGATTATATCTCAGTTCAGCCAAGAGATATGTTTTGTTTGGCCCTCATAATGCTTTCAAAATTTTTGAATTAATTGCCAACATTTAAAAATTGGAATCATTTGAATCTAAGTCTAGATTGCCAGGTTCTCTTAAATAATTGGAAGAGACACTCTTGCTACACTGGGTCCAATAGTGTAACCGTGGGCTGGAGTTAAGAGACGGACTCTTTTTAAATAGGGCATTCTCTCCCTAGATTTCCTCATTCCCTACCTGGCCAACATCTCTGTTCGCTTACCCTCTGTCCCCTGCAGGAACTGGAAACCAGATGATAGTCCAAAGTCTCTTCCAGAAGTTGAGATTTCTGTACTCATGGAAACGTAAAACCTGTGAGGCAGGGATGAAATCTTAGAGACTCAGGCTCAGTCAATATTTTCACATAAAGTTAAGAACAATCAAAGTAAAACTGATAAAAGTAATATTCTCTATTAGATACTTTCCTATGTTTTATCTTTAACGTTGACACATATAATTTACAATGTTTGGCATACTCCCTGTGCATTTTTATATTCTGGCTCACTTTTGGAAGACATAAACAGGGACAAACAAAAGCCATAAAATGTTATGAAGAAATTGCATGGTCAAGAAGAGAAAGGACACCAGGATAATGTGTTCTCAGGACAGTCTGAAATTACAGAGGAACTACCTGTTCTTCAAAACAAGATCATTTGAAATAAATTCCAGGAAAATATGTCGGGTGGGTGCCCAGTATGATGTTGTTTTTACACAGACCACATTCAATAAAGCTGTCTTCTTGTGATGGGATGTGAAGTTCTCAGGGAGCTGGGCTGTTTATTTAGGAACTTTCAGATGACCACATAGTCACTTGAGATCACACATAAATCTTAACTATTGTTGACTCTTAGAGCCCTTCATAGACGACACTAATAAAAATACAACTGAATGCAGATGATAAGTGATTTTAAGTCCCTCTGACTACTCTCAACTTTCTTGTATTTTCTTTATTTTTTACTGGACTATTTATGAAAATAAAATAATGTGTACAAATATCAAATAGACTAGAAAAATATAAAATGAGAAGCATATGTCTCTTCTCCTTATTTTTTACTGAAATACACGTAACATAAAATTTACCATCTTGACCACTTTAAAGTCTACCATTCAATAGCGTTAAGTATATTCACACTGTTATGCTTTCTCCCCAATATTTACCACACTTATATTCTTCGATGTTCTTTCATAAAATTATATGCACATTTTTAATTATTTATTCAAATGTGTTTTTCTATATCTTTCAAAGTTTCTATGTTACCACAGACCAGTCTTATGTGTTCTTTTTAGTGGCTGAGGAATATTCTATTTTTATGGATAGACCAGAGTTTAGTTAAACTTTTTTTTAAATGGATACTTAGGTTCTCTTGAGATTTTGGCTATTAGCAAAATAAAAAAAAATTCTATAATGAACATATATGACACGTATATGGCCTACAGACAAGTATATCTCGTGGGTAAATTCGCAGCATTTCATAAACTGAGACACTAGTTGGGTTGACACTTTTCTATCTGAAAATTGATATTCTTTGCATACTAAGAGATTTAAGATTGATAGAAGACTTATCATAAATTATAATGGCATAGAAAATAAACTGCAGTGGTAACCTAGACTCTGGAATTAGAGGATCTAATTAGAAGATCGAAGTCCAAATGAGGCCTTGAGCTACTTGCTCATAACTTCACTTGCCTCATCTTCCTGGAAAATGGGATTAATAAGAGTAACTGCTTCTGAGGGTTGTTGAGAGGGCTAAATGAACAGTACCTGGCACACATTAAGTATTACATATATTAGTTATATTTTATTTCTCTTTATTTATTCATAAATTTAAGTCTGAGATTTTAAGTGTAGTAGCTTTCAAGATATATGTAATTTTAAGATTTTAATATCCTAACATTTTCTTTTATAACTTGATTGCTAAAGTATCAGTAAAATAGACAAAACTCATCAACATACCAAAACTATACTATGAAAGACCTCACATGTATCCAATTGATTCTTGCTTTCCTCCATTTCTTTAGGAATACTTTCGATTTCCCATACACACACACACACACACACGTGTGTGTGTGTGTGTGTATCACATGGAAATTGCACTTACTTTTCCTGAACTTTCTCTGGGTCAAATGGAGCCAGAGCACAGGGACAATCTTCTGAGAGAACAATTTTTTGCACCCCTGCAAACATCTAAAAATCTCTCCTATACTCAGCTTTCTCAAGGTACCTGAAATAACTCATTTTCTTTTAGTAAATGAAGTAAGTCAAAAGAATCCCTGTATCATTTTTCTCCCTCAATTGCCCAAATTTGGGTGGTAGAAGAGAAGGGATGCAGTTTCACCAACAGCCCACCTCCCTGACTAACCTCTGGCTTTCTGCTTGGGTTCCAAACATCTTACTTTGTGTCATTGAACCCAAACCCTTCATTCTTTGTTCCAGACTAGCTCTTTCTCATTACTCTTTATTGCTCTGATTAATGATCTTTCTTTGATACTAGTAAAAGATGGTTCAGGTGAAGCAACAGAAACACTGGCCAGGGAGAAGCTGTTGACAGGAAAAATGATGGAGTGGCAGGTGCAGGTGGAATATGCCTAATGCAGTGGCTGTAGCAACTCTTGAATTGGTCCTCATCCTACTAGTCAAAAGGCCCTTAGGTTCCTGGCACTGCTTTGTGACCACAAGAGGTCCCTCTATTCTTTGTTAATCACTACAAAGAAACAGTAAGAGATCCTGTAGACCCCCATCTTGGAGACTGAGATACAAGTTGCTTTGCTGTGAGAAAGAGATTTTGGGGCTGTTTGCTGTTTGTTTTTGCAAAGCTTGCTATTGATTCTTGAAAAGGTGTGTGCATCCTGGTACAGTGGTTCTGGGTTCCCCAAACTGCTCCCAGTTAGCTATGGACTCAACTTCAGGCATTGCTGGGTCTTTAGAGCATGATGAGATCAGGAAGATGTCCCTTTAGAGGATTCACCTTGAAAACTAACAGAGAACCTAAATATTTATTAATCACCAACTATGTGCTAGGCTCTGTTTTAGAAAACTCGGGAAGACAGTGAATAGAATAGAGAAAGAACCTACTTTCTGGAAGCTTAAATACTAATGAGGGCAGTTATAAACAGATAAACATTCAATATGATTACAATGGTAAAGTCTATGAAAAAATAAAGAAAAGAAAGGTCAAGAGTAACAGGAGCAATAAAATGAAATAAAATGCATCATATAGGAAAGAAAGAAATATAACTATCTCTATTTGCAGATAATGTGATCTTATACCCAAAATATTTGAAAGAATCCACTAAAACATGAACTAATAAAGGATTTTTGTCAGATGCAGGATACAACATATACAAATTACACGAAAATCAATTGTATTTCTGTACACTTACAATGAACAATCTGAAAAAAAATTTATTTACAATAGCATCAAATAGAATAAAATATTTACAAATAAATTTTAACATAAAAATTGCAAAATATAAACTCTGGAAACTACAGAACACAGTTGAAAGAAAATAAAGAAGATCTAAATAAATGGAAAGACATCCCATGTTCATGGATTAGAAGACAATATTGTTCAGATGGCATTACTCCCCAAATTGATTTACAACCTTGAGGCAATATCTGTTGGGTTCTTTGTAGAAATTTGCAAGCTGGAGGATTTACTTCCTAATTTCAAAACTTACTATAAAGCAATAATAATCAAAGATTTACAGGTCAATTGGATAGCCATAAGCAAGATAATGAATTTGAATCTTTACCTCTCACCATATAAAAAGATTAGCTCAAAATAGATCCAAGACTTACATGTAAAGCCAAAACTATAAAACACTTAGAAGAAAACATATGGGTAAATTTTCTTGAACTGGGATTTAGCAATGGCTTCTTAGATATGACACTAAAGTACAGTGACAAAAACAAACAAAAACAAAACAAACAAACAAAAATTGTACTTCATTAAAATAAAAAAATTTGGACTTCAAAGGACACCATCAAGAAAGTGAAAAGATACCCATAAAATGGGAGAAAAAAATGTATATATTTTTTAGAATCAAAAGGAAAGTATATTAGAAAAGGGATAACACTCTCCAGACAGAATGTGGTCTCCTTGAGCAGCAGAGAGATAGAGGAACAGAGAGAAAGACAGTCTGGGAAAAAATAGTTTTAAATCATATTTAGGATTTCACATGATTAGGAAGTGAAAAAAGTTAGGAACTTCATCTATGACTAGTGGGAGTGTAAAATGGAACAGCCACTTTTGCCAATAGTCTGGCAGTTCCTCAAATGATTAAACATAGATTTACCATTTCATCTAACAATTCTACTGCGAGATATTGACCCAAGATAAATAAAAACATAAAGTATACATAAACATTTATACATAAATATTTATAATAGTATTATTTATAATAGCCAAATGATGGAAACAACCCAAATAAAATAAATAAAATGTAGCATGGCCAGAGAATGAAACGTTTATTTAGACATAAAAAGGAATGAAGTACTGATACATACTATAACATGAAGGAGCCTTGAAAACATCATGCTAAATGAATCAAGACAGTAACAAAAGACTACATATTATGATTTCATTTATATAAAATGTCCAGAATGAGAAAATATAGAGGCATAAAGTAGATTATATAGTTTCTTAGGACTGGGCTTAATGCTGGAGTAAATGGGGAGGATTAGAGAGTGACAGCTAAGGGGGACAGAGTTTCTTTTTAAGGTGATGAAAATGTTCTATAATTGATTATGGTTAATGGTTGCACATCCTGACAGCCTAATAGAGTGGCATTTATTTCAGCAGAGACCTTCAAGAAAGAAGGAATGAGCCATATGGATGCTTGGAGAAAGAAAGTCCCAGCAGAGGAAATAGCAAGTATTAAGTCCCTATGGTAGGCATATGCTTGGTAAATTTGAAGAGCATCAGGGAGACCCAAGTGGCAGAAGCAGACTGAGTGAGGGGTAGAGAAGCAAAGAGAAGAGGTCTAAAGAGCAGGCAGAGGCCAGGTCATGTAAGGGGCTTGTAGACCATCTTGGTGAAGATGGAATTTTTACTGAGTGAGATGGAGAGTTACTGCAGAGTTTTGAGGTGACATGCTCTCACTTTCATTTTACAAAGATAATTCTGGCTACTGTGTGATGAATCAACTGTAAGGCAGTGGTCCCAAACCTTTTTGGCACCAGGGATCCATGCTCATATGAGAATATAATGCCTGATGATCGGGAGGTGGAGCTGAGGTGGTGATTCTAGCCCTGGGGAGTGGCTGTAAACACAGATGAAGCTTTGTTTGCTTGCCCACCACTCACCTCCTGCTGTGTGGCCTGGTTCCTGACAGGCCTCAGACTAGTAGCAGTTGGAGGTCCAGGGGTTGGGGACCCCTGCTGAAAGAAATGGAGTGCAAAGGAAGTGGCAAAGTCAGAGAAGACACCATTGATGCAGACCAACTGAGATGCCATGGGTTTTTCTAGTTAAGGGGACTGGACTCACAGTGTGAAAACTGCACAGATCATTTAAAACAGAATTGCCTGGAAAAAAATGTGTGACAACCATCTAAGGTGCCTAAAGCTGTTTGCTTTCAATTTCACTTTTCAATTCCACATGATATTAATTAATTGTGTAAGAATGTGTTTTGTATCGGTCTTCCCCATTAGACTGGGAGCTTTGTGGATTTTCAGAGCCATGTTTATTGTGTTCTCTGCCGTATCTCTGGTGTCTAGACCAGGGTTTGACACAAAGTAGGTCCTCAAATGAACCGATGAATAAGTAGTTGTCTTCAATTATCTTGTCTCTTGTGGTTCTTATGGGTGGTAAAGACGTTAGGTAACCACCTAACATCTGTGCCTTCCACTTCATTTCCCCGCCTCCCTTGCAATTAGTTGTGGCCATATGACTGCCACTGGCCAGTGAAAAGTGAGCAGAAATAATGTATACCAAAGCAACTAATATCTAATACGCATCTTCCATCCCTCTATTCCTGTACTAAAATGCTCTTGAAGTCCACACGTTCCAGATGGAGTCGTTATAAGATGAAATAGGACCACCGGACCTATGTAAAGATTTACAAGAGTAAGAAACAAAACTTGGTTGTGTTAAGCCGACAAGATTTTTTGTGTGGGACAGCATGTATTACTACTTTAACCCATTATGTTTTTATTCCATTTTTCACTAGTACATACAGAGCTTCACAATACCACAGTGTTAGACTATTGAGGATAATGAGAGCTGGAAATTGACCATTGCCCCTGAAGTTTATTTTTTTTGTCATCATTTCCTTCTATAGTTAGATAGTTTATGCTTTTTCAAATATTCCTATTGCAACTGAAATCGTGATAGTAGAAGAGTGGCTCACTTCATAATTTTCAGAAGACACTTAGTGTAGTTGGACCAGACACCCTCCTGAGAATCATGGAGGCAATCCAGTCAAGTTCTAATAAATAGGGCTGGACCTTCTCCCATATTTTTTCCAGTAATTAGAGGCAAAAATGTGAAATCTCCATTCATCTGGGAAAAGGGGTTGGCAGCTGTTAGGATGGGATGAACACTGACTGAGCTTCATTTTGAATGTTCCTGGCTTGATTTGTTTATTTCATCTCTATTCTGCCCACTCAACTCCTTGCTAGCCAGAAACTAGTCTGTGGTTTCTAGAAATAAAATGAAGGGAAAGATAGTTAGGATAATCGAGATTATGTTTTATTTGTAACACTAAGCCAGTGAACCCACTATTTTTACCTGTTATATTGTAGTTAAGAGAACACATTTTGAAGATCAATAAAAATAGCTTACTTTAATAGGAAGATGAACACCCAGGCAGAATAGAATTCATGAGAGTATCGACAGAGCTCAACAGTAATCTTAGCATCTACTATTTCCCCTGTACTGACCCAGCCAACCCTCACAATTACAGAAGATAATTCCTTGCAATAATTTTTTTATTATCTGTCTCTCACTGGTTCTGATTCCCTGGTTAACCTTGACCGATACACAATACTAGATACCTATGAAGTAATCCATTTTAATCATTATCGTCAGCTTTCAGCTTACAGAGCTAGACAAGAATAACATTAAGATGAGTAAAACAACTCGGTTGGCCTCATTGGTGATCCCACCTACAGTAAAATATGAGCCAGGGGTCACCATTTCAGGTGGCTTCAAAGTGTCTGAGAATGGGTAGAAAATGGGGGATGGAACTAAATGGGAAAATCAGATGCCATACCACAGCTGGTCATGGTTAGATAAGTCAGCAAGAGGCTTGGTGCCTTGAGTAGCAGTTCCAGCAAAGTCATTACTCACCATCAACACAGCACGGTAGGTGGCACCAAGTATAGATTATACCCAAGAAGGCCCATCTTATTTGCTTTTAGATGACCAGCTTTTCTCCCTTTTTAGATATTAAAGGTGGTGCCTGGCTCATATTCCATTAAAGCCTTCATGGAAAACACCTGAGAAACGGTATTGCCAGTGTCTGTTCTGGGCTCTAGAATGGAAACTCAGGTTTCCATTGTCTGGTGTATAAAATTTGAGGAGTGGACTTCCCCAAGGTTTTTTTTCATTCTATGATTTTCTTCGACAAGCCTGAGAGCTTGCCTTATGAGTTAGAATGGTCTTCAAAGTAAAGAATGTGTGGGCATGGATTTGGTGGGCTCCCCTCCGAGAATTTGAACTGTAGCAAACCAGCCTTATCAAGAGGCTTACCCCAGTGTGTGGGGGCTTCAGCCCCCTAACACTTCACAAGTCTACCTTCTGAGAGACATTTGCACAATGACAGGAATTCTTGTGAAACTGAAACCTCTGCCAGTTGCTGTTTATCACAGTTTCTCGATTTGCTTTTCAAGCACCAGATTGTGAGAGAAATACCTTCACTGCTGAGATATCACTGGTTTTCTCAGATTCCCAGGGGGCATACTGTGACCTGAGACCGGGGGCCAATACGTACAGAACCTTCTAGAAAAGGAAGACCAGTGTAGGGGCAAGGTGAAAGGGATCCTCCAAATTTGGATCGAGATTCGTTTGGCTGAGTAATGAAAAGCAAACAAGAAATCTGATAAACTAGTTCTTTCTAAGTCCAACTATGGATCAAAAATCAACCAACATATCGAAAAAGATCAATGCTTCTAAAATCAGAGAAAGGGCCACCACAGAAAGCGGTTTCAAGCCTCCAATGCCACAATTCCAGAAAGGCATAAATAGTGCAATTTTTAATCAGTGGTCAATTCTGAAGTGAGATTACACGGTCAAACGTTTCTGTCTGAGCAGAATGGCCATGGGACTGCTAATTCATCTGTATAACGAAAAAATAACTTTTCACGTATTTCGTGTGGTTCGTTCCCAAATCTATGTAGGTGCTATGGTGAGGAACAAAATACAAATTAATCTTAAAAGCCTTATGAATTCCTAGCAGCTTTCAGTCTTTCGACTACTCAGAGTTTAACTACTTTCACATGGGATCTTTAGCACTTAGTTTTCACTTTGAAAGAGGGTCCTTTAAGCACAAAGTTTGGATCCTCTGCTCAGGTGGTGCCCTCTTGGGAGAGGGAAGGAGAAAAGAGTCTGCGATGCCAGGCTCTGCCCAGCCAGCCTGCCCTCAGCTTCGTGGAGTCCCGCCAAACCCACAGTTGCTGGTTCTGTTCGCACACTCCCCCACCCCAGTTGTCAGCAATGAAAGATATCCTCAGCTGTCCACAACGAGAGGGGACGCAGAGTGAGGCCACCAGGCCTGCCAGCATGTGTGCCTTAACCTTTAAAGCACAGCCCTGTGTGATGGCAAGGCAGTTTAATGAAAATCTCTCTGGAGCTCAAACTCAGCTGTTTTCCTTCCTTCCTTCCTTCCTTCCTTCCTTCCTTCCTTCCTTCCTTCCTTCCTTCCTTCCTTCCTTCCTTCTTTCCTTCTTTCTTTCTTTCTTTTCTTTCCTTTTTAAAATTTCATCTTGCTGCTTTTTTCTTTCTTGCTGGGCTGCATTTGCATTTCCCTCAGAGTGTGTGGTTCCCATTTCAGCCAGCAGATCTCAGGTAACCACAGTTTTGTTTCTAAAATGTGATTTTCTGCTTTTTTCTCACCTACTGTCTTTTGTCTTTGGGAAATGGGGATATTTAGCCACATAAAATGTGGAGATTCCCTTTCCAAGACTTTTCTTTTAGAATAAGTCAGTCCAGATCTGAGTCCACAAAAAACTCATCTCTGTCTTTAGCATTAACATGAAATATAATAAATGGGTTAAGTTATATTACATGAAGCAAAATGGTAAACTTGCAATTTTTCTGCCTGTGTATCTTCTGTGTAGGAAAACCACGATATTGGATTTTGGATATGCTGTCCTATTTTTTAAGTAAACTCCAACAGTTGATATCATATTTTCAACATGAATACATATATATCTGGAAATATCCTAGCCTTCATTTCATAAAAGCCTCCGTCACTTCTTCCTGCAGGAATGACCAAATATTAGACATCATATCTTTCCCTTCTCAAGCATCCCTGAAACTAGCTTTATACATTAAGCTGGTTATGCTGCTTTCAGATGGATTTCCTAAATTGTTGGTGTCAAGTATTTTGCTCTCTTTTCTTGATACTCAACTTCTATTTATAGTGAATAGATGATCAGAAGCCAGGGTCAAGGGCAGTTGTTGTTTGGTCAAGCCCAGCTGTTGCATGCTGATTGGTAACTGGCAAGGTGTGGTGACTGCCATCTGGCCATGCCAGGTCTTGATAGCACTGCCAGCGTTTGTTTAATTCAAGCAAAAGCAGTTAACTTCAGCCTGCTTTGCAGAAGCAAACCCAGTTAGCTGTTTTGAACACTTCAGGTAGTCAAATTGGTTCCTGAGTACAGATGCAAGGTGAAAATTAAAAACTGTTGTCTGAGGTCATAGGGTCAACCAGGACACACTTTTTGTCTTTCCTCCTCTTTAGGATTCAGAGACGGAAACTTGTGTATCTCAATCCCTTTCTGACATACAGCATTGAGAACTTTGCAAAACATAAATGAGAAAACTAATTTCTGTAGCTCAGAGGGATGACTATTTTCATCGCTCTCCAAGTTCCAAAAAAGAGAGATGTATTACACCAGTCATATGAATTAACATGGCATCATGGATCAGTACCACTCAGAAATTAGGTCGGTCCTAAGAGAAATCAGGCTATGATTACATTAAATATATGTTTTTTGGGGGGAAACAGAGCTGAAGTCATGGCTTTTTAACTGGCAGATTATAGGTAATGCTATTGAATATCCCTGCACTGTAAGAATTGAAGGACTGGTGGGGAAGCCTGCTCTGGAGGTTGAAACGTTACTGGGATGGATTCAGAACTCTTGGAAGGACTTATGCAAGTCCTCTTTGTACTTGCAAATGACTTTCACAATAATTTCAATCGTTATTAATCAGCAGGCATTGTGTGAATGACAGATACTATATAGTATCTACAAAACAATCCTCAGGATCTGATATTCTATAATCATTTTCCCCATCCAAGGAATAGCTCCCTTTTTCAGGAGAGGAAACTGAGTCACAGTAAGACTAAACTCTTCCGTGGGAAGCAAGATGAACCTTGACCTCAGTTTCTCTCTTGGGAGTGAAGGACCCATATGGGTGATGTGCCAGGAACCCCTCCTTCCTTCCCTTGGGGAGTTCTCAGGGAAATGGGCTCCTTCGCTGGGGACAGATATTTTACTCTGAGGATGAAAATTAGTAAGTTCTCTGGAGCTTAAAAGTTTCATTTGAGACTCTTAAAATATATAAACTTTTGACTTTCTCATGTTCAGAGACCCTGTTTTTAGGGGAAGCTCTTTGGTTTGGTGGCTGAGAGTATCCACTTTGGGATCCACTAGGCCTAAGGTTGAATCCTAGCTGCCACTTACTCCATGACCTTCAACAGCTTAACTTCGTCAAGCTGTGGTTTCCTTATTTGTAAAATGGGGGTGCGAAGTGACAGTCTCATCCTGTGCAATGTGTGCCATCATGACATCTCCCACTCTTATGGATTAGCCAAATCACAGGATGCCAGCTGGGTGAGCTGGGTGTGTCACCTGAATTTTGAGTGTTTCCTTGTCTGGTATCAGCTCAGATGTTCATTTGGGGCTGAGCACAGATAAGATGGGATGCTGCTGGCTGCATCCAGCTGTCTAGGCTCTGGCTATTGCCCATCCCTTTCTCTCCCACTGATTAATCTTACACCAAATTGCTTTTTTGGATATAACTTTGCCTTTGCCAAATATTTATTAGTTGTATGATTACATTTAAATACATCTCTAATAAAATACCAAATGGTCTCACAGTTAGCCTTTCCAGTTATGTGTAGAAAGTGATTGTGTTCCTGATGATATAGAAGCACTTCACACAAAAAGAAAACCCAAGCCATTAGAGTATTTGATTGATAAAATATATTTTACTGTAAGGATCTTGAAGATATAATTTATAAAAGAGGCCATAGAAATGGTTAATAAATGTGGGAAAATATTTCTATTTCATTGGTAATTTTTCACAACGCAAAATCAAGGGACAATGAAATCTAATTTTCACCTGTCACATTGTTAGATTTAAAAACAACAAATAATTTTCATGGCTGGTGGGAAATTTGGTATAATCACTTGGAAGTAATTTGCCAATGTATAATAAAAAGCCTTTAAAATGTTTATATCATCCAAGGCAGTCATCCATTTTTAAAAAAATAATATATTTTAAAAGGGAACCAAAAGTTATAGTCACAGATATCTGTTGCAGTGCTACAATTTTAAATAGAAAGAATTAGAAATAAGCTGAGTACAATAAAAGGATGGTTAAATATGCTACATAGAATGAAATATTTTGTTGGAATTAAAATAAGATTAGTAATAATGGATATCAATACTTGTAATTTATGAAGAGTTTACTATATGCTGGGCCCCAGGCTAAGCACTTTGAATATATACTATCTCATTTAATCCTTATTATGACAGATTTGTAAACTCCTAATTTCCAACGATTTATTTATCATCTCATTTAAATTTATGTGACAAATTAGTTAAAAAAATATTAACATGAGAGAAGACTTTTGATATACTTTTAAGAAAAAGTAGTAATAATAATTAGTATAGACAATTGCACATAGTTTTAGCTCAACTATCCAAATACAATAAATCCACCAGAAAGAAGGAGTTTCTGAAGTAGCAGTGGGAACTGGAAGGTGGATGACAGCTAATAATACCTAGTCACCTTCCATCCAGACACACATTATTCCGGGGCTGTGGATGTTTATTGAGAAAGTTGCCAAAATATTAAGAATAATTTTCTCTGTATTGTGCATTATGGGTAATTTATGCTTCTCTGTATTTTCCAAATTTTCTACAATGAGCATGTCAAGCATCACATAAGAATAAGATACTTCTTCTAACAGTTTAAAAACTAAAAAAGCAATTTGATTTACTAATTTTTTTTATAAGTGAGCAATTGCTTCTTCTTTCATATATTCCCTTTAGTTCTGACAGCTCAGTATTTTAAGCAGGAAATGGAAGAGGCAAAGCACAGTGGTCAGAGGGAAGATAGATGTGTTTCCTTCTTAGCTCTGGGGAGTGAGCCATGTGATGCTTGCAGCAGCATCTGTGGTCACATATGTTACAAGTGAAAAAAATATCACAGTGAGGTTGGCAAAGCGTTGGGCATTACCCAACCTTGTGTAAAGCTACTGAATGTTTAAAAAAAGAAAAAAGAAACCTACTTACAAAAAAAAAAACCCAAAAACACACACTATGAAGGGGCAGCCCACTTTCTATGTTTTTTTTTTAAGAATAGAGACACTCCTCCAAGTAGGCGTGTATGCCATACTTTCGGAGAAGAAACTAGAAGCAGGCTCAGATCCCCCTTCTGCTGCTGCAGGATCTTTGAAGACCAAACTGGAGCTCAGCATCCACTGACTTTGAAGTGCTGAAGCTGCCTCTCTGGGGGCAGGGTGTGCCCTCAGGGCCTGCAGAAACCCAACCAACAGGGGAGAGGCCTTGGTGTCCTATGCACTGGGGAACCCCCTGTGGGGTGGGATACCAGACTGGGTTGGGCCCCACAGGAAGCAAACAGCTTTTGTTGAGGTAGCTGTGCTTAGCAGCAGTGGGCCCGCCCTTGTTTGCTAGGGCTCTCCTGCTGGGTTCTGTGACTAGGTGGCTGAAAGCAGAAGGCTAGGAGAACCCTGAGTCCCAGCTCAGGCCTGAAGGCTGAAGTTAGGTGTGTTCAGAGAAGTCATTTTCCCGTCTAGAGGGCAGCGCAAGCAGCTGGGAGGAATGCCAAGTACATGGTTTCAGATGAGCTCTGAGCAATGAGGCAGGCTAACTTTTCAGAGTGTCTTCACATTTCTTCAGAGCCACTCATTCATGTGCAGCGGATGCTTACTCAGTATTGTATGCACGGAGAAACTAAGAGAAGTCAGAGAGCATAGGTGCTCTCCAGAATTCCAGGGAGGAGGCAGAGAGTCAACAAGTCTCAGTGGTGGGCCCAACACCAGGGGATCATGGGCACCCTGGAGAAGACTCTGACTTAAGCCAAGGGGCTCAAGGAAGTGACAGTGCTGAGCCGTGTCCTACTTAGGTCCTTCTCAGACTTTAATGGGCATAGGAATCACTTAAGGATCTTGCTAAAATGTAGGTTCTTATTCAGGTGTGGCCATGAGGTCATGGCTTATCCAGTCCACAGACAGCATAGTGCCTGATACACATGAGCAGCTAGTGCTCATTACATATTGAGTTTGAAATGAATGAATGAATATTAATACCTCAGATCAGGCTTAGCAAGAGACTAGCAGCCTGTTTAAGAGCACAGGCACTGGCGTTAGAGTGCTTGGGTACAAATCCTGGCTCTGCTGTGTGCTAGTTGCATGAATCTGGGCTTATTCTATGACCTCTCTGTGCCTTAGTTTGCTCATCTATAAAATGGGGCTAATAGTAGTACCTGCCTCAAAGAGTTGTGAGTCTTACAAAACTTAATACATATAAATTACTTCCATCACTTATAAACATTCTGTAAGTGTTTTCTGTTATTTTTGTTAGGAGATGAAGTTGATATTAGCCAACTTGGCCATGTACTGACTGATATAGCTTGGGGAAGATGGGCATATTTGTCTAAGGGAGACCTTATAAGTAAATGTCATTTATGTTTGCCATGTCTGCCATTCATTAACATACATAATAGCAGGTAATTGTATTATTTCTCATAAGATTTTCCCTTGAACCTAAAATAGGAAAGCACACAAAATGACAGAAATGGGGGTCTTGAGGCCCCTAGGTATGAGCTAGTTTCTACTTATTAGGGAATGTCATGGGGGAGAATTTTATTCTGTCTCCCTATGAAATCACTTGAGCTGGGCTTCTGGAATTCCAGTGGACCATGAAAATAGAAATGTTTGGTCAACAGCCATCCAGCAGGTATAGACCTAGCCAAAACTATTACATCAGTGAAAAGGGTCAGGAACTTCATGGCACCACTGCTTGATAATGTTGTGTATTGCTTACAATTTAGAGTGGTTATTGAAAAGCCCTGGAGCTAATACCATCTCTATATATTTTTTCTCTCTTTTGCCTGTGAATACTTAGACCTACACGAGGCACTTGTGGCTGTTTATATTAATGACAATGAAATAAAATTTAGTTGTACTAGAGACGTTCCAAGTGCTCAGTAGCCACATGTGGCTGGGAGTTAAAAAATAGGACAGCACAGATATAGATATAGAACATCACATTGGACAGCACTGACTTAAAGTATAAGTTTTTTACTTTAAGAGTTGCCAGTTGTAATTGAGATACCCAGAGATGGCAAAATCCAGAACTCATGCAATGAGGATGTTGCAGAATTAAATATGAAAATGAGGAAATGTAAAGGGTAAGTTTCCTTTTGGACAATAAAGTTTGACTTTGCATTTCTTTGTTCAACAATCATTAAATAACTGGGCACTTACTCTATGTATAGCAGTAAACTAGGGGCTCTGAGGAAGAAAGCAAAGTCTGGCAGATGCAATTACTGACCCCAAACTCCTTGCCCTTGAATAGGACATAGAACATTAAATAGCAGTCCTAGGAGGTGTGTGAGAAAAACCCAGTGACGTGCTGTGAGACCAGAGTGGGTTTGATAAAAGACATAATGCTTGAGTTTGATACAACAGGATGCACAAGTAGAGTACCAAGTCAAGGAGACAGAAATGGGTACGGCATGCTAGGAAAACAGGAAGCAGGTACTCCAGATGAAATAAAAATATTCATGGGCAGTCAGATCGGAAGTGAGGCTGGAGTCAGGTTTTGGAAGCACTTTAATGGCAATCTAAAATGATTAGATTGTACCCAGATGATTAGATTTTATAATGGGAGCCATCAGAAGAGCACAATCATGCAGGTGTTATTTTGCCAAGGTGAGTCTGGCAGGAGTTATAAAGCTGGACTGGGGAACCAGCCATTTTTGCAGGGATATTAACTCAGAGATTGTGGGACAAATCTGGGTACGAGGTGAGAAGGACCTGAAATAGATCATCATTAAAGGGGAAATGGAAAGAGGTGATAAAAAGGAAAACGTAATCAGTTTTGACCGAACAGGAAAGAGAAATGGCAGAAATATAGACAAAGATGACTTACCTGTTTTGGATGTTTGGGATTTAGGAAATATCTGTTGATTTGGAATTTGGGAGGTGATTCCTAGGTGTAACTCATCAGATCTTATCATATACCTTCTTGAACTGCTATTTAATGTTCTCCTATGCATTGTGTATTTTTCTAACTCCAGAACAAGCAATTTGGGTCAGTGATTGCAACATCAGACTTCGCTTTTTTCCCCAGAGCCCCTAGTTCAATACCATGCAGAAAAAAAGTACTGTTAGTGAACAGCTGTTCTACAGTTAACTGTAGAGTCAGGCCTGCTGTCTAAATGTACCCCTTAAATTTACTGAGGCAAAGAGAAGCAGAAATTTTTATTTGTTTTAAAACAAAAAATCCCGAGAAAATGTTTGATTATTTTGTTAGATAAAAATCAATGCCTACAAAATGCCAGTTGTCTGCAAAATGTTGATACAAACACCTATCTCATAGAATGGTGAGGATTAAATGAAATGCATGCAAACTACCTAGCAATTAGTGTGTTATCAATAAATGTCATTTGATTCTAATCTAATGAACTGAACAAGCATACATAGGATTGGAAAACTCCATGCATTATTTTATGGCACCCACTGTCTTTCCACCCACCCGTTTGTTAGATGCCATAAAATGAGGGAGGTCCTAGGGTTATTCCAGATCACTCTGGGCAGAATTGTTAAAGATCCTGTTTACTCAGTGAGGCAGAAGCCAAGGAGGACCTGCCCCAGAGATAATCACACACTCAGGTTTTTGGCTTACTCCTTATTTGTTCTTGCCTCTTTTACTCTTTAGCAATGAGACAGCTGTCAGTAGAACATTGGAAGGTAAGATGCATGACAATATTAAAGAAAATTTTCCAGAAATGAATGACACAGACATTTACATGTGATGTGAATGATTTTCATAAGCATGAGAAAATCAGTGTCATTGAACTAAAATTCAACACATCAACTTCTGCTACAAGCTACCTCACGCTGGGCCATGGCACCCTGAGATGAAGGCACAGTCTCTTTTCTGGTGCTTTCCAACTAGCTTTCTGTGTATCAAGGTCAGACAAAGCTATTTAATAGACCACCTTAACCTTGTTAAGAACCCCCAGGAACTTCTTTCAGCTGAACAGGAAGCCATCCCCACTGCTTGGTTTTTCTCCAAAAATCACATCCACCAACTTGATTCAATTATATTTTTCCATTTTCCAAGTGCATCCTTAATTCCAATAAGGAAGAAATACACTCTTTATTGGACTGAAAGATTCAGTACTCACTTCCCTTCTGTTATTTGACCACTACCCTTAATCAGTATGACGTCACTGTTGCCCTCTGATTTGCTAAATTTACTCATTCTTCAGGATGCAGCCCAGAACTACTTCCTCTATGAAGTCCTTTCTGATTATTCCAGAGTGTAGGCATGTCACCATTTTCTGCATTTGTTGATGATGACAAAAAATTACTACCTTCTAATTGTCTTTTGTTTCTTATTTGTGTTTTTCCAACCAGATTGAAGTCAGGGTTTATGTTTTGTTCTTAAGATAATATTATCAAGATTGAAGGTGTGGGCTCTGAGATGTTTAAAAATCCTAACTCTGGTTCAGGGTTTTCAGTGGCATCTTAAAGATTTGACCGAGGGGCAGAAACTGCCATCTTTTCCCTCCTCACTTCCCCCACCTCTTCCCAATCTTGGCTTCTAAAATTAGAATTCCTAATTTTAGATGTTTTCTATATCGACTACCTGAGTAAACTTGTGTTTGAAAAAAAGATTCCTTAGCTAATGCTTGAGAACTACTGCCTCCAGGGATTAGAAACATGGGATGAATGGACTAGTCATAGTGGTGAGCAGTATTCTCCATCACCCACTTCTTGTTCATGACTATTTGAAAGCTGACCTAATCTGCATAAGTGAAGTAGAGAATGAGACTCAGATCTTGGGAGATCCACACCTCCTACAGAAAAGGTAATTTGTTCCTTGTAAAAGAACCTTGGAAAGCACAGAAAATTATAAAGAGCATAAAAATCACCTCTAACCCTTCCACCCAATGAGAAACCTTGTTTATCTTGGTGTGTTTTTCAGTTTTCCAACCATGCACGTGTATAAATATAATTTGTCATAGTCACACTCATTCCATATGTTGAATTGGGTGACCTCCTCTTTTTATTTACAAGTATACCATGATCACTAAAAATCCTTTTAAGTATATTTATAATGGTTCCCCAGAAAGCAGACTCGGAGATGCAGATTGGCATGCAGGACATTTATTAGGGGATGCCCTTGGGATTAACAGCTGCAAAAAGAAAGAGAAGGGAGCAGGACTAGACAGAGGGAGAGGGTGGTCTATGATGTAGGCCCAGCAAAGGACTTCGCCAACTTCCTGGGGAACTCTGGAGCAGGAATGACCCTTCTGAGCTGTCCTAGGTTTGAGTGAAGTAGAAGCTGGACCTTTATATCACCAGATGACCATTGATTGGTTTCAGGCTGCTCCTGGAAAGATGCAGTCATAGGCTGAGCAATATCCTTTAACTAAGACAGTCCTCCAGGAGGGCTCACAGCTGAAGTCTGATTTAGGGGAGCCTTTCCAGGAGAATAACTCCTTCATTTCCAAAGGGGGATCTGTGCAGTATGTCACACAGCCTCCATTGCACTCATAATACTACATTGAAGGCCAATAATAATAATGATGACTGAAATTGAGTGCTTACCACATGACAGCATTATGCTAGGTGATCTCACTTAGCCCACAGCTTTCCAGAGAGATGATATCCCTACTAATGAGGAAATAAGAACAGACACTAATTGGGTCCCACAGCTGATAAGTTGGGTAGCCAGAATTTGAAACCTAAATCCTTGCTTTACTTGTTTTGATACATTACTTAAATGAATGTTTCCAAGGAAGAATTTAAATTTTCTGCTAACTAAACTTATCGTGGTAATCATTTTACAATATATGTAAGTCAAACTATTATGTTGTATATCTTACATTTGTACAGTGAAAAATGTCAATTATATCTCAATTATATCTCAAAATTTTTTTAAAAAAGGAATTTAAGTTTCCAGGAAAAATCTTACCAGATATTGAAGTGGTAAGAGCTATACCGTGCTTTCCTTTCATCTTCCGGATGAACTAGTAGGTTGATTTTCAGAAATGGTGAAAACAATCATTGCTAACCTCCAAATTAGAAACTCTTCAGTAACTACATGAGGCCACATTTTTTAAAGTTATGAATAAAGGACAATAGAGACTTTCAGGAGTTATTTATAACATGTTCAATTCAGACTCTTTTATTTAAAACACAAGGCAGCAACTACACATTGATGTGAAGCTTCCAACTCAACCTCTTTTTTTCTACTATGCATGTAAGTCGTTATTTCTACTACTTGTGAGAAGAGAGGGTAATGCTAGAGTTATATGGCGATCTAAGATTTTTTAATATCACCTTTTGTTATTTCTTATCTTTAAAAAGCTATTCCAATTAAAGCACGATAAAAGTGACTATTTTATTCTTAGTATTGCTGCAGATGTTAGACGTTGTTTTGGTTAAGTTCATCTTCCATTCCTGCCTTCATACAATAACTTTACTAATTTTTTTCCACAAGCCTATGCAGAGTTTTTTGTAGTTTTAAACAAAATTTTCTTAAGAAGAGAAAAAATTTACCAGTTTTTTTTGTATGACACATGCTGCTTTTTAGAGTGAATACTGTTTCAGGGAGATTGAATTTATTTATTAATTTGTCCCGCTTAAGCATCAGCAAAAAAAATTAAAATTAAAATTCAGGGTCAGTTATTGTTTTGGAGTGTTCTCAGCAATATAATTTGGTTGCCAGGCAACCTGTGGGCGGGCATTAGAGGGAGGAAGAGAAAGCGCCATCAGCCAGCCAGAGTTTCAAGAGCAGTGGTGGCTTTTATTTCAAAACTGCTAAATAATAGGACCATGCAGTTTGCCTACTTAGGCTAAGTTGCTTACTTTTCTTCTTGAATGGAAAATTAATCTGGTTTAGTGCCAGGTAACATTTGCAACCATACTTCTGCCAAGCATTAAAAAAAAAAATAAAAAAAGGTGTTTCCCACTTTGGGAAATAAGGAAGTTCAGTTTCTTCATGTTTTACAATCTCCTTCTCCCTTCCTCCCTCCCTTCTCACTCTCTCTCTATCTCTCCCCAACTCCTTTTTTTTTTTTTTTTTTTAAGAGAGCATGTTATTTACTGCCTATTAAAGCAAGAGATAGGAAAGATCAGGAAAAAGAGAGTTCAGGCTGCACTTTATGAACCACAAACACCCTCACATATTTTCTAGAAAGCCGTGTTTCATAGTCTTAATTTGTTGCCTGCTATTCTTGAGCTTCTGAAACACACACACACACACACACACACACACACACACACACACACACACACACAGAGTCAGAATGGCTGCCAATATTGAGTGTCTCAAGTAAAAGATGGTGGTTCTCTGGTGTAAGGTAAGGTTGGGATGTAGAAGAAGCAACACTTCCAGGGCCAGAGGAGGAGATGCAAGGACTAACCTAGGTAACAGTCAATGCTCGGAGGAGTAGGTAAGAGATTAAAGGGGACTACTGTATTTCTACTGTAAGACATAAGTTTTCGTATATGGAGCCTGGTTTCAGAAAGTTCTTTTGGAACAGCTGCACTCAGCCATGGAGTTGCAGAGGAGAGTATTTTGGGCCTCACATAATTTCCTGTCTTAGGGATGAAGAAAATGGACTAGCAGCCAAGGCTAGCAAGCTGTTCCTGGCTGGATGTGAACTAGGCTTCAGCTCTGCATCACCAAAAACTCTCCTATGCTTTTGTCCCCCTTTGAGTTATTTAATTTTTATCTGCCTGCTCTAAGTTTGCAAAAACTATCAAGAGTTGGTTCTGAGTTGCCTTCGGAATAACTTTAACAGGATTATTATCATGCCTTCGCAGGCTGTGAATGGTCCAGTATAAGGATGCCAAGACACTAATTTGAGGTTCTTTGGAAACACCTCTCATCTCCTTTCTTTTCTGTTGCTATCAGTAATTAGGATCCTTCCTGTCCCAGGGCTGGGCAACAATCCAGTCTGCTAACTGGGCTTCTTGCTGGCAGATTTCTTTTTACCCAGTCCATCCACTGTGTCCCCACATTCTCTTCCTTCCAGAAGCTTTCGTTTGCAGCATCTTCTCCAGTTGCTTGTCCTTTCTCTTGAATACCACTATTGCTTCATAGGATCATATCAGCTCTTTTCACAATCACAGACAACAGAACTCCCAGCTTAGTAAGCCTTAGAATAGAAGCCAAGTCACCCTGGTCATCTTCAGGGGCTTGCTCCAAGGTCTGGGGGCCCTCAAAGTTTGAGAAACAATGCTCTGTAGTTTTTCACTTGAACAACTGACCCTCCATAGTGCTTGTGCAGTTGAGTTTTTGATAGTGCCAGGTGGGTACTAGACTAATCGAGATCAGTTCATAAATTATATAAATGTTTAACCACTATGGTGTAACCTGAAATTAATGTAAAGCAATACTAAATGTTAACTCTAATTAAAAAATAAAAATTAAAAAAGTGTTTTGCCAGTTATAGGTCTTGACCTAATAGGTTGTGGAATCAGAGTTGTGGGTTATAACAAGCATTTTCAAGACATTGAATTAGAATAGAATATATGAAATAATACACATAAAAATAGTACATGTAATTCTGGCATTAAAATGCATCTTAAGGTAGGGGTAAACTTTTGTTTCAGTTCAGTGTGTGGGTATGAGTGTCCGTGCATAAAACTATGTTTGTACTGTGCATTATGGTCCAGATCAGTTTGAAGGCAACTTGGATATAACTCACAACTAAAGAAATCTCTTTATTATTGGATATAACTATTAGTGTTTTTCTGATGAGGACTTTCAAGAGGATCATATTGATGGTTTCAATATTTCTTTCTCCCAACTTCTACTCCAAACAAAAATAATCCTAAATTTTAAAATTACTTTTTCCTGGAATTTTTTCACCATGTGGATTAGCATACATGGAAAGGAAATATGTTCTCTAGCTGGAAAACTTCATAAAACCCAGAGTTTACATAAAGCATTGACCTCAGTTAAGTGTATTGGCAATATCCATTTGCTAAGTGCAAACCAATTCAGTTGGTTAAGGTTGTTGGCTCAGAGAGGGTAAATTTCTTTAACTACTCTTGGATGCATTTATGGCAGGCAATAGGATGCTGAGACATGTAATTTATTAATTTTTTAAGTAAACTATGGCAGGCTTTGCCTGTGGCTAGGAGAGATAAGTGGGGAGGACCCACACCTACCTCCAGGAAACTTCCCTCCTTGATCTCAAGTCTGTTCTGCCCATCAGGTGAAGGCACTCGTTCACTAAATATTAGAATTAACTGACATACGGTCTACATGGTCATCTCACCATCCCTTCTATCTTTACTGTCTTATAAATTTCAAAGGTAATATATGTTTGTTGACTCAAAATCAAGCAATGCATGTGTATAAAGGAAAATCTCAAACTCCCCTTCCCATTGCTTTATCCCCACAGCCCCCAGTCTCATGCCTCACTTCAGAAGACAACAGCAGTAACTTTTTGACCTGTATTCTTCTGGATACAGGGCAATGTTGAACTTTAGTGTGCACACAAGGTGCCTGGAATCTCATTATTACAGGTTCTGATCCAGCATGTCTGGGGTGGGTTCTGAGATTCCACATTTCCAACAAGCCGCAAACTGTTGATGTTGCTGGTCTAGGGACCAGCACTTTTGAGTAAAGAGGAGTATAACGCTTCACTGTCCAATACAATAGCCACTCACCCCGCGTGACTATTTAAATTTAAATTTCTTAAAATCAAGTCAAATTAAAAATTTAGTGCCTCATTCCTACTTGCCACATTTTGAATACTGACTAGTCATATGAGTCTGTCAGCTACCAGATTGGACAGCACAAATAAAGAATGTTTCCACTGTTACAGAAAGTTCTGTTGGACAGCCTGGGGCTAGCGTGCTCCATAGGCCAAAGCTTACCCATATGTACATCTAGCTGTGGTGATAAGAAAGGGATGACTAAATCCAGTGGGAACTTGTTCTCTTTCACACAGACATAAAGAGAGTTTTGAAAGGAGAAAGCTGGATTATTATGGGAGTGCAGCGAATGCTTTCCTGTGGACAGCAAGGCAGACTCTGTCCTGGGAAGGAGAGGGCTAGGTGTGTGAGAGAGAGAGAGGAGAGCAGCAATCTTTATTGTGGGTACCTCAGACAGATGCCAGACCAAGGGCTCTTTCAGGTCACCAGTGGTCTCTGACCAACCTAATTGGTTAATGAGGCCTGTGATTTGGCAAAAAGCAGAAGTTCCTTCTTGGACTAACTACTTCATGCTTGACATCCTTTGGAAGTAATAATGTCTTAGGACAGACTGATGTATAAAAGGTTATTGTCATGTAGTTTTACAATAGTGAAGTTGAAAGAAAATGTCATGCAACCACTGGAAATCATGCTTTCCAGGAATATTTAATGATGTGAGGGCATACTAACATGAGAAATGAAAAAAAGTCTTTATGGTCATGTCCTTTTTCTGGGTGAAGGGATGGTGGGTGATTTTTGTATTCTTGCCTATATTTTTCACAGTGCTTACAATAAACATGTTAGTTTTTTTCCTCTATACCTCTAAATACTTCCACACATACTTGCTAAGACCAAGGACATCCTCTTACATAACCACAGTAAAAGTATAGAAACCAGAACATTTAAATCGATATAGAACTATTATCTATTCAAATTTGTATAGCTATCATGTCCCTTACCCATCCAGGATCAAAGCCAGAATTATATGTACTATTTATTATGTACTATGAAGTACTTTTTAATTAGAAAAAAATAATAAACACTTTTTTTAAAATCAGAAAGCATTTGAGTATAAATAACTGTCAGGGCAAAGAACAGAGAGTATTCTCTGACTTTTTCTGCTTAAATCATATATGTATTACATTTTGAGCACCGTTAATTTTTTTGTTTTATATGGTTACATGTAGTATGTGGCAAGAGATATTAAGGCCAGATATAATATTTTATAATCTGATAAAATAGTGAGTGAAGGATGAGGATTTCCTTATTAATTTATTCAATCACTCTTTCAATAGCGGTTGTTGAGTACCTACTATAATCCAGACAAAACACAGGCCCATGAAATCAAATTATTTTAAAATTATAAATGAGAGCTCAAAATTTGTAGTTTATCTCCATGTCAGAACTGTCCATAAGCCATCTTTGATTAATAATTGGTTATTTATTGCTTAAGGAAACACACATACACACTCATGCAGAGAAAGAGAGAACAAATAAGATCCTACAGTCTTAATGGGGTGGATTTGATTTAAATCCATGCAGTCTTAACTAGGTAAAATTCTATATTTTCATATACATCTAGACAGAAAGACTCATAGACTTTAATCAGTTACTTTTATGAAAGGAATATTCTTGTTGTTTTTGAGAGATAGAGTGATATAATTTTTATTTTTAGAAAGCACATATTTTAACAATTTGTTATCAATCATTTATTAAGGCACAATTAACTTAGGATAAAATGCACAGATTGAAAGTCTATTGTTTGATGAGTTTTGACAAATGTATACACCTGTGTATCACCATACACTCATGATGTTGAATATTTTCATAACCCAGTATAGTTCCATCCTGCCTCTTAGCAGTCAAGTGCACCACTCACATTTCCCCCTCATCACCACACTAGGCTACTACTGTTCTGCTTTCCATCACCACTTGTAAGTTTTGCAGGTTTTAGAACTTTACATAAATGGATTTATACAGTGTATACTCTTTTGTGTCCTTTACATAATGGTTTAAGAGTCATCCACATTGTTGTGGTGTTAGTATTTTACTCTTTTTTTTATCACTGAATAGAAATTTTATAGTATAAAGATACCACAATTTGTTTATCCACTCTACTATGATGAACATTTGGGTTTCTTCCAGTTTGGGACTATTATGAATAAAGCTGCTACAAACATTACATATATTTCTTTTTATAGATAGTATATATTTTCACTTTTCTTGGATAAATACCTAGAAGCTCATTGCTAAATTATAGGTGATGCAAATATTTAACAATATAAGAAATTACCAACTTACTTTCCAAGTGATTATATCATTTTACACACCCATAGACAATTTATGAGAGTTTCATTTCTCTACATCCTCATCAGCATTTGATATTGTCAGTCTTTTACTTTTACTGATTCTAGTGAGTATCTAGTGGTGTCTTTACATACTTTGGTTTTAATTTATATTTCCTTGGTGACCAACGACTTTTAGTATCTTTTATTTCTGAGCTCTTTGGCCATTTGTGTAATTTCTTTTTGAAATAGCTATTCTAATCTTTTGCTTATTTTCATCTACTGGGTTGCTTTTTATTATTGAGTTATATAAGTTCTTTACGTATCTGGGATACCAGAAATATAACAGATATATGTATTGCTAATATTTTCTCTCAGTGTGTAGCTTATCTTTGCATTTACTTAATGTTTTTCTTTTTTGAGAGGCAGAAGTTCTTAATTTTGATGAAATATGGTTTCTCATTTTTCTCTTTTATGGTTAAAACTTCCTATTTCTTAAGAAATTTTTATCTACCCCAAATGTTAAAGATATTCTTCTAAGTCCCTCTAGAAATTTTATAGTTTTAGCTTGCACATTTAGGTCTATGATACATTTTGAGTTAATTTTTATCTATGGTGTGAGATAAGGGTTGAGATTCAGTTTCTTCCATGTGGATGTCCAGTGTTCTAAATGTATTTGTCTAAAAGACTATCCAAGAAGACATTGAATTATCTTGGCAACTTTGTCAAAAATTGCATATATATACAATCACTTAGTGTGTGTGTGTGTGTATGTGTGTGTGTGTGTGTGTGTGTGTGTGTGTGTAGTCAAGCACTGGTATAGTTAAGCACTAATATATTTTTGAATTTATTTCTATGTAAATTTATAGCAACATCAAAAAACTAATCATAATTTGTTATTTTACTTAGCCAAAGGAAATTGAAGTGAAAACCTTGGAAGTGACTCATCTCTGATTTAACATCTGATCATAAATATTTGTGAGACTTGTTGCTCTGTTATGAGTACAATAGATATAATCCATATTTTAATTGTTTTATTTAATTTTTTAATATTATTAGTTTATATGCTTCTGTATATATTTTAGGTTTTATAAAGTAATATCTTTTTTAAAACCAAAATAAAATGTTTTTAAATTTAAGCTATTATTCCTTAAAATACAAATTTAGCCAAGCCATCAGAGAAAACGTAGACTAGGATTATTTCTGTGTTTTAGTTTATGTCTTTAAAGTGCTTCGGTTGGGGAATGAAACTAACTAGAAGATAACAGCCAAGTACTATACATTGAAGCACATTCCCTACAAAACTCTTCATGCCATGATGTTCCTCACTGCTTCCACATGGAAATTCCACAACAAGACATACTCCTTGAGCCCAGTCTGAGAGTGGCCTCCTGAAACCCTGTGGTCTCATCCTTTTGCCCTTCACCCCATCCTGCCCCTCTCCCAAGTCCCAAACATACTAGAGGAGAGAACCCATCATGTTTTGAGGCAGAACTCACTATACTGTGCCACCAATGGCCCTTTCTGTGGGGCAAAGGAGACCACAAGTGTGTAGGAGAGAGTAGGGTACATTTAAACTCTGCTCCATAGCAAGTAGTGGTTAGTAAGAATAAGGTTGTTAATCACGGTTAATTATTTCTTGCTAAAACACTAAAAATACTCTTATGAAAAATACTCACTTATTTTATTTAGCATGGAATAATGGTCCAAAGGAAAGAATAACTCAAAACCGGGAGTCAAAAACTTGGGTTGGAGTACCCGTTCTTTCCGGTATCTTGTGCGCACTCATAGGTAAAAGGAATTATATCAAGTAATGCATAGGGTTGTGTGAACATCAAATAAGAGCACTCTGCAAACTGTTACTCAAATGATACTCAAACGATACTGAAACCATGTTTTCTTCAGTAGCCCCCAAAGTGACTGATATTGAAATCTGAGTTAGTACTTAAATAGACTCTGTTGAAATCAAGTGCATAATGATTTTAGTTGTTTGCTGGATTCAGTCTTTTTAAAAGCTCATCAGCAAATATTTGCTTTCTAAATGATTCCCCTGTAGCTTTGAAATAAATTAGAGATGGTTCTACAGGATAGCTAGTTACTAGGAGCCTAGGTCATAGTCAACTTGTCATTTGTTAAGGATTAATACTTTTACTGCAGAAGTATTGAAAATATTAGCAAGACCAAGGGCTGGAAATAGTGTAACTTTGACTTTGGCATGTAAGCAAAAGCAAAACCTTTCCCCAAAAAGCTGCATAAATACTTCAAGTATTGTAAAATAGACATGATTATTTCTTTCCCTGACATGAGCTAATTCAACAAATATTATGTTGGTTCCCTCAACTGTAGTAGTAATGTAAACTCATAATAGAACCCTTGGAAACTATAGACACATATAAAGTTGAGACTGAATAGCATCTAAATCTTTGCTCAGAGATAACTGATAACATTTTAAAGAATATTTTCTAGTCATTCTTCCTCACATATGTATTTTTAGAAAATTTATAAAGCATTCTCGACATAGTTTTGCTTGTTGATTTTTTCCCCACTTAATAGCATAAGCAAATTCCAATGTCAGTGAATATTTTCAGAAAAAATAATTTGAAGCCTGCCTATTATTTTATTTGAACTTAGTATACCTAAAATTATTTATATATTTTTCCAAATATGATTACGTTAAATTTATAAAAACTAAATTTTATTTATTTAGATTTGTAAATGTTAAATTGAACTGCTGAAAGAACTTTAAATTCTGTACAGAGTAAGGAAAATAAAATATATACACTCAAAAGGATTCATGAATTTTAAAGGTACACCATGCATTCTCCACAGGGGCAATATTACTCCAAAGGGGTGAAAATTGTTTTCATTTTGGATAAAGCATAGATACGTAGAGTATACAATGGTGCGTAGAGCATACATGGTGCAAAGAGGATACAAACAGATACACAATCTATCTGTAGTATTAAAATTTCATGAGGGAGAGGAGCAATTAGGAAAAAAAAGTTTACAAAGATTTCTTAGGACGGGTGATAATGAAAAGTAGGACAAGAGACACTGAAATAATCTGGTAGAAAACGAATACTGCAGGAAGACAATTCAGTTATTTTAAACGTAAGCTCATATTGAAGAAATATGATTCCTCTCTAAGATATAGAATCTTCTGATGTACGACTATAAGTTGTACTTGATAATAGACTGTCATTTTTGAGTTCAAGATTCAGAGGAAAGAAAATATGCAAGTTAAATTACGGTTGAAATTCTATATATTGCAATTACGTTACATAGTATCACTACATTAAAAAACTATTCATTGTCAATGGGAAAACTCATTTCTTTTACCTTAAAACCCAGACTTAATCATTTACCTCTTGAAAGAAAATCAGCTGTTTTCTTTGTATTTTAATTTGACAAACTTCAGTGGGTTTTTTAAGAGTATGAATTCTCATTTCATACACAAGTCCAATAATTAAAAGTACACCATTACCACAAGAACAAAAATAGTAGCAAGAGGTATTTTCTTAAATAACAGCTTTATTGGAATATAATTCACATGATAAAATACACACTTTTAGAATTATACACTTTTAGAATCTAAAGTCATTTTTCATACATTTTCAGAGTTGTATAATCATCACCACTATCTAATTTCAGAACCTTTTCATCACCCCCCAAAGAAACTCCATACCTAATAGCAGTCCCTTCTCATCCCATTTTCCATAGCCCCTGCAACTACTAATATATTTATCTCTATAGATTTTTATTTTATGGACATTTCATATAAATTGGATCATTCAAGATGTTGGCCTTTGTGACTGTCATCTTTCAATTGGCATAATGTTTTCAATTCATCCTTAAGGTAGCATGCATCAGTACTTCATTCCTTTTGATGGCTGAGCAATATTTCATTATATAAACATACTATATTTTGTTTATCCATTTATTAGTTGGATTTTTGGATTGTTTCCACTTTTTTGGCTATTATAAATAATGCTGTCATAAACATTTGTATATAAAGTTTTGAGTAGACACGTTTTTGCAATTTTTGGGGGGTACACTTACATAGAAGTGAGATTGCTAGGTCATTTGGTAACTCGATGATTAGCATTTTGAGAAAGTATCTAACTATCGACCAAAGTGACTGTGCCATTTTACAATCTTGCCAGCAGTTTATGAGGGTTTCAATTTTCCACATCCTTACCAACTTTTGTTATTATCTACCTTTTTTATTTTAGTCATCCTGGTGGGGGTAAAATGGTGTCTCTTTGTGTTTCTGATTTGCATTTCCCCCATGGATAACCATGTTGAGCGTCGTTTTGTGCCTAATGGCCTTCTGTATGTTTTCTTTGGAGAAATGTCTATTCAATTCCTTTTTCCACTTTTAAATGGGATTATTTGTCTTTTTATTGTTGAATTGTGAGAGTACTTTATATATTCTGGATACAAGTCCCTTATCAGGTATACAGTTGCAAATATTGACTCCTGTTCCTTGAATTGTCTTTTCATTTTCTTGATAGTGTCCTCTGAAGCACAAAAGTTTTAAAGTTTGATCAAGTCCCATTCATCTTTTTTATTTCTTGTGTCACGTGTGTTTTTGGTGTCATATCTAAGAAAACATTACCAAATTCAAGGTCACAAAGATTCAATCTTATATTTTATTCTAATCATTTTATTTTAATAGTATGCTATTGCATTTAGGTCTTTGATTCATTTTGAGTGAATTAAAAAAAAAAGTTATTATTTATACCTATTGCACCTGGTCTTCCTAGGTGGTCTCCCATCCAAGTACTAACCAGTGCCAACCCTGCTTATACCTATTGCACCTGGTCTTCCTAGGTGGTCTCCCATCCAAGTACTAACCAGTGCCAACCCTGCTTATACCTATTGCACCTGGTCTTCCTAGGTGGTCTCCCATCCAAGTACTAACCAGTGCCAACCCTGCTTAGCTTCCAAGATCAGACATCGGGCTTGTTCAGGGTGGCATGGCCATAGACCATGACCTTCTGTCTGTAGTAGACATGCTAACTGCTATACTATAGAACTACGTCAGAGTGAATTTTTGTATATGGCATAATTTAAGGGTCTGACTTCATTGTCTTGTATGTGTCTATCACAGGGCCATTTCCTAAATGATGGGTTTTGGATCAAGATATAATAATGATTGATTAACAGGTCAAGATCTTTGTCTGGAACACGCTTTCTTTTATATTTTCTGCCACCCTTTTCCTTCCTATTTGTAAAATGCCATTTATCATAATGATCATGTTTTGGAGTCATATCTTTTACTGAATACTCTTCATTGTTATCAATAATAGGGGAATGGAGTGTTCTAACTGTTTTCCCCCATCTATAAATCATAGTATTTGGACCCTAGGTTTCCCTGATGTCCTTGGGACTTTGGTTCATACAATTTAGTATACACCTCATCCATATACTGTCACTTTAAATAATTGACACAGCATCAAATTCCCATAGCATTAAAATTGTTCTCAGGAAATATAATATTTCTTTAAAAGGGCAAGATTGGAAACTATAGGCAACATATAACTAGGAACACTTGACTTGGAATGGGATTGCATGTGTTCTGGTGACAGAAGGTTTCTAAAAAGATGGGTGGCAAACTCTTTCAAATGCGACAGAGAATGAGCTCCGATAAAGGCTCTAGATTTAGCAGCCAGAACATCATGGTGAATGTTGAAGGAAATCCTAGTAACTGGTAGGTGGTGTAATGGTTAGTTCTATGTGACAACTTGGCTAGGCTCTGGTACCCAGTTATTCAATTAAAGATTAATCTAGGTGTTGCTCTGAAGGTATTTTGTACATGTACAATCAACTCACTTTAAGTAAAGGAGAATTTTGTTGATAATCTAGATTATATTTATTCAATCGGTTGAAAACCTTAAGAACAAAACTAAGGTTTCCTTGAAGAAGAAATTCAGCCTGTCGATTTGCCCTACAGATTTTGGACTTGCCGCCTCCACAATTGCATAAGCCAATTCTTTGAAATCTCTCTCTCTCTCTTTCTGTGTGTGTGTGTGTGTGTGTGTGTGTGTATGTATGTATGTATATATATATATATATATGAGTCATATATTATATATATAAAGGTTTTATATGTATAAAATTTCTCTCTTTATATATATTACATACATCCTATATATAGCCTACTATGTAATTTAATATACATAATATGTTATAAAATTATATATTAATGTGTCTCATATATTATTTCAAGTGTATTATATATCAGTATCTGTCTATATCTACATCTATATATCTATAACTATATCTATACTACAGCTATATCTATTTTTCTCCTTAGCCTTCTGGTTCCATTTTTCTGCTAGAATTCTAACAGATATAGTGGGGGAGCCAAATAAGAAAATGAGACAAGGAAATGAGGCTGCATTTACAGTTACTCCCTTGAGAAGTCTGCAATAGAGGGGAGACTAGAGGGCAAAAAATGAAGTATTTTGCTGAGATTTGAGACTTACAAGTATTTAAGAGAGAGAAGGGGTCTCAACCAGTTGAATTCACAAAGTATTGTATTTAGACACTTTGTAATGAAACCTTTTGTTTATATTTGATAAATTTTTTTTACCCTAAATATATGTAACATTTTTATTTCTCTCCCTTCTTTTTATAATATATACATCTGAATAGTTTAGCTGTATAATTTTAGAGTCTGGACTTGCATTGAATGGTTTTCTTTTTTTTTTTCTCACTGAAATCTGAGTCACTGGGACTGAGGCTTTGTAGCAAGAAATGATCAGTCAGCCTCCATAACATTTTCCCAATAAATTCTCCATTTTTTCATGTTGGCAGGCATCATAGAAAATAGTCAAAAAAGCATCAACATAGGGAAAAGTAATAAAAACAAAAACTAAAAATTATAACCTGATAGCCATGGAATCATGCCTATTATGGAATCAGTCATGGAACACAGTAATTATGAAGCTCATTGAAATAAAGTGAAAGAAAATATATTCTTTATAAAATATAAGGTGGAAAGGATCACTCTTAATGGATAATGCGAGAGAGGTAGAGGTTTTAATTTTTCATTGAAGTTGACAAAATGACATATATTCTTTTAACTACGCATTGTAAGGGCAAATTCACATTCTGAAATGAATGCTTTAAAGAAAAAATAAAGGACTTGATTTACTTTGGTGTAGAGCTGGACATAGTATTTTACAAACAAGCTGGTATATATTGGCACCATATAATTAATATCTTTTAGCTCCTATTGCACTCCTACTGATTCTACCTTAAGGCCATGTGTCAGGATTAGTGAGCTACTATAAACATGTAGTTAATAAACTAGTGAAACTGCTTTTTGAGTGTTGTCATGTAGTTTTTTTCCAAAAGAACTCCACCAAGATAATATCCAAGCATCCTTGTTTTTCTGAGCCCAGTGACTTCCACCTTTTTTAATGTCTTAGATATTATTGTTTCATGCTCAATTATCAGCATGAGAACATTTGCCAGAGAAGATTGTTATAACTGGTTACTTTGGTTGTATACTAAGTGCACTCTACATAATAATTTTCAGAACTTATCCTTGAGAGAATAGGGAAAACAGAAACTACATATGAAAAAAGCCCTTAAGAAGGGCTGACTTCCACTGGCACAGTTAGATTAAATGGATTTTAACAGACTTAAATCTTGTTGCTGCTTGATCTCTTTTAATTGTGACAATTACTATGGAAATAAATAATATGAACTAAACCACAACATATATTGAAATATAATTTTTAAATTTCTCAATAGAAAAAGTAGAGATTATGAAGCTTTTGATGGCAGGGACTTTATTTCCATCAGTTGCATAGGAACTGGTACATGGTAAGCTTTTGAAAATGTTTTATAAATAAAATAATCACTCAATTAATTAATTGCAATAATTGTCTGAAGATATTTTATGGTCTGGCATTGGCCCTAGCACGTAGTTATTAATAAAGTGATGGGTTGATATGAACTCTGGTTTTCAAGCACATTATTGAATACATTCTTGACTCAGAGACCAGATTTAAATTAAATCTGATGGAAAATCAGAGACCTGTTCTGAGGTGGTAAGAATTCATTTATGCAGATATTTGAGGGAAAGAAAGCTCAACAGCTCTATCCAGTTAAGCTCCTTACAGGGAAATACAGGGAGATTTAACAACCATGTATGCAGTTTTCTCTTCAGGAAGATCATATTTCTATTGTATAACAGACCAAATATTGTGTTCATATGGTCAACTTTTTCTCTAACTTTGTGGGGAGTAGATATTGTTATGGATTATTCTGGTTTACTGTAAAGACTGCAAATCCTACTGTGATCAATTATTCTTTCTGCCAACATTACCTCTGTCCTTGATTCCAGCCCCAGAAATGGGTAGTTCATAATAGATTTTATTGGATTTTACAAAAGATTCTAAAGACTTAGAAAGCACTTTTATCAGGTTTTCACTTTATACCTTTATTTAGGCAAATTGTTGCATGCAGTCATCTAATTGTTAGTCATAGCAGGCCTAAAATTACAAAATGTGCTTCAGGTATGTTTGTCTAGAAGCTGTTCACTTTTGGTGTCAGCCTCCAACAGTAATGTTTGCAGAATAATCATAATGAAATTTATATCAAAATTAATCTGTAGTAAAACTGACTTCATTTCTAGAAAAAGATCATTTTTATTTGGTCCTTTCACTCAACAAGTGAAAATAGCAAATATGTATAGATAAGTCAAAAAAGAAATGCAAAGTACAAGAAGTAGTTCCTGCCTTTAAGGAGTTAAGAATTCAATAAATTGATTTCTCTTACCTGTGGAGAAGTTAGGCTGGCCCCATTAATGAGAGTTTATTTTGGGACAGACTATTGAAAGAAGTGTAATTTAAACCTGAGAGTATAATTTTAAAAGAGGAGAATCAGAAGTAATTTAAGGATATATGTTATCATTGCTAATTTACATTGTTCTAGAAGCTCAAACCAAAGTAATAAAAAATATGTAATATACCACAATTAAAAAAATAAACAAACATAGAGATATATTTGTATCCTTGAATATAGACAGAAAACTAATAGAATACACACTAAACTATTAAAAGTGGTTTTGAGAAGTGGGACTGTGACATGGAGAGGAAGTTAATTTTTACTTGATTTCCTTTCTGCATTTCACTATAGCCTGAGTTTTATATTTTACCACAAATATTCATTAATTTGTAGCATTTATAAATTTTAAATTTTAAAAATCAAGGAATCAACAAAATCATGAAACAGGATTTCAACAAGTCAGAGAGAGAAACCAAATGGGTTATTAAAATAGAAGTCATGTCAGAAGCAGATTTGGAAGAGCTGGAGAATGGATTTATAAGATTGGAGAGCTGATGAGGCGAGAGCATGAAATGATGAATAAAAAAAGAAATGGAAAGACTGACTGGGGAGCCATCTGTGACATGAGTTTTTATGTGTACTATGAAGTGCAGTGTGCCCATGTGATTAAATGGTCATTATGAGCCTGAAACATGAATGTGCACAAGTACCTTATCTTTAGTGTTTAAGCAAGGAAATTACAAAGTCTAATTTCCATTTTCTTCTCATGTTTTTTATTTTAAAAATTCAAATCTATGGAAAATTTGAAAAAGTGATGCAGTGAACATCTTCATCTTATACCACCAGTTGTTAACATTTTGTTCTCTCACATGTGCGTGTGTGTGTATACACATATATACATATATACATATATATATATATATATAATCTTTCCTTGAACCATTTGAAAGTACTTGCAAGCGTCATGACACTTCTAAATATTTCAGTAGGTTTATAACACATAATTGTCAAATATAACTGTCAAATCATAATAATAGCTATTAGTTTTATAGATCTTAACATATGCCTCGTGCTAAAAGCTTTGCATGCAATAGCTCATTAATCCTTACAATGACCCTTTGTGGAAGGTATGATCACTCTGTTTTATTGATGAACACCAACACAAGATTCAAGCCTACCTCTGACTTCAAAGTCCCTACTTAGAAACATGAGGTAGGAATCAACAAAATTATGAAAGACCAAGAATAAGGGCCAAAATGAGTGACACAACATTAAGTTTCCATTGAACTTCAGAGGAGGCAGCAATCATAACAACTAGTGTTTCTGAGAAATGGCTACCCTAGAGGTAAAATGAGAAAAACAACTTTTTCATTTTCACTATTGTTGGGAAGATATGTCCTAAGAGCACTAACATTCATAAATCTATTTTCCCTTTTTGCTTCCAAAAGTAAAAATAACTATATGTGAACATTTCTTCTTATCAACTTTTTCGTATGCATAACTTCAATGTCATACTCTCAAAAATATTATAATATATATTATATAAAATGTATTTTACTTTAATTTAAAGACATTAAACATTTTCCTGGTAGAAAGTAATAAATTACTATAAAAGAAATTTCTGTGTGAGGCTGTATAGAGAATTTTTAAATCATAGGAGCTGTCATAGCTCTATTTCTAATGTACATAGAGATGTTATGTGTGCAAATATATCATCCAGAATGCACAAGATCAAAAGCGTGAAACTAAACACGGTATATAACTCAACAAAACAAGAATGAAGTTGTGCCAAAACAACTTTGCTCTTCATATTTCCCATTGCAGCAACATTTAGAGAAGGATTGTTTCTGAAAATGTGCATGAGTCAGAAGTGGAGAATGAGTAATCCTGTGCTGCGGACTTTATGAATGTTTTACTGCCAAAGGGGCATCATCTAGTTTTTTTAGAAAGGCGATGAGTTGCTGTCTCATATTCAAATTCCAAATAGGAGGAACTTGAATATAATTTGAACAACTTGCATATTCTGAATTTAGCACTGAGTTTTCTTAAAATGTTTCAGTTTAGTGAATAATACTTTAATTTCAATTTAACTGGGTGGAAGTAAATATTGGGGGCTGAGGGTTATAATAACCTTGGAATAGGACAACAAGATTCTTTAGCAAGTAGAAAACAAGGTTAGATTGACTTATTCAAAGTCAGAATATGCACGAAAATATATGAGATGGTATGTTGACATTTCAAGTTTGTGTTTTTTAAAGCTCTATCGTGATGAAAGAGTCAATAAAAAACATTAGTGAGACCCGTTAGGAGGATAAATTTTATGTCTTTTAATTTACAGATTCTAATGAGATTTGGAAATCTCTAAATTTCATTCCCAGATTTCCCCCTTTGAGTATAATGTTTTAGGTTCTCATTAGGAATGAGATTCCACATTTTAAACCAGTGGGGCCATGTTATTTCAATTTCTTGGTTAACCACCTTTTCCTGACCATCAACTGTGGTTCTAGCACTAGAGTTGGAAAAGTGAGCACAAATCATTTATTTTTTTCCCCTTTTTACTCTTAGATCTTACAAATGAACCTTGTCTTCTCATTTGGCACACCCAGACTTTAGTACAGTTATCCTTGTATATAACAATAGAAAGGGTGATCAGAATCTTTTCGGAGGGATCTCACTTTTTGCTGCTTAAAGAGAACAAAGTTTTTTGTTGTTAGAATAAGAGACATACCCTAAATTGTATAATGGGACAAGATTCAGTCTATAGCCTAACTATACTATTTTGTTATAGGTAGAGACCAACACAAAGATCTATCTTTTTAGAGTAATGTTTAGAACAAAATGTTTTCCCTTCTAATACACAGTTTATGAAGGCAAAATGGGACAGGGGCTGCATTGTGGCTCTAGGAAAGAATGAGTAATAAGTCAATGAATTATATTTTTCTCTTCCCTTCATTAGTTCAAGATGTAACTCATGTCACCAGTGTGGACTAATTATGGGATCAAGAATAAAGATAAGATTTTGAAATATGCTTTTCGAAAATTCAAGAAAATTGTCCCTAATTTATGTTTCTAATCACCTAGAACCTCTTCTTTAAAACAAACACAGACATTTAATGATAACCCCACTGCTCTATCATAATGAATGAATGGATTGGCTAGATTTTTCAATGATGCCAAGATGAAGAGATGACTGGACCTTCTATAATAGTACCACAGGGATGTAAACTGTTGTTTTGGCATCTGAAAGGAGGAAAGTTATGAGTTGTTAGCCCAATTCTGGTCATTCATTTTGTCAGTAGCTTATTTGAAGACATAAAATTATCCCTTTTCTGGTATAGAAGTGGTATAAATGGTACAAAACTGAGACAGAACTAGCTAACAATAACAGGTAACAGAATTAAGATTAGACTTTATTATGATAGACAAGAAATCTGCAGACAAAACTTTACAGGGAGAAATGTGAATCTCTGTCCTCAGGTTCAAAAACTTAATTGCACACTCAAAGGGTGAAGATGTCCTAGCTTGGTTATGATAAATAATAACAATTTAGTGCGGGATCATTATGCTAATGCAGGTTTTGAAAAGTATTTTAGATCCCCTCACTCATTCATTCATTCATTCATTTACTCTTGTACTCGAGTACAAGATGCCAAGAATAGACCAGAATTCCTTGCTCTCAAAGGTTTGCATTCTATTGGGAAAGTAGACTCACAACTAACTGATAATTACTGAATAATGTGATAAATGATAAAAGAGAAGGTTGAACAGTTCAGTAGAAGTGCAGTGATGGATACAACTTCTTTAGTATTACCTTCACAGAGGAGCTGACTTTTGAACCAGATTTAGAGGATTAAATAAGAGTTCTCTAGAAAGACAGAAGAAAATGAATATTGCAGAAAGGGAAGCTAACATGTACAAAGATAAGAGGGTGTTTAAACATAAGATGCACATTGGAGGTCATAGAAGTTGAGGCCTATACCTGCCAAACCATAGGCAGGAACCCATCTTGAAGGGCCTTCTGTGCCATGTTAGAAATCGGGATCTTGGATTCAAACAAATTGTAGTGTGGTGGGAAGGTGAAGAGTGACTGGCAGATTTGTAATGGATTCTGGGAGGGCAGTTCAGAGCCTATTGGGATCAACACTGTAAGGCTAAGGCCTGAGCTAAGTCAAGCAGTGATAGGCAAATAGATACTGTTGCGGAGACGGTTTGGAAGAAGAGTCGGAGTCTGGAAATGAATTTACTAACATGGATCAGGGAGAGGAGGAATGGCAAGACAAGGCGATGCTAGCATCCCCCACCCCTGTTTCCATGGCTTTTTATTCTTTCTCACAATGTTTGCTTTGTAGTTTATTATTAGCTACTATCAAGTTAGTATATACAAACTACAGCCGGTTCCCACATTCAACCTCAAGGCCACCACCGTGTTTTCAGCTATCTCTTCTCAAGTATGCTTTCCCATCCTCATCCCTAGAGCAAGAAGTCTCAGAATTGGTTAGGCGTATGCCTCCTGCAATGTGTCCCTGTGTGCAAGTCCACACCTGCTTCTGATGACCTTGTTGCTCCAAGCACCAGGCATCCTGCCAGGACTGCAGGCATCTCTTACAACATATCCCCTTTTCTTTTTGCTGAATTTTATTCAGCATTATTGAGAACACAGCAGCCTGAGTCTATCTTTAAACTTTGGCTCCTTGCGAATCTCTTCAGACTAGGCAAATAAAAACAAGTAACAAACAAATTATTATCTAAGGAGCAATAGATGAGCCTATTAACCCATGAATGTGAGAAATAGGTTGTAAGTCTTCAATATTATTGGACCATACTTTTTAGCACTGCTATTCCCTGTAACTCAGGAAGCTGTTTTTGAAATGTCATACAATATGTGTTTGCAAGTCTGTAATTAAGGTTGAAGCTGCTACTATACCTTAAAATATGCTGTCTTACTTTATCCTACTTAAACATGCTTTCATTATATTGTACAAGACTTATACAAAGGGAAGTAGTATTCTAATTACATTTAAGTTATATCCGTTTCTATAAACTAACAATTTGATCTCCTAACAACATAACTGTTTGCTGTAAATTTGCTATTAGACTTTGCAATACAGAGTCTATTTGTCTTTGAGAAGTCCGTAATTGTTCAGCATCCCGATGCTAGGTTCTAAATAAATTCGGCAGTCTGTACAGATTGATGCAGAGCCACTCAAGCCGTAGCAGCAGCAGTAACAGCCATGATACCTATGACAGTAGCAATTAACAAGCTAAGGAATCTTTTAGCTCTTCTTTTAATATGGTCCATCAATTGCTGCAATATCATAGTGCAGGGGAATCCTGCCAGACTTGAGACAATTTAACCGGCATCCATACTCCAGTTCTAGCTCTAAGAATATACAAGCTTTTCATGTGACTTGTTAAAAAGAATGGAAGAGTTAATACAAGTGTAAAAAGAACAGTATGTACAACCTAAATGTAACCTAAAGTTTTATTCTACCCACCGCTTTTCTCCGCCTTAGAGCTCTTGGCTGGGACCCAAAGCTTCTCTGTTCCTGTAGAGATATAAGTAAAATCTTCCATTTCTTCAATTCCCCAGCAGGCACATAATTCCCTTCAGATCTCAGAAGTATACAGGCGGCAGTAAATGATAATAGGCCAGTTTTAACCAATGTCCATTGCCACAATGAAACATTGTTCCTCTAAATTTAAAAAATTCAAAGTATAAAATGAGCTATTAAAACTTTGTCTTAGGGTACTCTATATCCCCCCCATCGCTATGCAGAGAACACAAAAAAGAGACTCAGACAAAAACAAACACTCAGACAAGAACAATTACCAGGGTGTAGGTGGACCCAGAGAAGTCTGCCACCTACAACCTAAACAAGACCAGGGACAATAAATAGAACACAACAACAGGGCACAGGAGGCGGCGTCCCATGCCTGGCCATGGTCCGGGAGATAAGGACTGCCCAGTCTCTCCACAGACCCCTAATGACCGGTCAACAAAATTGAAACAGATAGGTAGCTTTAAAAGCACTGATATTTGTAATTTAGTCATTACCCCCTCTTATTTACTTATTTATTTGTTTATTTATTTATTTTTACTTTACTGTTGCTCTATGCTAAAAATGTCCTAAGTTTTAGATTAACTAATAAAAGAAAAAGTAAATTATTAATAGTTTTTAAATTTCATGTTAAAGAAAGAACCCTTACCACAATAATAATGAAACCTGAACAATACAAGTTTGTGTGTACAAGAATGTCTTTTAATAATACAGCATTCAAAATTCCTTTTCCGCCAACAACCGCTAGTTCCCCAGGACTATCCGATGCAGTGGGCCCTTCTAAAATAGAGAACAAATTAGTTAAAGCATATGTGAAGATACTCGAGGGAAGGACGCCAATTAATATTGCCCAATAATTTTTGAAAATTATTAAGAGTATTGAGAGTATCCTTCTAATTTTATCTTTTGAAGAGTAGTTTTGTTGTATAATTTTATATCCTAAATATTAATAAGGAATAGACTCTTGTATTTTCTCAGAAGCTATCTCAAGCCTATAACCTTTTAGAGCAATTTTTTCTAAATAAAACATTTCTTTTCTATTTCTTTCTTTTTATGCCCTAAAAGAATATTATCTATGTAGTGATACACAAGTCTCTGAGGAAAGTTTTCCTTTACTTTTTGCAAAGGCACATTCACAAATGCTTGGCACATGGTAGGACTATTAAGTATGCCTTGGGTAATACTTTCTCTTGATATCACTGAGTAGGCTGAGTATTGTTTAAAGTAGGAATTGTGAATGCAAACTTTTCTTTATCTTGAGGCTGTAAAAGAATAATGTAAAAACAATCTTTATTAATCACTCTAGTGTGAACAAAAATTCCCTTGGAAGTATAACTACTTCGTCCTACTATTAAGCCTACTATTACTTTAAGCAGAGGTCCAAAAAATATTTGTTGATAATTTGTACACCCCTCCGGCCTGAATTAAAGTAAAATGTTGAGGTGTAGGAATATCTAAGGCAGCACTTTTTGTAGTAGCACGAATTAGATCTCTAACACACTGCCTGGTGGGTTCTGATTCTGCATCCTTTGATGGGGAAGACCTGAGCCGTAGAGAAACTAAAACCCTAAATTGTTTTTCCTTGGGCCCCGGGGGCAAGGGCCCTGCTTCTCGTTTCCCGACAACCAGTTTCTATATCTGTCTTTTTGATATCTACAGTCACTAGCCTAATGATATCCTTTCCTACATCTTCGACAGGGTTCACTGAGAGCCTGTACCCTACGAGGGGGTTTTGCATACGTCACTTTTCCTCCTTCCTTATTTCCTCTTCTGTGGTCCCTTTAAAAGTGCCCTAATTTCCCACATTGATAACATTTCATTTGAGAACTTTGAAATCTTTTTGTAAAGCTCCTGCTAACAGATTAACTTGATGTGTCAAAGAGCCAATATCATGACAAGCCTTAACATATTCTAAAGGAGCCCCTTGAGCTTTTAGGGGTCTTAAAGCCCTTTGACACTCTTCATTTGCATTTTCATAAGCTAAAGACTCTAAGAGTAAATCTTGGACTTCAGGAAGAGCCACTGCCCTGACAATGGCCGTACGTAGCCGAGACAAAAAATCAGTATAACTCTCCCCAGGACTCTGTGTAATTTTAGTGAACAATTGAGGATGCTTCCTAGGTGTCTCAACTGGAGACTGAGCTCTAACATTATTAATTTTACTTGTAACAAGGTTTCTTCAGTCGTTTACATTGATGCTCAAGGTAGTAAAGTTTCCTGTACCTGTCAGTTCTTCAAGAGTAGCCCCTGGAGGGTTACGCGTGCAGCGTATCTACGAGCTACCTGCTGGGCTTCCTCTCTCTCCTAGGTTTTTATTTGCAACAAGGACCTGGCTCTAACACAGTCTTTATAATAGTTTCTCAATCTGACCCTAATAATTGTCGTTCTGTGGCTATACTGTTTAAAAAGACCTGTTACATAAGTGAACTGCATACCATATTGATTAATTAGGAATTTATGTTCTAATGGAGTATATTGTACATTGATACCCACTGAGGAAATTGATCATTGGGGGGAAATGCCTGTCTCATTATAGGAAACTCTATTAACTAAGGGATTAGCTGTCTGTCTAGGAAGATTTTCTCGACTACTCTCTTCATCCATTATTGCCTTAGTTAACTCAGCTGAAAGGGGGAAAGTAAATAAAACAGGACTAGCAACTGAAGGCTTAGGCCTAAATAAAGTATTTACAGGTGGTGCAGAGGGCTTTCTGAGCTCTTGAAAATATCCTTTAGTTGGCCCCAATAGCAGTTGCTTCAACCTTTGATTTATTGCTTTTTACTTGGGCCAAAAACCTGATATAATTCCTTATTAGGAGGAATGTGTCCACATTCCTCTTCAGATAAAAGACTCAGTAAATTCCTTTTTGCTTGTTGTTAGACCTCATTTCTATAGGATTTTCATAAACACGTTCAAGTTCTTCTTGGCGTGTTGCCAAGTCAGTTACAGAGGCTGTAAAGCCTGAGAAATTAAAGTGCATAAAGACCAAACAGAAATAGGGATGGGATCCTCCTGTTGATGAGCTCTCCGCAAAGCTCCTATGCGATTTGTTTTCACACTTTAGCATTTAATTGGGATTTTTTTTCTCTGGCTTGAACCAGTAGCAATGTTCTATCTATATATAAAAACAATTCACAAAATTGACTTTTCTTCATCTCTACTCCTGAAGATGACAATAAATGTCGTAACAACTTAATATATTGGGACTCTACCTTTGACTGGGAATTCCTGTGTTAAAGCAATGCCGAAAGTATCGCCACCTGTGAGCGAACTTATCCTTTCGGCTGCCAGTGTGATCTGGCATTGTGCCAAGAAAAAAGAAAAACTATGCTAAAAATCTATGCCGAAAGTACCGCTTTTCTGAGCGGATATTCCCTTTCGGTGCTAATCTATGCCGAAAGTACCGCTTTCTGAGCGGATATTCCCTTCGTGCTAATCTATGCCGAAGTACCGCTTTTGAGCGATATTCCCTTTCGGTGTTAAACTTATTGCCGCCGTATCGCTTACCCTAGCAGACTTTGCCCTTCGGGTTTCCAGCGTAGTTCCCGCACCTCTTCTTCGTGCCCCACGTTGCCAATTGTTGCGGAGATGGTTTAAAGAAGAGTCGAGTCTGGAAATGAATTTACTAACATGGATCAGGAGAGGAGGAATGGCAAGACAAGGCGATGCTAGCATCCCCCACCCCTGTTTCCATGGCTTTTTATTCTTTCTCACAATGTTTGCTTTGTAGTTTATTATTAGCTACTATCAAGTTAGTATATACAAACTACAGCCGGTTCCCACATTCAACCTCAAGGCCACCACCGTGTTTTCAGCTATCTCTTCTCAAGTATGCTTTCCCATCCTCATCCCTAGAGCAAGAAGTCTCAGAATTGGTTAGGCGTTTGCGCCCTCCCTGCAATGTGTCCTTGTGTGCAAGTCCACACCTGCTTCTGATGACCTTGTTGCTCCAAGCACCAGGCATCCTGCCAGGACTGCAGGCATCTCTTACAACAGATACAGGGGAAAAGATGAGGAAGATGCCTAAAATATACAATTTTATGAGATACAGTCAGAAGAACTGGGTATATTTAACTTGGAATAGAGAAGACTGAGATGAATGTATCTCCCAATACTTGAAGGACTATTGATATTTGGCATTGCTCAGCAGAACTAGGATCAATGGGTGGAAGTCATTAGTAACAACTGAAGTCATCCAGATTAGTATCCTTTATAAAGGAACTCTTGAGTTTCCACTCTAAAATGGAGAAAGGGGAAAAAAATGGGTTTTGATGTCCAACAAAAGCAGATTGGCTCTTACTGACTTTTAAGTCAAAGGTTTTCAATTTACCCTCATTATATAATGAAGTTTCCTTATTTTGGACATTGTAAAATCCTCAAAAAATAGAATCATAAATACTCTGTTTCTAGATGTGTCCACACAGACCTGAGCCTAGTGCCTGACACATAGTCGATGATTGAAAAATACTTAAAGAAATGTAGAGGATGCTGTCATACATCACCCATATCTTCCTTCAGGACTGAAGGACCTATTTCCCCAGCCATTAGGAGTGCTGTCATTAGATGAACCTCAATCCTCTTCGAAATTGCCCTTGGCTAGAAAAAGCTGCCTTACTGAAGGTCATGCCCTCTTTCCAGAGTAGCCCACATCTAATAACTAGTTAGCAGAAGAGTGCAAAGCCTGGCCTCCTTGCTTGACCAACCTGGGAGAACTTTTAAGAGGCATCCCAGCTTCAGAGCTCCCCATAGGTCCGGCTGAGGCCTCTGTTGTAACTACAGTACAACTCTGTCTCTCCCTTTGCCCAATTCTGTTTCTTTCTCTTTGTTTTAATGGGTGTTGATCCTGATAATACTCCTGATAAACCTCTTATACATTAATCTCCATCTCAAAGTCAGTTTCCTGGGGAATCAACCCCAGGAAATGACCATATGAGTGAGAATCCATTCAATTTTTGACAACATTTTGTAGAACATAGAATGAGGGGTCCTTAGCTATCAAGAGCTTTGATAAATCCTCTACACACGGCCTTTTTGAAATGACAATTTTTATTTTATTTGAGCTTGTTGTGAATGAAAGCCTTTTCATGCAATGAAGCTTGTCAGTCCCTCCCCCCTCCCAGTTTTTGTATGTTCAAAACACTAAATTCTGTTTGATGTAAGATCCAAGGCTGAACTTTTCAGTGTGTTCATTTGGGTCTTGATTTACTGCTCTTTGGCCTTGGTTTGTTTCCATTTGATTTTGGATGATCATTAATCTTCCTGGGAAAGCCTCCAGGGGCTGATGGTGCCCTGGTCTGTTCACTGATACAAGTGGAATTATTCAGAAGTTCATGTATCATCCCCTCTTCTGACAATTTTTATCTTCTTAAAGTCTCCAAATGTGCAGTATTTAGAGGAAGAAAAAGAATACTGGAGGTCGAAGACATAAATGTTTTAGCTTTATTTAAAACAAAGACATAACTGGGGCTATAACTGGTTTGTTGGTAAGATGACTGAGAGAGGTGAGTGAACACAATTTCTGATATAAGTGAATTCATTACATACTATAAATGAATGTCTTAGGACATTGGGGCTTATTTCTCTCCTGGAACCGCAGGTGAGAAAAACAAAACATAATTTGGCAGTATTTAAAATTACATCAAAGAGAGACGTAAGTAAGTATATTGAGTATCCCTAAGTCAAACACATGGTGCAATTGCATTGTATAACCAAAATTTGGTAACTATTGTGGTTATGTTGCAATATAGCATAGCATTTCCTTTCCTTCCTTCACAAACAGAAATATCTTTATAAGAAGAGAGACCTCACATCCATTGAAATATGATTAATGTGAAACTCTTTTGAATATGGCTACATACTATACTATTATGACAATGTTAATATTACCTTCCTCACAATTCAGTTATTCATCGTTGCACAAAAATGCTTTTTAGTGTTGTTAAAGGAACATTGCATATTGTTTGGTTTGGCCTTTGTTCACTTCATGCAATATTAAAGTCTCATTTTTTTGTATGTATTGACGGTATCTATAGACTTGTTATAGAATGTTTTATTTTGTTGATTTCACATTATTTTCTTAGCCTGGCCCCTATTTAGTGTGTTATATATTTTCAATGTACTGATGTTATATGATGTTAATACTTTTAAGTCTAAATGTTTGTGCCTCCCCAAATTCACATGGGGAAATCCTAAAGCCCAATGTGATAGTGTTAGAAAGTGGAACCTTTGGGAGGTGATTAAGTCATGTGGGGTAGAGCCCTCATGAATGGGATTAATACTCTTGTGAATAAGAGACTCCGAAGAGCTTCCTATCCCCTTCTACCACTGGGAACACCACAAGAAAGTTCTGGCTATGAACCAGGAAGGAGGTTCTCACCAGAAAGTGACCATACTGTAACCTTGATCTTGGACTTTCCAGCCTTCAGAACTGTGAGAAATAAATTTCTGTTGTTTATAAATGACCCAATCTGTGGTCTTTTGTTATAGCAGCCAGAATGGACTAAGAAACTTGCATTCATTTTTTTGGAGTCATTTTTATGTATGTATATATATTTTTAATATATACAAGAACAATTTGTTAAATATTATTATTATGTTGTCTTGTCCAATATGGTAGCCACTAGCCACATGAAGTGTGCATAGTCTGCATTGTTATATGCTGTAGGTACAAAATACACACAGGATCTCAAAGACTACTAGGAACAAAAAAATGTAAAATATATCATTAAAACTTTTTATATTGATTAGACATTGAAATAATATTTTTATATATTGGATTAAATAAAACATTATTGAAATCAATCTCACTTGTCTCTTTTACTTCTTAAAATGTGGTTTTTAGAAAAATTTTAATTATATTTATGGCCACATAGTTCTTTTGAACAGCCCTGATCTAATGCCTTGAATTTATTAATAAATTTTCTATTTGATTGACTATATTTTCAAATTGTTTATATCTAATATCTGTGTTTTGATAATTATTTTAATAATTTAAAATATACTTGGAATATAATAAGAGTAAAATCACATCTTTTAGATAGTATTTGGTATTATTGGTTTCTTATGTCTCCAGATGATGTACATCATTAATTATTAAAGATCTATATATTATGAGAACTTTGAATTTATAGTACATTAAATCTTTCTCATAGCTTAAAAATATTGTCACCTTTTTCAATTTTCAGCTTCCCAGCTACTTGATTTCTGCTTTATGTGTTATATATTTCTTTTATTTTTCTTTCTGGGTTTGATAATTTTTTTAAGCCAGTTTTTTCTGAGTTGACATCATTAACCTTTTTTTTATTGTTTTAATGGGAACTCTTGTATTTATTACTGGTGTGTCGTCAGTATAAGGGAATGTGATTGAATTTTGTGACTCCTAATTCCTTTGATCTTTTCTTAATTATCTTTAATACTTTTGTTTATTTCTAGCTGCACTACCTTGCAAAACCAGAATTTAAAAATTCATTCTTCCTTGTGTGTATCTTTTTTTCTTCTTGAATACATTATGTTAGTATTTATATTTGGCTTTTGCTATTAAACTATCTATGCTTTATTATAATAAAGCAGTAATCCACTGTACTTATTTTGCTTATTTTTTATGATTAATTTTATTAAACACTTTTCTATAATAAACCAACTTTTTATTCTTGTGGTAAATTCTGCATTATCCATATTGGACAAATTTTTAATCTATTACTTTTGTTTGCTAAGATTTTGCTTAAGGTTTTGCATCTTTGTTTTATTAATGAGATTTTTCTAGTTCAACAACAAAGACTCAACAAATTTATTTAGGAAATATTGCCCTCTAAGTAAATATGCCATACTTTAAAAAATATATTTGAGGAGCAATTTAAATAGGATAGGGTTATTTATAGTTTAAAAGCTTAGAATATTTCTGTAGTTAAGTTGTCAGGGTCATAATACCTAAATTTTTCTATTTATATATCATTAATTATGTTTTCTATTTCTTGTTGCATATATTTTTATTACATATTTGTGAGAAATAATATGATTTTTATTTAGCTATGCACTTATAGCTAAGAACAATGCTTTTTAACAAAATCTATGCTGTTTTGTCTTTCCCTGATCCCATTCATTTGTAATTTCTCTTTATCATTGGGTCAGTAGTTTATCAATTTTGTTCATTTTGTCAGAATGCAAACTACTATTCTGTTGGTTTATTTCTATTATCATTCTTTTATGTTAAATTTTTTATTTTATTTTTATTTTCCTACTTTGTTTTGGTTCATTACATTATTCTAAAGTTTTTTAGGTTCAAAATTAATTCATGGTGTTTCCAGTCTTGTTTTATTATTAATATACACTTAAAGACATAAATTTTCTTCTCAGTATATTTCTTCAGTACCTCATTATTATATGTTGTACTTATGTGAGTTTACTATAGCTTTCTTCTCTATACATTAATATTGCATTTTGAATTTTAATTTTCATGTGACTTGTTTTTGTAGAACTCGATTTTTCTTATTTAATTATATTGAAAACATAATTAAATTATTTTTATTGTTATATTGTGGTGTGAAAATATGGTTTCACAGATTTCATGCTATTATTTTTTGCATTAAATAAGTTTATATTTCTATCCCAGTATATGCTTAATTTGCATAATTAGAAAGACTTCTTGTAATCCCTTTTCTGTGATTCAATACTTTCCATATGTCTGTTAGCTTAACTTTGTTTTCATATGTTTTTTCCGCTGTATTGTTTCTCTCCTATTTGTCTACAGATTCTGCCATATTTCTTTAGTGCTGAGATCTTCTGTTATATTTCTATGAATTTCTCCTTGTACTTGGCCTAGTTCCACATATGCCTTGATCAAGAACTGGCTTCAAAGGTGTTTCAACCCATGTAGTCATACAGAGGTCTGCCCTCAGAGGGGCCCTGAACTTGGTTTAATGCTCTGCTGTCACCATCTTGAAATTCTTAATAATTTCTGAACAAAAGGCTCTGCATTTTCGTTTTGCAGTGGGCTGCCTCAAATTGTGCAGCTGGTCCTGCTTGTTCCTTATATCCTGTGACTTTGCTGAACTTATTTTTTATCTCAAGCTGATTGGACATGATTTGTTGGATTTTCTAGATAATCTATTCCATCATCTAAATGAGATCCAATTCCAGCCAGACAGCTTGGGAAAGTCCTCTTCCTTTCTAGTTCTTCCCCAACCCCAGGGTGAAATCACTGCTAAAAGTTCTCTTCTTGCACCTCTTTCATTTATCGTCAAATGTCCTTTTATTACTTCCAGAGGAACTTGTGGTCAGGTGTCCAACAGATGGTACAATTCAGGCCCCACCAGGGCTTTTGCCTGGAGCAGCAGTGGGAGTACAAGTAAACTCTGCCCCTAACCTCCCTCCCTCCCACACAGTCCAAGAACCCTCATCTTCCCCAACTCGTTAACACCAAGAGGACTGGGCTTGCTCCCATGCACTTAGAATTTCAAGCCTATGATCTTTTTATGCCACACTCTCAGGCTTAGCCATTCACTCCCATCATCTGGAGGTGCAAAATACACTTTCCTTCACACAGTCCTTCTCTTGGGGAGTGAAGGAGGTAGCTTAACTGTCTCATGCATTCTGGGAAATAGAGCTGCCATAGGGCCAGACAGGGTTAAAACCCATCAGAGCATTCCTGAAGATTTGAGTTTGAGACTGGTTTGTCTCTCCCCTGTGTTCTGGAAAAGTTACCAACTTTGAAAGTACCTCTCTAGCCTCATCTGTGAAGTGGGAATAGATGTGTCCAGCCTACCCCTCTTCCTGGTCTCACCATGGCATTCCTCCCTCCCTTTTGCTCACAGAGGAAGGCTATTTTGGCTTAGAAGAAAAGCATGCTCTATATTGTTTATAGACCCCAATTCCTTCTGCTTCACTTGCTCTCTTTCCTCAAATTGAGTTTTGTTTGTCTGTTTTTAGTGTAGCTGCTGCCACAGGCTGAAATCCACTCATAAACCCCACCTCCAGATCCTAGAGACAAATTTTTAGTGAAATAAATTCATAACTCTCAAAGTAGACCCACCCTAGGGCCCTTGTGTACTCATTCCTGAGGGCCTGTATTCAGGCCTGAATATGGATGTGAGGCCACTTTTCAGATGCCCTGCTCATTCCAAGATACCTGTTTATGGGCTCTGCCCTGTGGCCTGATACAATACAGACTTGCCCAAAGAAACTCATTGATAAGTACTTGGTTCCTGGCTCCTATTCCATTCATGCCAGAAACAAGTTGGTCTCTTGACCAGCTGCAGAAGGATCACTCTAATCCTAATGCTTTCTTTCATTTTGATACTTAGAAATATTTCTATTCCCAGCCCCATTTCTTGTTCACCTTTCTGGATTGAATAGTTATTTTCATTGCTGTCTCTAGTGCTGGGCTAACCTCTCTCTTTTCTATGAGATCACTATTTAGAAAGACCCAGTTTCTGTCCTCTCATTGTTTTATGTTTCTTTCTCTTCAGAATTATTAGCTCATGAGATACACTAGAGACTAAAATGTTTTATAACATACTATGTGAGTTAGTGGGCAGTGAAACAACCTTAAGTCAGCGTAATATACAGGAATCAGTTGTCAACAGTACTACAAAGGGAACGTAGTTTGTATGTTCCAACAAATACTCATATTCCGTGATTGAGCAAATATTATACTAAAAATGAAAATAAGGGGGCCACTGATTGGGGTTCTGGAATTAGGGAATATGGAAATTTTTACTTTGAAACATTTATTGTACCCTAAACTCACCTTTATGATGACAAGTGAGAAGGGAAGTACATTAAAATAGAGATGAGGTTTTGACTTCCTATGTGTGCCAGAGAAATGTTATGGGTCTAATGATGTTTTGAGAAAATTATTTATGAGCTCAAGTTGCTACCTTTTCCATTTATTCCTTTCTCTAATGTTTGCAATGTTGGTCAACATCCATGCCAGGAGGCAGGTCAGTGTCTTTTCCCTGTGTGACTAAGGAGGAAAATGAAATCCCCAAGGTTTAAAAGATTTGGGTCACTGTCAAGCAATGACCAAATGTCAAGGGTTCTGATCTGTAATCCCAGCTAGAGCATCTCAGGTCTGGGGGCTGATTCAAATAGCCAAGCTGCTTCATAACATCCCAAATTAGACAGAAGGCTTGAATTTCCCTTCAAGTAAGAGTGAGAGTAGACTGTTGGAATGAAGTGTTTACACACCACTGCAGAGAAAGGGCTTAGAAAGACTTAAGATTTAAGCTGTGTGTATAAACGGAAAAGGGAGGCAGAGAGATGGTTGGGATCGTTTTTATGGCTGAAATATCAGTGTAGACTAATACGGTCTTTGTAGGGAGACAGACAGATAAAAAAACGTAGAGATGGTTTAATTTGTAGGGAGACAGACAGATAAAAAAACGTAGAGATGGTTCATGGGGACAATAAGACTGAGTTTGACATTGGAGAATATGGTGCTAAAAATTTTATTTTGGACATAACAGTTAAAAACCCCAGGTGCTCATTATAGAACTGGAGATTGAGGGTGATTTAAAATTACTCCACATACTCTAATTGCATTAATGTTGTACTCTACTAGACTTTGTTCCTAACTGTGTTACAAGCACAGTAAGCATCAGAGAAGTTAACCATGTTAGGAAAAGGGCGATTTTATAATTCACCAAGTGGATTATCTACCCAGTGGAGAGAACGTCCTGGCATCTTTGGCTCAATGAAAAAGGGAAACCAGGGAACCTAATTTAAAAGGTAGGAAAAATGGACCAATTATGTGAAACACTTTGAAGTCAGACTATGGGAATATATGACTACAAAGGTATTCAATTTCAAGACATCAAAAGATAAGAAACTTAGACACTCCAATGGGAAATACAAGTAATTGGAATAGGGCTGAAACATTTCATTATATCACACTAAAGAGTAATTCCAATAAATAAAGACTATCAAGAACTGGAAAACAAATAAAATCCCAGTATCTAACTTGACCTTAAAAAAAGTTTTAAAAATCTGTGCTTAAAGCCCTAGAATCAGCAAGTCAATAGAGTCATTCATTATGACCTTTGCCTTCAGGCTGCAGCTGTACAGATGATCCTGGTAGATAATTGCCCATCCTGTTCTTAAGGTTCTTGTGAAAAGGAAATTCCAAGGCCCCCTTGGTCATGCATACCAGGGCCTGATGGCTGCACAAGAAAGATTTCCTCTCTCTGGAGCCTAAAATCCCTGTGACTGCAGTTTATCTACTTTCTCTCTTCTGCTAGTCCCAGTTCAGCTCAAAATCCTCTATTTATATGGTCACATGATTTTAAAAGATCATTTAGGGCACCCTCCACATCATCTCTTACTAAGGTTTGATAACACAGAAAGTGTTTGCATGGGAACTGGTGACAAGGAGAGGAACTTGAATGTGTCTTAGTCTGTACTCTCTGGCTTCCCCCAGAATGGCCTTCTGAACGGCCAGCTCCATTGGTTCTTTTAAAGCCTAGATTCACTCCCTTCCTAAGCCTCCTCCTAGGTGTTTCTCTGTCCTGGGACAGACACAGAGCCAAATTATAAAACCACAACACATGGCTCCCAATCTCTCTTCATTTGCCCCAAGACCCCTCCCTTGTGTGTGTGTGTGTGTGTGTGTGTGTGTGTGTGTGTGTGTGTGTGTGTCTTTTGGTTTTGGAGTCAGGGGTGGCTAGTGTCCTGAGCCTTGTCTTCTACCTTCTGGGTAATTAGATTAACCTGTCTTCTCTCTCTCATGTGGCCCCCATATGTCTCTGCTAAAAAGGACATCTGGCTAATTTTTTGCTAATGTGCTTAAGTGGGAGCCGTCTGGGGAAGTGTCCTTTCTCCAGGTAATTTGTACAGCTTAACAGCAGCCTTCTGGAGATGTTGTCCTCTTTTGTGTTGTGTATTGCTAATTGTGAGAATGTCTAACTAATTAAGAAAGGCAGTGTGCCAAGCTAGAAGGGGTAATGTTTTCGGTCTGGCCAGGTTTTGCTACATTCTACCTCTCAAAGCTAGGTCAGGATTTTTTTCTGACCCATGGCAGGGCTGGGATTGCTCCTTTAATTTATTGTTTTTAATTACTTTTAAAATTGGAAGTGGTCTATAGCTATGCCACCACGAACAAGCCCAATCCCATTTGTTCTCGGAAGTGAAGCAGGGTTGGGCCTAGTTAGTATTTGGATAGGAGACCACCTAGGAAGACGAGGTGCTGTAGGCGCTAAAAAAAATTAAACAAACAAACAAACAAACACACAAATAAATAAATAAATAAATAAATAAATAAATAAATAAATAAATAATAAATGGAAATATAGTGCATGCAGAATGGAAAATAAACCTCCCTTCTACCCCAACTCCTAGTCACCTTCCCCATGGCATAAAATATAATCTTTTAACCAAGTATAGGTATACCTAACAGATGATAGCTACATGAATAAACTCATTTGTATCAGATAATAAGAAAAAAAGGGAAGAAAAATTGGAAGGCATGAAATAAAACATACTCATCATTGCAAAGAAAGAGCCAAATGAGATACGAAAGGATTTTATAAGCATATAAGGGGTAAAGACAGATTTCTGAAAAGCCTTATTAATTTTTAAAAATAGCTGATTTATTATATGTCAGGTCCTGGGCTGGTACAGAGTTAGAAGATGAATCCTGTGTGGTGTCAAATTCTGATATGCTCAATTGTTGTGGAGAAGACTTGTTAAGTTGTATTCTCTTGAGCTCATACTTATACAAGGAAAAGACTCATAAATAAATAATTACAATATAGTATAATGAAGGCTGTAGTAGATCTATGGGCTTTAAGAGCCTGTCTTCTGGAGTCAGGAACATCTTATCAAAGGAGGAAACATTTTGCTTTCTCGAAGGAGGCCTCTAAGTTCTTCCAATGGAGAGAGGGAAACTGGAATTATAAACCTAGTGGACACCATGATCAAGCACACAGAGGGTGAAAATTGACAGCCTTTTCAGGGAAATAGATCAGTTTGGCTGGCATGTAGGAAGCATATCTGGGTAGGAGATGATGCTGGGGACCAGGTTATGATGGGCCATGTATGTCTGCTAAGGAGAATGAATTTTATCTTAAAGTGGAATTGTTGGAGACTTTGAGAAGTGATCTCCTCCCTGCCCTAGGACAATTTGATGGTGATTTGAGAAATATATTGAAGTAGAGAGGGACTACAGTCAGGCAGGATTGGGTGTTTACTGGAATAATCCCGGTCAAATGTCATCAGCAAACCCAGTGGTAAACCAGGCCATTGTGGTGAAAATGGGTTTGAGAGACATTTCTAGGCTGATTTACATGATTAACTATGCCTTACTAGTTAACTGGAACAAAGGGTGCGGGGAATTAAGACTGATGCCAATTTCTTCAGTAAGGCTACTTTGTGGGTAGAGTACCGCTAAGATAAATATGGAGTACAGGAGAATAGACGTATGGAACATGTATTTGGTGAATTAAACCTAAGGTACGTTAGTTTGAGATTTCTGTGACACAACCAGGCCGAGAATCTCCGCAGGAGAAAGAGTTTCAATGATACAAGGAGAGTTAGCAATGTCAGATATTCCACAAAGGTCAAGAAAGATAAAGACTAAAGAGTAGCCATTGGGCCTATTAATTATGATGTCAACCATGACCTTTAGGAGGGCAGTTTCAGTAGAAGAAGAAGAAGAAAACCAGTTAACAATATGCTGATATCTGAAAAAAAAAATTTTAGGAAGACATGTCTAGAATATATTTCTATGTGGAAGGAAAGCAGCCAATAGAAAGAGAAACGGATAAAGACATGTGACTAAGCAAGGCAGGGGAGGTGGAAGAACTGTTCCAGTTCTGCCAGGTAAAGGAGAGAGAAGCTCCAAGGGGTACCACCTGTCTCTTTGCCTGAGGGATTCACTTTCCCCTAGACTCTAATGGCTGCTGCAGTCATCCCACTGGCTAGGGATGCAGGCAGGTAAGAGGCTTCTTTTTTTTTTTTTCACAGACCATCCATCCCCTTATCTACAATGGAGCAGTTGAGAGGTGCTATAATTCCACTAACGGCTTGGGTGAATCATAAAAAGCAACTTTAAATGGACCACACGATGTCTTTATTCTTAGAGGGCACAGGCACAGTCTTAAGGGGTTTCTGATGAAGGGAGCTCCCTTACCTCCTGGCTCCTGGAGGCCCTGTTCTCCTCCTCACTGCCCAGAAGCACCATGAAGACCTGAGACATCAGGCCCAAGAGAAGGTGGCCCAGAAGGAGAAAAACATTTCTCTCTTTGGTCTAAGGCTGCCTTCCAAACCCTTGATTCTTGTCTTTGTATGACTGACATTGAGACATGGAGTCTTCAGGGAAGACTCCACTCCTTCTACCCCAAGGAGGTTTACAAAACCCTGTGGTCTGCAAAGAAAGAACAATCACATCAGAACAGAAGAGTCGATAATCGTATAAAACATTCATAGATGGTTTCTGATTTTGGATTAGTTTAAGACAGCCCAGGTGGTGGGTGAGGTAAGGATCAGTGAGGTGTAAGAAAAGTTAAAGCAGTCTATTTCTTGATGTATTTTATTGTCTGTGTGAAGTAGGACTACTGCTGAGATGGAGGGGCAGTGAGCCAGTTGGGATTTGGAGAGGAATGGTTTGAAGAATGGAAATTGGTGTCAATTAGCGAAGGGTAAATTACTGCCTAAGAGCACCAAAGGCCCTGCTGAATACGGGTCATTCACTTGTCCAGTCAGCATGACTATATGAGTTCTTTAGCAGAGTAGCAGCCTGGGGCATGTATGGAGAAAGTCATGGTTGGCGTTATGCAAGGCTATAAACTAGCAAGGTGGGCACAACCAAAGGACAATGATGTCAAAGGTCCAGGATGCTGGTGAGAATGTGGTTTAAAGTCTGGGTCATGAGGTCCAGGCTGGGTACACACAGAGAGCTGATGGATTTAGAAGATGGGATGGAGTGGAAGAAGTAAAGGTCTTATTAAGGCTGGCAGGTTGGTTTGGGGCAAATAAGAAAATGAGACTGGAGAAATAAGATGATCCTGGCAGCACCGGGCCAAGATTCCCTCACGACAGCAATAAGGTTCCTCACTAGTTATCTAATCCCTACAACTCCATATTGCTGAGTGTCAGTTGCTGTTTATCATTATGTTCATACTGTTTTTCTTAAAGTGAAATATTTCTTATATCCAAGGATCTTTCAAAATTGCAAAACCAAAGATGAATCAGGAAGAGTATCCCTCTGCATTTGATATGCTAATATACCACTGTTAGAAAACTATAAATTATGATGTTCTTATCAAACTAATCCTTCCAGCTTCACTCATTGCATTATTTATGTGGCTCCTACAGGCATTTGAGTATGCAATGACTCTTGTAATAAAATAATAGTAGAAATGCAATTATATACATAAGAATTTACAAAAGTAGTGTGATAAGCAACAGTAATTTTTAGAGCAAATCATATTATTACTTTTGTTGATAAAATAACCCTATCAAATCCCCAGTAATTAACAGATTCCCTCAAAGTGCGACCCACCTCAATAGCCTATTTAATGTAATGAATTCACATAGTGATTCCTCAGTGGCCAGAGTGCCGATGTAATTCCCTGAGTGCCTAACTTCTTGGCTGCCATATACACATGGAGAAGATGGCTTCAAGGAAAATTGGTGAAGAATCTTTAGTGTTAGAGAGGAAGAATATGCAAATGAAAGCTTTTGGTAGGTCTAACTTGCCTCAGTGTTGCCTAGGAAGAAAGGTAGTTGCTACGTATTTCTTGTTGAGAATCATGATAAAATAAACATAATCCAAGCTTTAGGAGCATAAAAGATTAAAATCAACATCTTGGATTAACTCAGGAAGCAAATGGTTAGCCATCGTGGACCAGTACATTAATGTGACCTGCTGTTTCCTTAAAGCATTTTGGTCTTCTTTCTGCTCTAATAAGCTCTCACATTAAGCATATGGGAGCAGTTGAATATGAAAGTGCAGAGGTTTAATTGCATCTTTAGAGAAATACAGCAAATAAAATGAGATTGGGATTTGGGAAAGAAAATTTTCACAACACATCGAGGAAAAAAAATAATGTGAAGGCCAAGTATTCAGCGAGTCGGAAAAATTTAGAGAGTCATAGTTAGAGCCTGCAAACTGGAAACTAGATATGAATTCATAACTTACAAGGGTAGAGATGACAGCAAGTCAGTAAACAGCTTCAGTGTTATTCTGGGAGACTGAAGGAAGGTTATTACAGACCAGGGGGCCTGAATAGCTCATAGTCTAGGCATTGAATTAAAAATACAAACAAATAGAAGACAGTTTGGTGAAGGGTGACAACAATGAGTTAAAGCTGAGAAGGATTGAAATATGAAGAAAACTTAAAAGAGATAAGGCTGGCATGATAAAATAATCAGATTTTAAAAGTATCTGTTGACTTTAAACTTTAAGAACGATCTTTTTCACCAGAATCTAACCATTGATATATAGCTATAGTAAATTGACATAAGCGCCATGGAGTTATCCAGAATGAACATTTTATCAATGTCTTGCCTATCTCTTATTGCTTTGTTCTAAAAATTAGTCTGAAGAAACCATTAGACAGTTTGCTAAGGAATGACTATGATATTTTGGCTCTTTTTCTTACTCTAACTTCTATGAATTTCACAATGCCATAAAAACACTTTAGCAAGAATTTTGGCAAAATATTTACAATTTCTTCAATAACATTGCTCAGAGAATACGAGAAATGGAAAGCAATCACTTAGTAACTGCTGAGAGACAAGCAAGAAAGAGGAGAAACAATTGCTTACTATGCTATTCGTGATAAAACAAAAATCTGAGTTTAGCTATTAAAAAAGCCTGCTGGGAGCCAAGAATTGCACATGTCAGAGGATCACGCTGCTTCCCATTACTGTGTAGGAGAAATGGTACCTACAGTCTGGCTGTTTGTGAGAATAGAAGTATAGCTGTAACAGTAGGCGTGTGACCAGCGGCTTGTGGGAGGGAGACAAGCACTTATGGGGATAAAAAGGAACCTGGCACAGGCCTTGGGCTTCTGGCATCATTAGTTACAGGTCTGCCAAGATACTTTGGGAAACATTTTAATTTAAATGCCAAATCTATTTCAATGAAGTCTCCCTGGTTTGACCTGTTGGGAATCCAGAGTGAGATGGATGGGCGCTCATTTTGGAGAACATTAGGTGAATTAGATGGTGGTTTTATAAAAAGCATCCTGGAGGTTTAAATCTCTATATATTCTCATTCCACTGAAGAAACTCATGGTATGAGTTGCAGGATACATGACTCTTATAGCATTTTACTAGCGATTGGTAAACGCAGGGAAGGGCACAGATACCTCCAGGCATTTATTCAAAATACCAAAGTTAGAGAACTTTAGGAATAAAGGCCCAGCGTTCTTCCATTTTTCCACCACAGCATACTCACAGGATACTGCAACTATGAATTAAATAAAGTAGATTAAGAAACTAATTTGCTTCATTTGAACATATTTTTGTGCAAAATCTATCACAAGACAAAATAATTTTTTTTGAACCAAAACCGGTAGGGGGGTGCGGAGGAGGGGAAAAAAGGGATGGGACTGAATTAGCTATTAAGACATTGTTTGTTGTCCATCCACGTGGAAATATTTAAGTTTGTGAGCTTCTAGGGCCCAGGTTGGCAAGAGATGGGTAAAAGCCTGTCTGATGGGTTAAAAATATATGTATATGAATCCAGAAGATCAGAGGAATTAAAACGCCCCCAAGCATAACATTTGAAGTTGCTTCAGAGGCAGAGGCGGGTTTGTATCGGTATGTAGAGCCCTTTCCTCAAGGCCGCTTGGCAGTTTGCTACAACACCATGCTAATGAACCCAAAGTCTTTAAGTTTACCCCCCAGCGGACTTTTTTCTTTCGCGCCCCGAGGGAAGCAAATTCCCAGGAAAGGAGGTACTTAGTTGGAGAGGAGCTGGGGTGCTGGAGAAGGGCTGGAGGCTGGAGCCCGGGAGCCTGGGATGTAGAGGTGGGTGGGGCCGGGCTGGGCGGGGCCTCGGGTACCAGGCTGCGAGTTTGGGGTGGCCAGAGGGACGGAGTTCCAGAGGCGGCGTTTGAGCCGGGGTGCGACCTGAGCAGTGACCCCGCTCCAATGGCTTTTAGGCCGGACACTCTACCTGGGGGTGACCAGGGGGGTGGGAGGAGAGAAGGGACTGGCTGTCGTGATCCAGTGGGACATCCGACCCTCAAAAAAGATGAGACTCAGCTGGGGCGGGGCCCGCCGAGGGCTGGACCCGGCGGCATCGCAGGCGGCGGGGCCAGGAAGGACACTGGAAGGGAGGGACGCCGCGATGCATCCTCGTAGGGAGGCTCGGAGGGCACAGACCCCGCGCCGCCGCGCCCCTCTCTCTGCTCTTCGCCTCTTGCCCCCGCCCCGGCATCCCTGAACCCAGTCGTGTCAGTTCACAGTTCAGGAGCCCAAAGCAACGGACTTGGCTTCTGTAGGTGCCATGGGGCCGACCCCCTGGCCAGCGCAGGGGGGCACGTCCGGGTGGCCTTGCCCCGGGCTGGGTGGGGGAAGGAAAGGGCCCGGGGGCAGGAGGCCGGAGCAGGGGCCGAGATGCCCCCCGCCCCCCCCCCCCGCCGCGGGCCCCAGACGGATGAAGGATCGGCAGTTGCCGCGGCCCCGGTGGGGCGGGGGTGTCGGCCGGCCCCCGCCCCGCTGCCCGGGCCCCGCAGCCGGGCGGCTTGCGGGGGGTCCCCACGGCCTGCAGGGGGCGCGCGCCCTCCCGGCGGCGCGGGGCGGCCTCTGGGGAGTTGGGGTCGGTGTGCGGGACCTGGGGGGGGTAGGGGCCCTTGTCGCCTCGCGTCCCCGCGGGGCGCGGCCGGGAGACCCTCGGGAGGCGCCTCTGCGCCGCCAGACAGCGTCGGGGCGCCCGCCCCGCTCTCAGCCCGAGGTGGGCGCCCGGTTCCCGCGTGGCGGGTGCTCGGGTCGCCGGGGAGGGCGCCCCGAGCCCCAGAGCGGGGCGCCTCGGGGCGGGGGGCGGGGGCGGGGGGCGGCCCCGGGGCGGGGGCGGGGGCGGGGGTGGCCCCCCGGGTGGGGGCGCCTCGAGGCGGGGCGTGGGGGCGCCCGCGGGTGGGGGCGGCCCCGGGTGGGGGCGCCCGCGGGCGCGCGCGTGCGGGGCGCCTTTCCCGCCCCAGGTGCGGGCGCCCGGGCCCGCGGCCGCCGCGGCCGGCGCTGACGCGCGCGTCTCTGTCTCCTCTCGCCCCTGCAGGACTCTCCCGGCCCTGCGGCCGCCGCGCCCCCGGCCGTGCGCCGGGCGGGCCCGGAACGGACAGCGCATCTAAATAAAAAAATAAAAAAGAAGAAGCGGAAGGAGCGGCCGAGGCGGCGGCGGCGGGAGGAGGAGGAGGAGGAGGAGGAGGGGCCGCGCACGGCGGCCCGCGGCGGCGGCGGCGGCGGCGGCGGGGACGCGGCGGGACGCGGCGGGGACGCGGCTTTGTGCCGGCGGGTCGCGGGGCGCCCATGGCGGAGTGCGGCCGGGGGGGCGCCGCCGCCGGCGGGGCGCTGCCCACCTCCCCGGGCGCGGCGCTCGGCGCCCAGGGCGCCCTGAAAGCCGGAGCCGGCGAAGGCGGCGGCGCGGGCGGTCGCCTGGGACTCGGGCCGGCGCGCTGTGACCGCGGCGGGGTGTCCAACGGGGACTGCAGCCTCGGCGTGTCCGGCGACGACGCCCGGGCCAGCCCCGCCAGGGCGCCCCGCGCCGCGGCGCTCGCCCCCACCCCCAGCGCGGTCGCCTGCCCCCTCCCCCGGGACGGCAAAGCCGGCGGCCTGCCCCGCCGGAGCAGCATCATCAAGGTAGGTGGGAGGGGGGCCCCCGCCCACCGCAGCCGGGCTGGGGTCCGTTTGCCCCGAGCGGGGTGGCGGGGCTGGGGCTGGTGGCGGGGGGGGGGGGTGGCGCGCGGAGCCCACGCGCTCCCTGCCCGCGGGGACTCCCGGCGCACGCGAGCCCGGGGTGCTGAGCGGGGCTTGGGCGAAAATGGCTCTGGGAAAGGTCGGAGAGGTGATCCCTAAGGTGCCGGGGGCGCTGCGCCCGCACATTCACCGCTGAACTTGGGGCTGTCACCTCTCGCAGGACTGGCCTGGAAGTGTGGCCTGTACCTGGCTGGGCAGGGCTTGTTCTCCTGTGGTAGCCCAGGCTGGTGACAGACCCCCTGTGCGGCTTCTAGTGTATGGTAAAGACAGTGAGAACGTTTTCTTAAAAATCCCAGGTGGTGAACAGAGATTACCTAATAGGTTTCTCCCAGCCCGCGGATACTCGCCTTTTGCAAATGGTTATACTTCTGAGGTTGCAAAGTCTCTGGTCACTCAGTCACGCGGAGAAATGGGAGAAATGCAGATTTCCCCTTTCTTAGGCTCTGAGAGATGACAGTTCTGGACACTTTAGTCTTTTCCTTGCTGCAGTAGGCAGGCCTCTAGTTCTGGGGAAGTTCTTTTGGGCAGTTTGCTTGTTTTGGATATCTCCTGCATTGTTTTTTTTTTTTTTAGCAGAAGAGTCAGTGATTGTTTTGTACATTTTAAACTCAAAAAGCAATATTAGGAATTTGTGAGTTTGTGTTTTATTCTCATATGTTTTGGGCTGCAGTGTGAAAATATTCCTCGTGGCATGAAGTGGAAAAAAAAATAGTTGATGAGCGAAGAAGAGCAGAGCCTTAGGCAAGACTAGCTAATTCTGCTCAAGTTTGGAGCAAATGTGAAAATGTTGTTTTCTGAAAATCAAAGGGTTACCAGGACAGTGAGCAACAAAACACATCGACAAGACTGCACCCACCCTTCCTATGGCTGGTAACCTATGGGAAAGAGGACAAAATGGGCCACAATGTAAAGAGTTGGCGCTGGTTGTATTTGAAATTTCATTGGACCTACAGGAACGTTCTGAGTACAGTGAGTCTGATGCTGTTATCAACTTTGCAGTAATCTACTGAAATATACCACCTTGCAACTCTGTGTAACAGGCAGTTGTGAAACTGCTTTTCGCTTTGTCATCTGTTTGCACAGTTTATGTCTGGGCAAGGGCACAATTGAAGGACTTAAAGCTCAAGTGTATTAACTACCTGCAGCAGGGGCTTAGAGTTTAAAGAAAGTAAAGCACATTTTTGCTACATGCCTAGCTTTTAGTGACTCATATTTTCTTTTACTCTATAGCTATGTTTCCATGTAAGTTGCTTGCAACTGTGTGTGATAATTCTATCGACAGAGTTATGTGTCATATCTGTGTTTTTTTGATGACCAGCGATTTGTGGCGATTTTGCACTGCAGTGTTAGTGAAATTTGAGGTGAAAATTCCAGAGAAGATACTGGCCTACCTAATTTAACTCCTCTCCCCCAATTTTGTGGAGGGGTGTGTGTTTGGATTTTGAAAAATTCAAACTTTATTGGTGTCCATAGTGGGATTCACAGTGTGACTTAATTACAACAGTGTCTGTTTTAATATTACATTCATGGGAGATTAGGAAGAAGGATTGTTTACCAGTATTTTTAATATGTGGAATTAAGAACTTGTCGGTGGTATCACTTTTTCATTAACAATTCTAGAAGAACGTGGGAAATGGTTATTTGTATATCACTGTTTTTTTTTTTTAATTTTTAAACTTTCAAAGATTTGTCATTTTTCTTGCTAATGAAGGTAGTTGGCTTTTTGTTCACAGTTGTATTCTTAGGAACGTGTTACCAGGAACATAGTAGGACATCAGTAGATTGCTTCTCGAATCAATGGAGGAATGATAAGGAAGAACATGTTTTTTTCTGTTAAGTTCTGTTAATTTCTGTAATGCATGGTTTTGGATTTACCAGTATCATATATCATTCATTGTCTTTTACTTCTTAAGATGACTTGATTGACTGCTTTTTCTTGCCTCTGTTTCCAGCTTGCATTTTCTTAAAAGCCCTTTTAAAACTATGGAAATAGTGGTGAAAGTCGATCAAGCCTAGATTATAGGAAATGAGAAAGCTATAATTAAGTAGATAACTAGTTGGTATGCTTCCCCTAAATTGATGCCTTGAAGGATCAAGATTTTAGAAATTTAGTGTGGTAAAGACACAACAGCATCAAGACAGTATCCTAATAGAATAAAAAGGTCTTTTACTTTAACATAAAATTTCATGTAGCAATGAATAGTGTACATTTTTGTCACATGAATGGCAGAAATTATATTTCACATTTGTTAAAACATAATGAAAAGCTTAGCAAAAGCCCATGTAAAAAAGCAATAGACATCTTTCCTTGATTTCCTTGTGTTCTCTTTGAATATAAGGAATGAATGCAGTCGGATGATGGAATAATAGAGGCAGGAGTGGAATATAGTAAGCAAGGTGATAATTGGGGACTTGAGAGAATGGCAGGAAGTAAATGCCAGCGAAGGAACATAGGACCACAATTTATGGGGTTGCATTAGCTGAAATGTAGGATTTGTGAGGTGTGTCTGTTTTCTAGCTTCCATTTTCAGTATAACCTTGATATCCCTCTCAGGAGGGGATTCCCAAATCAGAGCAAGAAATAACAGGCTAAATGTGATAAACAGTGGGCAAAGAAAGGGAACTATTGTTGAGGTGCACAGCATATGCAGACACACACTATGGGCTGATCAGAATTATATTCTCATTTAAAGTAATTTCTTTTGGACTCCATCTGTTTTGTAAATATGGCATTGAGTAAGAAACTATTGTAAAACTTTATTTCTGTGAAAGTAAACGTGCAAATCTATACTGAAAGAACTCCTTGGTTAGAGTTAAAAAAAAATTCAAGAGTAAGCAGCCTTATAGAAACTTTTACAAATACCTTGAGAAGATAAATAAATGATGGAACTCATCACCAGACTTTTATGTTTTTCCTTAGCTTGTTGAAAATAATATTACACTTTTTATATTGTTTACAAATGTCCATTAACTAGATTTTTAGGGAAGAAGCCATTATGTTTGTCATTTTAAGTAATCTAGTAAACGAAAACATCACTTTCATTTTCTCTTTCCATAATTCATTTCATCACACCATTTAATTCAATGCATGCTTTATTTTGAAACAGTTGATTTGGTTAATTGTTCAGATGGCATTCATTTTTTACCAATAATTCAATCCCTTATTTCCAGAGTTTGGTCTACAAATCTGAAGCATCATTTTAGACCTTAGATTTCTTTTTAATTTTGGAAATAAATGAAGTTAAAATGTCTTTATATTTGGATGGTTTATTTTAATCAAAACTAATTAAACATTTAATCAACACTAAAAAGATATTAAATCAAAATGTGGTATAATTCGCATAAAGTAAAATTTACTCTTGTTGGTGTTCAGTTCTGTGAGATTTGACAGACTTGGGCAGTCATCTAACCACTACCACAATCAAGATATGGAACAGTTCCATCACCACAAAATTCCCTCAATCCATTTGTAGTTTTCCCTTGCCCCTATCCCCAGACCATGGCGAACTTTGATCTTAGGCACATTTTTCATATGTAGGAAAAATAGCCCATTGCATTATTTTGGTATTTTAAAGTAATAGCAGCAACCACCATATATTAAACACTTACTACATGTAGAACACGTGAAAAGTGCTGAACGTAATTATCTGACTTGGTCCTGTACCAACCATGTAGGCTGAAGAAAACCTGAGTTCATAGAGGTTAACCCCTTGCCTCAAATGTTAGACCTTACGCCCCACTTGGGTATGGCTGCACTCTGCTACCCGCTCCCATCCCCCGCCCCCAGCCCCAAATTATATTCACAGTTTTAAATTTTCTATAGAGCTAAGGTAACTTTGGTAATTGGGATGTGACTTTCCCCTTTAAATGTAGGGGACATTGGAGGGGGAAAAAGAATTTTGGCTGGCAGAAGAGGTTGACAGATGATATAACAAGGCAGCTGTTTAGTCACCTGTTGTGGCTGCTTGACCAGAGCCTCCAGCTTCACTGAGACCAATGGTTTGACCTTGCCCAAGGTAGCAGCCCTTATTTTTCTTAATATCACTGTTGTCATTATCATGGTATCATGGTGTATAGGAGAAACACATTTATTATCTTTATGCCAGTGTATATCCCTATGTCTTGATGCCAACCACCTAAGAAGGGGAATAAGCAGAACTTTTACATTTATTATACATATTTAAACAAAATAATAAAAACATACATGTGGACATTATATCGGCCCATGGTGTAAATAAACTAGACTTCTTGCAGGCGAAAGCTGGGCTGTATTTATCAGTTCCACACAGATAACAAGCACTCAGTAACTAAATTTTGAATTAGATCTTAAATATAATGTCTGTGTTTGACTTTAGACTTTCTTTTTGAATGGTTGGCAAAAGACAACTGCATGCCCAGAAAACTTGTGGGCCTATCACAAATATTAAACCAATAGCGACCAGATCACAAAGTGAATTTGTGTGGATATAGGCAGCCTGGAGCATTTAGGTCAGAAAAAATCTAATGGACAATCAACTCTCCACTTTGTGGTAATGCACTTGAGGCCACACAAGATAACTGTTGAAAGGCCAGGGCATGGCTGCTTGTCTCAGCCTGCGCAGAGTGCTTTTTCACAGTTCAGAGTTCAGTTTTCAGAAGTAATCAGAGGGTATCATTTTTTCATACCCTAAGAACTACTTGCCCCCTTTTGCTTTTTCCCTTCCCATATTTCTAACCTCTCCTCCAAACCATTATATTTGATTTGTGTTGTTTTTCACCAAATCCAAGTAGACAACTGACAGGAAATTGTTTATTTTTTTTAATTGCTGATCTTGGCCACTGAAGTTATTTTCTTCAAATGCTCTCTCTCAGAATCTGTTCGGTTCCCTTTATAGTTCTGTGTGCTCTGTCCATGAGGGGTCTAAACTAGACTCTTCTTTCTTTTTATTCTTTTTTAATGCTTATGGTACCCATGCCTCAATATTCAACAAAATAAGGAAATGTTATTTGTAGCCAAAATGCAGATATAAATGAAGTATGAACTCTCATATTTTCTCTTCAGACTTTATTTTATACATATATGCCCAATAATAGATGCCTATTCCTTATTAAACTAAGTGTTGGCTGTCATTACTCATCTACCAAACCTCTGGATTAATTTAGCTACTTTTTAAATTTTATATTATTGAGATTCTGTAATACAGGGAATATTCAGTTAATTTTACCCGTGGCCACAGGATATGAAACTGTGTTTGCAAGCTGCCTGACCAGCTTTTATCTACTGGATAATAATGGCAAATTGAGAGGGTTGTGCTTGGTGCAGTAGTATTAGTAGTGACGCAAACTCAAGTCAGGGAAGTGTCCGTAGTACCTGTTTTCCTTTTGTCAGAATGATTTCATAATTTTAGATTGCTCAAAATATATCATTAATTACATTGAGCTTTAGAGACAATTATGCGAATGGCCCAGCCGGCTGTCAAGACACTTAGCACCTGCCTATTTCCAAATGGCAGAGGAGGGCAGGTGGCGAGGCCCTCCTGGCCACTAGTGGTAATTGGCAGGCGTAATTAGGAAAACTGTGTTCTAGCTAATAATCTCAGATGGGCTATACTGGTTTTATGCTGCACTCAGGCCACATGTTACATGTCTGGATTATTCAAGAGACAGAAGAGGGTAGGAAACATAGTGTGGAGTTAAGTGCTTGGATCACATTCTGGCTCTTTCTCTTCCTTTCTGTATAGCCTTGGGCAAGGTACTTAAGTCTTGTGTGTCTAGTTATCCCATCTCTAAAATGGAGAGAGTAAAATACCTCCTCATAGCCTTGTTGTGAAGGTTAAATGAGATGGTGTGTGTGAAATTTCAGAGCAGTGTGTGGCACGTAACAAACACTCAATAAGCAATACCTGGTACGCTTGTTTTTCTGACTTTTAGTTTCTCTTATTTAGTGCTTATCCTGAGATGCGCAGACTCATTTAGCTCCATTTGAGTTGGAGATCACTAACACTGCCATGCACATTTTGAAAGTTTTGTCTTTTGAAATATGCAGAATGTACCCAGAGAAATTGCTCAGACATATTCTAAAGATGCTTTCAAGAATGATTTGTTTTCGTGCCTTTCTAAATCTGAAACCTCAGTACAACTGTGCACATATTTAAATAGACCCAGCTGAATGGTCAGAAGGAATTGAGCATCAGTTTCATTGAGCCAAGCACCCATGTCTTTTGGTTTGCCCAGGCAGTCCAGATTTACACCTTTCATCCTGACAAAATTATTAATAGCGCCTTCTTTCAAAGGCATCCTGGTTCGGATGATAAATGATTTGGCTACCCTTCTTATCTGCTTTTTGCAAACTCTTTGTTACAACCAGTGCAGGGGCCCCATGAGACTGTTTTCTGTGCCTAATCTTTGCCTTCTACATTTACACCTCTCTTTTCTTAGTTTGGAATGCTTTTTCTTCCCTTTCTCAGTCATCTTCTAGATCTTCCCCAGTTAACCAGCTCTCAGAATGAATTGTTCCTTTGCCTGCCAACCACCACTCTGCCTGTTATCTTTATTCAGCCCTGTTTCCTTCTGCCACTTAGGTGACTGACTATATGCACCTTGAATTTATGGTAGCACCTAGTTTAAAGTTGTTGGAAAGCATGTATTTAGGTATATAATTGTTGAAAATGTATGAATGGATGAATAAGTGGACATAAATGACATAACTTGTCTTAGGAGTTTGACAAAGATGTTATTTAGACTTAACTCCAACTGGTTTTGATTGGAATATAAAACACAGTGGGCTGTGTACTTCGAAGAAGAAATTTATTTCATCTATGTAATTTTGGAAACAATCAAATGGAAGGAAATACCTTCATTTAAATTTGGATCTAAGAATTTAGTTGGTTCCAGAATTGTCCGTAAGATGTTAATATAAATGATCTGTCCCTTTTGTGCCCCTGAAATAAGAATAGATCTTGGAAATTTCCTTTTGATTTATGTTCTGCTATCAAAGTTTAAAAAGCATGTTGAGAAAGTTTGACTGTTTGTTAAAGCATTTAAACTCTTTTCTGCAATTAGGTTTTTTTGAGTGATATTTATGGTGTTTGCTTGGTTTGTTGTTTATTTTTAAGGAACTAAATTACTTAAACTTATTGTCATTCACATTGTATTGTCAAAAGATATTCATTGGGAGTGCTTTAATAAAAAAAAATAAATACGGAACATAGAGTACTAGTAGATGAAGCTGTAGAAGTAGGATTTTTAATCCCTAAGCACATTTTGTCAAATAATATTAGAAATTTTACCTTTTTTCATAACTTAAAGTTTGGGTACAGAAGAGGTACTAAGAAATGCTTTGTATGCATCATCTCATGCAAGTCTCACCACAGCCTACGAGGAGACATTATCATTCCCTTTTTATAGACAAGGAAACCCACCGCTCAAATTTTGGAGATTTCCAAGTAAGGTCACAGAGCTTGTAGGTGGCAAAGCCAGCATTCAGACCGTTTGATTGACTTGGAAATCCACACTTTGAACTGCTCCGTTACCTTTCCACATCATCTGAAACGTATCTTTGACTTTTTCTTTTTTTCTCCTACGTGTCCAAGCCATTCTGGCTCCTTGATCTTAGCAATATCTACCAGTCCTAAAATAGGGGACTGATTTTTAATTAGGAAAGTTTGGTCTTTTGCGGGAGAATCTTGGGATGAAGCCAACATATAGCTAATCAACAAAGAGCCATAGCTGTATTCCTGTCCAACATTTTTGTCTGATTCACAAACCAGGATTTTGTCCTTTTCCTGTTCACATCCCTTTGAGAGATTTGAAACTTCTTAGGAGGATCATTTTCCATTTTCGTTTCCTTTTTAACAAAAATTGATTTATAGTTATACACTTTTTAGGGTCCTGGAAAATAAAGCAGATGATAATTAGTAGCAATTTGTTTTTAGGTGAGCTTCTTCTGATAGTATCTATCCATGTTATTGTTTTGGAATTGCCAAATAATTATAAAATTATAAAATATTTTAATATGACACATTACTATGAAATCGGTATTTGGTTTTCTTCTTGAAGTATGCTAAATATACTGATTTGAAAATAGCTGATATTAACCACCCCAGTTACTAAGCTGCTGTTTTTATTAGTGATTAATAACGTAGATCGATGGGATTTTTAGAACGGAAAGAGATCGTGTAAAATTCTTTTGTAAGAGATACACAAGACCATACTGACTAGTACGTTTAGCTCCCAGCTATGGTTGAGTTCATTAATTTGCATGTTAGCATAACAGAATTGAAAAAAAATAGTTATGTAATACTGCAGTATGTGAGTATTAATAGAACAAGATGTGGTCTTCCAAACAGCTATATTTGAGAATTTGTTTTTTTGCTATAGATAGCTGCATGTGTACACATGATGTACTTGTGCATTCACATACTCTGAAGACTGTATTTATAAATAGTAAAGATTAAGAGCAAATCAAATAATGTAGTGGTAGGTTGACACGAGTCCTGCCTTGTGAGAGAGACTGACGGGTGGCAGGTGTCTGCTGTCTAAATTGAAAATGCCCAGGAAGGGGTAGGCTGTTTTATGAGCATTGCTGATGGAGCCTCTATTGCTCTTGACCAATTAGCTTGGCCTTAGAGGGATAAGTGACCTCGTTTGCAGCTACCATTAGAATCACAAGCCGTCTGACTCTCTCCATATGGTTTCCTGCTACCTTTTATTTTCCATCTTTTTTCTAAGCTCTGATATCCTGTGGGCATAGTAGATGTAATTTTTCAGATAGTTAATGTGGTTGAATGTTTATTGTTGAAGGAAATACTGTGCGTTGGTTAGGTTTGTTTCTATCAAGTCATGATAAGAGTTAATATTAAATATCAGTAGAATTATTCAGATGTTTTCATATCAAAACACTCCTGATGTAATATCAGTGTTAATGATGTGTTATCTTAGGAATTTTTGATGATTTTTGTTGAGAGAGATCTGTATTTATTCCCATTAATGTTTTCCTATATGTTAAAAATATTAGAAGAATTGCTGTGCCATTGTATATGTATATATTCAGCTTTAATAGATATTTTCATGTGGTTTTTCTAACTGGTTAAACCAATTTACACACCCATGAAGTTATACGAGTTCTAGTTGCTCTAAATACTTACTAACACTCGGTATTGTTTTTTAATTTCAACCATTTTGATGGTTATATAATTGGACATTACTCTGGCTTTTAGGTTGCATTTTCCAGATGACTAATGGTGTTGAGCACCTTTTCATATGTTTTCTTGGCCATTTGGATATTCTCCTTTGTAAAATGCCTGTTCTAGTCTTTTGCCCATTCAAAAATTGTTTTTTATTTCTTTTAAATGTATTTGTAGGACTGCTTTACATTTTTCTGAGTGTGTGTGTGTGTATGTGTGTATGACATGATATATAGTTTCTTTTAGCGTGTCACTTGTCTTTTCACTGTCTTAAATGATGTCTTGTAATGAATACCAGTTAATTTTAGTGAAATCCAATTTATTAGTAATCACTATTTTCTTTTATGGTTCTTATTTTTGTGTCCTGTTTAAGAAATATTTTCTTCGCTTAAGACCATAAAGATATTCATTTATTTAACTTCTAGAACCTGTTACAATCTATCTGGAAATTATTTTGCATATGCTGTGAAGTAGACGTCAAGATTCTCTTTCCATATAAATATCCAGTTAATTAATTCAGCACCATTCTCCTACCCCCGCCCCCCCAATGTACTGCATTGGCCATTTGTCATAAATCAAGTGACTATATATATGTGGGTGTATTTCTGGAGACTTTTTTGTTTCATCAGTATACTTGCCTACATTAATTATAACAGCCCCAAACCGGAAACAACCAAGTGCCGGTTTTATAAAATAGCATATTAATCAGTGGAATACTGTGAAGAAAAATGAGATCAAAAAGAGCAGACAACTGGTACATGTACCGCTCTGGTCTCTTGAGCATAATGTTGAGGGAAAGAAACCAGCCACACACACACACACACACACACACAAATACATATTGTATAATTCCATTTACACGAAGTTCAAAAACAGGCAAATTAATGGAACATTTACAAACATGTGAAATACTTTTTTGCCGCAGTGGAGCGTGTGTGGTGTGGTCAGACCTGATGGTCTCGAACTGAGTGACACCACGGGGAGCGGGCAGAGAGAGGGGCGGCTGGTTGGAATAGCATAAAAACTGTATCTTTCCTGGACTGTCCTGAGAACATGTAAGGGACTGGGCCATGGTGGGAAGCTGACATGGTAGTGAAGGGCATATTAGTCATCGGAATCATCTTACACTGTGATTGCTGGGAGTTTTATGATTTGTTTGTTACACTTTTGAGCATTCTAATCCCTTCAGGTGCACTCAGAGGGTTGACTATGTGAAAGTGCGCTGCGCATACAAAACTTCAGAACCACTCATTTGTGGAGCACCTGTTCTCCGCATGACAGTTTTCTAGATAGCACTTTTTGGTCTCAAGAGAAGTTAAGAAACAGAAACCAGTTATCCAGGTCTGTAGACAAAAGCAAGAGTTATTTGATTACCTCTGAATAGCAATTTACCTAGCATCCCAGGTGGTCAGCGTAGAGTTCTAGCTCTACGGAGCACTTATCTTGTGCCATTTAAATATTCTTTCAGGTGGGGAAAACACCAGATCTTCTAATGGATCATTTTAGGACACACTGAAATGGCCTGGATTAGAAAATATACTAATGTTCAGGTCCACTTCAGTCCCATTAAATCAGAATTTCTGGGGTGTTCCTAAAGCACCCTGGGAGATTTTAAGGTATAGCTAGGATTAAGAACAGCTATGAAACTTTTCTCGTATCTTGGGTCTTTGACTGCCCCATTCAGCTCTATTACATATCCGAGAACAAGCAGCTCCAGAATCCTGCAGGTGATGGACAGCTGGTGATCCTGTGGCTGATGGGGTGCAGTGGATACAGTTAAACCTGCAACTGCCTCAGTGGAGCTTTCCCTTCGAGGAGCTGAGTTGCCCTTTTCCTGAAGAAATACGAAATACTGATAAAGGGAAACAAATCCTTAGTTAAGTTTGGAGAAGCAGATTTTGTATGCAGAAATGAGGGTCTGCCCTGTGTGATAATCATTGTACCATAAGAACGTATTTTTGATCCAGGTAGAGTGTGTAGTGTCAGTTCTCAGAAGGTCCTGAGTTGGTTATTTGGAGCCTCTGTCTACCTGGATTAATCATCACTGTGCAGTCACTATTTCTTGGTCCATCTCTTGGCTCTTTTCCATCCCTGACAGAGAAAAGACATCTGCGTACCCATGACATTCTACATCATAGGGGGAAGAACTTTCCCAGGAGGAATGTTTTTTAGAAAGAACTGATTTGACTGAGGCATTAACACTATTTCTAGATCGAGGTTATTGTACATTTCAAATTTTGCTGAGTGGAATCCTCACATTTCCTTTAACAGCCTAATCTTGTGTTGCAGTGGCAACAGGTAGCAAAAATGCTGTTTATTCATGGAAGATTATAAATCAACACTTGCCAGACAGGTATCTGTTTGTATAGGTGATTTGTGCTGGGAGGAAGAGAACCAGTTTAGTGATGCTTCAGCACACCTCATTATGGTAAGCTGACAGTCTGGGTTGGTATGCCACGACCTTTGGGTGAACATCTAGATGCTGTTGCATTTTCTTCTTGCCACGCAGACACTTGCAGTCAGGATGAATGACCATAGAATTCTCAAAACATCTGTAAAAATATTTTATTGGCTGCAAAGCAGTAACATGAAAATATCAGCATTGCTTCTTCGCAGTCTGTTACTTGGTGTGTACTCTTTTCCCCTCATCTTGGTTGCTCCATTAGCAGATCAATAGTCACCTTTATTCTTTTAGGGCATTTTTTTTTTTCTCTTCTAAATTAACATGGGGATATGTTCTAGCAGAGAAGCTTAGACAACTTATTCTCTGTAGGGGCTGAGGAAGAGTCGTGATGTGGTGGGAAGGCTGCATCCTTGGAGACGCCTGTGTCTAGAGGCTGGAGGAATACCCACAGTTTATCAGCAGAAAAGTGTTAATCTTCCTGATCATGATCGAGACTCACTTATTAATACAGATACTTTTAATAGGCTGTTTAATTAATTTGTCAATGCGAGAGGCATGGTAGAAACGAACTTTAATATACTTTGGGGGAGAAAGTCTCAGATCTTTTTGTGAAAATTTAGTACTCAGGGATATTGCCCAAGTGAGAAATCAGAGAGGCTTCCTATCCCACGTAATTAGCATGATCTTCTTTGTTAGGGAAGAAACTATTGTTGAAGAGTATTTTTAAATAGTTACATAGCCCTTTGTGCCAAAGAGTAGCTGCCGTTGATGAATGCTCCCTTGAGGGGTCTAGAAGCAAAAAGTGAAACAAAGGGAGAGAAAGAGGACACAGTGCTCTGCCGCAGTCCTTACTGAGGAGATGAGAACTGTCCTCGCTGTGGCAGCACCCTGACCTCAGTGCGTTTATCCCGCTGCCCCCGTCCTTATTGGTTGCCAGACAGCTAGGGTAAACGAGGAAGGTGGCTTAGAAGATGTCACCAAAAAAGCAGTGGATGATAAAGCTCCTGTCCTCAGATAGAATTTGGCAACTTTCAGGGCCATCATTCCTAGAAATGCCAGGGGCCATTAAATCGATAAATAATGCTCCCTCCACCCCCCCTCCCAAATAAAACAAAACCGCTTTCAACCTCTTCTACACAAGGCTGCAGACAGAAAATGATATAATTGTACAGCTGAGTTTGAAGGGATTGTGGCTAGCGCCCTCACCCAACTACGGTGAGGGCAGGGATGGAAGTTGGGGGGGTCACAGGGATCAGTGTCTTGGCCATCCTGTAATCTACTAGTGGCTCACAGTGGTGTGCCAGGGCACAGCGGGGCGCATTGATTAGGAGTCTATCCTTTAAAGGTGGTGGAGAGGAGAGCAGAGGCGTAAGGAGAGGTACAGTTGGCTCCGAGTGCCCTGCACCTCTTACTGTCTCGGTGATGCCCTCCATAACTCAATTCCAGTGGCGAATTCACTTTACTGGTAGGTTGGAGCTTGGCCCCAAGACATACAGTGCAGCCGTTGCCACAGTGCAGATAATAGATAGCTTAGCCTGGCTTGTGGCTGTGACATCTGCACAGAATGGAACACCTCAAGGGTTAGAGGAACAGTCGAGCACTATGTTCATGGAATGGCTGGTTTCACATGTGGAGAGGACTGTTTATCTAGTCTTAGACTTTTCTGCCGTATCTGAACGGAGCAGACCATTAGGGTCATGTTTAAACCCAACAAAAAGAGCCTTGAGTAGGCAGGGAGGCTGAATTCCTGGAGTTTCTCTGCAGAGGTTCAAACCCCACATGTAGACCCAGTTCCAGTGGTCGGAAGCTGGCCTGTGGAGACTGGGATCTGCAAATTGAGGGTTTAAGACTGGGTTAGGGTTTGTGCCTCTGCTTGATTGAAATATTAACTCTTAAGAGGTCTCTGCTTTCTCCTCTCTTTGTTGTAAGGGATATGTGAATTCTTGTCTGCCGGATTTCTTACGTCTTTTGGACACCTGGCTGAGTACATTTTGCGTAACTGATGCTGTAAATGAAACCTATACAGATCTTGGGAGGATCTGTTCATCTGAATGACTCAGTTCTTGCTATTTCACTTCATTCAGTTCTGTACATGAGAAAGATCTGTGCTGTTCCTATAAGGCTGCTCATAAATCTATTAAACTATTTGCTCTCCTTCTTAAAAAATCCTAACAAAAAACTATCTCATTTTAAAGGTCACATTTAATTTCCATCCCTCCTCCCACATCACTCATAATTTATAATGTTGTTTTCAAAACTCTCTGCTCCACCTTATTTGAATATTACATTTTGGTTTTATGTTTTTAATTGTTTCACTCTGGCTTTGGTTTACTTACCATTTCAGAGGCCCTGTGCATTCTCCCCAGCCAGTCATTTTTATTATTTTTCAGCATTGTGAGCTGGTGGGTTGGCATGACTGTTTTAGTCACTACCAGGATAAGGCCACTGAGGTCTTAATCTCAGAGTCTTAAAAGTTTCTGTTATGAGGTAGCAGTGACTGTGATACCAAAGAAAATAACCTTCATTTTTTTTTTCCAGGCAAAATTAAAAATTCAGAGTATAATTCGGGAAGTCTCTTAAGGCAGTTGACAATTTATATATAGTTATTTGTGTATTAGTATTTTTCAGTGGGTTTGAACAATCACATTTTTAATTAATGAAATTCCACTTTATTTTTTCTTGTAGAGAGTATCCAGTTGAAGACAGAAGATCTGAACTTTATATCTAGCTTGTATATTGACTTTTAGGAAAATCAGTCAAAATCTATGTATCTCACTGTGTTCTCTATAAATCGAAATGAAGCTCTACGTCAATCTGCTCATTTCATTAGGATAGACATCCTAATACTTTAAAAGAACTTTAAAACTCTGAAGACAAGATGTTATGAAAACATAAAATGGTAGTAACAATGCTTTATAACTAAAAAAAACTAGGGGAGGGTTCCTTTTTGCAAATAATCTCATATTTGCATAGTCCTTTAATCTTTACAAGGCACTTTTAACAACTCAGTTTACTGTCACAGCTATGTGCGATGGATATTTGTGCTATGGATATTATTGGTGGCCCCCACCTTATAGGTGAAGAAACTGAGAACCCACGTACACACAATTGCACCTAGATGCACACAGCTTTAGTAAGGTTGGACCCAGGTCTCCTGGCTGGTAGTCCAGTCCTTTCATTCTCCCTGCTACTCAGGTGCCTTCACACATTTAAAATGTGTAAATTGGGAAGGTGACACTTCATTCCTTACCCACTTGCTTAACCAGGCACAAAAATAACAACCCAACATCATCAAAAGGTAATCTCAGGGCAGCACCTGTTTGAATTGTTTGGCTGGTTGAGAAACTGAAGAAGAGTTGTTATTCTGTGAAAGGAACCGAAGTCTATGCCTTGAGCATTTGTCTCTGGCCTGCTATTACGTAGAAAAATTAACTGCTTCAGTGCTTGTTCTGATAAGGTAGACCATCTGTATGTCCTTGAAGTTAAAAAAAATGGTTTTGCACTAAATTTATTTAGCAAGCCAAACCTATTTGTCATTCCAAGAAAGCAGCAGCACTGCTCCCTGCTCTTCTGGAAGCCACCTGTCGTTTTCAAGGTGATGCTCTGGGTGACCAAAGACCCCTCAGAATGTGGGGGCTGTGTTGTGCCAGCTGTGCTGGCGCAGTCCTTTTCCCATGGCCGTGGGACGCAGGTTGAAGCTGGGGCTGATGAGGACAGAGTCACAAGCTGACCTCCACCAAGCCAAGGAGCTTTGCAGAGAGTAAGGCTCCACTCTCTGGTGCAAGTCTGCATGCCTGACTCTGGGTGAGCAGTGCCCACACAAATGGGCAGCCCTTGGCAAGGAGATTTGTGAATGTCCATCCTGTCACCTCTCCCCCCCCCACCATCGGTGGCATATGGTCTTTTATCATGCTTCTTAGAGAAACCTCTCAGCCTTTGCCTTGAGACCTGTGGCAGTGGGGAGCTTGCCTCTCTTCCCTACTGTCTCTGTGCTCCAGATCCCATCCTCTCCCTCCTGTATCTTTATTTTCTGCTTCTGTGCTTATGTCTTCCCCATCAGCATACACACATGCTCAGGTTTTTAAAAAATAAAGATAACAGTAATCTTTCCTCTTCCCTCTAAAGCACTTTCTTCAGTTGTATCTTGAAAGAGTAGCTGTGATCTCTTGCTCCATTTTCTTTCCGTTTTCTCTCTATCTTCTCCCACCAATGAAGGCCGTCTGGGCTCACCATGCCACACAGTTCGTATACCTCCTTCCCCTATTCCAGGCCTTATTCTGGGCAGCTTTTCTATAGCCATAGCTACAGTTAACTAGGTATTCACTGACGAGTCTCAGATTGATATCTTTAGCTCAGATTTGTCTTCTGAACCCACGATCCGACTGTCTACTCAGCACCCCTCTAGCATGTCACCGCACATTTCACTGCAGCGTATTCAGTTCCAACCTTGCATTTCATAACCTGCTCCTACCCTCCATCTGGTCCTTTTCTAAGCTATTTACTTTGGCAAATGGTACCACCATCCATTCTCCTTTCTTTATGGTTAAAGAACCAGTCTGGATGAAAGAGTATTTTTCATTAGGGAGTTGGAAAACTTAGGAAATTATTGTAACTTTTTTCAGAAGAAAAATGCTTGCTCTTACCCTCCCCCCCCAACACACATTTTTTTTTTTTTTTTTTTTAAGAAAAAAGCTCCTTCAGTTCTGATATATGTTGCCATTAAAATTAGGTAAGTGCATGATTTCTACAGCAAAAACATGGGCTGAGTTGAATCAAAGTGATTTAACTCTTAAGTATAAATTTTTCTGTAATTTTCGTTCTAATATGGTTTGGAGGGAATCATGCAAGTATCTGGGTATTCATTTGCCTCTACCCTCAACCTCCACTAAGTTTTGAGAGTCTCTTAGCATTATATGCCAAGCATAGATTCACTTAAAATTGCAAAGCAAAATTTAATTGGTATCTTGTTCAGAAACATTGATTTCTTATAGGAAAGGTGTTATAAATTAGGAATGGGCATATTTGTGAGCCAAAGAGGCACAATTTTTAAGCATTTTGAAAAGGAGTATCTATATGAAGAATTTGTTTTCTTTAAAGATTTCAGTTTGGAGTCTAATCATCTTTAGACTAGGGCAGTAGTTCTTATTATGGAATCCGTGATTTATAATTTTTTTCCCTCATTGCTTGTTTTCCTGTTACTTTAAAGTTTGTTTCTGTGAGAATAATTATTTTTGTGTGTGTGTGCCAAAGATATTACTAAGCCATTTGATACAGGTGAGTATCAGGTGGGAGGGAATGATGGTGCGCATGGTCTGGAAGTCACCTTTGGAGCCACCTTCATGTTATGGCTCTGGTTTAGTTCCCACTTTGATATACACTAAAGCAGGCCTGTTCTGTTATATGATCATGGGCATCCAGCCCTTCTCATATTGGAAAATGCTAAAAACAGCAAGCTGCATTAGAGCTCCAGCCCTTTAAATTTTACTCTTGCTGCTGGATGTGATGAGACATAAAACCCCTATGCTGGTTGTACAGCAAGGCCCTGTCCATGTATGTGTAGAATCAGTAGGAGTTCTGGTCTGCCCAGCAGCAGGTGCCCAGCTGTGTGAGAGGACAGAGTTGTAAAGGTTCAGCAAGGTTATCTATCATGTGGCCAGGCGGGAGAAGACATACCCAGCGGGAGAGAGCTGGGGGCGCTCTTTCTGTGGGAAGTGAGCAGGTTGGTTTTATGGTTGAGTGTTGAAGGAAACAATTAAAACAGTTTATTTAACATGGCACCATTCGCTCACAATTGCTGACACTGCCTCTAATATTTTAAAGCAGATTTTGGCAGGACAGGACACCTTCAGCATGCACCCGGGTGAGCCCATTGGCTTTCTTCATTACTGCCACTGGATGGTTTTCATCTGTTGTGTATACGTGGAATTTCAAAGGATTCATCTTTTGTGATCTCTTCTGGAAGGTGCAGTGGCCATAGCTGTCTGTGAAATGTAGAACCGCAATGGTAAAAAACCTTGATGCCATGGAAGAGGGAACATCTGGATTTGGGGCAGCTAATCTGGCTTGGCTGCTTAGGTGATCCAAGTCCAAGTGTCGTGAGAACTTGTAGCTTTCTGTGTCCCTGCTCAGTTTTTTTCAAAACTGCCAGCCAGTAATCCTAAAAAAATCATTTGATGCCTACAAAGTTGTCAGTCTGGTGAGAGTCATGGCCGTGACTTTTACTCCTTAACCTTTAAAAGAGATTTTGATAGCAGACTATGGAATTCATGTGGTTAACACTGAGGACAAATGTGAGCAGCGTGTTGTGTGAGATGCATATGTGCATTTGAAGACAGAGAAAACCCTGTTTTCACAGGGAGGAGTTTCCTGATGAGTTGGCTGATTTGGTGGTTTTCTGCCCCCCCCCCCGCCCTTTTTATGATAGCACTGGTTAACGAAATCCAATAAATTTCAAGTGCACAATTCAGTAGTAAGTCACATATACATTTCGTTGTGTGTTCACTGCCCATATACCTGGCCCTTTGAGTGAAGTCTGTCTTTCCACTCAGGGCTTTGCCATCGCTGTGATGGAAGATACTGAAAACTAGGAGTGCTTTTGCCCAGATGCCATCCAGGAAGCACAGCCTGGAAGCAGATAACAAGCACATCTGCTGGGCAGTAGTGACACAACCATGGCGCCTTTTTTTGCAGATAAAAGCCAGTAGACTTCAGGAAGATCTACAGAACACTTTCAAAAGTTATTTTGGTTCAGACAGCCTTACACTGAGTATGGGCTGAATCCACTCCATGACAGCATCAGTGGTGCTGTCCTTGCTACAAAAGGCCCCAGGGTGTGTGGGCACAGGTTGTGATGTACTGTGAATGGAACTGGAAGAGGGTTGTAGGACTGCCACACGCCTTCACACGGCCTGTCTGTAGCTTGCTGACAAAGGGGACTGTGATTCCACTTGGCACTGCTTGCTTTTTGTCATTAAAACAGGAATAGGAAGTGGAAGCTGATTGACTGTCAGAGACCAGGACCCAATTTCAACTTCTGTATCAAAGTAAAGTAGCTGCCTTCTAATTGAAATTTCCTTTTAGTATGTATAGTATACTTATGTTTTATCTGCACTATTCAGATTTATTTCAATTCTTTTAGAAGCGGCCAGTTAATTTTTGCATTTGAAATGAATTTGAAAAGTAGTATTATTTTTAAATTTAAAAATCTATGTGAAGGAAATGAATTTCTATTTATGAGATTAATTGTATGCAGAATTTTGTGGAGATTATATATATATATATATATATATATATATATATATATATATATATAATTTCTGAGAAGTTCTCTTCAGATTTCCAAAGGCATCTAAAATTAAAACAACCAATAATTGACTCAAAGCAAGACTGTGTTATTGCAGCAGCTGTTTAAGCCTCCTCAGAATATCAACAGCATACAGGGAGCCTATTAGTTCTGAGCTCCCATCTGTAGGGGAGATTGGAGGGACAATCTGAAATGGGAGTGGTTCCTACAGTTGGAGGAGCAGTTGCTCACAGATGCCCATCACTCTCTAGGCCCAGCCAAGGTACCACAGACCATCTTTTTTGAGGAGCATAATCTGCATCTACCTAGAGAGACTTGTGGGAAAGGACTTAAATGTTGCAGAGCTGCACTTTGATGTTAATGACACTAGGCCTCTTTCTTTTTGTGGGCTTCTTCCTCCATTTAAAACAAAATTAAAAATTATATTTTACAACTGTGTTGGTGTAAAAATAAATCTATTAATAATATGTATTAAATTTTTTATTCAACCTAAAAGTTTTTGTCCTGATTTTAAAAGAAATTAAAACATTTTTTGTGGGCCCTTGAAAATACCTTGGCCTAGAATTATTGTGTGCCTACTGTCCAATGAATAAGTTGGCCCTGATATGTGCAAATTATCCCCTGATTTGCTTTCTAAAATGAATGAGAAAGCAGTGTACTATACAAATAAATATGTTCTTTGTACTTCCAATCTGTTATTCTCAAGTGAAGTTGAGAGAAGTCGTCGAACATACTGTGAAGTTAAATTTCGGAGAAAATTTTGCACTAGTTAATATGTAACCTGTATCTTCTTAGATTTATAGTATTAATTTTTACAGAGATGCTCATTTTCAAAATTTTAATAAGGCTCGAGTTTATAAAATTAAAAATTTACTGTATTAATATCAATAATTACTATTCTACAGAGTTTGAGAAGATTTACTCTTGAGTATATGCAGTGGAAAATATTTTAAGCATTCTTTCCAGTTTTTAATATATAATGCTTTTTTATATAATTATTTTCTAAACTAAATTAGCTTTATATAGGACCTTATATATATGTATTCTTCTGTTTCTGAGAAGTTTTCTATGAATTCTTTGAGTATAAATCTACTTTTAAAGATAACAGGCAATAATTTCTGACTTGGAAATTTCAGAGTGGCCAGGAAAAGCATGCTAAAAATAGAAACCGTGTTTATTTACTCTCTGCTCCACCCAGTCTAAAACACAGCCATGTGGTTACAGGCTTGGGGAAGGCCTACGGTGACTTGAGGGTGATTTTTCTTTTTAACTCCTGTCACAGAGTTGAAGGAAGAGATCATCCTTTTAACTTCTGAGTCCTGTTTCCTTTCCTTGGCAACTCAGATGAATTATTTTCATATACCGTTATCTGAAAATGAGCTTGACCAATTAGTTTGGTTTTTGGTTCCATTCTTCTTTCTATTTATATATTTTATCTAAGCTCTGTGCCATGAAAGGAAATTTTGAAATTTTACTTTTAGTAATGATTATACTTTCAAAATATGTCAGTTTATAATTTAAAAATTTCCTGTGTCTTTCATGATAGTCTAAAAAGATGGCTACTTGGTCATTGTGTTAAAAAGTGGCTAGATTATAAGTTTAGTTCTCACATAGGCTTTTCCCATAGGAAAGACAAAATTTCACAGGACTGAATATTAACCAGACAAGCCTGTCAGTTGTGTCATGGATCATGAGAATCCTGGAGAAGAAGTACGCAGCTTAAAGCTGTGAATACCAGACTGGCAGCCCAGTGATTCCTGTGGTGGATCACTTTGTTAGTCCAGTGCCTGAAGCCTGTACCACTGTTGGGACCTTTTGCCCAAATGCTGTTGCTTTGGTAACTCTACAGCAAGGCATTCGGGCATTGATGGTGCTAGTTCCACAGCTTTAGGAGCTTATTGCTTAGGCACTGGAGTGAGCGGGCTTAGGTGTAAATCTAGGCTGGGGTCAAACCTACTAGCATTAGTTTCCTCATCTCTAAAATAGGTAATAATGGGATTGACTTTATTGGATTTTTATGAGAACTAACTGAGGTCAGACATGTAAAGCAAAGCCATCGACAAGTATCAGTGACTGCTTGCGTACTGACTTAGAGTAAGTAGCAGGAGTCTGAACTTATCATCTGAAGTGTCGTGCCCTTTGGGTAGAATTTGGCTGTTTTCTTTACCGTCATGAAGACTTTATGAAAGACATGAATATTGATTCACTTCAATCTATTTCAATTCAATTTATTTCATAACACAATAAGTGAATCTTCACTATATTTTTTATTCTAATTATATTAATTCCAATATTTTATTCCAAATAATGTTTAAGCAAATACAAGTGAAAACAATTTTGTGGGCTGGTTTGGAATTATCGGGTTGTGATTCCTATTGTATATTTAACTCCCTTTCTCCCTTTCCTGAGTTCTCTCTATTTTCTATGGAAAATAGACACAATTACAGACAATGGTATCATGAACCCTTATTATACACATCATCCAGCTTCAACAGTTATCAGCTCATGAACAATCTTGTTTCCTTTGTATTCCTACCCACTTATTCTCATCGTGTATCATTTTAAAGCAAATATCAGATACCATATTATCCTACAAATGGCAATATCTTTGTTATACCTAAAAGATAATATTTTCTTAATATCAAATATATAATCAGTGTTCAGATATCCAATATTCAATTGTCTTTAAAAATATATAGATTTTTAATTTAGGGTCTAGATCAGGTCCTACATATTGCAATTGGTTGATGTGTCTCTTAAGTCTCTTTTAATCTTCCCCCACGTCACTCAGTCATTGCCTGTGGGCAAGAGGACATACATTCTAGGGTCAGTTGAGAGCTGTTAGCAACCAACACTTATAGCAGTTGGGGGACTTGGGCAGGACACCAATGGCATCTACTACTTGGCAGAGAACTTCTAGGCAAAGGAATAGCATGAGCAAAGGCCTGTGAACAGCATAGCACAGTGTGTTTGATGGGTGACAAACACTGGCTGTCTTGGAGGTAGGCAGCCTCAGGGAGATGTTGGGGATTGACGTGTGTCCCAGGTTGTGGTTTATTATACATTTTTGACGCAGGGCTTAAAGATAGCTTGCTTTTTTAGATGAGAATAAATTTAATAAAAATGTAATGGTGGCAGAGACTATTGTAAATATATAGTGGATCAACTTAACATTTATTTTCAGATAATGTCTGAATTGGAAAAGTATGGTAATGTGTGATAAGCATCGTGGCATCTAAATTAACTAGATATTTGGAATAAAGTGTGCTTTAGCTTTCTTTCAATTTTTTTTTTTATTATAAAAGTGATGTTAGGATATGATAACATCGCAGAGGGCAGACATAGTTATCTCCAAGTCTCAGGAGTATCTGGAAGGGTTTGTGTTATCCACCTGCTGAACTTGGGTAAAAGTAGAAATATGTTGCCAGTTGAAGAGACCCGTACTTTTGTGATTTTGTCTAATACGTTTAAACACCTGTTATCCATGTTGATGTTCTTGGGTGAGTTCTTGATGTGATAACTTAAAATGTATACTCTTAACATACAAGCTTTTGCTGTTTCTTGATAACGAGAACCTGGGTTTGAATTCTAACTCTACCATTTACTGTTGGGCGAGTTACATAACTTCTCTATTGTAGCTTCTTCATCTTTGAAAAGGCAATAATAATAATAGGGCTTTGGTAGACCACAGCGCTGAATTAATGAGAATGTGCATATCACAGCATTTAGCACAGAATTAGGCACACCAAAACACTGAATTTTTTATTATTGTTTCATGATTTTTATTCTTACGGTTACTATTTTCTTATTGAATATCTTTGAGATCATCAAGTTAAGGTGCCTCAAGCAGATAATGACTATTGAAGACAATTAGGAGCAAGGACATTAACTTTTATGTGTCCTGGGCTTGAAATGTGTGCACTACACCTTAGATATGCTCCTTTTATAGTTTGTGACTTCTTTTATATTCTATAACTGATTTAATATTCCTCTGAACTCCATTCCTATTCAGCAAAAGGCAAGAACATGTCAAAAATGAATCTGCCTTTTCTGGTTTAAAACAGGCTCTATCGGGTTAAATCCTGCCTCTTTTAGGAAATGAGGAAATTTAAAGTTCAGGGTGGTTTCTTTTCTCTTTAAGGGTCTTTGCATCCCTAAGAAACAATAGGATCAGGCTGCCTGATTACTATTATCGTTATTTGGTCATGGCCCACTGTGATATCCACCCATTTATCAGCATTGCACCCACATAATCTGTTTTCCCTAGCGTGACCTAGATGAACTAGCCTGTTTCTCTCCATTCGGGCAGAAGAGTGCCATTTCTCTTGAGTACTCAGCTCATTCATACAACAGTTCTCCCCTCCTGCAGTCAGTTTTCATTTCCTACTGGATCATTCTTGTCAGCATCAAACATTCTGAATTTCTTCCATGTTTTCTCTTGATGCCACTTTTCCTCTAGCTACTGCCCAAATTCTTTGTCTCCCTTTGCAGAAAACAACCTGAAGAATTGTCTCTGCTAAATATCTCTAATTCCTTGTTCCCATTTTTTGTCTTAAGCCCACTCCACTGAGGTTCTTACTTTCATTATTCACCAGAGCTGTGCTTGTAAAAGTCGCTAAGTTTTAAATCCTCAGTCAGTACTCAGTCCTCCTTCTATTTCACCCATCAGTAGCGTATGACATGGTGATTGTTTCCTGTCTTGATGTACTTATTTCACTTCGTTTTCATGGCTCCCTGTTCTCCCAACTTTCCTCCTTGCTGGTTCCTCCTCTCCTCTTTGACCTCAAAATGTTGTAGTGATCCCAGTCTTTTTTATAAGTTCTTTTCTGTCTGTTTACAGTTGTTTGATGATCTCATCCTGTCTCTGTGGTTTTAAATTGTCATCTATATGTCAGCCACTCCCCCATTTGTATCTCCAGCCCAGTATGTCTCCCATACTCCAGGCTTGTGTATTCAGCTTCCTACTAGATTTCTCCAGTCATGTCTCAAGCACAACTCCCCTTTCTCCTTTCCATCTGCAGCCTTCTTCTTGTTCAGGCCTCAGAATCTCTTTGACTCTTCTCTTTCATTCATGACGCCACATCCAATTTTTAGATCCTTTGGTTCTATTTTCAAAACATATCTAGAATCTGAGAGTGTGATGGAGGCATTATCCCTGTTATATAGTTAGTAGTAGGCACAGCTTTGATTTGGACGCAGGTGTATCAGACTCTCAAGTTTTCACTATTATTTTACATTAACATATTTTAAATTTATATTTACATAATTTTTAAAATGTCATAGCTTAATGGGAGATAAGGAGACAATTTAGAACTAAGGGACAGAAAAAGCATATTCCAGACTGTTTTTAGAAATCACTTAATTTGTCTCTCTAGTTCTAGGAAATTTAAATCTAACTCATATGTTAGTCCATGTTTATTTTGAACAAACCCAGGTATTCAAGAAACAGAAATCAGAACCTCTTTTTGCAACCAGCTAATAACCTATAAGCTTCACTTTTGTTAATTTCAGGTGCTGGATTCAGAGTTCATGTAATCATAACTTGAATTGGCAGGAGAAACTGTCTTCTTTATGATTAATTTTCATGAGAAACGAAAGTTATTATTTACTTATCCCTTTGTTTGTATAGCTAGTATATGGATGCCTTCCTTGCCTCATAGACAACTTGCCCAGTGGTGTAGTGCAACTTTTAAGTTATTTTTGTTTTAAATATTTAATTTGAATTTAAGTTTCTGGAAATATTTTGCTTATCAATTTTTAAAAGCAGCCATATAATGTTCCAAAATTATGTCACAATTGTGATTGAATTTCAACCTTAGAAGTAAAAACAGATATGGAAAGTTGATCCTAAGTAGGTAAAATAGACAATTTGACATTAATATGTTTGGACATCGGCACCCTCATCAAAAAACAAAACAAAACAAAGCAAAAAAAAAAAAAAAAACAAACCAAACACATCCAAATTGAAATATTTAGAAAATATTACTTTGAGTGGTTTGATTGTGTATAGTAGTTTTGGTTCCAAGCATTTTATTTCACAGTTTTGAGTTTGTTTGTTCCCCCACTCCGATAACATTTCATGACTCATTTCAGTTTGCTCTACCATTTTTCTTTGAAGAGCCCTGAGACCTATTTGGTTGTACGAGGCAATGAGCTGCATTGTTCAGAAAGCCAAAAATAGGTTTGTGGGCTCCTGACTGTGAGACCAGGTGCTCTCCCCTGAGTTATACTGCTTTTTTGAGTTATTCTGCTTTCTTTGCTTAAAAAAAATTATAATAAATACGTAATACTGAATAAATACGTAATAATGACTGTGAGGTGAATCCTAGTCAGATCTGTGAAAATGTACTTCCTAACCAGACAAATCAACCTTTCAAACAGACAAAACCATTCTGGAGATGTTTGTGTCAGACTGCGTTCTCGTCCCCCATGTCTGTCCCATTTTTATGATGCTGGGAGCAGGCTCTTATCACTGTGTACTTGGATCATTATAAGAATAAATCTCCCTTCCTTCTGTCCCTCTCCCTTCCCCCAGATACTTTTTTAGATAATCTGTAGATGAATGCTCCTGTAACACTACTTTGTAAAATTCTTCACTCAACAGTTCTACGATTCTCCTTGCTTTTAGGCAGGAGCCCTGCCATCTTCTTGGTTTTCAGGACACTCCCCATCTGTTCTTGGTGTTTCTTTAGGATTCTTTCCTGCTGCTTGTCAACCCCCTGTTCGAGCCAAACCGGGACTCACAGACTGCAGTCACTTATTATCGCTTTAGTTGTATATTCTGTGCCCTTTTCCAGAAATGTCCTTCCCCTCCTTTTGGTTAACAAGCCCAGCCCTTCTCATGGGGCACATCTTACTAGTTGAATTAAAAAATTAAAAAAAAAATTAGTTTCAAGCATACAGCACACTGATTAGACATTTATATAGTTTATAAAATGATCTCCCTTGTTGCTCCTTCTCACCTCTGGTTTTCCACCTAGACAGTATGGAAATGCTAACTGTGCTAACTGTGTTCCCTATGCCATGCTCCTGATCCCTGTGACCATCTATCAGCTACTAATTTGTACTTCTTTAACCCTTTACCTCATTCTCCCAGTCCCCCCTTCCCCACCGCTCTGTCTGTCATTAGTTGAAATTTTTATTGTAGGGGTGCGCTATATCCTTTAGCTTCTGAGATTCTTCTGCGGGCTTACTAATGGGTTCACTTAGAAAGTAGGATCCCTGTCTAGTATGAGGTCAGATCATTGCTTGAGTTATTATGATTAGTAAAAGAATAAATTAATATTTTAATGGTTTACTATTTTCTGATACATTTACTTGAAAGAATATTTTAAGTTTGACTATAAGGAAAATGTTTAAATTTTGTCAAAGATTTTGTCAAATGTAAAGTGACTTTGCTTTGAGAATGGGAAATCCAATCACTAATTAGAATATGAATACATAAATATATTTGTATACATAGATGTATAATTTAGCTTTCACGAAGTCGTTTTTATAACAGTATGTTGCTAAAAAACAATACAGAACTTATAATCATTTTATTAACATTCACATAGCTTTATGTTAGTATTTAGCCAAATCCTAACATGGAGAAAGCCAATGTGTATTTGCTATTAGAACCTCTGAAATTTTTCAGTTCATATTTCAAGTTAGAGCTATCTGTGTTCCATAATTTACGAGTTTTTATGGTGTTGGAAGCAGTTACTTTTCTGTGATATGCATATATTCTCTGATTGGTTTCTTTGCTGCTCTAATATTTTTTTCTTTAATTTTACCACTTTTACTTTTTTTTATTCAGATAATTTTTCATCTCTCTCTCTAGGAAATTACTTTTCATTGACTTATCCTGTTTATGCTGTTCTGTTTTTCCTTTCAAATTCATCGTTTGAACTATGGAAAACATTATTTTAGAAAGGTTCTTTTTGGGTGTCACGCCAGGTTTAATGCAGGGGAAAGGACAGTGTTCACTCATCTACCACTCACAGCTTTGTGACAGGGAGAGAGAAGAGGTAAGAGGAAAGGTTAGAGAGAAAGCGAGAGACACCTGATTCAGTTTACATTTAAGCATGGAGTGGAATGCTTAAAACAATGAGTAACCAAGTGTTTTGCTTTTTCAACTAGTTGTTTCTCACCGGTTTTGATCGAGAAAAGGTAATATTCCTTGTTGGGTTATAGGTTTTGCTGAAGCTGATGGGTTTCTGTAGTGAATTAATCTGTGCATCTACTACAAGTATCTTTCCTGAAATATTGGAGAAGGGAAATAAGAAAACGGTCTGTAGAGTGGAGAAATGGTTAAGAGAGAAGTAGTCGCTCCTGGAACTACTTCTGATAGGAAAATACATTCTGCAGTTTGGCATTCAAATTTGTTACTGCCAAAACTCCAGGAATAATATACTGCTAGAACACCCAATATGTTATTTCTAAAAGAAGAAAATTAATATCATTCATATAAAAGAGTACATGGTATTGTCGCACCAAATGAATGTACTTCATATAATTATCATCTTTTCGTTTTGAGAAAAAATCCAAATAATTGGTGATGAAGTTTGCAGTTATTTTGGTACAAATTACTTGGAGACTTAAAATGGAAATGTATTATCAACAGAATTTTGAAAAATACAAGGTAGTTAAAATACTTGATTTTTCCTCTTTCGTATTCAAGTCTGCATTGTAAATTATTTTCTCTCTTTTGTGGTCGTACGTTAGCCGTGTGTGGTCCTGTACCTCAAAGGATGAAGGAATGACTTGTGTGTTCTTTATCTGCCCCTCTCCCCTTGTCTGTGTTCTTTGTCTTGTGCACCCCTTGGAGACTCCTGGTTTCCTTAGTAGGTTGCCTGGCAGTGACTGGAGAGTGAGATAGCTGTGCTATAAAAGGCCCTTCCTTCCCTGGCCCAGCCTTTTCCTGGTATGTAGCCCTTTTCTGTTCTTCACAATCCGGATATGCATAGAGCACGGTCCCATCTTGTTAAGGACAGACATCCTCTCTGTGCTAATGGATTGATCCGACTTTCAATTAGGGTCAGGTCTGAAGAGTGTTTTCAGCCTTCTGGTCTATCGGGATACCTAGCCAATAGAGAGTCCTATTACTAGGCTGGGCAGCAATGTAGAATTTTAGGGTATTTGTTTGTTTGTTTCTGTTTTTGGCCAAAACACACTCTTCTGGTTATCTACAACTATATAGCAGACTACCTTAAACTTAGTGGCATGGAACAATATCCATTTTATTTTGATCATGGGTTCTTTGGGTCAGCAGTTTGGACAGGACACATCCGGGGTGGCTAGTTTTTGCTTTCTGACATCTGGACCTCAGAAGGCTAGGTGACTCTGACCACTGGGCTGAGGCTGGAGCGTCCACTTCCAGGTTGGCTTCCTCACTCACATGTCAAGTTTGTGGGGAAAATGAGAAGGCTGGGTTCAGCTGAGTGCCTGTGTGTGGCATGAGTGCCTTTCCAACATGGTGGTGTCAGGCCGCTGAATGCCCCTTAGAGCAAGTCTCCCAAGAGAACCAGGTGGAAGCTGCATGGCCTCTTCTGACCTAGCCTCAGAAGTCACACTGAGTCACTTCTGCTGCATTCTTTAGTTACAAGTGAATCATGGGCAAGCCTAGATTCAAGGAAAGGGGAATGAGACCCCGCTTTTGGACAGGGGAGTAACAAGGTCACACTGAAAAAGATCAGGTAGCACGAGGAACATTGTAGCAGTCGTCTTGGGAACTTAGGCAAAAGGGGAACTGCATCTTGATATTTTGATCCCATAAGGCTAAATTTCTGTTTTCTTATGTGACTTAATTAGTCAAGTGTCTCATAATTTGGAAATTCAGTGTTATGTACCAAAAATTGTGGATGATTGTCGAATATTTTCCTTCTTTCTTACTTGTGCTGCTATTTGACTTTTTATATAATTTTGTATAACTGTAAATTCAAAGGAGGATTTTTCAACACCATCTTCATTTGTACTCTTAATCTGAGAAGCTAAAATAAGACTATGAGATCGTGCCAGGTTGTTATAGGAAAGAGCAAATTGTCACCATGAACTTTACAGTCAAGGCATTTAAACCAGGAAGATGAAAGGAGAGAAGTGTCAAAACAATGGAAATTTTTTGTGCATAAAATACTCTTTTTAGGTAATGTATGGAAACTCCCCTTAACACCAATGGCTGTGCTGATGATTCTAAACAGTATGTCACAGAGAGATGCACATTGGATTATTACCAATAGCTTCCTGTTACCTTAATATTGAAGGTAATGGGACAGAATTATGTTCCACAGAGTATAGAATTATCATGACTTTCTGTGATGGGGAAAAACTAAGGTTTTTATGTAACAACTTGGGCAAGTTGCCTGACCTAATTGGTTCTCAGTTTTCTTATCTCTAGAGTAAGGGGCTGAAATCTCTCTAACTGTATAGTGCTTTGACTATTGTTCTTGCACTTACCAAGCCCTGGAACAAGGCAGTTATATGTCAGCTCAAGGTTAATACTAAATATAAAAGCACAGGGGTCATGTCAGTTAAGTTTCAGAAAGTTATTAAATTCTAGTCACTTTATACTTAGCAACTAATCCCCAAAACTAAATAGAAATACAATAGGAAAACTCCGGATTAAGTAAAAAATTTTAAAAGATATGTACATTCTTAAACTTAAAGCATTCACAAATCGTAATACTTAGATATTAAATTTTGTAGGTAAACATTTTTAGTTTTATTCCTTTGAACCAAAACCCTGCATTTATTTGGAGCCAGAATTTAAATTACTAAATAATGATTTAATAGAAAATAGTGCAATTGAGGTTCTGAGGCTTGTTTTGCATAAGCTTTCAAATTTACTGAAGTAACGTTTATTATATTCTCTTACCTTTTGACAATCACAACATATGAAATTGTCTTTTTTTTTATTACTAGTAATGTTTCTTTTTTTTTTTTTTCTTGATCAGGCTTGCCTGTGGTTTATCAGTTTCACAGCCTTTTTAAACAACCAATTTGTGGCTTTGTTGATCTTCTCTATTGCCCTATTTTATGCCTTTTCTGTTTCATTAATTTGTTTTTATCTCAATTATTATATTATCCTTATAATTTCTTTTCTTTTCTTTTTTTTCCTTTTGGTTTATTCTTTTTGCTATTTTTGTGACTATTTAAGTTGTATGCTTAACTCTTTAATATTTAGCCTTCCTTGAGAGTATTAATTCTGTGGCTTGTATAGTTGGCTTACAAAAAATGTGTGCTTTTTATGACTGACCTTTTTTGGAATCTGGGTGAATGGGCTCCTGTTTCCCTGGAAGTGCTTCCCTCAGAGTGAGGAAGAGTTGCATCAGGTAGCGGCACACAAATTAATGTTCTTTCCTGAGCATCCTCATCACAAAGATTCTATGAATATGAACTTCAGAATGGCATTTTCTGGAAGCTGTGGTGTAAGTATTAGCAAATCAATTGAAAATTCACTCAGGCAAATTATAAATTGACTAATACACACACATATATATATGCACATATATACCATCTGTTTAAAACTTACTTCACCAGAATATGCTCTTACCAACATATTTTTTTTCCCCTTCATTGCCTCTGTGGGTGAAAAATCAGTGAGGCAAAGAACCTGTGTGTTTTAAAGCAAATTAAAATAATTTTTTCATAATGTTTTGTTAATGGTATTATCTATAGTTTAGCTATTTTATTATCTGTTAAAAATATTTCATTTTATAGCGTGTGAATATGATAGATACTTGAGTCACGTGATTATGGATTCTGGATTCCAGAAAGACTTGTTCAGAAGGCCAGTGAATATATTACTTCTTTAGTAATATGGTTTTAGAATACCATTTAACTTTTTTAAACTGCATTTATTAGATATGTTAATCCTTGTATATTTTTCTTCCTTTGCAGATGATATGACATAATATTATATTAATTCCTAGGGTTTTCCAAATAAAGATGTTAATTTTATTATTTAATATGATTATATGATAAATTTGTATTTCTTGAGAATTTTAACAACTGGAAAGATAAACCACAAATTAAAAAGTAGATATGTAAATTAGAGACCAAGGAAGAGCAAGAAAGCAAGTTCTCAAAGCCCTATTTGTGGCTCCTGAACGCTGGCTTGGCTATTGGTAGGGGTACAGAGGTCCAGCCTTCTAGGTTGGACATGCTGACAGAATGCAGGAGTGGAAGTGTGCTTGTGTGGCATTTTTAGTTATTTAAAAAACAGATTTACTTTTCATTTAACTGGAAACTACCCAGTTCCTCAAATACTATGAATAAATAGGAGTTTGTTGTATTTATAACCACTGTATTGTACTACTTAAATGAGAATACAATAAAATATTTTGAATATTAATTTCTTAGTACCAAACCATAACCTATAAATATGTTTTGGTTATCTCATGTTTAGAATTTTCCTTTATCATTACCATTTGGAAGAAATTTAGTGTTTGTAACTGCCATTAAAATTATATCTCACTTTCAATTAAAGTTTGAATTAGGAATTTCATCAACAGATCAAAGCCATAAAAAGAGATGCTTAACATTTTGACTTAAAAACATCTTTAAGTTTAATGTGTGTTATTTTATTTGTGGATCTAGCCCATACAGTAATTTTTTTCTAAGGGCAGGGGTCAGGTCCTCTGCTTTTTACGTGTATGTTTATAGCAAAAGATACCTGGTCCCTGATAGGTAGAGAGTTGCTAGTTAGCTACTTTCATCATATCTTTTAAAATGGAGACTTCCAGAACAAAGCTTCTTTTGTAGATAATCTCTATTTTAAATACCTAGCACCAAGTAGACTGTTTTATTTTTAATTTAATCATCTGTTTCTATCATATAAGAAAGCTTTAAATATAATCAAGGGACTGATGTATTGGAAATGTGATTTACCAGCTTAATGGAGATCTGTGAATTGGTGACTCTCATACCCATTTTTGGCAAGCTGATGAAATATCTAGTAAATGGTAAGATTACTAAACACATGCGCTGAGAACACTCTTTTGAGGAAAACGACATCCGGATTTCCCGAAGAGGAGATCTTATGTCATCTTGCTTTCAGAATTCTTTAGTGGATGGGTGAGGATGTGGATGAGGAAAACAGGAGATGCACTGCTGCCAGTATTTTTTTTTTTTAATGTGACATAGAAGTGTGGCTGACTGCCTTTGAAAGAACAAGGTTCTAAATTCCCAGAATATCACTGTACATTATACAAGTGAAAAAATGTCTAAAGACAGGTTCAAATCATTTTACCGTGACCTTTGCCACTGCCCCTTGTATTAATCAGGCAATCATCAGAAAGAAGTTGATCATGAAGGGCCCAAATAGACCTATTGTCTATTTAAGTAAGAATGTAGGAAGAATGAAGATAGCTCTCTGGAAGACTCTCATCCAAGAAACTGTTTTTTAGCTGTGAGAAAAAGCAAGTTGAAAATACTTTGATTTTAGTAGGTTGGTTGAGTTATACATATTTTTAGCAGGGACCAAAAAAAGAGAGAGAGTTGCATGCAACTATTTAAAAAGAATGTGATACAACAAAAGCTGTTTTAAATTTGTGGCACAGTGGAAGAATGCTTTTTAATAGTTATGAACTTTTAAAATTAATTTCTGCGAAGAAGAATCTTTGCTGCAGGAAGAATTTGGCTCTGCAGTTTTTGTTATGTTAAAACTTATTCAGGCAGAATTTTAGTATTCATAATTCAGCACTGCAATTTAGAATTTATAATAAAAATGCTAAGTCAAAACCTATTTTAAGCATATAAGCCCCCTTAAAACGTTTTTTAAAATTCCGAAAGATTAAAATCATCTAAAAATGATAATTGAAAAGATGTGAAATGTCTTCATGCTTTTCTAATTGGATGGAACTTTGTTGATAATGTATTGTGTCTCTTAACTCTCAAAAGATTACTTCCTTTGTCAAAAGAACTCATTCCTAAGATCTCATTAACTCCACCAAATATAGCTATAGAGGGGGCCGTATTTGGGAGATGGATCTTCCTGTGCATGTATTGTTAATAGTATGATATGTTAAACCGAGGATTTGGAAACTGCTATTAGGTGCTATTGAACTATATCCTACAGGCACATTTCTGTCAATAGAAAAATCATAATTGGTAGCGGGCCAATGAAATGTTACACCTATAAATGGACACAATCCTTTCTTAGTCCATAATAATTAACATAAAATGTTATGTTTAGGAAAGAATAATCTTTTATTTAGAGGCTGCTAAATATGCCACCTCAAGAAGGAGTAATCAAAGTATGGGGTTTAATTAAAGACAGCCTTACCTTCATCCCTCCTCCATTAAGGCATTCGTTCATACTTTGGACAAACATAAAGTTTCTGGAGGCAAAATTTTGCATATAGAAACCTGATTTCCCTAATGATACCTGCTGTAAAAGTAGAAAAGGGTTTATTGGAGAAATCAGTAACCTTTCTACAATAAATATTTAAATTATGAATGAATTTAGGAGATCATTAAGTATATTTTGTAAGTGCTCAAAAGAAACTCACCTCCCACCTCCCTCCTCCAGTCAGTGATTGAAATGTGATTTGTGTTGGACTCCCAGGCCAGTCCAGGTGGGTCAGACACCCTGTCGCATGGAGGGTAGCAGGCCATTGTCCCTTGCTGAAGGAATAAACAGACCTCAGTCCATAACAGTGGCTGCTCACCACCCTGGTGATGTGGAGTTGGGGTTTGAGGCAGGCAACTGGTCTGCAGGAGGGGGGTCACATCAGGTGATTGGCTAGGAGGAACAGGGAAGACCCGGGAGTCAGCATCTCACGGCTGTGAAACGAACAGGGGTGCAGCGAGAGGGCAAAAGACTAAAGGCCGGTGAGAGTGGCCAGGGTTGCATGGATAGAGGCCTGGGTTTTCGTCTGCTCCTTCTTATTATCTGGAGGATGTTTAACAAGTGGCGCTGTTAGACCTACCACAGCATTCACGTTGCACTGGACTTTTACTCACAGGGAATTCAATTCTTTTAAACTCTTGCTCTTTCTGTGTCAGAAACGCCCAGTGGCATGGGGTTTTGTTCAGTTGCTTCACACACCACTTCTTTGGTTTTGCCCTTCAGTAAAACATCACTTCTTGTTTTTCATCAAATTTGGGGAGTTTTCAGCCATTATTTCTTCAAATATTCTTTCTGCTCCTTTCTCTTTCTTTCTGGGATTCCCATTATGCATATGTTGATATGATCGGTGGTATCTCAGATGTCTCTTAGTTTCTGTTGTTTTTTTTCTTCTTTCTGTTCCTCATAGTGGATAATATCAACTGACCTACTTTAAAGTTTGCTGATTCTTTCTTCTTCCTGCTCAAATCTGATATTGAGCCCCTCAAGTGAAAATTTCATGTCAGTTATTGTACTTTTGAAATCCAAATTTCTATTTGTCTCATGAAAAATGTTTCCGTTTATTGATAATCTCTCGTTGATGAGACATCATTCTCACAATTTCTTTTATAGTTCTTTGTACATGGTGCCTTTTAGTCCTTTGAGCACATTTAAAATAGTTGATTTAAAGTCTTTGTCTAGTGAGTCCAAAGTGAAGTCTTTCTCAGGGAAAGTTTTAATTGCCTTTTCCCCTTGTGTATGGACCTTACTTTCTTGTTTCTTTACATGCTGTTTAATTTTGTTGTTGTTGTTGGAAACTAGACATTTCTAATATTATAATGTGGCAACACTGGAAATTAGACTCTCTGCTCCCTAGGATTTGTTGCTGCCTGTTGTAGTCGCTGTTGTTTGTTTAGTGACTTTTCTATATTAATTTTGTAAAGTCTGTATTCTTTGTCATGGGTGGCCATTGACATCTCTCTTCTGTTAGCCTAGTGGTCAGTTGGCAATTGGACAGAAATTTTTGGTTCTGCCTTATTCTTCACTTCCTGCTTGCTCAGACTTGAAGGTCAGCCAGAGTTGAGAGTTTAGAGCTATCTCAGCATGTACTTGGCCCTGTGCATGGCCGTGATTGTCTAGATTTCCAAGAATATGTCTGCTCTTTTCACAGTCCTTATTTGCCAAAGCATCTCATTCCCCAGCCTTTCTTCCCAAGCTTTTTGGTTAGTTTATTGTTTACCTCAACTGTTGCTCATTGACCCATACAGCAGAAATGAATATATTTGCTTCTAAGTGTTTTTGACAAAATCTACCTGGATAGCCCCCTCAACACTGGTGGTGTTCCAAGTTAGGAGAGATTAAGCCAAGCCTTTTGAGCTGGGCCACCAGGCAGATAAAAAACAAAAAACAAAACAAACAAACAAAAACCTGTAATTTTTTTCAGAATAAGCTCCTCCTGCTCCCTCTGGTAATGCTGTCTGTACTGAGAATGTTGGCTTCAAGCCCCACACTGAGCTTGGGTATAGAGGATGGAACCAGGGTTAGTTATAAAACTGTCTACAAAGCTAGCTATTCCTACTGAGATTAAGCTGTTTTTATTGATGAAGTGTTCCCCTGGTTGCTGCAATTTTTTGGTGGTTTCCACAGTTCCAAAAAAGTTGATTTTTATAATTTTGCTAGTTTATTCAGTGCTTATGTGGAGGAACAGACTTTTTGGAGTTCCCTACTCTGCCATTTTTACTAATGTCATTTATCATCTGATATTGGATCCATAGACTGCTATTAACCTCGAACTGTAATTGCTTAATTTATCATTCACCGAACTCTCAGCCTTTCTTAATGAATCTTTTTTCACTGAAATATATTAATGAATACACTCTTTATTGCTTATACATCTGATATTGCTTTTCATTGTACTTTCCAGAGCTCTCTGGAATCTCTAGGCATACCTAGGACAAATTGGATTGATTTCCCCAAGTTAATGTAATAAAATTTTAAAATCTAATATCTTGTTTTAATAAAATTAGTTTCCCTTGCATGACAATAAAATAAAGCTTGGAGAATACTAATGGTTGCTTCAAGATTCAACTTCGCCAGAATTTATCTAAGTTTTAGTGTTCACTGCATACATTTATAGATGTCATTTTATTGATAATTATTTTGCTCACTGATTTAAGAACCCTCTAATACAGAGAGAATTTCTGTTTTTATTCACTTTTGTACTTCAGCACTAGACATGGTACCTGGAACTTTGTAGATGCTCAAGAAACATTTGTAAGATGAATGAGCACAGAGGCTATTAGATGAAGACTGTGGAGTGAAGATCCATATGACTTGAATGACCTACACCTTTAAATTAAGTTTTTAATACAATAATAAAGCACAGGAAAGCTTTCTCGGTTTTATCGTTAGTGTTTGAGGCTTACTTAGAAAATACTAAAAACTATATTTTTTAGGATGCATCGTTGCAACTGCTTCCAGTTGGACCTGTCAGGACAATTTTTTTTCCATGTATTTAAATGAATATAAAAGACTCTTAAAGTTATATAATATCTTCTACCAAAAAAAAAAAGAAATCTAAATTAGAAGTCTAGGATTTTAGCATTCTAGGCATAGGAACTGTCAACTGTGTGAGCAAGTTAACTTTTTCACAACGTACAGTCAACTTCTCATTGTCTGTGACAGTTAAGGGACATTGTTACAGAAAGTGGAGGATAATAGGTTTCCATGTCAGCTCTGTAAGGGCCACTGCTATTTCCACTAGTGGGGCGGAGGGCAGTTTACCAGCGTTGTTCAGTGTAAGTCAGTGATTGGAAGTAACTGTGATAGTAGATATTAGAAGATACCTCTAGGTCATAATTTCACATTTTATTCAGCTTTGCTTCATGTATGTGGAGTTTAAATCTACAGAATACAGGTTTATTTTTATTTATTTTTATTTTTTATTGTGAATGACCTATCATTATGGTTAATCAGCATATCCACTTAAAATTCCAAAATCCTTTTGTACACATATTTATCTTAAGCCAATTCAAGTTCTGTACATGGGCCTTATTGTTCTTTTTTTTTTTTTTTTTTTTGCAGTTATCTATTGTACTTTTATTTATTGGAATATAATTCACATAACGTAAAATCCAGCTTTTAAAAACGTTTTTAGTATATTCACAGCTCTGCAACCATCACCAGAAATTCCAGAACATTTTCATATCCCCCAAAAGAAACACCTTGCCCGTTAGTAGTCACTCAGTTGCTGGCAAATTCTAATCTTTCTATCTCTTCAAATTTGCCTATTCTAGACTATTCTTATAAATGGAATCATATAATATGTGGTCTTTTGCAACTCACTTTTCTTAATTTAACAGAATGTTTTCAAGTTTCCTCTACAGGACTTCATTCTTCTTCATGGCTGAATAATATTTCATTGTATGGATCTACCACTTTTTGTTTGTCCACTCATCAATTGATGGACATGTGGGTTATTTCCACCTTTTGACTATTGTGAATAATGTTACTATGAACATTTGTGTACACATTTTTGTATGGACATATGCTTTCATTTCTCTTTGGCTATATACCTAGATGTGGAAATGATGGGTCCTATGGTAAATTGGTTAACTTTTTGAGGGACTGTCAGTTGTTTTCTAAAAGTGGCCCAGTCAGCTTTCCAGGTGACTGTTTGAAGTTCACAAAACAAAGGAATGGGCCACATTGGCTCATACTTATGGAAATTAAAAGTTTCAAATGCTAACAATTTGTAGGAAGACTCTGAATGAAAACAGTTAAAATTACTTTCTTTTGATCACCCGCCCCAGGACTTCTAAATATTTCTGCCATGCTCATCAGAATTAAGTCTTTTGCTGATATTTCATGAAAGCTAGCATTTCTCCATAAGTAATGTTAAATTGCTCATAAGCAAAAAAAAAAAAAAAAGCCATATTATTTATATCGAATACTCTAAATCAGACAGATTAGAGGGCTGGCTCTGCTACTAGGTTCCTAGCAGTGTCACTTTGAGGAATAATTCCCTTTCTTGAACCTCAGTGTCCTCCTTTGTAAAATGGGATTAATAATGCTATCTACTCTAGGTGTTCCTGTAAATATTAGAATGAAATCATGAATGAACATTTTCCTGTATGGCGCTTCCCAAGCACTCAATCAATGCTAACTATAGTTAACATTGTTATCATATCATTATTTAACTAGTAAGATTTTCTTTGGAAGAATAAATTAAATAATGTTTTAAAATTACTTCCTGAAACTGCTTGGAGATGAAACTTGTTTGACTACAGTGATCAGATTTTTTATTCTAGCAAACAAAATAATTTGTAATCAAAAAATTTTTAAGGTGAAGGAAGAACAGGGATGGGGAACAGGAGAAAAAATCAATTTGAAACTTCTTGGTAGTTATCATTTTATCCTTGATGTATATAAATTAAAGCAATTTGTTTTTCTTTTCCTTTTTTTTCTAAAGGAAATAAATTTGTACACAAATTTTTTAACTAAAATGAAATATTAAGTTATCTCTTGTAGCACCACTTTATTTTTAAAAGTAAGAACAGCATAAACCCTTCACAGAATGTTCACAAGACATTTGATTGTACAATAGGTGTCAATTGTCACACTTCTCTTTAAATTTGTTTTGTTATAGTAAGTAACCAATGTGAATTTTTTTAAGTTATTGTCCCATAATATAATGGTACAAATACTGTGCGAATAAAATATTGATAAAATGCAAAAATTAAAAATAAACGTATGAAATAAACAATTGAAGACAAAAAGAGAATACCAAGAATGGTTAGTGAACATTCTGATAAAACCCTCTTTGTTAGTTTAAAAGGAACACTTCTTTGCCTAGTCTCCGTTCTAAACGAGATGTCCCATTATCTATATCTGGAGCATCTCGGTAAGTTTTCGTCACTTGGTAGTGGTAATAAAGATCAGTCTAGCTCAGCAGTTCTTAGCCTTGGCGCTTTTGACATTTTGGGCTAATAATTCTTTGTTGTGGGGCAGTGGGCGGGGGGATCGCTGTCCTGTACATTGCAGGATGTTAAACAGCATCCCTGATCTCTACCCATTAGATGCCAGTAGTGCCTCCGTGCCCCACCCCCCGCCTTACCCCCTGACTCCTTGTGAGAACTAAAAATGTCTTCAGACTGTCAGATGTCCTCTGGGGCAAATTATCCCTCACCGAGGATTGCTGGTCTCGTGTTTTCCAAGTATGCATGCACCCCATGAAGCACCATTCACTTTGGAGAATGTGGGATACTCCAGAAAAAGATTCTGTGATTATATAAGTTTGTGAGACCCTCATTCAAATAAACAACAGCAAAAGGTTATCAGAGCTCATAGTATGCTATCTAGTGTGAATTGCCAAGAGGACAACCTGCAGCATGTCTCCACTTATTTGACTAGAGACGGTTTATCAAAGGGCACAGCTTGCGGGGTGTAACACATTTCCGTTCCTCTGCTCCAGCTCTGTCATTTTCCAGGCGAGGAGACCGAGGTCAAGGGAAGTTGCATGAATTAATTTTGTAATTGCTGAGTGAGCACCTACCACATGCTGGCCCCAGCATTAGGCCCTGGGGAGACCACAGTACACAGGACAAGCAGACAAAGACTTGGTGACTACAAAAGTGGGAGGAGAGAATGTTGAACCTGAGGCATCTGTGGAGGAGACAGTAGACCATTTGGAGAGACCAGTTAGTAGACTGATCGGAGAGAGAGATTTTGGTTCCCGTGCTTAATAGTTGGAGCTGGGGAGTAGGTGAGAGCACCTCAGCAGCCAACGATGGAACCCTGAAGATATCAGTGTTTAAAGGTAGCCCCAAATGGAGCCCAAGAAGGGGGTGGGACGACAGCATGGAGACAGGCAGAGAGGAAGCAGCAATCTGTAGTGGCTGAGTTCTTGGGTTTCAGAGCTGAGCTTTGCTCACAGATTGTGTGACATTGGGAACATGTACTTTACTTCTCAAAGGTCCAATTTTTTAAAGGGGTATAATCCTAAACCCTATTTCATCCATTTGTGGTGAAGACTAGATAAAGAATGCGCCGTGTGGAATATCACACTAGGTGTGTAAGAAGTGCTTTGTGAACATTGGTTGGTATCACCATTGTTTTTATCAAATAAGAAGAGGACTCAGGCACACCCATTGCATTTAGTATCATGGAAGTTGTGGGTGACCTTGGCAAAAATCCATTTCGATGGAGTGACAGTTTGAGGAATGAGTAGGAGGTGAAAAAGTAGAGGCTGTGAGTTTAGAAATTTTCTCGAGGTTAGTTGTGAATGGTTTGGGGGAGGAAGTTGCTGCAGAGAGCTGGATTTTGAGGACAGGTTTAAAAGGAAAAGATGGGAGAGCCTTAAGTACTTTTTTTAATGCCAAAGCTAAGAGGCTTGGCCAGGTGGAGATGGTGGAGCTAAGCAAGGGCTGGAGAATAACTAGGAAAGCAAGGAGCTTAGGAAGGCAGAGGGAACGGGAGTCCAGGACCAGGACAGAAACTGCCTCAGAGCGTTTGGATACTGCTGGCATGAGATTTGTGGATTACTGAAAATCAGAGTTTAGTGTACCATTGTGGTGGTCCTTTCATGAAGGTAACATGTTTTCAAATCCTGAAAAGCCTCCTAAGAGATAGGCAAGAGTCAGAGCATCTTGATAAAGTCTTCAGACACCCTGAGAATCACCTTCGATATGCAAATTAACGTTGCAGTCATTCTTGACTTCTTAAAAAGGCCTGTAAAATCTCACCGTTTTGAACTGCAGCCCTTGGCTCTTGTCTTGATTTCTCTGTGCACAGGTACATCTGCCAACATCTTCTCTTTCTCTGGTTGCCATTGATGTGTTGTTTTCCTGACTGGGATAGCAAACACTTCTGCCTTCCCAGTTTCCTGTCCTAGGCAGGAGGGGAATTCCCACTATCCCCAAATCTTGGAGGACTAGGAAAGCCTAACCCTCCCAAAACTCAAAGAGAAGGGAATGCTCTCTACTTCCTGACGTAGGAAGTGCTTATGAGGGAACTCCATGCTGGAGTCTCAAAGGAGCAAGTGGGCTGTGGCTATGCATTTGGATTGCTGTGTGAGGCCCAACAAGTAACCCCGAGGTCCTGGGCTTTGTTTCCACCCTTCTCCCTAAACCCTCTAAGTAAGGCCTGTGAGTTACCTCCCCTAGGCTCTCAGGGAGTCCCAGGATGGTAGAGACCTCTCTTTACAGGTGGAGAAATGGCATGGGCGGTGACTTGCCCAAGGGCAAAGAAGAGTCACAGGACTCTTAATTTAGAGTTGTATTCTTCCAGCCAGAATTTGCCTGGTTTGGCTTCTCTCAGAATCTAGAACAGTGCTCTTCTGTGATAAATGCTCCTATTTCGTCCCTTTATTTAGTCTAAAAAATATTTAATGTGGGTTAGAGTATGTTTTTGATTATTTCTCCGTTTAATTTGAGGAAGTAACCTCATAAGTTCCTATTTTTGTTTCCCTCCTTTTGAAGACAGGCAAGATTTCATGAGTAGATGGAAGAACACCCAAATTTGAGGGAGCGCTCCAAGAGCATGAATACTTGTGGCTGAGAGAAAACAATGGCCCTCCCTCAACGACTGCGGGAAGAGCCAGTATTGGGAGCAGCTGTGTTTGAAAGTCTCCTAATTGTTATTTATTCTATGTGTAGATCTGTAGTTCAACAAACGTATGAATAGGACTGTTGCTGATCATATCTCTTTGTTTTGATCAGAACTGTTATAAAAAAGAGCTCTAGTATACTGTTTTCTTAAACTCCTAGGGCCTTTACCACAATCCAGTGATTCTGCTTTTGAAAAAACAGCTTTCTTCAGCCTCCGTTCATTTCTAAGAAATTGAACCTGGGGTAAGAAACAAGTCATGCTCCTGTAAACTCCCGGAGGGACTCCTTCTCAGATCTGTGAACCCCATCATCTCTTCTAAACTTGAGTCACTTTTTATGCCTCGTGAAACTCTCTTTCAGGCACCCGAAGTTCAGTATGTCCCAAGTGTTATTCATCGTTTTCTCTTTAAGTCTTCTCCTCCTCCAGTAGGTTCCATGTCATCACTGGCATTTTTTATACGACCTAAGCAAGACACGTTGGGACCATCTTTACCTCCTTTTCTGCTTACTCTCGGTGTACATCTGGTCACTGCATTTTCTGAGATGTATATTCTAGTCAAGTCAGTTTGTACTTTTTACTCTATAAATGCGGGTAGTAGGATAGGGCCTGTAATTTTACATTAATGCTTCTGCCTGAACTTTTCGTCCTGTCAGTTCCCATTCCTCTGCCCAGATGTCACATCCTCAGTGGAGGTGGTCCTCCTCTAGCACCCTTCCAGGGAGATCCATTCCTTTCTTTGACTAGATTACCATTTTGTTTTTTACTCTCATACTCGTGAAATTATATGGTAATTTTTTATTTGTAGGTCTGGCTCTCTTCCTAAATTATGAGATCTTTGACTGCAGGAACCCATTTTGTACTTTGATTCGTGTCAGCACATTTGTCAGCACAGGACACTAATGGCTAAATATAATTGGTTTGAATTTAGAAAAAGATATATAGGATAGAGGAGGAAACTTTAAATCAAATATTATTTCTCATTTGCTCCCCTTTTGTTTTTTCCCCTCTTCCTTCCTTATTTGATTTGTTCATTTATATTTTAAAAAAGCACATAAAAATTCTGTTCCTGTTAAAACAAGTTATAGAGAGACTTTCCGTATCAGCAAAGTAACCTGCTTGTATTATTAGTATTCTTTCAAAATGCAGTTTAATTAATATCTGTTGACATTAAAGAATGGAAAAGAGAATTACCCCAGGCAAGTCTTCCCTGTTTTTTGGGTTCTGTTTTCTTCTTTGCAAAACGAGAATAATGATACCTGCCTGACAAAATTATGTGGCAAGGATTTGATGAGACATTGGAAGTGAAAGCATCTGGTATAGGGTAAGTAAGATATAGAGTAAGTTCCCACTTAATTTTTAGTTAAATCTGGATTTATATGTATTTGCTAGACCTGGATTTGGTGGTCATCCTACTAGTTGGTTTAATACCAGCTCTAAGTATATGTGATATCTCAAGGACTGTTTTCAAAATCTATCTCTATTTCAGGTTAGCAGCATCCTTTTTTGGTAATAATAATTGAATATTATTTCAACTGATGGTTTCATAAAACAGCTGGGTGAGAATTTTTTTCTTGTTTAAGAATTTTTAGAATACTCGTTATTTCTCCATGTTTTAGATAATATTGGGTTAATGGGGTGTTTAAAAAAACTTGGCAATTACATTTATAAATTTTGTTTTGGAGTTTATTTTTGTCTTTGTATGAAGAAGTAAGACGTTTCGTGGTTATCATTATTTTGTTTGGAATTTCTGCTGCATTTTCTCCCATTGCAGTTGACCTTTGGGAAGTGGCCCTATCTCTGTAGCCATATGCTGGTTTATGTAGAGAGAACATGATACTTGGATGGTACTAGGAAATATAGGAGACCCAGAGCATATTCCTTCCTTGCACATATCTTTAAGGTGTACGAGAAGCAATTCTAAGGCATGAATTTCAACTTACTCGCTGTAGGCAATCTACAGCCCACCCTCTTTGTCCTGTCATGTTGGCTGTGCCTTGTTGGAGGAGAAGGAAAGCCCATTGGAGTGAAGGTTTTTTTCCCTCTCTCTTTCCTTTCTTTCTTGTTTTTTTTTTTTCTTTTTTCTTTTTGTCTGTTGATTCATTTTTTAATAGTAATACAGACTGTAAAAGCAGGATTTGTAGTTGGTGCTGTTTGGCTGTACAATTTCATAGTTTTGCTTTTTCCTTTAAGGCTGATTTCAGCACCACTTTCTGGGAAGAAATGATCCTAGTTTCACATTGCCTCCAAAAAAAAATAATAAAGTAGCTAAGTATTGTTAGGCAGTGGGAGTATTTGACAGTGGCCGCTGTGCTCAGGACATTTAGGGTGAAGGACTGAGAGAGGCAAAGCAGACTCAAGAGAGAAGACAGCAACCCTCCACTGAGAGATACTTTAAATGACCTGACAGGGAGGATGATGCTACTGCTACCACTTGGCGGCCTTGTTCAAGGGCCCTGGAAATTGTAAAGTGTGTGTGTGTGTGGGGGGGGTGTTAAAATTAGCCTTTGTGCTTTTCATGTGGAGTTTTGTCAAATATTCATACCTACTTAAAGAAAAATTTTAAGTAAGTCATCATTGAAATATGTAGTATGTTAATAAGGCTGAACAGGAAAAGATTATACAGGAAGAAGTCTTCCTCCTCATCCCGGCCCTTACCTGCAACTGAGTTTCCTTCCCTACAGGTGTGTTCTCCCAGGGATATTTGATGCATACACTAATGCACATAGGCATGTGTCTGCCCTTTTTAGACACATAGCAGCTTATTATCATATTGTTCATCACTTTGATTTTTTTCACCTTACAGTATTTCCTGTTGTTTTCCAAGTCAATGTATAGTTTCTCATTCTTATCTATCATATTGATTTATTTAGTCCATTTCCTCTTGAGATCGCTTTTCATCTTTGATTATTACCAATCATGCTGGGATGAAGTAACTGTTTTTTAAATTCTCTTCTTAGTTTGTGAAAGCTGTCCTAATATAATGTGCCCTATTGATATAATAAATAATTAGTTCTACAAAAAAAAAAAAAAAGAAGAATAGAAGGAACTGTGTGTAAGGTGTCTGTTTTCAAAACAAAATCACGTCTGATAAAGCTGAAAGGAGAATCAGTAAGGACCCAAGAACCACAGAAAATGGTTTATAAAATGTGCAGCTTCAGTACCTCTGCCCAGTGTATTGCTGTCTCAGGCAGCTTCCCCGCAGTGTACTCATTACTGAGGAGGTGCGAATGCATAGAAGAACTGGTGTTGATATTGTGGACCTAGAAGAACTCCCTGGGTTAATAGGGGAGGGGGCTGTTGGGCATGCAAAGACTTTTTTGTTGTTGTTGTTGTTGAAAAGGCCAGACAGTGATAAAGGTGACCTAAGCTGCCTACAAACTAAGCGACCCACAACACAGTTAAGCCCATAGCTCTAGTACAGGGTGGTCAGTGCTATGCCTGGATAAGTGTAGGGCCCTACGGACAGTGTGTGCCTCGGAGCTGCATCTAAGTCGAACGGGAGAGAGGCAGGAGAGGTTCACCTGGAGGAAGTGCCTGCCAGACAGCCCTGAAGAATATGTTGGAAGAGTATAGGTTAGCGAGGGGGTGGAGTAGTGTGGGAGGAACCATGATCTAGAAGAAGGAGCAGCCGCCTGCAGAGACCAGCATGGCCCACTGGAGGAACTTCACGGTGTTTCTGTGCAGGAGTGGGGAGAAGAGGCTGGCAACGTGGTCAGGGGTCAGGACATCCACAGCTCTCCGTAAGTGTTGAGGACTTTGAACTTAGGCTATGGGAGGCCACTGAAGGCTTTTATGAGTGGTGTGAAGTTACCTGATTTATGTTTTTAAAATCTCATTTTGACTGCCGGTGAATGAACTGGAATGGGACGGGTTACTTTTTACGAAGCTGTTGCAATAACATCGGTGAGAAGTACTGGTGGCCTCAACGATGTGATGACAGTACAGGTAGAAAGAAGTAGATGCTGGAGATTTAGTGGAATATATAGGAGTTAGCAGTTGCTGAGCATGGGCATGGAGGCAGAGACAGTATTATAAATGATACGTTTACTACATGTATCTTTACGAACTTTCCATGTTTCTTCTCTTGGATAAACTGTGACAGTGGGATTGCTGAGTCAAAGGAAACAATATTTTTAAAACTTTCAACAATATAGTTAAATTGCCTCCATAAAGACTACCAATTTATAGGTCCTCTAGCAGTTAGGATGCTGTTTCGCTGTGGCTTCAACTTCACTGGGCAGCGTCATTGCTGTGAATCAGTACCAATCTAATAGTCAGAAAATACATCTTTATTTTAATTTGTGTTTATGTGAGCACTGGTGAGGTTGAAGTTTTTTTTTCACATTTATTTACTAGTTATATTTTTGCTAATTGCATATTTATATTTTTTGCTTTTTTCTCTTTATGTCTTTTTTTTTATTTCTAAGAGCTCTATAGTTGCTTAACCCTTTGTCTTTTATATTTGTTGCAGTTATTTCCCAAGTTTGTTGTAGAATCCCTCTTTTTTGTTATTGTGCTTACTTTTGTTTATGTTGTTTTATTGATCAGAAAGATTGTTTAAAATATAACAAAATGTTCATGCTTTTCTGCCCTTAGTATTGAGGAAGTCCTTCAATCTTGGGTTATATAAATATTGGAATTTGTGAAAATATTCACATTTATTTTCATTTTCTACCTTTAAATATTTTAATTAACATTTTTTTCTGGTGTGAAATGTGTTGCAGGAATCTAGCTTTTTAGTTCCTAGTGATAAAAGAAAAGCTAAATTTTTTTTCTTTCTGAAACCAAAAATTAGAATACATAGTCTAATGAACAATTTTTATGCAATTTGTGTGGGAGGCAGTCTCAAAGATTAGATGTAGGAATATTGGCATTTCTGAGGCATTTGATGTGGTCAAAAGAATGGAATTTTTGAAATCAGGAGTGTATAGGAAAGTTCAGGTCATAAAATAGTTCCCATGGTTTATGCGATTGCAACCTGCATTTCACTTATGGCTCAGTTATCTTTCCTCTTTGAAACATTAACACCAAAATGACTTTTCAGGTGGATGGTGGCCGTAATCTTTGTATGTTTATAGGTTCCTTTCTATGCAGAACATCTAAACCACCCGTTCTCTTGACTATAGTAGAGAAAATCAGAATGAGTCCAAAGATTGTAGAGTCTTGATCCATGGTACTAAAGCAAAGCCTCAAAATGACTCAAGGAATCTTAAGAAATAAAATTCAAGTCTCTGACATTTACCATTGGCAACAAGGTAAACACTTCCTTGTTTTGAAAAGTCAAACATAAATCCTGATCTGACCTATCTTACTTTCTCTGCATTGATGATACTGGTGGTCTCAATCAAGGATTACACATAAATCCTGATCTGACCTATCTTACCTTCTCTGCATTGATGAGAGAAGTTGTTTTTCCTAACTTTTAGAAATATTTTAGGTGCCTAATGGAAGTCTAATTTTTTTTTTTTTAAGTTCTGGAGCTTGATTGATTTTTCCTGAGAGAGAACACTGTCCTGTTCTGCCTAGTTAGGAGAAATTTAGGGACGAGTCTGGTAATGGGGCCGTTTGTATGTACTTGGCTCAGAGGGGCTGTGTTGTGTACATTAGCATGTACCATCGGCTCTCCAGGGAAGCCTTCCTGCTCAGTAAAGGCTGTTTGCAAGATTCTGAGGTGGGGTTCAGTGGCTTTTAGGCCACCCAGAATGCCATGTGTATCTGTTTGATAAACCGTGTGGTTTGTTCTCTGTGTTTTTGCCAACTTGTTTTTTTAAAGGTAAAAAAGGAAGCAAACAAGCAAGATATGTTAAGTGTTTATCATTTTAAATGAATTTATGAAAAATTTCAGTCTAATTGCATTCCTTAAAGGACAAAAGTTTATTTCCCTTTTTAGGTGTTTGGATCTTTTTTAAAGGCTGTAATATTAACTATGGGAATGAACATATGACTTTGCAAATACTTTTTTTTTTCCAGCAGCCTAAGCAGTGTCTATTTCAAAAGCAATGCTGTAGTTGACTACTCTTTGTGTATCAGAGATCAGGCAAAGATGAATGTTGGAAGTCATCCCCTTTTCTTTATTATTATGGCACAGGTTTTCTGATGTTGTCCAGGTGTAGGTATTACCCTTAAATTTTATCTTTATAGTTCAGTTTCCAGCCTCAGCATTATTGACATAATGGATAATTCTTTGTTGTTAGGGACTGGCCTTTGTGTTATAGGATGTTTAGCAATATCCTTGGTCTCTTCTCACTAAGTGACAGTAGCATTTCTCTTCATTTCCTCACCCCCATCCAGCCATGACAATTAAAACATGTTTGCCAGACATTTCAAAGTGTCTCCTCAGGGGTGTGTAATCCTTGATTGAGACCACCAGTATCATCAATGCAGAGAAGGTAAGATAGGTCAGATCAGGATTTATGTTTGACTTTTCAGTGATCTACTTTCAAGTCAGATTATTGTCTTCAGGGCAATAATTATTGTCTTCGGGCTACTGAAAGGAATCCTTTACCTAAACTTCAGTGGAAATACTATTAAATCTCATAGCGCTGAAAGTCACTAACTAAATTTGTTAAATTGAAAATGAAATCACTGAACTGAGACTTGAGGATAGGCTTGAGAGGTTATTTTCGAGAGAAACTGATCTGATGTAGGTCTCAATAGATTGCAGGCAAAGAGCAGGAATCATATGGCACTTTTATGGTGAATCAGTTATGGTCGTTAAGTTTAGTTATTTGCTGTGCTAATGGCATAAATCAAAGAACAGGACCCTTATTTTCTAAAATATCTGCCTGCCCTTCTAGGCTGTGCTGACTATGCAAGATTTGCAGGTTGTGGACAGTTGACTTATTCATATGAAACACCCATCTGCTGTGGCAAATCAACCAAAGCCTATAACAAAACCCTTACTGGACTACATGTTTTAATGACTACAAGTTGTACACTTGGCTAGAAATCAGTGGCGTGTTTTCCTCGCTTATGATTCAATTTCCCTCTCCTGGTGATTTTTTTTTTACCTATCAACAATTTATTTATTTTTTGCTGTTTTTCAAAAAATAATTAAATTATATTATAGTGACATTGGTTAACGAAATCCAGTAAGTTATAGGTGTATATTTCAACAATAAGGCATTGCAACAATATTGCATTGCGTGTTCACCTCCCATAGCTAAATTCCTTTCTAAAGATTTTTTCTTTTTATTAAACTGACAGTATAGACAAAAGACACACGAGCCATGTCACAGACTCAGTCTTTATCAGAGAATGTTATACCTGCATTAATTTTGGATAACAGGTTATAGTTTTATATTGGATTTTTAAATAATGTAGTAGAATTACTATGAAAAATTGATCTGAAAGGTGGCAATTGATGGTCCATATTAAGATGTACCTGTCTCACATCATTTTTAGTAGTGCAAGCATAACTGCCTATATAATGCAGTTGTGTTAATTCATTGTTAAACATTTTTATTAATTAAGTAGAGTGAATTATAAATCTCCTGCCAAAAACATTGCTTTGCTTATATTGGACAAGCAATTAATCATGTTTGGAGCTGTTTTTTAAAAAGTTTTGATCATTTTATAAAGCTTTCGGATAATTAGGTTAAGATGAACTGTCTCTGCAGTGTATGAAAAATGCCCTTTTGTGCTTTTTTAAAGGACTATAAAATAATAATTAGAACTTAACATTATAGTCAGCTTTCAATGATGACTTCATTGATCATCACTAATAGAAGGAAGAAGAGAAGAAAAAAGCATTTAGAGAGAAATACAAGAGGCCTAGCTTCCTCAGGCTCTCTCTTTCCAGCCTTAATGTGTTATTTACATTAGGAGTTCCCTGGCCTGGCTGGTTGTAGGGCGAAGCCACAGCCCCCAGAGAAAGCTGTCTCCTTGTGGAGACTGTGTGTTAATGTGTTTTTGTTTGTTTCTAGCAGATTTTGATTGGCCCTTGTCTGAATATATTTCTATATGAAACTAGGAAAGAATAATCTGTCTTTTTTATTGCATATGAAGAGCAAAGGTAGCTTTTTGAAGCAGTTTAATGAGACTGATGCCAGGAGTCTGAATGCCTCCTTGGAAATGCCTGGAACAGGACATGTCTTCAGGTCCTTTTTTTCCCTCTACCTCTTCTCCTTTTGTTATATCAAGTACTTATATTCAGTTTACAGCTTTTATATTTGTGCCTGAAACAAAGACAGCCAACGCTGTCACTCGAAAGGTTAGAGCAAAAGAATTCAGAAATATGAGGAAAGTTTATACAAGTGTTTGAGAAAGTGTATTAGCCCTTTCTCTAAATTTTATTCATTTTTTAAAAACTTAATAACAGCTATCTATATAGTTTGTTTGAATCATCTGGCCTTGTCTGTCTAAATATAGACATTTCTGAGTATACTGTGAATCTATGCTTTGTGTTTTGTCTTCCTGAAAATCAGCTAAGGCTCACACATCCTTTGCAAATGTCAAATATATAGTTCTTACTGCAGATAGCACCAAGGGTGAATGGGTAATCACATACTCTCTTTCTTGTCATGTTTTTGGGCAATAGTCTGATAGCTGTTACAATTTGGATGGATTCAACTGCTAGTGTTTAGTCTTCAAGAGTTTCACTGTCTTTTAGAAACAAATATAAACCTTTAGCCTGTGGATTTTTTAGTTTTAAATGCTTATTTTAGAAGACTGTCGGTCAGCTTTATTGGGGCCTGGAACTAATGAGGCCAAAGTCATGGGTTTGAGGTATGCATCGCTCAGCTTTGCCAGATTCCATGACTATATTGCACTATTTCTAATGATGTGATCTTCAAGGGCCGGACCAAAGAGAGCATCTTTTCATTCCACAGGTACTTGTGAGTGTCTCTTGTGTTAGACACACACCAGTAAACAAGACAGACCATGAACACATAAATAAATGAAAAAACTATCAGATAAGTGCATGCAGATTATAAAATTGGGTGGAGGAATCAAAAAGTAGTTTTTCTATGATAAAATTAATGAATAATGGGTTAGGCCTTAGTGACATAAAAATTGTGATGGCATTGTAGAGCCTCTGAATAAGAAAGTCCGGGGTCTTGTTCTATTTACACAGCCTGGAATATTGGGGACAGCTTTCACTGGGATGATACTTTTGTTATTTCCACTCCATCTGTTTCTCTGCAAAGTAACGTATTTTAGAATATCTCAGAAAAATATTTTCTTATAGACACTATAGAAAAAGAAGAAGCTGAGAGACTCTTCCCATTCTGCAGGGCAGTTGGGAGGCAGAGAGAATGCGGAACCCAAAGCCTTCAGATCTAAAGAAAAGGATTCATGTTATAAGAACAACAACAACAAAAATTCTGCTTGAGACAGTGATATTCAAAACCCCAAATGAGTGGGATTTGTTCTGTCCCTCTCCCTCCAACCTCAGGGGGTGAGATGTCCCTCCGGTGGGCCGGCACCTCCAGTCCCCCTATCCCTCTGGCCCCTTACCTCATCTTTAAATACTGACTTTCCTCACAGCCTCCGAACAACCTTGCCTCTCTCACATCCTAAAGCAGTCCTCTCTTAGGAGAAGCATCTTCTGTGTAGTTTCCCTCCTCATCAGTTTTATTGCAAAAGAAATGAACTCTTCTTACTGTCTCTCTCACCGTGTCCCCCACAACCATGTAATCTTGTGTTTGCTTTTGCAAAGGCCACAACTATGTTCCATGTTGTCAAATTTAGTCCTTTTAAAGTAGGCCTTGAGGTGAGGGAGATGGAGGTTTGAATCTTGGCTTTGCTCTAAACTAATTGAGTGACTTTGGACAAATTTTTGCCCCTCTGAGCCTTACATCATAAAAATGGAATGATAATAACTTCTTTTAGTATAAAGATCAAATGTGATAAAGTATATGATATATACAATAAATATATAATAAAATGTGCAGTGCATGGTACCAGCCCACAGGAGATGTTTCATGAAGGATAGTTGCTGCTACCACTTACAGACAACAGAGCTGGTGCACTTACTGCCACTAGACCTGCAACTGCTTTTGAACTTTTAGGCCTGAGGTCTCCTTTGTTCTCTGACCCCTTGGCTTCCACGTTTGTGCAGTGTAGGTTTGCTTCTGACCCTGCTGCAGAGTTTGGTCTTCTTCTTGGCTTCCTCGGCCTTTTCCTGCTGCTGTGAGGAGGGGCTGCCCAGGGTTCAGTCCTTGGCCCTGTTTTCTCTCCACTTTGCTGTCCTTATTCACAGCTGTACCTCCCTGCATTGTTCTCAAGTTTATCTCTGTTGCCTGCTGACACTATCACTGGGATATCACTGTCCTTTTCACTCACAGTGTGTTAAAAACCCCAGCACCGCTCAGTTCTATTGTTGCATTAGCCTATTACCTATTCTTTTTTCTTCTGCTCTTGCCTTTTTTAAATTTAGTTGTCACATAGCAGAATTTCTGCAAGAGGCAAATCAGAGTATTCACCTTCAGCCAGGCCCCTGGCCCAGAAGCACAAGCTGTGACCCTTCGCCATGACACTTACGACCTCTCTTCTCCTGGCTCCTGTCTATGTAGCACCCCATTCATTCTTCCTCCTCATGTCACAGTATATGTTCTGACAATACCAGGTGCCAGTAGGTCCATTGAACATGCACATTTTTTGCCTCCAAGCTTCACAATGCTTGTTTTGCCTGGGTTATCTTTCCTCCTTTCTTTGCTTAGCTCACTTTGAATATCCTCAACAGAGACTTCATCTTCACCTCTCTGATTTCTCTCTGGGCTGAGGGCTCCACCTCTGTCCTCCCACAGCACCTCATCTATTCCTTAGGCTATAATTGTGACCCATTTTTCAAAAAAAAGTTAGATAAAACTGAGCAGAATGGCCTAGAAGAGAAAATGCTTTTTCACATATTTATGTGTAAGTATACATAGGGGTTCTGTGTAATCTGTCATTCGTATTCAAGGTCATAGCACAGATTTGCCATGCTCTACTGAAATTATGTTTGTATTTCCCCATGTGTTATTGTAAACCCCTTAAAAGCAAGGACTGTTTTTATGTTTTTGCCCTAGTATTTAGCAAAGGGTGTAGCTTGTTAATGTAAGTAAAATGCTTGTTAAATGGAATCTGCTTATTCCCAAAGAAGCTAAGTGAGGGGAATTAGTAAAGTATATGAATTTCTAGGATGAAATAAGTGTTTGTGTGATAAGCTGCTTTTCTGAGTCTAAATAAATGACTAACTCTGGGCCCCCAGACTGAAGCATCCTTTTCCTGTGGACCAGTTGAATCCTATGTAAGAAATATCTAGTCAGAATCTGCCAAGGAGAGTACCTTATTCCCTTTTGTCCAAATGAGTATGAGCAGATTCTATGATAAGGGAGAAAAACACATCCTATTTCTTTAGAGAAGCAGAGCTCCTACCGATGGCATGGGCTTGTGAAATGGCTTTCCTGTGGCCAGGGCAGCAGAGGAAGGAAAGGGCAGTCAGGTGAAAGGTTCCACGGAGTCTTTCCGTATGTCTTCCTGTTGGCAGACCAGAAAACAACCCTGGAGGAAGGGGAATGCACCCTTTCATCTCAGGAGCTTGCTGATGCCACTCCCAGAACCCAGAGGCAGAGCTGGAGCGTCGGGGTGCTCGCTCACGAGTCACCCCGCTTCCCTTGTTGCCTTTCTCCTCGCTGTGGCAGGGAGCCCGATGCGGCTGTTTCTCGTGCCACTTTTCCATTCTTCTGGCTTGTGCTATTTTTCTGGCCTTTTTTCCTTCCAAATACAGTATTTATTTTCAGTACTTTTACTGCTGCTTCTCATATTTTCACCACCTCTCTTCTTCCTACTATGCCTTCTTCTTCTTCATTGTATCCCATCCCTCTCTTCCACATCCTCAGAAACGAGGAATAAAAGAAACAGCTTTAAAGAAAACCTGTAAAAGAGCAGTGTTGTCAGAAGACTTCCACTTCATTTGGGCACCGCCACTGAGTAGATGGAGAGATACTTTGTTTTAGTGTCATAGACCACGTATTAAAAAACAACAGCGGTTCTGTTCAAAGGGGCCACACTTTGCTCATCTTTATCTTTGTGTGGCATAGCATGGTGCTGTGCAAAGAATAATGAGCTCTCCAGCTAGCTGGAATTAATACGTATTAAGTCTGATACTACGACTATTTTTTGGTTGATTTGCCCCTAAGCATGTTCCCTGCTCTCTTTCATGCCCTTATCTGCCTCCTTCTTTCAAACATTATTATCTGTGCTTTATAATCCTGACAGAAATGACTTTGACATAAATGACAATCTAGGCAGATTTGATCTTATTAAAAATTCCAGCTGAATAATAAAATACCCATGGAATAATATGCCTGTACTTCTTGAGGTCAGACACTTCATTTGGGGAAAGTTGATTCTCTGAGTCTAAATGAGTAAACCGTGAGGACAGTTAACCCCTGTACCAGCTCTTAAAACACTTCCATTGACAAATTGCCTCCTGAGGGTGCAGTCAGAGCTGCCTGACAGAAGTCACACCAGAAGGCTTGAATGCCAGCCTATTCTAAGAGTCCTCAGGCTTGGAAAGAGTGTGGGCAGCAAAGTAAAACAGAAATAGCTTTAAAAAAATCTTTCTAGATTGGCAGTATTATTGTTTTTCTGATTTTACAGATAATACATATTTACTGTAGAAAAAATCAGACAGTAGAAAGGTTTGAAAATGAAAGTGAAATTATCCAATTACCTTCTTTCCTTTTTAGTGTATATTCATCTAGACTTTTGCATATACATGTAGTTTAGTAATATTTTAAAGAGATTACTCTAAAATGTTACTTTATTACCTGTTTTAAAGAAAACAATTTAACGCAGGTATCTATCCGTGTAATCAGTGTAGCTCTACATCATTGTTTTGTTGCTTGCATGGTATCCTGTTGAAAGGTTATTCTGTAATCTAGTCAACTACATTTAGGCTGTTTTCATTTCTTTAGTTATTATAAAATAAAAATAATTCTGATTAAGTCTGTTCTAGGTAGCTGGAATCGACAAATAGTTTAATCACCTTTTGAATCCATCACGCCAACTTCTATAAAATAGATAGTGTCAAACTTGATGAACTCTTGGGCATTATACTTAAGGTTAGTCTTGATTATGTTTGTGGTTATGCCTTCTACTTGTGGCTGTCTGTGGCAGAAGAGGTATAAGACGGTGGTTAAGGGCATGACTGCTACAGTCAGAGTGCTCGGGTCTGGGTCTAAATTCCTTTATTCCACTCACTAGCTGTGGGACTTCGGCGTGTTGTGCAACCTTGTGTAGCCTCTGCTCCCTGATATGCAAATGGAGATGATAACCCAGACATTATAGTGCTGTTTTAAGGATTAAATGAAGTAATGCATGTCAGGTGCTTAGCATGGTGCCTTATATGATGGCTCTCTATCTTTCCACTTGATAAGGCCCAAACCCTGGAAGTCATACTTAACACCTATTATGGGATGAATTGTGTCTTCCCAAAATGTGTATGTTGAAGTCTTTCCCCTCAGTGCCTCAGAATGGGATAATTAAGGGGATAGGGTTATTAAGGTTAAATAAGGTTATTGGGATAGACCCTATCCTGTAGGACTGGCATCCTTATGAAAAGAGGAGATCAGGATAGAAATACATGGAGGAAAAGGCTGTGAATACAGAAGGAGAAGGTGACTATCTACAAGACAAGAAAAGTATGCGAAGAAGCAGACTTGTCAATAATTTGATCTCAGCCTTCCAGCTTCCAAAACTGTGAGAAAAGGAATTTTCGTTGTTTAAACCACCTACGCTATGGTATTTGTTGTGTCAGCCTGAGCAAACTAATACAATACCTCTTTCCTCTTGTATCTTACATCCAGTCTGTTGGAAAATTCTATCAGCTTCCCCTTCAAAATGGAACCAGCATCTGACTACTTATCACCCCCACTGCTGTTATCTTGGTCCAAGCTGGCATCTCAAGTCTGGACTATTTCAGCAGCCAGAGAGGGTGGGATAAGCCAGCTCATGTTACTCTTTCCTAAAACCTAGGTCATGTAGAATCAAAGTTTAAATATGTACTGTGGTCCAGGAATCAGTGTGGGATCTGGCCACTTCTTATCTCCAGCCTTTTCTCCAACGCCATCTCCATCTGCTCAGCCACCCCTGACTTCTTGCTGTTCTGTACCAGGCACATGGCTGTACTTACCAATTCCCTCTCTGGAACACTCTTTGCATATATCCCTGGTGCTTAGTCTTACCTCCTTCAAGTCCTCACTCAAATATCTTCTCGGAGATGCCCATTATTTTCCCCTCTCTCTCAGGTGTGCATGTGTGCACACATGGCACTTCTCTTTTCCTTTCTTGCTTTATTTATTTTTCCCCATAGTACTTATTAGCTCCTTACATGCCATGTATTTTACTTGTATTTTTAATTGTTCTGTTAATATTGTTATCAGTTCTTTTTCCCCTGCCTTTTTAATCAGATAATAAACAGGTAGAACTTTTATTTTCATTTCCCCACATAAGACGAGTAAGTGAATGAATACAAGATTAAAGATTTAGTCTTAGGAATCATTTCTATTTTTCATGAGAGCGCCAACAAAATTGCTAAAAGAACAGTAAATAAAGATTTCTTAAACTCTCACCTTTGTGGATTTTGACCACTTAAGATGTGAGTTCCTCAGGAGAAGGTGCTTTTGTCCCTAGAACCACACTCAAAAATGGTGTTGAAGGAATAACAGTTTATACTGCGTAGTTAGAAAGTGAGGGTCATCTGCAAAGCCTCTGGATGGACGCATCTCAGTGTCTGGTTCTCCTGCACTTTTGAAGGCCAATTTATTACAGCCATGGGGAAGTATTTTAGAAACGAAATATCCTCTGCTTTTCAATAGTTTTATGTCATTATTTTATTATTTCAAATAATTATAAAAATTTATTCAAGTCAGAGTGCAAAGTATCCTTACCACCAAAAATGTTAAATTTCCCCAATGATTGGCAAGATTTAAAACCTTCCTGCCCCCACCACTTTCAAAAAAGCCTTTCATTTCTTTCTCTTCAGAGAATTCTAATCAACAAATAATTGCTGGTCCAGCTTATTTCTCCATTTATAGAAAACATGTCTTAAAATTTAGCATCTAAGAGAAGGTTAATTTGGACATTTATTATGGTTAGTATGATGTTAAAGATTGCTTTCTGTTATTTTTATAGAGAGGCTCTTTTGATTCATTAATCATTACTTGTTGGGATGAATAAAGGAAAATATGTGTTTTAATTGTCCTATTTCCTAAATCATCCAGCACACATTTACATAGACTTGTTCAGCTTTTGAAAAAAACATCTTGACTTCTTCACGAATATTCAGAGCAGCATTATTTATAATACCCCCAAAGTGGGAACAACCCAAATATCCATTAACTGATGAATAGAGAAATAAAACGTGGTACATCCATACCATGGAATATTGTTTGGCAGTAAAAAGAAATGAAGTACTGATGTGTGCTGCAATGTAGAGCAACATCGAAAACATGCGAAGTGAAAGAAACCAGTTACAAAAGGCCACATATTTGATTCCATTTATATGACATGTCCAGAGGGGCAAATATTTGGTAACAGAACATGGATTACTGGTTGTCTGTCGTTGGGGTAGAGTGTTGGAGAGCAAAAGGAGTGACTGATAATGGGTATGAGATTTTTGTTCTTAGGGTGATGAAAATGTTCTAAAATCAATTATGGTGATGGTTACAGAACTATGTGAATATCTAAAAAATCATTGAATTGTATACTTTACATAGATAAATTGCATAATATGTGAATTATGTCTCAACAAAGCTGTTATTAAAAAGTTTTTGTTAGTATTTTATTCACTGATTTCATATAATGGAAGAGATTTTTGAGGTACATAGCATGTTCAGTTAGAGAGAGCATCATAATGTATAATGAATAAATGAACTTAATATATACTGAAGGAAATTTTCATAATCTTTTCCAAAATCTGTTCAGGTGAGAATGAATAAAGAACAAATTCTCTATTTCATTAATCTGAAGATATTATTGTACTTATATACAGGGGAGCAGATCTCAATATTTCCATGTATTGAAATATTCATTTAAAGTCTGAATGACTATTTGAAGTAATCTGCTTTGCTTCATGAAGATACTTAAAATATTCCTGCTCTTTGTTCTAGAGATGACTTTGCTGTGCAGTGTCTCCAGGCCAATTGTATGTGGTCTCTTGCTGCAAACCATAAAAGGCAGTTCAGGCAATGCAATTGTTTTGTGGATTTGGGAAGTTAAAGTCATTTTAATAATTAATTATGGTGTGTGGAGAGGAAATGAGAAATCAGTATGCCACAAAGAGGTCTCAAGAAACTCTTTGGGCTTCCTTTCTTTTTCTCTGAGATGGAAGAAACATTCTGGGCATAGGAGATTTGAAATTGTTCAGTGTTGTCCAGGTGGAGGATATTAGGGTGTCACCCATCTTCAAAGTCAACAATGTTTATCTTGAAACATTTTAAGTTATTTTTAATTAAATAATTTGTGAATATGTGTCATTTAAAAAAATTCACATATCACACATTCAACTAAAATTCTCTTTGACTTCCACCCAATCCCATTTCTCTCCGGAGACGAAACTACTGTTAATTGATTTGGTAGATATTGTTCTTGGGTTTCTAGGTCTTTTTCTATATAATTCAAATATATGGTTTCTTAAAAAAAAATTCAGCAACATTATAGTAACATTTTTTTTTTCCTTTAAAAAAATGTGCCTCTGAGAGCTTTTTATGTTTGTAGGCATAGGGTTCTACACCTTCCTTTTCTTTTTTTTTTTACATAATTTTTTATTTTTTAATTACAGTTGACATACAATATTATATTTCAGGTGTACAACATAGTGATTAAACATTTATATAACTTACAAAGTGATCACCCCGATAAATCTAGTACCCATCTGACACCATATGTAGTTATTACAATACTACTGACTATATTCCCTGTGCTGTACTTTACATCCCTGTGACTATTTTGTAACAACCAATTTGTACCTCTTACTCCTTTTTCCAACCCTCCTCCCATCTGGCAACCATCAAAATGTTCTCTGTATTTATGAATTTGTTTGTTTTGTATGTTCATTTATTTTGTCTTTTGATTCCACCTTTTTTACTGCTGTAGAACATTTATTATATGCATGTTTGATAAGTAGCATGTAGATATCACAGTTTTTTTTAACCGTTCCCGTATTGACAATCATTTAGGTTTTGTCCTAATTTTTTCAGTTATGAAGAGTTCAGCAAAAAAATTCCAGTATATGACTCCTTGTGAACATGCATGTGGGGGGCTTTACTTTAGGTTAGTAAACAAGAGAAAGAATTGCTAGGTAGAAGACATGCCAGGTTGTCCCCTCAAGGGAGCTGGTGTGTTCTTCTTTCACCAACAGTTTCCCAGCACACTTGCCAACACTTGACATCATCAAACTTTATCTCTGGTTTAAAAAAAAAATATATCTTCATGTTTTAATTTGCATTCGCATGAGTATTCATGAGATCGAGCAGATTTTTATGTTTAATGGCTCTTTAATTTCTTCTGCAAATTATTCTTATGTTTCCTTTATTCAATTTTTAGATATTAGATTGTTTCTTTTTCTTATTGATTGGTAGGCATTCCTTATGTATTTTAGATATTAATTATCTGTCTCATATGTATTGTAAATGTTTTCTTTCTTGGTGGCTTATCTTTAAACTTTGTTTATGATATCTTTTATCAGGCAGAAGTTTTCAATTTAGATGCAGTCAGATTTTCTCTGTGCTCAGAAGCCCCTCTGTCTCCCTCCCCACTTTATCTAATTCTCTACTGTTACCATCTTGAAATGAAAGTCTTACATTTTCATTTTGTACTGGAACCCACAAATTATGTTGTTGCTCCTACTTACATGTTATTTCAGATTTAGGTCTTTAATTATTCTGGAATTTTTGTGTGTGAGTGACTCGTGTGAAGAAGAGATTTTATTATTTTTTATTTTGCATTTTCCTCAAGTGGACAGCCATTTATTTCAACATCATTTGCTGAGCAGTACTTCCCATGATTTGGAATGAATCTTTTATTATATTTTGAATTCCCTTATATTCATTGGACTGTCTCTGGATTCTGTGTCATACTGTTTTAATTAGTATATCTTCACAGTGTTTGTTTTGGTATCTGATAGAGAAAGATCTTTGTTCTTTTAAGGTTGCCTCAAATATCTTGTATTTTTATTTATTTGCTTTAATTTTTTTGTGTGTCAGTATGTATAATTTCTTGCAAATTTCATTTGGCATTTTGTTAAGGATTACCTTAAATTTATAAATTAACTTGGGGGAAAATAAAATCTTTATAGTATTGAGTCTTCCCATCCAGGGACAAATACGTCTCTTCTTTAATTACTTTTGTCCTCCAGTAAAGTTTTATATATATATTTTTTATAAAGGCATGTTCAGGCATTTTCAAATTGCTGTTTTGAATGAGATTTATTGCTAAATTTTTCTAGTTGGTCATTGTTAACGCATATAAAAGCTAATAATTTCTGGTTTTGATCAAATACCTCCTTGCTGACATCTTTATAGATCCAGTAGTTTGCCAGTTGGTTCCCTTGGCTCTTTTCATAGACAATTTTTTTTTTTTTTTAAGATACTGCTTTGACTAGTACAAGTCTTATTCTTCGATTGGGATGCTCCTAGCTTTTCATCATTAAATAAAAAGTTTCCCATTGGTTTTTCATAGATTCCCTTTTTCATGTTTAAGAAATTTCTTCTATTTCTAGTTTGAGTCCTACTATTAAAGTGTTTGCAATTTGTTAAATCCTTTTTTTCTGTAGTAATTAACAGAATCATATGATTTTTTTGTGTGTTTTAATTTGTTAATATAGTAATTGCCTTCATTGAATTTTTTCTCATATTTTCCTGGAAAATTGGTGGTTTTATTTTTTTCTAATTTATTCATATTGATATATATTATCTGAATTTTAAAATGTGATAGTTCTGTTTTTTTAATTTCTAAAATTTATTTTGCCAAAGATTTGTGTGTTTTGTTTTATTTGTCTGTGAAAATTACTAGGTTTTAATTTTATTAATCAATGCTACTATTTTTATTTGTTTCCTGTTTCTTGATTTCTCATTCATCTCTCATATCTTTAACTGCTCTTTTCTATATGTTTATTTTGTTTCTCTTTTTCTAGCTTTTTGAATTTAAAATTTCAACCACTTATTTTTTTATTATTCTAAACAAGCATTTAAGGGTATATATTTTCCTAAGTGCTACTTTTCCAACAGCACAAGGTTTTAGTACATAGTGTTCTTAATTGTTTTTAAACAATTGGTGATTTTTATTTTTATTTGTTTTGTTTTTTTCTTTAACCAAAAAGTTGTTTTGAAATGTTTTTAACTTTTTTTTACGTGTATAGGAATCTTTCAATTACACAAATCTGTCAGATTATTTGCCCTGTATACTTTTTCTTTTGGGGATGTTTGTGAGTGTCCCTTTGTGGCCTAATCCAAAATCACTGTGAACATAATAAAGACTAAGTTTTGTTAAATTTTTATACAGATGCTTTCATCCCTATTTTTATATTCTTAACTTGATGATTTCTGGTGAGAAAAGTATGGTCAAAGTCTCTCATGCTTACTGCTTCGTGAATCAAATATGCTGGTATTCAAGTCATGAACAATTTTGCAAAAAATAAGGAAGGACATATTTTTGGTTTTATAAATATAGAGTTCAGTCCAGCCATGATGCCTGTTTTATCCTAAGTAAAGTCACCTACTTAGATGAGCCGCATATAATAGGAGATAGAAACCTAAGGACTTGATATTGCAAAGATATTGTTCATTATTTCAAAATAAAGAACGTCTTCTAACCACTCTTAGCAATCTCTTCAATCCAATAGAATAGTCAGAGGTATAGTCAAGGATCCTTTTCTGCATAATTTGTAATAATGAAAAATTGGAAGTAAATGTCCAGTAGTAATAGATAAACAAATGAAGAGATATTATGTGGACTTTAAAAATAATTGTTCAAAAGAATATTTAAAATTATGGGGGCAGAATTGTTCCTAATGCCTATATTTGATAAAGCAGGATATAAAATAGCATATGGTATGATTACATTATAATAAAAGCAATATATGTACATGTAAAAAAGATTATTTTAAATAATTATCTTGAATGATGATATACATATTTTCATTTAATTCCTCATATTTGGCTATGTTTTCAAAATTGTTTATAATGATGATTTGTTTAATAATAAAATGTATGTCTTTGGGGGCATCTTTCACCAAATAATTTCTTTTGTCCAGACATACGTAACTTGAAGTCAGTTGAGTGCTAATTGGAGTATATGGCTTTAAAAACAGAAGTGCTTTAAGTGATTATGGCAGATTTAATATAAAATGTACTCAATGATATTTAAATTAAAATAACATCTAATGGACAAAGAATAAAAGGACTGATATATTTTGTGATGGAGACTGTGAAGGGGAAATGGATATTCTTGTCTGCTGGTGAAAGTAGTGTTAGGCAACTGTGATGGGCAATTTAGCAGTATGTGTTGGAATGTCAAATATTTATATTCTTTGACCTAAAAAGTTCTCTGCTCTCATTTAACCTACAGCAGTTCTCATAAAAGTAGAGAAGGATTTCACTGAGTACTGTTTACAATAGTGAAAAAATTGGAAGAAAGTAAATCCTGATATCCACCAGAATGGAAATGGTCAAATAAACTGTGTTATATCTAAAGAAGAGAATATTATACAAGTCTTAAAAAGAAATGAGAACTTCATGGATAATGACATGAAAAATGTCCAGGATACATTTTTTTAAATTAATGAAATGAGTTGCAAATACTATGTGTAATATGATCCCATTTTCATAAAAAATGGGAGGTGTGTGTGTACACATTCACACACATATGTACAGGCATTAAAAATATTTTGGAGAAACATGTATGAAATAGTTTAACAGTACGTACCTGTGAGCAAAGAGCAGATACCTGAGTGACTTCACTTCATGTATTACTATAATTTTGAATTTTTTACCACAAAGTCTTAAAAAGAAAGGAGAACTTTATGGGTAATAAAACTGTCTTAATTTTAAATAAATTTTGATAAAAATAAAATTTAAAAGGTAAAATATGATGTTACTGTAATCAGATACTGCTTTTGTTTTTACTTTCTGTGTGTAGTAGTGGCGTAATGAGTAAGCACGTGAAATAGAATCACTGCCCCAGAGGCTTGTCCTCTGAAATTCTCTTTTTCACAGGTATACAACATTCATGTAATTACCTTTAATGGGTACTAAGAAGGTAATTAATTTGCTGTAAGTTAAATAATCACAATTTAGTAATTTCTTTAAAACATTTTTAAGTTGAGGTATATAGACATAAAACATCACATTAGCTGCGGTGTACAACATAATGATTCAGAATTTGCATACATTGCAAAATGTATTAACTGGATTAACTAATATTCATCACTAAATATAACATTTCAGTAATTTCTTATCTCAGTGAACTAGTGCTAATTTAATAGACATTTGTCCTATACAGGTTAGACAATCCCAGTGTGGATATTTGATTTGTCTGAAGAAGGATTTAGATGGGTAAAATTAGTAACATTAGTACAAATTAAAAAACAACAACAACATAGGAGTCCCTATGAAACATAAAACTTGTAATGTTTACACCATTGTGTCTTTCGTATTAGACATAGAAATAAATCTTAGGAAGATTTATCATTTAGTATGGGTCACAAGTATCATATAGTTAAAAAGATCTGAGCAGATATTTAAATTTTTAGCTGATTTCTAATATTCTTTTAATGTAACTGATAAACTTTGAAATACCTGTTAATTCATATAATATTAAACTGTAATTTTCATTCAATGGCATTTATATTTTTTGAGTAGGTCTGTTTTCCCTTCTTTAAATGTCTTGTTACCATAAAACTTAAAAGCCAAGCTTAGAAAAGGATGAGCAATAAACCATTAATTGTAGGTAATTATGAAACTAGATTTTTACACAATGTTTATGAAAGTGTCATATTAATACAGCATGCGTCCCTGTTTTATTTCTTTGTGTACAGTAAATGTGGGTATAGTGTTCAAAGAAAAACTGTAATAAAGCAAATTAAAATGCAAGCAAAAGATACAAAAATAATTCCGTTTGCAATTTATTACCTGAAACTTAGTTGGTAGGCTAAGCCATTATAATCTTTAGGATCATTGCCAGATATTTGAAATGAATGATATGTTGAATGATTGAGATAAATTCCTTATATGACTAGTACAAAGAAGAAAAAATAAAAGTATGGGCTTAAAATAATGCTATCAAACTTTCATATAAAAAGTAAAGTCACTGTGGGTAGCTTTGCTTGACTTCCACCTTTAATCACTTATAAACTCAGGCATTAGTTTTTGTCTTACTTTATTCTATACCTCTAAGCTCTACCTAAGCTGGTAATTTGTTTTCACTAAATGTTTTTCTTTAATAAACTTTCAAGAATCCACACCTGTGTCAGGAGCAATGCTGAAAGCTAGGTTTGGGGAACTGCCAGATGAGGCTCCTGGTTCCCCTTTGCTTTGCCCCGTGGATGGATAGATTTTATGACTATTGTAGCTTTTCCCTTCACTCCCTCTCCCCTTTATTGGGGTTAGATATCTTTGCACTGTTTTTCACCACCAATGCTTAACTTCTACATTTGCCTCATCAACACCTCAGACCATCTGTAGCTTTCTATAAATCCTTCCAGCTTCCCATCCAAATGCAGAGAGGTGGGTGTCCCAGCTCTGCTCCAGGGCTACTCCTGCATCTGTACCTGATATCACTGCTGCCGACCTCAGCTCTTTCACATTTACCTTCACTGTACCCTGGACCTTTCTTTCACCCTCTGAATTCAACTACACACCCAGCCTCTCTGTCTTATTATGTGCCTTTTGACTCCTATTTCCTTTTGCTCCTTTTTACTACAAAACTTGTTGAATAAGTGGTACATGCCCATTGTCTTGTAGCCTCTCCAAACTGATTCATTTCCACCCATCCACTGAACACCTTCGAACACCTTCTTTCTCCAGTGCTACCCTTGATCTTTATATTGCAAAATCCAAAGGTCTCTTGTTCATTATTTCCCACTTTGGCCTTTCCACAGCACTCAAGTTGCTGACTGTGCTTTTCATGAGAATTTTTTCCTCCTCATTTTTCTCACGTCATCCATCCTAATTCTTCTTCTACCTTTATAGCCAGTTCTTCCCAGTTTGCTTTGCCAGTTACTTTTTTCCCTGTGTATCTGACATTCATCACGCTCTGCCCTCAGGTCCATACTCTCCTCCATTCCTATCGTCTCCCTTGGAGAGCTCTCATAAGCAGCAGGTAACACCTCTGTGCTGGCCTTTTTAGTGTAGTCCTCTCCTTGAACACTTAGCTGGCTATCCGTATTCCGCCCCACCTGTGTTCAGAACTTTTTCAGTCAGATGTCCCGCTATAACGTCCTTTCCAACATGAGAACCTATGGTTCTTTGGGTGAAAAGAAAGTCATCTTCTCTGTAAAACTAGTTAATTTATAAAAATTTCTTTGTTTCAACAAAGTACTATTATTATCCTGATCTCTGTGAGTGGCACCACCTTTCCTAGCGATTTAGCTCAGAAATCTAGAGGTCTCTCTTTAACTGACCCCCCCTTTTATCCTCTGTGGAGTCGTGTGATTTATGTCCGTTCACCCAGCTGAGTGCACCACCTTGGTCTTTCTTACCTTGCCTGGCCTTCTGACCATGAATTCCTCCTCAGGCCTGTTGACTTTTTCTAAAGAGCACTGTAGTCAAGCCACTAATCACCAAGTTGTACCTTAGTTACCTTGACGTTGGTTTTAGCCTCAGACCCGACTCTCAGGATGCTTGGGAGTTTGTTCCTCCTTCTGTCTCCACTTCCTTCATTCCTCCCACTTTATATTCACTCAGCTGCATTTTCTCATTCGCGCCTTTAGTCACATCATCTTCCCAGGGCCGCCTGCTTCACTCCATTCCAGGTCCGGCCTAGCTTTGAAGGATCACCAGAATCTCTCTAAATCTATATGCAGAGTCAGTACCACATACTTTAAGGAAATATCTTTCATCTAAATCTTGTATGTGGATAAATAAATAATTGGAAAACCTCACTTTTCCTCAGAAACCTTTCCTGAAGCCATTTCATTTTCTATCATTTCTTAAAACATATTTTTGTCTTATTTACCTAACTATACTTCCAGCTTCTTGAGGGTGAGAATACATGTCATCTCCTTGTCTGACCCTCTGGTGACCACTGTTGTACAGAGGATAATTTTAGTAACTACTTACTTAGTGATTAATTGTTGGGTATCATAGTTTGAAGACTTAAAACAACTTAAGAGACCCTAAAAAAGACTTCAAACAGTCCAGTTATCTGTGTTCAATGAAATACCAAAAGTTTCTCAGTAATATATGCCAGGGCCAAACATTCTTTAAACATAATTTAAAAAAAAATGTCTTCTAGGTAAAATACTTGTTATTAAAATATATGTCTTCTGTGGAGATTGAGAACCTGCCACTTAGGATAGCCTTATAACATTTAAAACATAAAAACATCTCATGCTATATGATACCACAGTTAAAGAAGGTTAATGCTAGAAGGGGCCTTAGAGATAGTCTTCACAGAACTTTTTCTTTTTTCAATTGAAGACAAAGGAAATTTAGGGACTGGTTAAACTACTAGCAAATTTTGAGGCTGGGCCTGGAGGCTGGTGTCCGTATATTAAATCCAAGTGTGCAGTTCCATTGCACACTTCCATGTATTCCATTCTCTCATTTATTCATCCATCACATAGTTAGTGAGCACCTGCTATGTGTCAGGCCATGGTAGGCAATGAAATACAACAAAGAATAAGACACAGTCCCTGCTCTCAAAGAGCATAAGCTACTGGGGGAGACAGACAAGTTAAAGTCATGTGCAAATGTAGTGGGACATCAGGTGAAGGGAAAGTTTCTGTTTTATGTTATTCTAATATGGAAAGGATTTGAGGAAATCGAATGCTGAAAGTCCAAATAGCAGGGAAAAGGCTGAAGATTCGGTTGAAAGACCAGAGAGAGGTAGCATTTCAAACCAAAATGGAATTAAAAAAGGAAAACCAGAAGCTGAAGAAGCATTTCTGTCTGATGCCTCCTACTTTCTGGTTGAAAGAGGAGATGAGGTCATTGAATAAGGCCGAGGGTAGTGGAATGGGGATGGGGGGAATGGAGTATTTGAATACCACCCCCACCCACCCTTAGAAAATAGAAGCATCTTGACCTTCTCAGGATTGTAGAGAGCAAAGTCATCTCTTGCCCAAGCAGGGTAAAAATGGTTACGGGAAAAGGCCTGAGACAGCCTTAATAGATACCCAGAAAAAGATCACCACTAAGTAAATAAGGAGTCAAGGCTTCTGATGTTTGTAGTGCTCCAGGGTGCCCAGTGTCTCACTCCTGCCAGGAGGAATCTGGGACTGATGAGCAGGGTGAATGGCAGTTATGCAGGAATGATTCACCATCTGTGTGGTTCGTGGGGAAGTTCAAGGATCATGGAAACCCAGGGGTAAACAAGAGTGGCACTAACTATAGGAGTAAGTAGACATCTTCATCTCTTAGCGATTGATGTACAAGGAGTAGAAAGTGGGTTGAAGGAAAAGAGGAGAAGAGGTATTAGAGAAGAGATTATTTTAAAAGACATTTATTTGGAAAGGTTGTGTTGATTTAGTCTTGAAATGGAGAGCTAAGCTAGCAGAGACATACCGATAAGGTCTGGTCAGGACAGAGCGTCCTTGAGTCATGGCAGACCTTAGTGGCTCGCATGCCTCATGACCCAAATGTTAGGTTCTCTGGGTCCTCATTGCAATCAGGAGAAGCCCCATATAGAATCACTTCTTTCCCCCAGGACCTTTCATGTTTGATGCTTATGCTATTATAGTTCTTTAATATTAATAATTCAGAGTCAATTGTTTTTAATAACCCAGCTATAAATAATTAGTGAAGAGAATTAAAGGAATGGATATACTCATTCGTAGTTTCATCATTCTTACACTGCCCTGTGACATTGATCAAACTTGATATTGTAAAAATTACATGCAGTGAATTTCAAATGTCAGGAAAGCAAAAGTAATTAAAATTACTTTGAAAAATAAAACCAAAAGCAACTGATATGACAAGGAATTGCTAGGGACTTTAAAACCAAAAATTTTAGTGAATAAGAGATTAGAAAACAATGCCTAATGTATTAAACCTCCCTCTTTTTGATTCTTTTTTTTTCCTGTAGACAATTGGATCTAGTAGTCATAAGTAAGACTATCTGTGTGTTTATATCCACACTACATATATATACATACACACGTATATAAGTATTTGAGACAATATACCGTTAAACTTTGAAAAATGTTATCAGGCCATCATAGTCATGAAGGTGAAATAAAATAGCTTATCTTGAGAGTAAAGTATATTGTGTATTAGTAATTCATGAATAGATAATAAATCATGTTGAAATTGCAGATTCTGAGCCTACTCCAGCAACCTATCAAACCTGAGCATAGCATTTATGAGTCTATATTAAAATTATATGTTTATTATTTACTTGCCCTTTTGACTGAATTTTTTTTTTTAAAGCAGAGGGCAATCTTTTAAACTTTGTATTGCCAGCAGGTACTCAAAAGGCCCTCTGATAGTGACGTTTACACACAAGCATTATTAGAATAACCTATGACGCAGTATCATTATTATCCCCATTCTTCAGGTGAGTTAACGGAAGCCTGAGAAATTCTGTAAAATTTCTTTTAATGTGACATTGCTCCGAAGTGACTGGTGAGGAATTTGAACCTGGGTGCTGTGGCTCTGAAGCACACATCATATACACACCAGGGAATGTGTTACTCATTTTTATATTCCTGATATCTAGCACTGTGCTCAAACATTGTAGCTAGTCAATCAAAATATTTGAAATAAAGAACAAAAAAGTTATAGTAAAGTTATCCAGGTTTAGCAAATGAATATTTTTAACTACATAAATTACCAGAAATCTCTATATTTCTTAATTTTTTAAAAAAATTATGTTTAAGATAGTGAAAGGAAAAAATGTGAATTTTAAAGAGTATAGTTTCTGAAAATACAGAGAACCTTACTGTGTGAGTCACACGGGCGTGAGAAGAGTCTCAACTCGGCTACTACAACTGGTGCTGACACTGGTGGTTCTGTTGGACTTTGGGCCTGTAAATTTCATATACTCATTTATTCAGTACATTTTTATTTAGAGTCTGCCAAGTTTGCAACCCTGCATTAGACACTAGTAGTGGAAATAGTCACGATTTTTCTCTCAGGTTGCTTAGAGGCTAGTGGAGGAGTCTGACATTCATCATATAATGAAAGAAACGAATATAAAATTATGATGATGACAAATGTTGGACAGAAGTACATAGAAATGAGAGAACATGTAATAGGAGAATTAGGGACAACTACAGAGATCTAAGAAGTGGCGGTGGTTCTGAAGTGAGAAGACCGATTAGGAATTAAATTAAACAAAGAGGGGCGAAGGAGGGAAGAGCATTCTAGGCAAATGGAACAGCAAAGATGATGGAGCTTGCGCAGTATCAGAGGGAACAGTGGAGGGATAGAGTAAGGGCACAATCTGGGGCTTGGAAGGTAGGAGCCAGTCCTTGCAGGGCCTCGTGGGCCAGCTTAAGGAGTGTTATCTCTCTCTGGAGAGGGAAGGGCAAATGTTAAAGAGTTTGAAGCAGGTGGGCATCAAGACTTTATCCCATAGCTGCAGTGGACAGAGGGTTAGAGGGCAGGAATAAGTGACAGTAGCTGAATAGGAGGCCATTAGAGGAACAAAGAGACATAATGATGGCAATGGAGAGGAAAAAAGTGGATGGGTTTGAGCCAGATTTAAGAGGTAACATTAATAGGAAGAACACAAGGAGGGTTGGCTTGGTCAGAGATGCTTCCAGGCTCCTGGCTTATGGACAGTGAAGCCCTTGCTGCGGTGGGAGCATCACCAGAGGATCAGCTAGGTCCTGTTTGTTACATGCTGAAATGGAGGTACCTGAGAGACCACTAAGAGGAAATGTCTAGGAGGCAGCTGGATGTATGTACAGGTCAGGTGCTCTTGACGGCTCCAGACGTTGTCACCAGATGGACACGATCCCTGCTGCCCCTGAGTTTCCACTGCACTTCGTGCTTCTCTTGCTGCTGTTGAGGTCCTGGTTTGGATCATGGTTATCTTTCTGTGCCTTATATTACTTGCTAAGTGAAATCTAAGTCCAAAAGTCTTTGCCCAATAGCACAAAGATTTTATAATCTTTGAAAGTGTAGTCATGTCTCACTTTGCATAATAGATGTTTACTGAATAGTCGTGAAAATTGTCCCCACAAGACTTAACTGTATGGAGAGGGAAAGGGCTGAAGTCTGTGGCCGAGGCCCTTGGAATTCCTCCAGCGGCTCCTGCTTCAGTCTGGTTCCAGTTCTGCTGCAGGCCCTTTCCTCCCAGTGAAGGATTTTTAACATGAAGAGGTCTGCTCACATGGAACAAAGTTGTGCTAGCTTCAGGTCTGGCTTGTCTGGTCAGTGGGGCATAGAGAATTCCAATCTGGGCTCCAAGAGTACTGCCTTCCTCTGAATGACCTCAAATAACAAAACATCATCTTCTCCTGAGCCTCAGATTACACTGAAGCCAAGGTAGAAAGATGGACCCTCGATAAACACAGAGACTTTTCACAGGACCTGTTCGAGGCCAGCTCCCTGGGGAAGTGGTGGCTTTTCCTGAGTAATGAGGAGAGGTCGATGCTAGGATTTGGTTCCTTGTTCACTTATTCAAAGCATTGCTCAGTGAAGCCTAAAATCACTCAGATTTCAGGCCCTGGCTCTCTTAGGTAGAAGGTCCAGTTGCTTTGAAATGTCTAGTGTGGAGCATAATAGCTTATTAGGAGCTTTCATTATAATAGTTTTGGACTCCTGGGAAGGATCTGACTTCCAAATTAGAGTCTAGAGGATGTAGCTGTCTTGACTCTTCACATTAGCAGAAAGATCTGAGAGGCTCAGGTAGAATGGGACTTGTCACTAGGGCTTCTGGGCCATGCAATGTTCACATATAGGTACAGACTGGAATTATTCCATGGAGGTCCTCCCAGGTGGCTGGGGATAGGTGTGGAGTAGGAAGACATGCACTTAATTGAATGGCAGGAGACTGGTTGGGCAGAAGTCCAGGATGACTGAATTGGGAAAAGGAAGCTGTTAAATTGAGGTCCTCTGAGTGGCTAGAGCAAGTTGATCAGGGGCGGGGGCATGCCTAAGCTTTGGGGCAACTGGCCTCTTCCTTACCTGCTAGCAGGAAAGCCACTGCCAGTCTTTCAGGAGGCCTGGCTCTCCTTGGCTCAGGTCTGCTGTGGCTGATCTGCTGGTGGCAGGCTCTGTTAGATTGGCTAGAGCAGATGGAACTAACAGTGCTTTTAGAATGAACTGATAAGAGAAGGAAGGGTTGAACCTTGCTCATCCAGGTGATTACCTCTGAGAAAGAAATGGACAAAGGAACAAAATGGACATCTTAAACAGTGAATGAGGAAAAGGGGGATGGTTATAAATGAGGCCACAGTCCAGATCACAACTGTATTACTCAGGGTTCTCCAGAGAAACAGAATCAGTAGGCCGTGGGTGGTGGCTGGTGGGAGGAAGTGAGGGAGAGAGGGAGGGAGAAGGAGAGAAAGAGAGGATAAGAGGCTGACTTTAAGGAGTTGGCTTGAGCAGGTGTCAGAGCTGGCATGTTTCAAATCCATAGAGCAAGCCGACGGCAATCTGGAGACTCAGGTGGGAGTTGATGTTGCAGTCTTGAGTTTGACGGATGAAAACTCAGGCAGGTTTTCTATGCCCCCCTGGAGGTAGAACTCCTTCTTGAGAAATCTCAGTTTTTGCTCTTAAGGCTTTCAATGGATTGGATGAGGCCCACCCACAGTATGGAGCCTAACCTGTTTACCCAAGGTCAACTGATTGTATACCTTAATCACACCTAAACAATACTTCTACAGCCACATCTAGACTACTGTTTGACCAAACAGCTGTACATCATACTCTACCTAAGTTGACACATAAAATTAACCATCACCACGATGCTCATGGAACATTGTCATCGTCAAGGAAGGTCCTTAGGTAAGCATTTTCCCATCAAGTGAGAGTAGGAAGAAGTCAGAGAGGAGAGTGTTGTCCTTATTTATTTCAGTCTTTAGTGACTTGTTAAACTTTGAGTCTTTCACTGGCCCTCGCTAGGATGGCGTTTGGGGGACTGGCTTATCCCAGATCACTTCCTTCTTAAAAGGTTGCCAGCCAGAGTCCCAGATTCTTGGTCCTTGATGGATTAAGGACCTTAAGAATCCATGTGTGTTTATCTTGGTGGCCCCACAGTGCCTAGTGTGTTGATACTGAGCCTCATGCATAATGGACGTTATTCATTTTAAAAATATGGAAGTCTTCCAAGTTCAAGACACTGTGCTAGGTATTGGAATAGCTATTGAATATGTATTTATTGTGTTACTTATTTCACAAATTATTTCATATCACTTTCCATCACAATTTGTGTTTCCTTTTTCTGCTGATTAGAGGGGAACGCTTTCAAATTAGTGTATCCTAGAATATAGTCCTGTGAATACCTACTCCTTGGCTAGTTAGTATTCAGGGTTTTTGTGATTTGCTCAGTTTACCTTTCTAGCCTTAACTCTTACTGTTCCCTACGCATAGCCTGCACTCAGGCCACATCAAACTATCCGCCCTTCCTCCTAGAGCATTTCCACACTTATAGTGTTTCTTTCATCTTTCTTGCCAGTTACTTCCATTTTTACCCACTCAGATTAATTATTCAATCAATGCAGAGCTCAGGTGGCTATCCAGGACCTCACACTCCCTGTACTCAGAACATCACAGCCCCTTTATAAACCTCTCTTAATATGCTTACCGCTTATGTGTTTCTTTTAGCCTCTATTTTGAAAGTTTCCAGAGGACAGAGTCTATGTCTCATTGCACATTGTAGTCCCACTCAGTACCTTGCGTTTAGCCTCCTGCAACAGTCCAAGTACACATGCACATGTGTGTATATGTATATGTGTGTGCACGTATGCATATGTATATAGGTGAGTGTGTACATACGTATATATAAATCTGTTCAGACACTGTATTTTTTTGAGCTGATTACCCAGTTTCTGGACAATCTCAAACTTTGCTTTCCTCTTTGTATTTGGAATGTAGTCACAGGACAGAAGAAATGAAGATCCTTCCTACCCTGTTTATTGTTGATAGGAGAATAGTTAACAAAAAACAAAATAAAGCTCCACAGTTATTTGAAGGTTTAAAATGAATGGCTGCAAGACAGATTAAAAATTATTTGTGACTTCTTTATGAGTAGGTCTCATTTTCATCAACACTTACAAGCTGGGTAAGGATGCTTTTTTCTCTGTGGGCCAGTGAAGCAGTCTGAAACTTCATTCTTATGACTTGCATCAGTTGCCACTTAGGAACTTAGTCCATAAGATGAGAGGAGAGAGGAGGGGAAAAGGTATAATGGGGTATAGAAAAAAGGGCTGGGCAGGACTCTGCCTTCATTTCTTTTGCAGGGCAATGAGTTTCTGTCTAGCCTAGATATTACCATTAAAAGGGGAAAAAATGTTCTAACTGTAGGGAAGTGCTGGCTGCCAGAATGTTCTTGGGGATGTAATGATGTAAGGACATTCTTACAAGCTCATTAGTTTTCTTGCCATAAGTGGCATTGGCACATTCAAATGCCAGATGACATTGTGTCAATGCAACAAGCCCAGAATCCTAGCAACAATTTTAAATGTTGGAAACTTACTGAAAATGACTTTTTTTCACATTAGGTTGTTTTGCTGGCAGAGAGGAAAGCAGATCTTGCCCTTTGCCAAAGCTGAGGAAAATTTGTGTATAATTTTCTTTCAGTCAGCTCTTGCTGTTCTAATAGAACTTTTAGCCGATGCAGACATATTTGTCCAAAGAGAATGATTGTCAAGAAAAAAGAATTCTAAGGAATGATGTGATAAAATCTTGCTCTGGGAATTCTTTTTCTTTCACAGCATCACCAATTTGTTTCATTGTTGCCTTATTTACTTTTGGATGGCTCACTCCTGGACTTATGGCTCAAATAGGAATCTCTAAATTTGAACTAATATTTCAGAATCACCTGATGATAAGGGTACAAACCACATTCATTTTGTGATTAAAAGCCTCACTTAGGTCTAAGACATGAATTCTTGTTTCTTTTAAGTCCATATGGATATGCTCCCCTTTCTCTCCAGGGTATTTTGCATATGTGAACTCTATTCATCTGAACTACTCCTTTGAAAGAGTAAAATTTATTAAGCCACTCTTAACTACAATTGTTATAATCTGTATTTGCTGGAAGTATGTTTATTTAAACAATGCTATATTGATAATATACTGATCAAGCAGCAAAAATGAAAAACATGTTTTCCCCAATTTATTTTCCTTTTTAATTTAAGCAAATTTTACATGTAAAATTCTAAGAATGATACATACTTTAAAGTTTTATATTGAGGGTTTGGAAAAAGAAAGCCAACAGTTATCTCGTGACTAAACTTGTGAATCCATCCTCATTTTTACTGTCTGTGAGAAATGAGCAGTTTCAATATTAGTGGGGCATTATGTGGGGTTTAAAATAGTCATAAAGTTTTCTGTGATTTTGGTTATTTGGTTCAGATGTACATCTTCTGAAAGATTTATATTTTGTTTGCAGCATGTCCAGAGATTGTACTTGAAGGTTAATTTAATTGGTGACATTTACTTGAGTTTCTCTTTCCTAGGCAGAAAAGTAATTGCCATCTACTTTATTTCACTGTGGCCTTTATATAAGAACCATGTGGTGAACTGAATCTTGAATTTAGGTTCTGGAAGTTAATCTCAGCAAAGACTTTTGCTTGCTTAATGTCGTTGGACAGTAAAATATTCATGACCCTGTGTATTGTCACTTGTGACTTTTCTGTCACAAAATTTAGTATATAACTATAGCAGTTCGTTTGCCTCTGGTATGTGGTGACATCTTACCTTAAAGCTTCTTTTAGATCATCTATTCTTTTCACCCCAAATTATCCTCTTTTATATTATTCTATAACCATATGCCACTGCAGATTCTTTGTAAGTAGGTAGGACACACATTTCTAAAACCATGGTTTCTGGTTAACAGTTTCATCCCTACAGAAGTAGTGCAAAAGAGGAATACCTGAGGGTGTGTTTGCTTCCTATCTGACAACGTAGAGTGCATTAGAACAGTTCATGGCGCCTGAGAGGCACTCCAAAATGCTGTGTTGAATTGAAGTGGGAATATTACATGTATCTTTCCCCAGACCGTAAAATTAAGACCTGTTCTCCATTGGTGCCATTTTTCCTTCATCCAGCCTCTGGCCTCTTTTTCATTTTGCCAGTTTATTTGGGCTTTTGCAAATTTTTAGTAACTCTTGTTTAATCCCCCTGAGGGCTTCTGAGCCACAGCTTGCATTTTTGTTTTCTTTCCTGCGTTGGGTGTGTGTGTGTGTGTGTGTGTGTGTGTGTGTGTGTGTGTGTGTGTTTATTATCATAAATGCAGCAATTGGCACATACCACATTTATCAAAACCCAGCAAAGTGGTCTGAAGCCAAGACAAATGCACACTTCTGGGCAGAGGGTTTTCTAGCCATTTGGAATTGAAAAAGCAAGTGTCAGAAGCTGAGCCTAGACAGAATGTTGTCTGGACCTTCCTGGTTTAATTTAGTGTGTAGTGTCTAGGAACTGTGTCCTCTCTTTGCCCTGTTACTTATGAGCTCCTTGGCACGAGGGGAACGGACTTCCCTTCTAAATAGCGTTGACTACTCTTGCTCCATTGCCAAGCTTTCTCCTCTCTCTTTTTACTCAAAGGAGAGAAGCTGTTCTACAGCTGCGTAGTTTCTTACCACAAAATAAAAATATAAAAAGAAGGAAGCCACAGTGGAGGTTTCTAAAAATGAAATTCATTCTTCCCTATTTAATGAAAAAATAAAATTACTTTAGTCCATGAATATATTTTTATTTTTTTTTATAATTGTGACTTCACCCATACCTACATTTCTGTAATCTATTTAAATACTAATCAGTTGATCTGCCATTAGTGGGCCTTTGCTTTGAGTTGTTTTTCCATAGCAGTGGCATATTTTTCTGTGTCTTAAATTTTATTAATTTAAAGATGATAAATAGCATATATTAAGGAACATTTAAAAAAAAATTTCTCTAGGTCTTATTCCTCCCACACAGCTATTTTTGCTAATGTCTGCTGCCTTTTTGTTATACGCATATCTAGCATAGCTGTTGTTAAAGGATGCTTTTTGTTTGTTCAGGCTTTAACTTATCATGATCCAGCCACAGTCTCTAATTTACTCCCCTTTGGATTTATAAAATGCCCAACCAAGTTTAAAAGTCTGTGATTTGTGGCCATGGTTCAAAGAAAAGCTAAGTGACTCCTGTGGGAATGAAATGGCCTTTAGAGTCTTTAGAACTATGCTCTACCCAAATGAGGTGGCCAGAATTGTCCATCACTAATTTATTTTACAATGCTAGTAATGACTAATCTAAACTGAGATGATTTTAATAGGGACAGAGAAATTCTCGTGGTAAAGACTTTTTCTACTTTATCCAGAAAAGTATTCCAAAACATACATAAGATATCATATGAGCAAATTCTGATTTCTTTTACGTGGAATGTGTCTAATGCTTCCATTGCATTTTCAGTCACATTGTCAAGTGTAATGATTTTTGTACGTCCTTGTGGTCAGCGGCAGACTACATTTTTCTGTGTAATATGGCACTTAGTCAAAATATGAAAGCCATTTATTTTCAGCCATTTAGGTAAATCATTATTTACAACCAAGACAGGAAATGGGAAATTCTATGATTTCTTCCAAAAGATTTATGTCTTTTCATACTTGAATGTACAGAGGGTATTTTTTTTCCTAATATCTAAAGCTTAAATAATCAGGCCCCCATTGACTTGAAATGAGGAATATACAGAGCTAATTTGTTTTTTAAGATTATGATTTTTAAAAGAAGAAATAAGGTTCTAATAACTCTAAGAATAAAAATAACTTACCACTTGCTATTTGCCTTGGATCTTCCTTTCTATTTCTCCGATTGACTTTGCTTAGTAGACTGTAATTGGTTGTCAAAGTCTGGAATTTGGGGAAAATAAGGTTTTATTAAACAATAAATCATGTCCCTGATTCTTTGATTATAAGACTTTCTATGGGCGCAGGAGTGGGAGAGTTTGTTTTTTCTATGTGAATCTTTTCAGATTTTACCTCTTGGGTAATCTACTTGGCTTCTGATCTCTGTAAATTAGAAAACGAGAGTAACAATAATTCATAATGACATGGAAAGAAAGAAAGAAAAGGATGTCACCCATAGTGAAAAAAAAAAAGCTTATCATTTAAGTGTTATGATTTAAGGTTTGGATTCATCCCTAGCAATTTCAGGCGTAAATAAATCACTTAAAAGAAGCTAAGATTGATTGCTTTTGGTGAGGTACAAGTGTAAGTGGTTCATTTCTGATCTCTGGAGATTCCTGATTTTTATGTCATTTGCCAAGAGAACTTTTCATGGTCTTTCTTTAATTACTTCTTGTCTTCAATATAGAATGTAGTAACTGGACCTTTGTGTGTTTTAGTTAAAGGCTCAGGAGTCCCTAGAAAGCCTTCTCTGAACCTTGAGGCTGGGAATGGTGGCTCCACTCTGGGTTCCCATAGTTCCCTGGGCACACTCCCATATTAGCTTCTAATCACGTTCTTCCGAAATTGTTATTTCTTCCATCTCCACTATATAGTACTATAAACCATTTTTTAGTACTGCCACAGTACTTGGCTCACAATGCTTAATAATTGTTTATTGAATCGAAATAAACTGAAAGCCAAAATAGAAAGCATAAAAATGGGCTGTCTTATGTCTGAAGTTAATATATATTTGATGAATGTAATATTCCATTAGTATACACATGGAAACATCGAAGGGTAAAAATGAGGGAGACTTTTGGCTCATCATTCTAATCTAGTGTCACTTTTAGTGTATTTCCTCGGGGAATTGAGAGTCATATGGCTGTGTCTGCTTAGTTTGTATACTCCACGTGCTTTTGTCTCCACAAAGGAAACATATGAAAAGGGTTTAGGGTTGTCACCTCTGTATTACTTGTACTTGGACACTGCCAAGAAGAGTGCTAACAAGCACTCTGCAATGCCCTGGCAGACCACTTTTCACTTTATATTTTCTCTGCCCGAGTAAGGAAGCACAGGTAGGCTACATTCACCCATAGGAAGTGCCAAGGAGAGTTAGGTGTGGGAGAGTGATGCTTGTTTCCAGTGGCAACTGCTGAGAGATTTCCAAACGAGACAAAGTTGGTCATTCACATGGAGGTATTCTTCTCAACATTCCTGACAGCCCCTTGGAGATACCAGGAGGAGGAGGAGAACAAAAACAGGAGGTCATCTGTGGAACCATGACATCATGAACTGTTCATGAGTCTGAGTGACCTGGGAGATGGTAATAGGAGCAGACAGTGGAGCCAAGACACGAGGAATTCTAATCTGCAGGAGGGAGACCTTGCGCAACCAGCAGCAACAGGCAGAAGGAGCTGTAGTGAGGAACTGGCCAGACAGTTACCGTGCTGAGTAGTTTAGTGATCCTGCAGGTCAAAAGAGAAGTTATGAGAAATTAAGTCATGCTACTTGTATCTGTGTCACTGTGAACTGCTGTCCTAATCTCCCTGAGTACTGGGTTTCTTCGAAGAAGATAGAAGATAACATCTGCGTCTTAGAGTGGTTGTAGGGTTTAAACAAGGTAGTGCATGTGATTCACCTAGCATGGGCCTGGCAGGCTGTAATTGCTCAATATGTTAGTTCCTTCCTGACCCTTCTTCTGGTGTGAATTACCCCACAGAGGAAGGGGCCACACCCTGAGGGTTCTTTAGCTCCTGTTTTGGAAATGGTAGAACTGTTTTAAAGCTCCAATGGAGGAAGAGCCAATGATAACCTAACAATTGACCCCAAAAGGGTCACCTGTCAGAGAAACTTGGGATGGGGGGATCAAGCTGGTGATAGACTCTCAGGGTACCAAGAGGTTTTATTAAATGTAACTCCCAAATATTTGATATAATAGTACGTGTTTAAGATTTACAGTTCACCTATGTCTTTGGTTTAAAAGTAGTGTCCAGTTAGTATAGAAAGCCATGTGTTTTAAAGGGGAATTGGAGGAAGGAGTCTGACATTTATGGGGTCTCTGAGTGCCAGATTTCCACCCCCCCCTTTACCTCTATTGTTTCATTTGACTTTAACAACAACCCTGTAGAAAAAATGATTATCCTTGCATAATGGATGAGGAAATTGAGGCCAAGACAGGAGGAAGCTAGTAGCCTAAGGTCATCTACTGGCAAGCAGAGCCCAAATTTGAACTTGGGTTTGTCCTCTCCTATTTGCTGAAAACCCGGGAGAAGTTACAAAAGCCGGCCCAGCAGCCCCTTCCAGGAGGCCACATCCTGCTTGGTAGACCTAGGGCTAAGCGATGGCTGGCACATGACAGACTCTCAGTAAACATTTACTGAGTGAATGAAAGTCACAAGTTAAGGTAGAAAATTAATTATTTCAGAAAGTGGCAGGTTGTCAGCAATATGAAATTTGTCATCAGCGTTATGAAAGTATTGAAAAATGTGTGACATTTATTAACACAGGCTCTACTCAAATGGCTAGGTAGCAATTTAAAGATCTGCATCTAGAATTGGAAATATGTGAAAAACTGACAAAAAATAAAATTTAAAAGATGTCAACAGTTGTTTAAATGACTAGAGAAGCAAATGCTGCCTCTGGAGAAAAACAAACTGGTAAGTCTAAAAAGTAGTGATATAAATTTTGATTCATGTATTCTCCACTTTACCCCCTAAAGTTTAAATGTTTATTACCATCATGGAGATCTTTAAAAGCACTACTTATTTTCATGTGAAGGATAGCACAGACAACTTTCAATCAGATTGAAGATTGAAAGTAGATGCAATAATTTAGGAAGTAGATATACTATGCCAGTTCTTGGCCAAATAAATGAAGCTATTAGTTGTATATTTTATAAGAATTTTGGTGATAAAAATGTAAAGGACTAAGCTACACACTGTTTTTTTTTTTTTTTATTAGTAATAATAGAACCATGGACTTATCGAGATTGGAATCTGATGGAAATTCTGCTTGTTTGGATGAGTCAAGTTTTAGTTAATTGAAGATTTTCCACTCACGGTAAAAAGGCAGCTTCTCCCTGGGCCTCAGTTCGCCCTGCTCCAGTCATCAGGGGCCTTAACAGGAGAGCAGATACAGCAAGATGCCTTTTCCTTTGAATCCATTTTGTCAAAGTGTATTTAGGACTGGCAGAGACCAATCCCATCACTGTAAAGAAGAGAGCTTTCTTCCTCCCCCAGAGAAACCACCCGTCTAAGTATCTTGAGCGCTAGTTGGCTTTTTCTTCGAAGTTCATTTCACAGCCTCAGTGAAGATACACCAAGTATTTTGCTATTTCATACAACCTTTGTGGAGTTGTATCTTTTTATCTTGAGCAGAATGGTATTCCTCTTGAGCTTTGTGAAGAAGCTGTTGCCGACAGCCAGTGGCAGCGGCCTCTCTTAGGTGGCCAGAAGCGTTGGTAGTCAAAGCAAACTTAACCTTTACGATTTCTGTCGTTCACATTGAAAGCAGCTGCCGTCTTTTCTTTGGTTGTGTCTATACTGCAGTTCTATGAACAGTATCGTTTTCTGGCCTTTAGGAACAGCAAATTGTTTTTAAGCGGTCATCCTGAGAAAGTTGATCTGTATCAAGTAGGCGAAAGCTAATTTCATGTGCATTTATTGAGCCTCTAAACTTTCAAGTAAAATGTTTTTAGTAGTACTGAGAAAAAAAAATATTCATTTTACCTGGTTGCAATATTAGTTTTTAATTCCTTTTCAAGTTATATCTGTGTCCAAGCATGCATTATGGCTTCTGATATAATATCAGACATATGAAGTCTTTTAAATAGTAGTTGACGACTCATAGTGGCTATTTATTATGGAGATCTGGTTAGGATCATTTTTTATTTTTTTCCCATCCGTTAGATTTGTATTGGCCCTGCTTACATTGATAGGTGACAGCCTTTCTTTCCAGTATTTGTTCCCGAGTTCAATGATGAAATTTGCTGAGTGCTTGCTCTGAGCAAAGCACCACACTAGATATGTCAGGTGGAGTTTGGAATTAGAGTATGACAAGTCTGTACCCTTGAGCTTGTCTTCTAGACTTAACTCCGTCTGATACATTAGCCCTAGACCCCTGTAGTTATTGATCTCTGCGATGCGCTTAGCCAGAGTTGGTATGCTGTAAATATACCTACCCTGTGCTGGATTTCAAAGATTCAGTATGAAAAAGAAGACAAAATGTCTTAACAATTTTTACATTGATTAAATGTTGAAATGATAGTATGTTACTTTAAATAAAATAAGTTATTAAAGTTTATTTCATCTGTTTTTTTTAATATATATTTTTTATGATGGCTTCTAGAAAACTTTAAATTGCATATGTGACTCATACTTTTTGGGACAGCACTGACATAGACAGTGTCTCTGTTTCCTGCTAAATATCACTAAGGGAAAGTATTCATCTACCCAAAGATAATTCAGTGTTTTCCCCACAAATACCGCAACAAACAGTAGCAAAGTATAACAGGATAGGAAATCAGAGTGCATGATTTCTTATAATTAGCATATTATGTAAATACATGGCTAGGTAGCACAGTTTCTTCTTTTACAGTGTGATAAAAGAAAAATAGTAGTACTGAAACCAAGGTTCCCAGATGCTTAAAATAGAAATAAAAGAAAAGAATGGTGTTTGGGAGAGGTACCCATGAATAATGATGACTGCTGGAAGTACATAAAGATGTTCAGAAGACTTATCTGGGATTGCCACTTGGACATGACATAGGCAAAGGAGAAAGTTCAGATCAAACACTCGTCAAATGCTCATTAAAGGAGAGGATGATGATGCTAATGAGGATAATAGTGATAAGATCGACATTAACTAGATTTAACGTTTATTGAGCACTTTGAGAACTTCAGCAGGCACTTCTACATTGTCTTGTTTAATACTCAGCAGCAGTCTTTGGGAGAGGTACTGTCATCATAGTCCATGTTTCAGTAGCATCAGGCCAGGGTTAGTTACACAGGAAGTGGTGGTGCCGACGCAGCCCCAGGCTTTGGCAGGCCGAGGTGCTTTGGAAGCCATAGAGACTGTCGGCCAACTGACTTCCCTTTGGTTTTAAGAGAACAAAGTGTTTATAAGCTGGAAATGAGCTCTTAGAAGGCAGCTTCGTGTAATGTTTAACCATTTGTATCTGTGAGATTAATTTGGGGGTCAGTTTCAGATGAACTCCTTTTTAACTGTCCAGTAATCCCAGTACAGAAGAACTGGAAACTTGCAGTTAAGTCAGCTTCCACAATGCTTTCACATTTGTTACTGCATTCGTGCTTTACCAGGCCCTTTAATTAAGGGCAAGTAATTACTTCCCTCATTTTACAAAATTAGTGGCTGAGGTTTCAAGGGGTTTATTAACCTTCCCAAGGCTGCACAGCCAGTAACCAGGGATCTAGGAGAACTCAGCTCTGGCTGGCAGAGGGGGCTGACAAGGGCAGTGAGAGGGACCAGGCCAAGCCAGGCTCAGGACCTGCTTTGCACTTAGTAGCTACAACTTTGAGCTCTGAATCACTCAGGGTCCAGCCAGAAAAACAGCATTTTCCTTGAAAATTTAATCTTGGGTATTGTTACAGGTGCTAGAAAAACCACAAGTTCAAATGGGGTTGGTGAAGCCACCCAGAACTTAGCTATAGCAGAAAACCGTCCCTACCTGCAGGGTTGAGAGACAAGGAGTGGATGGGTCCTAGAGCCTAAGGGCCATGGCAACCTCAGAGGGGATGATGTCTCCTCTAGCCTTTCTCCTGCAAAGAGAGGAGGGAAAATGATCCAGATTCACCCAACCACCTGCCCAACCTCCAGTCCTCTGCCACAGCCTCATGGGTGCAACCCAACAGGCATCCAGCTGACTTGAGATCGAGGAAATCTGCCAAGGGAGGCGTACAGAGCAGAGCAGGAGAATCCTATCCGCCTGGGCAAACTGTTTAACCTCTGAAAGGAGATGATAGATCCTGCCTAACAGTTGAGAATTCAAAAAGATAATGTTTATAAAGTGGCTGTGCATAACAGTAGCTCAACAGAAGTTGTTAGCCCGCCTCCCATGGAAACACTGCGGTCAGAGTGGACAGTAGTTACCATGTGGCCTCAAAGTTGAAGTGTGAGACAAGTAAGAGGGATTTCCATCCTGATCATCTTCCTGAGTGAGCAAGCCATCGTGGGTAATTCTAAGCCCTCTCTACACTTCATTGTCTTCATTCTTTTTAGAATGTTTGTAATTCATAAAGAAAAATAATCATCTAAATCAAGGACCCTTGCCATTTTGTCTCGGGGTTGTGGGCAATAAGAGCTAAGACTGCTTAGAAGGAGCTGACACAGGCCTTGTTGATGGTTGATTTCTCCATATTCCTGTCTTATTTTGAAAAGCCCTTGGTCTCAAGTTTTAGCCTTATTAAATTAAAACCTGTTCTACAGTAATGCTTTTTGAAAAGCACAATTAAATTACTTGAAAAATTATAATTGGAATAAACATGATTTAGCTAAAACTTCAGCTCTTTTTAGAGGACAGAATGTGATTTCTGTGTTGCCAATTATAATTTCCAGTAAACCCAAATGAATTTTATATCATATTTGGGTTGGGAGAGGAGAGGAGATGCATAAAATTAGATTTAAAGATAAATTATTTGCTAACGTTTAGATGCATTAAATGCCATGAACCACAGACTCAACTCAGCAGCTTTACAAAGGATTTCTGAACTAGAGAGTTGAGTTTTGAGGTGACTATGGGTCAGAGGCCCTAGATTATCAATAGTGATAAATATGACAGTGATGATGTTATATGTATGTAATACATTCATTTTTTTTAAAATTTAAAACAAGAGCTGTAATATACATGCATTTTGGGGGAGGCGATTTCATCTTTAGAAGAACTAATCTGTGGCCTGATAAAATGGTTGTGGAAAAAGCCCAGGCATCAGTTCCTTCTCCCTGCCTCACACCTCACTTCCTTGTTCCAGCTCCAAGAACACACACTTCACCTCCAGTAGCCCCTTCTGACACTGTTTACCCTTTGTAAAGGTCTCTCTACCATTGCCTGCTCTCCACGGTGCTCACCCACGCCTCTGTTAGTCATATCCAGCAGAGTATAACCCCCATTCGTGTATCACTTCCCCTTTTGTGGGATACACAGGCATTGCCATGAGATTTGCAGGAAGGCCAGACTTCTGGGAGAGGCATGAAATGAGAATGAGGAATCAGAGTTGCAATGTCCAAGGATGTGTGATGAGCTCAAGCAAGTTTCTGCAGGGCTTCACCTTATGAGCCTCATAGGGGAGCAGGACTCTGCACAGCTGAGCTTGTAGTCTCATTGTGTTTCCAACAAGGTCCATGAAGATCCCAAGGGAACTCTAACTGGGAGCTGGGCAAGTATTTAGCTCTAGCCAGGCAGGCTAGGAATTGGGCTAAGGGTCCCCACAAAGGGTAAGACCATGGGGAGGACTGTAGCAGCCTCAGGAGATAAGCGAGAAGCCATGAGGACTAGGCCACCTGTCCACTGGTTCAGGGTAGCAAGACTATCCAGACCTCACAGACAGGTAGACATGGGTTCCCGGCCTATGTAGGATGGGCTTTCAGGTGGACAAGGTGAAACCTACTTGTTTGAAGTATACAGACAGACCAAACCGGCAGCCCACCTGTCTGCCAGTCAGCATGGGAACATCCCCAAAGCTGTGAGTAGGCTGGGGACTGGGCTGAGGGTCCATCTCACATGAAGATTTGATTATACCTGAACATTCAGTTCCTGGTACTTAGTAAGGACTTAACATTAATAAGATCTCTTTCAAGTAGACCACATGTTTTAGTTTGCCCAGAAAAGTCCTTGTTGTTGTGACGTATTTGTTAATCCCACTTTCATTCCCAGAAGCATCCCAGCTTAAATGTCACTCTACCTTGGGGGAATATAGCCTACCAGTTGCTAGTGTGTCTAGCCATCCCTGTAGTCTGCGGGTGCTGGAGGGACCACCCCCACTCCCTGCCCCAGCTAGAGCCTTCCGCTGGGCACTGCTTCATTTTCCAATGCTCACTCTCTCTCTCTCTCTGAAGGTTCTCTCTCTGAACATCCTTTGTAGAAGTCTTGGGCCTTAGCGAGTTAGTGCAGAGTTACACAAATGTCCTGAAGGGTCAGCTTCAAAATTCTTAGAAATCAGAGCACTGTTTAGAAGTGGTAGTTGGTATAGCAGCCTTGTTGTAATAAGGATGGCATCCTGCTTTGCACAGGGCTTTTGGTGATGAGTTTGCAGGTCGTCTCAGAATTAGTCCTTGTTTTTACTCCTGGATAACTTCAAGTGAAATGAAATACAGTATAATTAAATGTGTCACTTTGAGCTTACATTATAATACCTTTATATTAAAATCTTAGGATGCCTAAAAATGCCTGTATTTCATTCTCCCGCCAGTATCCTAAAGCATATTAATCAAAAGCCCTTCTAGTTCCAACTCTCAAAACTAAAGTTTATAGTATGTGCTTTGTAGGATTGCTTGGTTTTATATTCTACAGAACTATTAATATTGCAGTCCATGTTGTATTATTTAAAATATGAGCCAGGTCTAGGAAACTGTATTTGAACGAGTTTTGTACCTGCTGCAGGGATTTAATTATACATTTGCTGCTTGTAGTTTTCTCTCAATAGTTAGGATTTACAGCAACGAGGGCTGGAAATGGTGACACAAGGTTTCATTGAAGCAGTTAAATTGTTTAGTCACTGGCATCATAGGCCATTTAAAATGCATTAATGATGAGATTTTGCTGGTTTTTAAAACTGCTTTTCATTTTAGCCTGATGAGCTAATTAATTTGGAAGGGACTTGGGGTTTGAAAAGGGTATATGATGATTCAGAAAGAGGCAGAACTGGACCTTCTGCAATCCAAATTGGCATTCCTCTGTTTTGCAAATGCTCTAGGTGAATCGCTTGAGTCAAATGAATTCCTGCCACGTAGGCATTGGCATTTTTATTGATTTCTTAACCCAAGTGTAGCTTTTAATTAAAAAAAAAAAAAATAGGGCTTACTATAGCCTGACATAAAGTGTGTGTAATTGCTGTCAGTCAAGTAGATGCAAAGATTACGAAGGCATATCTGTGCCACTTCAGTAGGTGTTTGTGTTAGAAAAGCTTTTATTTGCATATAACACATCTGAGGAGAAAAGCAGTGGGTTTGGAATTGACTAATTTAACAATTTTTCCAATTAATTAAAAATATTGGATTGTAACAATTTGTGCTATAACATCTTGAGATGCTTGTGACTATTTTAAAAAGTTATTTTAAAGCTATACAGATTTCTCTCTGGTGTTTGAGATGTTGATTCCTCAAGTGGTAATCTTCAAGTTCGTTCATTCATTTGGGGGGTCAGTAAACTGTATGACAGTTAATTAAACACGATGTATCCTTCAGCTCAGTTTTATTAGACTGTTAAGAAAACAAAATAAATACCTACATGAATGGGATGATGAATCTTAAAATAGTAAAACAAATGAGATTTTTCATTTGTCGATCTGTTAAAACAGGTGGTGAGTTGTAATTGCACACAGGAAAATTGCACATGATTATCAGTTCTGTACATATTTGTATTTTTTTCTGTCTGTGGCTTAGGAACATGTACTTCCAAGGCTAGGGAGGTCTTCTCAGAGGAGGTGCCCACTCTTCTCCCATGGAGGCTGGTGGCCTCACTCTGCAGTGTTGCCTGCAGGGGTCACATCCACCTTCCTCTTGCCTGCCCCCCTTATCCTACCCTGAGGCCACACGAACTTCTTCAAACCTTACAGGCTCTTTCCTGTCTCCTGTCTCTGCATATGCTGTTCCCTCTGATTAATCCGCCTTCCCTTCCTTTTTATTTTCCATCAGGATCCAGCCCAGAAGCCATCCCTTGGAGAAAGTTAGCGATGATCCCGTCTCCTCTTGCTTTTCTAACGACTTTGCTCCTTCAGAGACACGTTCTCTTTCTCATGCATCAATTATTTCCCCCTTTTTACTGGACAAATTCCTTCATCATAGAAACTGGCTCTAATATCTCCAATATGAATAAATGAAGAAACACTTTCCCTCCCTGCCTCCAACTACCAGTTCCTTTCCCTGGCTCTTTCTTCAGAGTTAACTGCATTCATGTCTCCATTCCTCACTTCCTTCTCTATTTCAAGCTCAGTCCAGAAAGCCTTCTGGCCTTTTTTCCTACCCTGAAACCACTCTTGCCAGAGTCACCAAAAAACTGTGAGCGGCCAGATCTTAAACATTAAAGAAGGAATAAAACAATGAAAAGATGAGACATAGAAAAGAAAAAGTAAAGTGGCATATGTGAATCCACCCATATCGATAACATTGTGTTAGTGGATTAAATAATACAATCAAAGGCAGAGATTGTCAGACTGAATTAAAAAAAAAAGATCCAACTGCATGCTGTCTACACTTTTGTTTCAGAGATACAAATAGGTTGGAAGCAATGGGATAGGAAAAGATACATCGTACAAACAACAACCATAAGAAAGCTGGAGAGGCTACGTATACTTCACTTTTCTGACTGGGCCTCTTAGAAGCATTGTTGACTGTTTTATTTAAACACTTTATTCTTGGCTTCTGTAACACTACAATCTTCTGGAATCACTCATATCTCTAGCCATTGCTTTCTTGCTGCTTTTGCTGATCCCACTTCTTCTATACAACCGAAAGTGTTGGAATGCACCAAATTCAGTCCTAGGTCATCTTCTCTTCTCTCTCTTTTCTTCTCCATCAGAAGAGATGAGAAAACGGCCTGGGCAATCTCATGTGGCTACCAGTGTGCTGTGGCTTTGAAATTTATATCTGTAGGCTTGACCGCTCTCTAGATTTCCATATTTATATATTTAACTGCCTACTTGACATCTCCACTTAGTATCTAGGCATCTCAAACTTACCATATTTGAAACAAAACTACCGATCTCCCACCCCGAAAAAAAGAAATCATTCTTTAATATTTCCCACCTAAACAAATGACATCATTTGGAACCATCTATTTTAAGCTAGAAATTTGGCAATACCTTACGTTTTTCCATTTCTCTCACGTGCTGTATCCAGTCCATCAGTAAATATTGTCAGTTCTGTCATTTAAATTATTTGAAACCATCTACCTCTTTCACTTCTATTGTCACCACTGTGTTCCCGGCTATCATCATCTCATGCCTGGGATGCTGTAATTGTCTCTTAAATTTCCATTCTAATCCACTCTCCACTTGGCACTGTTTTAAAAGGGTAAATCAGACTATGGCACTCTCCTTCAAGGAATATAATTAAATCCAAATGATCAAATGATTTCAAATGATCAAAAAATTCCTGTAAGATTCAACAGGATCCGGCCTCTGCCTCTCTTTGTGGTTTTGTTTCATCTCCTTGCAGTCTCACCCAGCTAATTGGACTTCAGCCACACTGGTCTCCTTTCAACACCAGAGTCCCGAAGTTCACGTGAGCCTCAGGGTGTGCGCTTGTTATCCCTTCTTCCTAGAAGGCAGAGTGGAGTGAGCAGCAGAGGGCAAATTCTCCAAGACTTGGGATATTTGAGGGACCTGTCCTGAAGTTTGTCTGGATGAAGAGGAGAAGAAAGGGAAGGCATGCAGCACCCTCCCCAGCTGGGACCCGCTCTGTGAGGTGGGGACTCGGGATCCATGGAGAAGACTTGAAAGGTTTTTATGACTAAAAGCTGCAAGGCACGGGAGGGACTTCCAAAGCTCCCTGGACTATAGCACTGAGCTCGAGGCTTATGGCTTAGAACAATAGTTTCCTATTTGCGTAAACCTAGAATCCAATTATTTTAATTAATTGGAAAATTTTAAAAATAATTTTGTGAAGACTTTTCAGTATAGACAGTCTGTTAGCTAGCACATGTATTTAATATATGAATATACACTAACAAATGTATATTTGTTATAAATGTAATGCATTACATTATAAATGTGAATGTATAAACAAACAAACACATCTTAGAGGCACGCTAAATAATAACCAGTGATCAGTATACTAAAGCACTTTGTTAAAAAAGTAAGCACGTTAAAGTTGTTGTGAAATCCTTCCCCCAAAAGAAAGGCCAAGAAGCAGACGGCTTTGCTGTGAATTCTACCAAACACTTAAAGGAGCGACACCAGTCCTCCTCACATTCTCCCTTTGTTTCTGTGGTATCAGTCGTAACGTCTCCCCTTTCATTTCCAAGTTTATTTTTTGACTCCTCTCTCCTTTTTATTTTATTCTAGCTAAAGATGTTTCTATTTTGTTTTTCTTTTCCCAGAACGAGCTTTTTGTTTTGTCGATCTTCTTTATTGTCTTTCTGGTTTCTATTTCATTTATTTCTGTTCTGATTTTTGTTATTTTTTTTCCTTCCATTAACTTTGGGATTAGTTTGTTCTTCTTTTTCTAGTTCTTTAATGTATAAAGTTAGGTTGTTTATTTGAGAGCTTTCTTGTTTCTTAAATGTAGGCATTTACTCCTGTGTACTTCCCTCTTAAAACTGCTTTTGCTGCATCCTGTAAGTTTTGATATGTTGTATTTACATTTTTATTTGTCTCAAGGTATTTTTTTTTTTCAGTGTCTTCTTTGACCCATTTATTGTTCAGTAGCATGTTGTTTAATCTCCACACATGTGTGAATTTTTCAGTTTTTTTCTTGTTATTGATTTCTAGTTTCAGACGATTGTAGTTGGAAAAGATGCTTGGTGTGACTTCAGTCCTGTTAAATTTGTTAAGACTTGTTTTGTGACCTAACATATGATCTGTCCCGGAGAATGTTCCATGCATGCTTGAGAAAAATGTTTTCTGTTGCTTTTGTAAGTAATGTTCTCTTTGTATATCTGTTAATTCCTTCTGGTCTAATGTATCATGTAAGGCCAGCGTTTTCTTATTGATTTTCTGTCTGGATCATGTAACCATTGATAAAAGTGGGATATTAGAGTCCCCTACTGTTACTGTATTGCTTTCTATTTTTCCTTTTATGTTTGTTAATGTTTGCTTTATATATTTAGGTGCTGCTATGTTGAATGCATAAGTATTTACAAATGTTATATTCTCTTGTTGGATTGACTCATTTATCATTGAGATTGCCAGTTCCTCAGAAGGGGCTACTCTTCTGACTGCTAGCTTTGGTTCAGCCAATATAAGACATGTCTTATTCCCTCAAAAAGTTAACTTTCTACTTGATGAGATAAGGCTAACCCACATAAAACAATTAGGGGACTGAATAAGACTGTAATTAAGTGTTAAATTATAGGGTAAAGACTACAAATACTGTGTGAGTTTGGAGAAGAGACAATATTGAGGGCCAAACTAGTGGAGGCTCATGAATGGCTTGGAACTTAAAAAGAATATTTTGTAGAAAGCTGCGTTTCCCTTCTATATGATTCATAATTTTGTTTCTTTTTTTTGTTGTTGTTCTTATGGTCTAATTGTTCACTCACACTCACACTAATTTCATATGGAAATAAACCACTGGAATGAAAAAAAGCCTCAGGAAGGATTTTTTTTCCCTGTAACACAAGATAGAAAGAAAATAATAAACAAGTCGGTTGCATAATAACTTCTTGGTGAAAAAGGTTTTCTTAAAATGTTAATGTTAAAAACAATTACGGAAATGTTAAAATTTCTGACTGAAAGAGCCACCATTCTTCTATCTCAATGGTGAATGTGGCCTAAGGCAGTAGCTTTGCCGGCATACACACCTCTATGGAAACCTTTCTGAGACTTGACTACCCCTGGATTTCCATCATTTTTTCTTCATTGCCAAGCAATGACAGATTTAAGGATAAAAAAACCCGAGGAATATGAATTCTTCCTCTTATGCTATCTTGAAATAGTGAAGAGTAATTTAAGGGGGAAAATTGTGACTGAGAAGTTACTCTTAGAACCGGTCATATTTGTAGCTAAGAATTCACATTATGTGGTTCAACTCCATACTTTTCAAATGCAGTTTGATTGACCAGATAGTTATTAACAATTAAAAGTTTTGTAACCACATCTTGAAATACCTCTGTAATATAGAAAGTCAGCAGGCTTTATAATGTGCTGGATGAAGAATTACCACATGCACAGCTGAGAAACACTGACAGTTTTCACACCAAAGTGGGCCACTTAAGTACCATTATTATAGATCATAAATTAAAATTCATTAGCATCAGTGTTTTCACTGGAATGTAGAGTAGCACCAGGGTAGTTTATAGGAGCTCGGTGTTCACCATTAAAGTTTTCATTACTACAGAAAACTGATGGATTTTATTGCAGTTTACATTGGACACAGATGTACGTTACGGTTTTATAAATTTACTTTGAATAAATATTCCGGTAGTAGTGAGAGTTTCTCCAAAAGAGTTTGGTCATGAAAAGGTTTACTCCTGTTCCTGTTCCACCTTCAGCTATCATCTGTGAATGCCTGTGTCAGAAGACAGCTCTGTCCCTGCTTGTGTCCCTCTTCCAGGGTGTGCTGCTTGCGACCTGGTGCCAGGCTTGTAGGGGAATCGGGCACTTCTTGGTCTTCCTGGTCTAGTTTCAGTCTCAGGCAGCCTGATGCAACTGGGCCTCAGGCCTGGGGCCTTCTTAGCTCTCCTGCCCTGCTCCCCAAGGCAGCCAAACTCTGCCTGTTTCTCTGGTAAGTTGGGTAGGAAACAGTTCTGCCTCTCTGGCTGGTAGCAAAGCTTTGCTTTCACTAGTACAGGCTCCGGAATCCAAGAGGTTCCTCTACCTCTTGGGGTAGTAGACCTTTTCCTGGCTGTAGAGGTAGATGGATTTTGCTTCTGCCCTTCTCTCAGTAGCCTTAGGAGAAAGAGGGCTCACTGTCCTTCCCTTGAGGGCTTAGGCTTTAGCTTCATATGAGAGGATGGAAGATGTAGGCGGAATCTCATTGCTGTCCCCAAGTCTTTCTCGGGAGCCTCTGTTGGAGAAGACCTACAAATGAATACAAACTCCCTGTGTCTAGGTCTCCAGGTTACTCTGAACTGTCAGTTAACTTTATAACTGATGAGTTAACCCTGCTAGTCCTGTAGGAATTCTTTAGAATTTCGGCTGATTTTTTTTTAACTGCTTCCATGGTGGCCTTTTTCTCTCAGATGCTGCTAAACATGAAATAGTTTCTAAGTCTTGTCTCTCCTTAGAGGGGCCTGTCACCCTGGAATCAGTTCTCTTGGTTGCCTTGTGACTACAGTTTTCTGATGGAGATGAGAAAAGTTATGATTTTAGAGATAGTCTGGCTTTTTCTTGTTAGAGAGGAAGTGATATTGTATTTTGGCTTCCTACGTTGTAAGCCATCATCTGAACTGTACTTGTCCCCGATTTGTGACTTTCAAGTTACCCAAAGGTTCTCAAGCCATTAGCAGACCTGCACCCCATAGACGACTTGCCAAACTTGGACCAGGTTAGCTTTCAGAATCCAGTAGAGGGCATCCTGGAAGAGGAGACCCATGAGGAGAGGGGTATCCATGGACCCCGTAGCTTTCTGTTATTTGCAGTAAAGGGCCTTCCACATGACTGGAAAGCAACATTTGACCATACCTAGCTTTTTTTCGGGTTATTTTATTCTTTTTCAATTTATCTGATATTATAAAATGACCTTCAAAGTAACCATTTTTTTCTCCAGATTCTCCCCCCACTATTTTCCCCCTCTTTTTGCTCATCTTAGATTACAGATTAGAGAGCACATCAAAGTTTTAAAGATGTGTGAAAAGGTAATGCTGATGTTCCCTGCATGACTTATTCTTTCAATTCAGAATTATTGTTATTGCTGAAGGAAGGTCAGGCCTTGCTGTGCTCCTGTAACGGGCCTCCAGTCCTTTCTGGGAGGTTTTGTTTTTGTTTTGATTTGTTTTGTTTTGTTTTGTTAAGGATAGAAATTTTTTTAACCCAGTGTTTCTCAACTTTCTTTAATTCTACATCCCCTTCAATCAACATAAATATCTCATACCCTTCTTTGATGCTATTTATAAATCAAAGTAAATAACTGGACTCCAAACAAACCAGAAGGATAAACAGCGTCTTTATTTTCCTACTACATCCCCTTCCTCATTCTGTTATATCCTCCCACCCCCACACCAGAAACGCTGCCTAGACTTTTTGACCATCGTTGCCAGTGTATTGAAACTGGGTATTGACTCATCATTTTCTCATGATGTTTATTGAGAAATAATAACACAGAAAATGGAAACAAATCAGTTTTAAAATACAAGAGCAGTGCAGTAGGACACAGGAAGTGATTCTCATCCTGCAGGACATCAACTACCTGCGCCCTGAAACAGTGCTCTGCCTCCTCAGATAGGTTTCCTCATCTCCAGAACGAATAAGATCAATTGGATCGGTGCCAGGTAGTTTTTTGCAGAAGAAATGGGGCCTACCTATTTGTTATCTCACTTCAGGAAGAAAATTTATGAAATTGCCTATACCTATTTATGAAATTGCTGTTATCTCTTAGCTTAAATATCCCAGATGGTAGTTTAGTGGCCAAAAGACAGTGACAAACTTCTATTAAACAAAGTAGGCAGTCTTGTTAGAGTATGTATATTTCTCCACAGAGCTTAATGTGGCTTCTATTTTAATGTTAAACTTAAGTTCTATAAATGTTTTTATTTTTATTTTTTAAATTTGCTGTGCTGAGTTTGCTTAGCCTCTTTCTAGTTCACTGCTTTCTTGAAATTGTTCCTGGTAAAAATCGTTATCCTGTAAATAAATGTTGGTTAAATGTATAAATGCATCTTTAAGCTTCTTTCCAGTTCAAAGGTTTATGATCATTTATTTAGAATTTAAAATTTCAGGGTTGGTAAAGAGATAGATTCTTTTGGAAGCTGGTTTTCCTCCAGACAACCTTTGATTTGTGTTCCTTCTCTTGATGCCAGTAAGTAGCTGAAATGCACCTGTGGACCACGTTTACATGTTGTTGTTTTCACCACTGGGAAGTTTTCGGTGACAAGTACTTAAAATATAAGTGCTAGCTCCGAAACTATTTTTATAAGTATTTTGAGGTACGTCTGTCTCAGCAGAAACTTGTGTTTTTTTCCCTCTGATTTTAGATGGTTAATGCATGTAAGTTATATGCATTTAATTTTCTTTTAGTTAAAAAAAAAAAACTATATGGATAGCACGTATAGTTGAATCACTTTTCACTGTTAAATTTTTAACTGACATTAAGAGGCCACATATAAAGTAGATTCCAGCTTTGGTTCTTAACAGCTGCTTAGTAAATACTTGATCTCTGCTGGGCTAAAAAGTGAAAGCCAGGTAGAAATGAGTAGTAATGGGATTAAAGATTCTGGGAGTCAGGCAAGTTGGGGGCCTAGATCTCCTGCTGTTGAACCTCTATTATCCTTCCCTCCCACTCGAGTGCTTCTGACCTCCTCTTCCTCTCCTTTTGGTCCTGGGGGACCAACTTGCCTTCACATCCATCTGTTGCTTCCAGCCCAGTGATTCTGGTCCACCCAGCGATGAGTTCTCCTTTTTGGTTATAGGCAAGCACACTCTATCAATGTTTCCTAATAGCTTTATCTGCTCACCAGGAAGGAGAAACAAACCTTTTTATTGAGGCCTCAGTGTGCTATGAACAGGACAGTATGGTTCTAGGCAACAGCAGATTGGGGGAAAAGAGATAGGAAGTGTCTGGGAAAGAGAGTCCCTGCTCTCATTACAGCAGCCTGTGTTTGGGTGATGGTCATATTTATGTGTCTGCAGTCAGTGATCTGAAGTCACCCATCGTTGCCTGGGCTGGTTTGCACAAAGTGAGGCAATGTTTTTAAAGTCACAGGTATGGTGTTTTAAGTCGCCGCCTGCCCTACACATGTGGGTGTATGAGCATGTCTCTATGTTGTTAACCTGCTTTGCAATTCAGCTTTTCCTTCTTAATAGCAGAGAGACCTATGAATTTTAAACATATCATTTGTAATAAATACGAAAGTGGAAGTCAGGTATTGATCAATATGTTTAAAATGACAGAATAAAAAATTACAATGTTGAGAAAATGCTCTATACATTTTTAATGAATAGGTGGATAAGCACCTCCATTTATCTTTGTGACTTACTTTTACCAGTGGCACCTTTGAGATATAATTTATAAAGCTTATAAAATTTCCTTAATTAGTGTGTTGTCTTTGATTAAAGATAAATGTTTCTTTTTAGAGGTAAAGACAGCCTTCACTTTGAAAAATAGGAAATTTGTACATTTGTTCCATGCCCTTATGCATGGCTAGTTCCAAATTTCATGCCAACTTGCTTGGATAGAATACAGTCTACACTTTAGGGATTTGAAGCAGTGCAATATATCTTATGGATACAATTGCCAGTTTTTATGTCTTTTGCATTTTATTGTTCTGAGGATACAGTTGTAAAGAAATACTCTACCTTGTGGCTTTTATGTGTTATCTTGGCATTCAAATCATAAAAGCCTTTATGATTCATTTTGAAACTTTGAGGGAAATGATACCTATATGATTTAAAGTTTAAATTTAATTACCTTCTGCAAATCACGTTGGAAGTGCAGGTAGTCAAAAACTAAAAGTGGTTTTAAATTTGAGACATAGAATAGCAAATAGCTTTTTAGAGATTTAATTCAAAATAGATTCTTTCCAGAGCAGGAAAATTAGAATTGCCTTTGTATAACATTTTTCATGCTCTTTTCCTTATTGTTACGGAAGTTACATAATCCCAACCTCCATATCTTTTCCTTATTTATGAATATAATGAATTACTTAAAATTTATCATAAATTTTATGCACCTCCTGGAAAGCAATATCATATTTCAGGTTAAAATTGTGAAAGATGTTGCAAGGTCATTTGAGCAATTATTTTTTAAATAACGAAGTCATCTGTACAGAGAAAGGACTTAATTCCACATGTAAATAAGATGTCAGCTCCTTAAGGTGGGCTCCTGTTATATTATGTAGGAAAGTGGAGGACTGCATTATTGGTGATGTAAACTTTTTTTAGAAATAGATGCTGTCTGAAATTTTTCACTTAGTTGTGTTAGTAATCTGTTACTATTGGAAGTACTTAGGTGACATCGTTCTGAGCATTAGCCTGGTGCATGGGAATGGGCTTTAATAAATCAACTCTGGGATTTTAGAAGCACCTCCAGCTGTAATTGTAATCTAGGCCTCCCACCCAAAAGTGACACAGTTACAACAGTGAAACCATATCTATCTGAAGTATTTAGAACCAGGACTAATCTGATATGAGTTTCGGGATGACCAGGAATTTCTGCTTGAATTCCAGTATCTACTCATTTATTACCATGGGTCATACTTAGATGCCTTTGGTCGTTTGGTATGTGTAATTTCCAGAAATAGCCCAGACATCTTAGAGAGTCTAACTGGTAAGGAAGTGGTTTTCAAACTTTAGCATATATCCCCATCACCTAGAGCAGGGGTCTCCAACACCCAGGCCACAGGTTGGTAGTGGTCCGGGGCCAGCTAGGAACCATGCCACACAGCAGGAGGTGAGTGGCAGCTGAGCCAGCAAAGCTTCATCTGTCTTTGCAGCTGCTCCCCAGCACTAGCATCACCGCCTCAGCTCTCCCTCAGATTATCAGGCGTTAGATTCTCATAGGAGCACCGGTTCCTGCTGCCAAAAAGGTTGGGGACTACTGGCCTAGAGTGTTGCCCAAAATGCAAATTCCTGGGTACTACCCCCTAGAGATCTGATATCATGAGCCATGGAATCTATACCTTTACCAGGTAACCCAGGCGATTCTGAGGCAAGTGATCTAGTGGCAGCCCTTTGAGAAACACTCGCGTAGGAAATGTATGTACGAACAGGGCCTGCTTCATGGGTGTATAACCTGGGCAACTGTATGGGCCCCACAGCCAGAAGCGCCCTGTACTTGGATAAATGCTCTTCTGTTACCTTCTTGAAATTCTTAATTTCTGAACAAGGAGTCCCGCATTTTCGTTTTTCCCTGAGGCCTACAAATTATGTAGCCAGTTCTCTGTACAGGATTTTATTGGGCATTCCTGAAATTGTGTTTCTTGGCGCCCATGGATTGCAATTATTCAATAATGATTTCTTACCTGTCTGTATTAGGCTGAATCTCCAAGGCCACTACTAAGCTTTAGAAGTGACTGTTATTCATCATAGGACATAGAATAGAAAATTCTTAATGTATGATTTTTTTTTCTCAAGGAAATTAAACATTTATTTCTAGTCTTAAACATAGAAACCTACATTAATATTATTCTAATACACTATTTTTTCCCCTCCCAGGATGGTACAAAACAGAAAAGAGAACGGAAAAAGACAGTCTCATTCAGTAGCATGCCGACGGAGAAGAAGATCAGCAGTGCAAGTGACTGTATCAATTCAATGGTCGAGGGTTCAGAACTCAAAAAGGTTCGCTCCAACTCCAGAATTTACCATAGGTATTTTTTACTGGACGCCGACATGCAGAGCCTGAGGTGGGAACCATCTAAGAAGGATTCCGAGAAAGCCAAGATTGATATTAAATCCATCAAGGAAGTGAGAACAGGGAAAAATACAGACATATTCCGCAGCAATGGCATTTCTGACCAGATATCTGAAGACTGTGCGTTTTCAGTCATATATGGAGAGAATTATGAGTCACTTGACTTGGTTGCCAACTCTGCAGATGTTGCGAACATCTGGGTCACAGGACTGCGATACCTAATTTCTTACGGAAAACATACGCTTGATATGTTAGAGAGTAGCCAAGACAACATGAGGACTTCTTGGGTTTCACAAATGTTTAGTGAAATTGATGTAGATAACCTTGGACATATAACTCTGTGTAATGCGGTGCAATGTATCAGAAACCTCAACCCCGGTTTAAAAACTAGCAAAATTGAGCTTAAGTTCAAAGAATTGCACAAATCCAAGGACAAAGCTGGTACCGAAGTCACAAAGGAAGAATTTGTTGAGGTTTTCCATGAGCTTTGTACTAGACCTGAAATCTATTTCCTATTAGTTCAGTTTTCAAGCAATAAAGAATTCCTTGATACCAAGGACCTTATGATGTTTCTTGAGGCAGAGCAGGGTGTGGCACACATAAATGAGGAAATAAGCCTTGAAATTATTCACAAATATGAGCCATCCAAAGAGGGCCAGGAAAAGGGCTGGCTCTCAATAGACGGGTTCACTAATTACCTTATGTCACCTGACTGTTATATATTTGATCCTGAACATAAGAAGGTCTGTCAGGATATGAAGCAACCTTTGTCTCATTACTTTATAAACTCATCTCATAATACATACTTAATAGAGGATCAGTTCCGAGGTCCCTCTGATATCACAGGATACATTCGAGCTCTAAAAATGGGTTGCCGGAGTGTTGAATTAGACGTATGGGACGGGCCAGACAATGAACCTGTCATCTACACAGGCCACACCATGACCTCTCAGATAGTCTTCCGCAGTGTCATTGATATTATTAATCAGTATGCATTCCTTGCTTCCGAGTATCCGCTTATCTTGTGTTTAGAAAATCACTGTTCTATTAAACAACAGAAGGTCATGGTTCAACACATGAAGAAAATTTTAGGAGACAAGCTCTACACGACATCACCCAATGTTGAGGAATCTTATCTGCCATCCCCAGATGTCCTGAAAGGGAAGATACTAATTAAAGCAAAGAAGCTGTCCTCAAATTGCTCTGGAGTAGAAGGAGATGTTACTGATGAAGATGAAGGAGCAGAAATGTCTCAGAGGATGGGAAAAGAAAATGTGGAACAGCTCAACAATGTGCCTGTGAAGCGATTTCAGCTCTGCAAAGAACTGTCTGAACTGGTAAGCATCTGTAAGTCGGTTCAGTTCAAAGAATTTCAGGTGTCCTTTCAGGTTCAGAAGTACTGGGAAGTCTGTTCATTTAATGAAGTGCTTGCCAGCAAATATGCCAATGAAAATCCAGGGGACTTTGTAAATTACAACAAACGTTTTCTTGCTAGGGTTTTTCCCAGCCCAATGAGGATTGACTCCAGTAACATGAACCCTCAAGATTTTTGGAAATGTGGTTGTCAGATCGTAGCCATGAACTTTCAGACGCCAGGACTGATGATGGACCTGAACATCGGCTGGTTTAGGCAGAATGGAAACTGTGGCTACGTCCTTCGGCCAGCCATCATGAGGGAAGAAGTCTCCTTCTTCAGCGCTAATACAAAAGACTCCGTCCCGGGAGTCTCACCTCAGCTTCTTCACATCAAAATCATCAGTGGGCAGAACTTCCCCAAACCCAAAGGATCAGGTGCCAAAGGTGATGTGGTGGATCCTTATGTCTATGTGGAAATTCATGGGATCCCCGCCGACTGTGCAGAACAAAGGACGAAAACTGTGAACCAGAATGGAGATGCTCCCATTTTTGATGAAAGCTTTGAATTTCAGATCAACCTGCCGGAACTGGCCATGGTGCGCTTTGTAGTACTAGATGATGACTATATTGGGGATGAATTTATTGGTCAGTACACGATTCCCTTTGAATGTTTACAGACAGGCTACCGCCACGTCCCCCTGCAGTCATTAACTGGAGAGGTCCTAGCACATGCCTCTTTGTTTGTCCATGTGGCTATTACTAACCGAAGAGGAGGAGGGAAACCTCATAAAAGGGGCCTTTCTGTGAGAAAAGGGAAGAAATCCAGGGAATATGCATCTTTGAGAACATTGTGGATTAAAACTGTAGATGAAGTGTTCAAGAATGCCCAGCCCCCCATACGAGATGCCACAGATCTGAGAGAGAACATGCAGGTATGTTCTTGTGTTTAAGCGTTTACCTTCTTACTGCATATGTATAGTTTATGAATATATTGGAGGAGGTTTTTTTTACAGCAGTGTATTTGATTTTTAAATTGTTCACAAATTTCAGTTGGCTATTAGAATGTTTACCACTAGTCTCGTTTTTTTTTTAATTTAAATATCCCAAAACAGAGCTAGTATTGAAAATATTGATAAAGTATTAGAATAAGCCAGTCTTGTTGCTGTCTCATACACAACACATCTTAGTCCCTGTTAATCAGTGCTTCACGGTTGCCCTTTTTTTCTAATAGTATACATGGGAATCTCTGTTGTTTTTGTTTGTTTGTTTGTTTGTTTGTTTGTTTTTTGCCTATTCCTTAGCTGGAACACAAATTGATGGCCTTTCAAAATAACAGGGACATGTTTCAGTCCTTTCTTAGGACGCTGTTGTGCTGGGAAAATAGGACGCACTTGAGTGAACCAATGTGTTTGTGTTTTGAGCTTCTTCTTGATTTTACAGGACATCTATTTAATTAAGTAAAAGACACATGTGTATCTATTAGAAGTCTAAGACAATAATTAGCTCTGAACTGTACAATGGCCAGAAGCAATCAGTTAGGAATTGTGTATGTAATTAAGGATCGTCCATATGTCTAACAGTATACGAGGGCCCACGAGTGATAGGGAAGTGGGCAGCAAAGGCCCGTATCACAGTGATACTGGCCCTATCCTGTCCCAGTGTGAGAAGTGCCATGTGCATGACAGCTGCTCAGCATGTATTTATTAAGTATGTGTATATAGTAGCTGATTGTGTGTGTGTGTGTAAAAACAATTATGAGAAGAATGCTACCAGCAAGTAAAATCTGACTCAGAAAATGCAACATATTTCACTCCTTTACTGATTAGACACCTTATTAATAAAAACTTTCCAAAAATAGAGAAATTTTATTCTCTCTTTCAAAATAAAAGCATATTGTAAATGTAAAGAGCTTTTCCCTATTTCTGAGGGTGAAAATGGTTTTGTAAACCCTCAGCTGTGAGCAGGCCACAGTGTCCCCTGTTCCGTGGCTGCTCTTGTGCCTGTGACAGAGAATTCTCTTGCTCTGCCAGAGCTTGAGCATCACCGTTCTAGAGCCGCCTGTCTATGCTGAACCCAACAGAGCAGTCGATGGTGTTGTTTAATGAACTCTGTGCACAGGCAGCTTAGGCCATGAGGATGCAGCAGTGAACAAACAGGTGACTTGGGTTGGGGATGGGTATTGGGGAGCGGAAGCAGACCGTAAACAGGTGAAGAAATAAACAAGGCAGCTACAGACAAGCCAGTGCTGTGAAGAAAATGAAACAGGAAGGTGTGACAACGATTGGGAGACCCCACTCTAGAAAGGACAATAATTTATTGTTGTAAGAAGTCAACAATAAAGTGCTTTTGTGCCAAATGACTTATAGTTTGATGTCCATATTTAAAGCAATATTAATGAAAAGAAAATGTTTAAATTGGAAACTAAACTGCTGCTCATTTCCAAGAATCAGGATTTTGAAAGCAGAAGGCATGGACTTGGAGGGCACGGACCCTGCTGTGGCTGCCATGCTTAGCCCAGGTCAGGACCCAGGTGTGCCCAGAATAAAATGCCTGACTCATACTTTGATTAGAATTTACCTGTTAGTAATAATGATTAAAAGCATACACCTCAACATCAACAGATTTCAGGTAAAATCTTGACTCCTCTACTTACCAGCTGTGTGACCTTAGACAAATAACAGAGAGAGGCTATAGCTGAGGCTCAGTTTCCTCACCCACAACATGGCTTGTTGAGAGGATTAAATGTGTAATAAATAGGCCTAATAAATAGGCCTTCTACAGCTTAGCACTTGGTAATTACTTAGATAATGCCAACTTGTAGCATTGTACAGTTTCGAAGGAGGTTTTCTTTAATGAATATTTTAATTGCATACCATCTCATGATCAGAAAAAAGAAAAAAAAACTGGGAGAAGCACTTAGATCAGTGGTAACTCTAATAGGGGACAGCCATGGGTATCCAAGAACTCCCACTGGGCAGACCTCACCAGTGAACTTCAGAACCCTCAAAGTTACTTTTGGGTTTGGAACCAACAGGCATAAACAGGTAAGACAGTCAGGTTTCTGCCTCACAAATATTCCTTTCCTCTTCGGATGGCTGACATTTTCGATACTGATTTTAAAGCTGATTTGACTTTTTTTCCCCTTAATCTTTACCTTTTTCGAATGCTGAAGCCATTCTTTTTGTTTGCTCATAGTTGCATATCAGCATTAGCACTGCTGTGAACTTTGATCTGAAAACAGGCTTTGCCCTTGGGAAGAATTTAACTTGTTTACATTTTCTGTGCTTGTGATAAATCAGTATTACAAATATCTGTAACTGTATTTACTTTGGAAAATAGCCATTTTATCTCTGGATAAAGTAATGATTAGCCAATTCCATCATAACATTGCTAATAACTTATCCTAGGCAGTTCAGGTATAATCAAATATATCAAATACAAAATCCACGAGAAATTAAAACCCCTGGTTAATCACAGGGTGCCTCCTTTCTTCCCATTTAACAGAACGCAGTGGTGTCATTCAAGGAGCTGTGTGGCCTCTCCTCTGTGGCCAATCTCATGCAGTGCATGCTGGCGGTGTCGCCCCGCTTTCTGGGGCCTGATAACAGCCCCCTGGTGGTCCTGAATCTCAGCGAGCAGTATCCCACGATGGAGCTGCAGGGAATCGTGCCCGAGGTTCTAAAGAAGATTGTAACGACTTATGACACGGTGAGTCGTCTTTGGTACTTTGATGTAACCTGGGTTGGAGAGGTATGCTAAGGTAATACACCAGACATAATTAAGAGCTCTTGCTAGAGTGTGCTTTCCTTTCCTGTTTCATGCTCCATTAATCTGTGTTGGAAAATTCTCCTGACTTTGCTGTATTTGAAAGAGTTTAGTGTTTTGTTGTCATTTTAGAAAGCAGGATTCAGGGACACTGCCACAGTTGGATTAAATAGTAATTTGCTTTTCAGGAACTGTATCTGAATTGATTTCTGAAGAATACACTATTTTCCATATATATATATATATATAGTAAAGAGTTTTGTTTCTTTTTAATCTTCCCCTGCAACCAGCCATTGATTCAATCATTTTTATTTTGTCTTTGTTTTTTAAACTGCTAAAGGTGAGACATTTAATTTTTTTAAATAAATTTTAAGTACCATAAGGCGCATGTGCTTGCATGACATAACTCTATCCTGCAATGGCTTTTTTCTTAACAGCAGGTGCTCTGAGACACCTGTAATTTATAATCAGCTTAACATTAATGAGGTATCCTCGGGACAACTAGAATATTACACATTTGCATTTGTACTTAGGATGTATCTTACGTTTTCTTAATCAAATCCTGCTCTTATTGTACTTTCTGACTTACAACTGTAAGGGAGAATTTAATGGGTGAACAACACCCATTTTAAGTTCACAGTAATTGAAGCTGTCAGAACTTGTGAGTGCTGACAGCTGCTCTCCAGCCTGTGAGGGTTAAGGATGGTGTTGGACACACTCCTCCCAGATGGGCTAGGCTGTCAACTTTTGCTATTCAGGGTGCTCAGTGTTGAGACCCTCACCTATGCCCTCTACCATGCTAAAAGCATGAGTTAAGACCATAAAACACTAGGCTGCTTCTGATGTAGCCTGCCGTGATAAAAAACAAAACAAGATTGGCATCATGTACTTTAACAAAATTATATTTGTTTTTAAAATTGATCTAAAAAGTGCAATTCAGAGGAATTTATACAATTCAAGGGGGAAAAAACACATTAGATCAGCATTTCCCACAGTGCGTTCTGAGGAACCTACGTTTCTTAGGATGTTATATATGTCACATGGGAGAAAGGGTTCCATGGTGAAATAATTTGGGGAAATACTGGTTTGAACAATAAATCAGATGTCTTTATCTCAGGGCTTCTCACGGCCTTTTATTTGCTGGCCCAGTGAGTTCCCGAGAGGGTGATGAATACAGTATGCTTTGTATCACAAATTGACTTGATCATGGGGTGCAATTTCCAAAAACAGAATTTCTGAAGAACTTTTGTTCTTGACTTTCTTCCCTTCTTGAAAGTACAAGTTAGAAGAATGGAATATTTTAAATAACTTTTCAGTTCATTACCTTAAAAAAGTGGTATTTGATCCTTTTCATAGGTTCCAATGCAGTAGCCACACGTTGTAGCAGGTGCTTATTATTCATGCTATTCCAGCTTAGAGTTCATGGTCGTGTAAGAGACATAAAGGACCAACACTGCAGGCAGGCTATAGAGAGTGGCAGAAGGAAGGCCAGGAGCATGAAGTACCATGCCAGGCCTCTGTCCTCAGAGAGCATCCAGTCTACTGGAAGGTAATGGAGGCAGCTAGGGTGCAAAATCAACTTAGGGGGCTTATGCCGAGATTCCTGGGGTGGGGCAAAGGAACGGAAAGATAGTAAAAACAGGTAAAAGTTGATATGTTTGAAGAGCATTTTCAAGCAGTGACCCAGGCTACCTAGTTAGTTCCCAGCTCTTAAAGTTTTATGACAAAAAGCCAAAACAATTAGCTGGTATTTGTTGTAAATGAGTTTTAGGCTTAAGCCACAAATAAAAATCATTAAACATTTTGCAGACCTATGTCACTGACCAAAATCTAATATGACTTACCCCTTAGGTGTCTAACTGATTGCTGAGGCACTCACACAGTGACATTTCTTCACAGTAACCTTTTTCACAGGAACTTTCAGTGAGTGGCGTGTTGGTACCCTATGCAGGTGATAACAGGATAGACTGGACAAGGGATAGTTTCCAGGACCTGGTTCAGGGGCTGAATGCCAATCCAAAGCAGAAGTGTGGTCATGGCTAGGTTCTCAGGGTCTGTGTTAAAGAGCCTTATGGACTCCAACAACCTTCACGGCACCCACCACAATATTTGGCACAGGAATCACTCAGTGCTTCTGGTTCCCCACTTTTTCCTCTTCTTGGGCTGGTAGATGATAACACTGGTTATAGAACTCTTATTTTGCATGTACCTTTAATGATATGTATGGTTGTAGAAGTGTTAAGGCAGAATGTATTAGCTTATTTAAATGTTTTAAATTGTGAAATTACTATTACATAATGTTTAATTGAAATAGTTTTGCTGTATTATATCCCAGTTTTATTGATTTGTTTCGTTTTTAATTCCATCTGATAAAATAAGCTAGAAAATATTTAAAATCAGTTCAAAGTGTTATAATTTGAGTTTTAAAAATTGTAATTTTGCTAAGCAATGTTATAATTCTTGTGATATTTTACAGTCCTTTTTTGAGTGACTTAATGGTTTCACACCTTGTGACAATTTATTAAAGCTAGCTAAAGAAATGTTAAATATTGATAGGAAATACTACAGTGTTGCACAGCCTGTAACTTTAAATATAGCTCTTTATTTTTATAATGTTATATTAACTTAACCCAAAATCAACCTTAGAAATAAGGTTATGTTGACTTCCCATTTATAATTTGAAGACTCCAAATGAGAAGTAATGGTAGTTTAGGAAATCCCCCTCAGAACTACTGTGTTACTGCCAGTCTACACTGCTGAAGCTTATCCTCCAGGGAGGACAGGATGTGGTGTCTCCTAAGAGTGCACAGTACTTATGCCATCAGAATCATAATGACTTTTCAGTATCTAAACCCTTATTAATAAACTAGTATATCAGAAGTATGCCAGTGTCTTTGTGAGAAAACGGAATGCAGAAAAGGAATTAATGATGGAAATGGGAACACATAAGCCGATATGGAGACTAGAAAAGAATGCCCATGCACAAGGTGCGACATGTGCCAGCTTTCCTGGGACAGACTCTGTCTATACACCTGTTGTCCCAGCATGATTATCAATAATTCTCCCTCTAACTCTCAACAGTGTCCCTATTTAAATAGTTAGTTGTAATCATCCTACCCACATCCCCTTGCTTGTCCTAATGACTCCTGTGATTAGCAGCAACAAATAGATCTTTAAAACTCCCTAAATTGTGGTTTTGCCCTATGGTTGTGTTAACTTGTTGGGTCCTGGAAGTGGTGAGGTCTGGGCCCAGGACCTAGCTAAAGAAGGCAGGCATCAAAACCATCCAGTGGTAGTGCAGGCACCTTCTTAGACCAGGCAGATTGGTGGGGGTAGGAGTGTAGGGGGACTGTTAAAACCAGGGACTGCGCTGGTATGGCGAATAGGAAAGACTGTGTTGTCAGACAAACACAGCTTTCTTCACTTGAGGAGTTTACAGTTTAATAGAAGAGATGAAGTATATCTATAAATAGCAAAAGGATGGATGGACGGATGGACAGATAGATAGATGATAGACAGACAGACATCTACAAATGTGTAATGAAATTATTTGGATGTTCATGGGAGAGTGGTCAGTTTTAGGTTTAGGGATTAGGAAGACTTCAAGGCAACACTGGCCTTTGAGCTAGACCTTTAAGAATGAGATTTCAACAGGTAAAGATAAGGAGTCTGTTGCAAGCAGACTTCACAGAGTGAAACATACTCAGAAATGGGAAGCACCTCTTTTGGGAAATCCAAGTTGGGACCGTGGGAGTTCTTGCTTATTTTCAAGCAGTGGAAGGACATGTTCAGAATTAGGCTTTATGGACTGTGGGAGGGTTGGAGTGAAAGAGAACTCAGAGATCACCTGTTCAACATTTTTATTTTGCAGATGAGAAAATAGAAATCTTGTGGTACATCAAGTTAATGACAGAACCAGCCTGAGTGGTCTGTCTGTTCAGTATTTTTTCTGCACTCCAGATCGGGAAAATTAGCCATGGATGCTATATAGATGAGTGAGCAATATACTGATAAAGCCCATATATCTTCAGTAATAGTGATCAAATTTATCAATTTGACTATTTTTAGATACCTTATATAAGTACTGTGCGATTCCACCTATATAAGGTATCTAAAATAGTCAAATTGATAAAATCAAACACTGGAATGGTAGTTACCAGGGCTGGGGGGAGAGGGAAATTGGAAAATATGCCTAATGAATAGGCATAAAGTAAGATGAATAAACTTTAGAGATCTGTGTAATGTACAATTTAAAATTTGTTAAGAGGATAGGTTTCATGTCAGGTATTCTTATCACATTAAGATTTTTTAAAAGAAAAAAGTTTTTTTCCTTGATTTAGCTATAATTTTTCTGTAAAATGAATATACTTCAGTCATTGTATTAAATTGAAGAGCAGTTGTAGGGAATGAAAAGGAGAAAAGAGGAAAAAGTAAAGAAAATGATGCCCACCTCTGTTACAGGCAATCTGGTTGTCCATCTATATAGTGGTAGATGCTCAGCAGGCCCCATCTGTTCAGAGATTATACATGAATTTGTTCTTATCATTGTAATTCCTTTGTCTCTGCTTTCTATTTAAAATTAATTTGTTGCGATATTTTACAACTTCACAGAAATCTTGATTTTAATTGCCTTCACATTTAATTAAGGAAGCATACTCTGGGGAACCCATTTATCCAGTAGAGAACAGTATTTTTTTGGTGTTAAAAGGAACAAGATGCTTTGTCTAGGAGGATGTTATTTGCTCTCTGTGAATGTTTTTTATAGATAGGTTACTGATAGTTCCTTTAAATATCTTTTAAATAAAACAAGGTCCTTACACAGACATGTTGGTAATCGCATGCAGCGTTAGGAGCTCTGCTTTATGTTGTTGGTATGGTTTCATGTGTTTTGTCTTGCCACTGCTTAATGCGGTGAAGAGATAAATCACACTTCATAATTAATAGAGTCTGCCCATCTGGACCAAGCCAGAGATGATCTGTAACAAGATTGCTATTGATCCCCATCTCCTCTGTGGCTCCTTTTATCTCCCTCCTGCCTCAACACTTGACATGAAAAGCTTCTTCTAATTGGAGGTGTCAACTTTCCCAACTTTTGTAACTGTAAAATAAAGGCCAGGTAGAATATTATGCTTTAGAATAAAACTGAGCTGATTAGGGAGGTAGATAGATAGATGATAGATGATAGATAGATAGATGATGATAGATAGATAGATAGATAGATAGATAGATAGATAGATAGATAGATAGATAGAGACAGATAAGGGAAAGGAGGATATATCCTGCTACAGAGGGAAGGACAGAAACCCAAAGGTAGCTTAATTCCGTGACAGGAGAGGTCCAGCCAGTGGCGTTGCCAAAAGCAGTTTCTCTGAAGTCATCAAAACCACACAGCTGAGTCACTCCGGGACAGCTGCTAAGCCAGAAGAAGGGGGAAAGAGATGTTTAAGGGATAGAATGTTATGATAGCATCACATGTATCTCAGAGCAGATGTAGCAGGCTGCCACTCAGTAATCAGATGCAGGGAGATTTGGGAACTTTTGGAAGATGGTCCTTCAGAGTGTGCACCTGGTGGTGCTTGTAAGACTTTATGTCTGATCCAGTGTTTTAGATTTATATGTCTCCACAGAAACCTTTCAGGAACACGTATTCAGAAGTATTCTTACACACACACGCACTCACACCCCGGATATTAAGCTATAAACAGTTGAGGGAAGAGGAGCATTTGGGGGGTCGACAATCTCCTTGAAAGAGATTTCATCATATAGCAGTTTTTAGCAATTTAATGTGATACCCAGCTGGAGAACAGAAATGAAAACTTTAATGGGGATCAGCGTGTTGTCAGATGGTGTCTTCAGCCAAGAAATGAAAAATGGCATTAAGCAAGCCATGGTGTCATCTGATGTATTAACAGTCTGATTTAAAATTTCTCAGTAAGCTAGGAAGTAGTAACACGGTACTGTTCAAGCATATTGGTAAATGGGAAATGGGAGCCTACTGTTGGCGTCACTTTAGTTCTTGGGGGGATTTCATTTGAACCAAAGCACCCTTAGGAACTGCCACAGTACACGGGTTTGGAGCCATGTGTCTGATGAGATCTCTACTGTTTTAGAGCCTTTCTAAGGTTTTATAAAGGGGCAGAGAAGATTGCTTATTTTTCAAACATCTTATTTCCCTGAATCTGGTAGAAAATATGTCTAAACTATATCTGCAACCTAAAACTCCAGAAAACTTAGGGAACTTCTTTCTAAACCTATACTTTATGCAAAAGAATATTACTACATCTTTGATTGAACTAAGGTCCTTGCAGTACTGTAGTCTTTTATTCCCGTGCAAGAGCATAGGGATTGCTTTCTGTGTTCCCATCAGATTCTACCCTGAACATTGGATTTTGCTCTCGTATAATTCCCTCAAAGTTTATTATATAGTCTCTTCTCGACTAGAAGCATTCCATTTATGTTTCTTCAGTGGCTAAAGGTACCTCCTTGAGTCATTTGCTAAGTTCCTCTTTCTGTCAAGGTCCCCTAGAGGAACTTAAAAAAAAAACAGTTGTACAGTTGTACACATCTTTAAAATTCTGTACTTGCTCTGCACATAATACACACGGTCCTATTGGTCAGTCACAGTTTACACTGGCAGCTTTTCAAAGCTCTGAGGCAGCGTTTAGCTTCCTTATCCTAGTTTATTCACTAACTTTTTGTCTCCATTAGACATTGTATAAATAAGCTTTAATTGAGCAGAAGAGGCAGTGCTGGCTGTCTCTCCATTTCTGTGGCCATCATCCTAGTTCAGTCCCTCAGCACCCTCTTCCTATGGCAAAGACAATGTAGCTTTCTTGTCTCCCAGAGAGGGAGCTGAGTATTCTAAAATTTTAGTTAAGTTTGGTAAATTTGATCCAGTGCATTATTTACTTTACCCATTCTGTACAGTAAACGCTCAGCCCTTTAGGTAAAATGCTAGATCTCTCAGGCTCTCTCTCCTCCCCTCTGCTCCTCTGTGGTGCACACTGGTCGCCTGGAGGGGAGTGGCTGCAGAAATCTTCTGTGTCCTCACCAAAGCTGACCATCCTTCCCCTCACTCCCCACTCACCTTGGGGTTGGTCCATGCAGTGGAGGGATTGCCCTGCTCCACCTCTCGTCACTCAGGACTGCAAGAGGTGTGCTTCCCACGTTCCCTCCACCACTCCTTTCCACTCCCTGTCCTAGAGCTGCAGACCATTGGCCCAGCACTGGTGGGTGGGAGGATCGTCTTCTCTCCTCAGGGATGAAGTGCCTGGCTTGTTTCTCGATAAGTTAAAGTAATTTAGAAAATAGTTTCTCCTTGACAGATCTAGACTTTCAAGCCTATTATGGTGGGAACCTGAATAAAAATCTAATTTGACCTTTAAATCTGAGAAGTGTCTTTTGTTTTTATAAGATAGCTGCTCTTCACCCAGGCCCTGAAACTCGCTGTTTGAATAGGTGGAAAGCCCCCAGGGCAAAATGATTTATAAAATATGGCAACATACATGGGGAAAAAAAATAGCTATATTGTTCCCATGACACCTCTGTTACTGCAGCAGCCACCCAAACTACAATATTTTCCTCCCCACTGTGATCCATCTTTTGGATTGCTATAAAGACAGACTTCCTGAAATGTCATCTAGAAAAAGGCATGGATGTTTGAGAGAGGAGCCAGGAGGTAGAGTAAGAAGTATGATGAGATAACTTCAAGAACCAAATCAGCTAAAGGGGTTATATTATGATCATCAAGAGAAATAGAGCTAAATTGCTCCCTATTACCTTGATTATTATTGTCAGATGAATGACATTCTTCTTAGAGCATCTTGGAGCAATGCATCCCTTTGCGGTATTTGGGCCAATAAAAGATTTATGTTATGCCCAATAGCTGCCAAGAGGAAAAAAAAGGGAAGAGGATGAGTTTGAGGACATGTACCTCATGCATATATTCCTCTAGTAATTGAAATTTTCCAAGATGAAAATTTTCGATTTGCTCTTGAAAGACATATCAAACCCTATTAATACTATACAGCCCTTTTGAAATAAAGTTTTTCCATCATCTAGAATCATTTTGACATCTAAAGTTTGTAATTATTTTCGTAGTGTTTGCAGAATGTTACCATCTCTACTTCTCGTTTTGTGGATGTGATTGTCCTCTTTTGTGGAAATTCTTTTCAAACAGAAAATCGATGACCAAAGAAACAAAGAGCCTAATTGGCTTTCAGTGTGTGATAATTTGTATGCCTTTATGCAGCTTGAGTTCTGAATCCTTTTCAGATGCACGAAAATGAAGATTAGTTGACCTAGAACATGCATTTCATAGCTCTCTAATGCACTCAGCCTGCTTCTCCCTTGTGTTTGGGAGCCCTCTGGCTTGCTCTCAGCTTGGACCAGAGAACTGAGTCTCTCCTTGACACTCCAACCTGTGCTGTTGGCACAGAAGGGACGCTGACTACTTTGAAAGAGAAATCAGCGTGTTCACCTCCATCGCTATGAGCTGGCAGAGATGGGAATAAAACCTTGGACCTCCCCAGGGATGGGGTTCCACTTTGGAACACCAAGCATTCTCTGGGCCACACCCCATTGTAAAAGCCAGTTTAGCTTAATTAGTTTTCCCAGTGGTGGCAATTTCTGGCCAGGTGGGGGGTTGGGGATGTGAGTCCTGTGGTGGTCCTACATTCCAGTCCACCTGAACCTGCGCTGCAGTTCGCACCGGTGTCTGGGCTCCATGTGGGGTTCACAATGTTCTCCAACTAGTTAAATGGAGATAACTTGCCTGAGTGACTATTTTACCAGTGCTGGCTTCAAAGTACTGGCTGCAATCGACCAGTAAGAATCACACATGTGAATTTCTTTTCAGAATTAGTTTTTGTTAACAGTTCATCAAAAAGGATGAATCTTTTAGTCATTTGTTGTGTCCCATTGCTGTGCATATTCAGGTTAAGCATGTAAGTTTCAGTGATAGTATAATTTTATTGTTTAGGATCTTGATGTTCTTGAGATCACTGCCTGACTTTATAAATGAAAGAGTCGTACATCACAGATTAATTTGATTTATTGCCACCCATTCTAGTGTGGTTTAGAATGGCATATGCTTTCCATTTACAAATTTGGCAGCGTTGCACGTCCAATTTGGAGCAGAATTGGAAAGATTGAAATTACGTTAGATCCGCGTATAAAATTGTTAGTGGTAGTATATAGGTTTGTTTGTAAATGCAAAGATGAGTGCCTCTGTTTTCATGGACACATGTTTTTTGGATGTGCAGTCACATTTTAGAAGACAACTCTCTCAGGAAATGAGATAGTTTGAATGGACTCAGCTTCATAAAATTGAAGCTATCCAAGCAACCATATTATATGAAAAATCATATTTTAGAATTGTTTTTGAGAAAATGTAATTGTAGACACTTCCTCGAGACACTTTTTGGCATCCTTTTTGGGGGCAGCAGAATACTCATTTCTGATCTTTTTTCCTATCTGTTATGTCATGAACTGGGAGTGGGGGAGGTGGTGTTTTTCCATGGTCTGTTGAATAATGAGGTAGTGATTTTTCTCCACTAAATGTATTCCTGTAAATAACGTTTGGCACTGTATAGTTTCAAAGCCAATTTTGTAGATGTTATATCTGACCTCATGTTCATTAAGACTAAATTCAGCACTGCCTGTGGATTCGTTTTTTCTCATTTTCACGTAAGTGGGAAGGCTCGCCCTCAGCCTCACCACACCTCTCTCTCTCTCTAATCAGTCCGTGCCGAGATGGTGGCTTCCCCTTGCACATTCACTGCTCTCTCAGTGGGGACTTCAGGAACTGTCACTTGTTGTTGTTCTATTTTAACAGCTACTGTTTTTCATTCTGTTCACTTATATTCCCCCAGACTGCTGTGAAATAATTAATGCCACTCATCCCACTAAAATAACCACCTTTTAATACCAGAAATCTGATTTTACCACCACACGAATTTATCATGAATAAAAATAACACTTAATAATGGTTTTAAAGTCTTCTCTAACTTAATTAGGGCATTTCAGATTCTGAGCCATAAGGAAATTACTCTTACAGTAAACTCAGTGGGTGGAAATATGATGTGTTAAGAGTTAAGTTTAATTCTACAAGCTTAATTACCAGTTAACTTAAAAATAACATGTTAAGTAGTTTACAATATTTATTTCTCCTGCTATACTTAGTGTTAGTCACATATTAGGGTTAAATATTTTTATATGGAGATTTTATATAGGAGATCCTTAACTCAGAAATCTTTATTCTAAGTGTTTTTTTTTTTTTTTGAAATAAGTGTTGATCATTCTAGTTTTTTAAAAAACAATTATTAGACTTCTACACTGGAGAGTGATCAAATGGATTTATACCATCACTTATACATGATATGGCACAACATTTTTTAGCTTTTAAATCAGTTATCTGGTGCCAAAAGCAAAAAACAAATAAAACCCCTATCTTTATGAATACAAATGGCTTTTTGAGTATATAGCTAACTGTAACTGGGGTGACACTTAATAATTTTTAGTTGATTTGCTAAAACAGCCCTGTCTTTGTCGTGAGCCCGTCTGTGAAAGACTTTCATCACTGTTGGGATTCTCCATAACCAAATTTTTCTTTGCCTACAGATATTATAACATATGTCGATCCTTTTAAAGTGATAACTTCCCTTGCTTTTTCATAATTTTTTCTAAAATGTGCACATAGCATATCAAACTATATTCCCTTGAATACTCTCAGTCCATTGTCACCAAATGATGCGTCATATAACGTGTCAGAACAGAGTTTAGGAAGTGGTGGCCTTAAGCTAAGAGTGGATATTACATGCTAAATGAAAAAATAAAAAAGTAACAGTATTTTGTGACATGAAACCTAAAACTCAGTGTCCGTAAGTTGAGTTTTATTAGAGCACAGCCACGTCCATTACATATTCTCTGTGACACTTCCCCACTATTACGGCAGAGCTGAGCATTTGTGACAGAAACTGCGCCTAAAATATGTCCTGTCTGCTCCTTTACAGAAAGAATTTGGCAACCCCTCTGAAAGAAGATGGGGAGAACTAGTCCTTAGGGCATGTCGTTCCATACACTGGTTTCCAAGTTCACTTTGTCAGTGTAAATTAGGATTTTAAAGATCTTTCTTTAATTTTCACCAGTGTTCTCAGTGTCATTTGAATTTTGATCCGAAAAAACATCATTCTCATTCTGCCTGTCAGCCCAGTAGGTAGAAGGTGTTATATAACTGGAGGAACTCCTGGCCTGGAAAAAGCAGTGACACCCACTGTTAGCATTTTGATGATCAGGAACCTAAAGACATTAGAGGCAGAAAACTAGCAGAGGAAAGCCATGAAAATTAAAGTTTGCTCTGATTTCTTACAGTGCTCACGAGGCAAACATGCTGTGTCCGTAAGAAGTGGTGACAATCAACGCGTTCTGTAACTGACTTCACACGCGTTTAGTGAGACCCTCATTGGCAGGATTGTGCTGCTTGTTAAGGAGGCATTAAAATCGAGCCACGGAGTTGAGCGTAACTGCTCCTTTTCTCTCAGATCAAGCAGTTCTTGTTAGGGGCGGGTAAGGGCTGAGTAGAGAAAGGGGGAATTGGGTGGAGTTAGGAAGCAGGTTCTGCCTCTTTTCTAAAAGCCCCTAGTTTCCTTTCACATCTCTGACAGGGAGGAGGGCTTTCTCTCAGATCACAAAATTCAGGCCATGCTAAACTAACCACATTCTATTTAAAGCTGTCTCATGAGGGGAGGTTCTAGAAAGGGCGCTGAAGGCAGAGACCAAACCCGTGAAGCCCTCTCCCAGTGGGGGATGGGGAAGCGGCTCTGAAGCTCCTCTTGACTCCCACACCCTGCCACCCCTTATGCTGTTCATTTCCTTCTTACGCTCAGTACGACTTGTAATGATACCTTCATTGGTCTGATTCCTTTTTATGGGGTACCTCTCTTTCCATCCCCCAGATCTCAGTTCCAGGATGACCTACTCACTACGACATTCTCGCCATGGGGCAGGCACTCAAAACATTTATGAGTGGATGAAAGAAAATTACCTTGATCTCCGTGACGCAGATATAAGATGTCCTTTGTGCCCTATATCTCTGTCCCAGAGTGTCTGCATTTCTCTCAACTTGACTGATTTATGTCATCACAAATAGCCTTCATTGGGAGGGTTGGGTTTGGGGGCTGGTGAAAGGGTAGAGGGTACAGAGGCTACTCTCTTCCAGGCTTCATACTAGATGATAACACCGGCATCCTAAGGCAGTGAGTGGTGGCTGTGCCAGTTCAGGAAGAGGACACCTGAGGTACTTGGACAGCTCCAGAGCCCTTTAGGGAGGGTGGGGCTAGAGGCAGAAGCAGCTGCGCCAGGGTGTGGGGGAAGGAAGGCACAAGGTTCCCAGCTTTGCAGGTCACTTACCTCTTGTTCAAGTCCTCAGAGTCTCTCTTGCCTTTTGCCAGAGGATTCTCTGTGTTGTCTGCAAACCCTACTTAATGACTGACATGTCCTAAAAGGAAAGTACAGCAGGTTGAGGAATGGAGGGTAGAGGAGGAGGAAGAGGTATGGGCTCTTAGTTGTTCATCTGGCCAAAAGAGGAGCCAGATTCAGTGAAGCCACTTGGAGATGGGAATACCCCTCATAAATGAGTAGTGTTTCATGACTTTCCAAAGCATGCTCATACGTCCACTGAGACCATAGGTGGCATAGGCCCCTGATGGGCCAAGCCGAGAAGCCCTTGAATGCCAGTTGTCATAATCATTTCACCACTGACACTCACTGGCCTAGGGGAGTGAGCCATACCACACTCCTGTGCTCTTAGAGGAAGAAACCTCAAGACACACACACACACACACACACACACACACACACACACACACACACACACCCATACCCATCCACCAGCTCTGACCCCGCCTTGGGGAATCCTTATATTTGTCATCTCGCCTTCTATCCTGAGCCGACTTTCAGGGCAACTGGCACCCAGCAGAAGATATGCCCTGTTACATTTTGCCAGGGACACATCTTAGTAAACACGGTTGGGAATTCACACAAACCATCTGGGCAGCCATGCATGGAGTGTGAATATATGGGCACAAGATTGTTCTTATATGAAGACACTGGAACTGGAAATCAGAATGAAGGAGGAACCTGCTTGTACCTGAGGAAGTAGCTGGGTGGGGTTTCAAAGGGGGTGGTTCTGGCAAAGAATATGAGCCCTGAAGATGCGAAAATCCTGGCTTTGGAGCTTAACTCTGTGACAGTGGGCAAGTCCCTTTCTTCATCTGTAAAATGTTGGTAAAGCATCACCACCTGAGAGGGTATGAGATTACTTGTAAATACCCCAGAACATAATAAATTCTCAATAAATTGTAGTCATTATCATGTCATTATTAGTGCTCAAAGGCTAGAAATATGCGGCTCTTGTAGCTTTCAGACATTTCTGTGTGTGTACTCTGACATCACTCCAAACTTCAGAGAAGCAACTTCGCTGTTATGAAGAGTGTGGCTTCTCTGTTTCATAAAGGCAGGTTTAAAATTACAAAGTGAAAAGCAGAAGGTAAGGTTTCCCACTACCTTGCGAGGCCAGTTGTCTCTACTCTGAAAGGGGAAGACACAGGGACACGTGAGTTATGTGGTCAACACCAGGAAGAATGCCTCGGTTGATACTGTAAATACTATAATAACGCATCTAATGCATCCGCATCTTCTAGCTCTGCTGTTCCTGCAATACTGAGGACACTCTGCTGTGCTCAGAAAAGCTGCTTTCATTACAGAGAAATCTCCAATTGCCTTTCTCTCTTAACAAACACCTATACTTAGTTATCCTAGACCTGAGAGAAACTAATAATACCTGACAGTAAGACTGTGATTGAATTACCTTCTGTTAATTAGGAGTTTCTAAATCACCCCGATCCCTTTGGAGGAAAGGCTTGATATAAATACACAGTAGTAAAAGTGGTTACTGTGTTTAATTCTAATTGTATGTTTTGAGATTTAATTAATTTAGTAATAATAGTTTTAAATGAGCATGTCAGAATGGTCCGCGGTGACTTGAAAGAGTTAATGTAGCATCCAGAATTTCCTGATCTACTCTCTGCAAATAGCTTGGTCACTGAATAATTGGGTTTAAGGAGCTCGAGTTCCCGTTTCTTCCTACGGGGGTGATTCAGGCCAGGTTTTAAGCCATTCTCTTCAGTTCTTTGGAGACACTCCCTTCCATTCACGATGTAGCTTCTGAACTCACAGGCCCAGTTGAGAGTTCCTTTCCAAGTTGCCAAATCCCTCACTTGCTCATATCCCTGCCTACTCTCAGAGCCATCGAGGATGCTTGAGCTGAAGGTGCATTTAAATCTCTTGCCGTCGGAGATGGCGTGAGGATGTCCTGTAAGCACATGGTTATTACAGTTTAGAAAAGCAGAGAAGCCTTTTCACGTGGTAAGAGGTTGACATGGCCTAAGGCCCCAGAGAGCATAGGGTCTGTCTGTGGGTGCACATCCTTAAGGTAACTAAGAGGTAGCCATGCGCTAAAGTAGCCTGTCCAGTGTGAGAACGTCGCATAAAATTTCCCACAGCAATCATGTAGGAAATGAAATACAGCACACCACGTTCTTCTCTAAGGAGACTCCTGCTCACGTGAGATCGTGAAATGGAATAATAGTAAGATTATAAGCAAAGTGCTTGTGAACTTTCTCTATCCGTGCTCTCCACACAGAAAAGCACAGAACGGTATATCATTATATGAACTGGCAGGAATTATGACATAGTTTTCCTGCATAGTTTTATAATTCCAATGGGGTTCTTTTTTTAGGTTAGTTTAGGTCCTGTTTTGTTGCTCAATTTTCATTAGTTTTTGTTTTCTCTGAATATCATATAGGATAGGACCAGAAATAGTACAAGATCAAAACCAAAATTCTCTTCAACTTTTGAAAATTCTATGTACTTTGTGACACTAAAACTATTCAGAAGTTTTAAAACTTTGCCAACCATCTGTAGTAGGATGAACATTTTAAATCTGTACATTGACTTCATAACTAACATTTTTGTATGTAGGAACCCCTGGTTTTCCAGAACCTTTTTCTGTTCTTCCTAGCTGATTTGCACAATGGAGCTTCACCAGCCCCTGTTCTGTTTAAATACGTTTGGGAACATATGGAGACTTCCAATCATGCTAAATCCCAGTTAATGCAGAAATACGAGAGGATAGGGTTGGTCATGGCTTTATAGTTTATTCAGTTATCTTCATAAAAGAACAATTTCTTATCTGACTTAAAAGTTTTTTTAAAAATTTTATCTTTGGATAAGATTTTAAGAATTAAAATCAGTTTTAATTCTTCTAAACTCTGCTTCTGATTTTGTCTTTTTTTTTTATTCCTCCATTTAGTGCTCTTTCTCCACCCCCAATTTCCTCTGTGATGTTTTCTCTCATCTTTGCTCCTTTCTCCTCTCCTCCAGCCTAACAAATATGTATTACTAAGGACTTCTAGTGGCTAACACAGGAAATGCCTCTCAGAAATACCCACACGTGTAAACTTTCAGTGTATCCACAGGGTGCCAAAGCAACTAATAGATAGTGTTAGGCAATCTGGTGTTTTGACTGCTTGATACTATTTATTTTTGTGAATTTTATATTGAATCCAAACGGTTATTTAGGTAAGAACAGGAGAAAACTACATTATGCTGTCTATAATTTTAATGTCTTTATATAATCTTTACAAGGTGATTCACCTCAGAAAATGCAGTTTAATCTGTGAAATGCAGCCCTTTCTAAGTGTGTCGATATGGTCATATATTAATTTAGAGCGAGAAGTTATAGATGGAGACATTGATTGTGGTACAAGAGGCTTTTTATCATGTGAAAATTCAACTAAACACTTACAGATGAGATGGGTTGTTACTTTACAGGATTCGATATTAAATTTAGTGCACAAGAGATTCAGATTGCATCAGTATTTAGATAAAAGTTATCTAAAGAGGAGAGCCACATTTTTACCTTAGGTAATATACCGCCCTAGTTCCAAGGCGAACTTTATGAGAAGTTAAGAGCATTTTGAAAATCTGGAGAATTCTTGGCTTTCTGAATATGGACCCTGGGTCACTCAGAAGTCATAATTCACTCCAGGTTTATACAGCACTTGGCATCTATTCTTTGGCAAGAAATGATTGTTAAAATAGTAGAGTACAGCGTTGAGGCAGGCTTAGATGATGCCAAAACCATACTCAAGTTGAATACGATAGAAACTGAGTTTATCCCTCACAGTATAATTGAATAGGAGACTGAAAAAAAAGTCAGAAAGATTTTGAAATACTCTCTTTCTTATAGCAGTTCTGCTGCAGCACTTGATTTGAAACTGCAAATTTATCTGAATGTGATTGATACCTTGGTGAATAATCTTAGCCTAAGGCAAATTCTGTGCTTGTTTATGTACAGTTTTGACCACAAAAAAACACTGGTGAACACAGAAAACTGCACCTTGGTGACCTGAATCACACACACACACACACCTCAAACACCTACTGACTACTCTAGTTCACCAAGTAAGTGTGTTATGAGCTGCAGCCATCCACATCTTGTGTTACAGCATCTCATCAGATTTTAGGTCATTCTCCCACCACTTCACAGTAACTCACAAGCTGCAACATTTCCAGCACCCACTTCCACAAGCGAACTTCAGGTCTTTTTCAAGGTTAAGTGCCAAGGTCCAGTGTAGTAGTCTTGCATTTCTTAACGATGTAACGTGTGCAGAACTGCACTATCACTTTTATTCAGTCCCTGTCTCTTTCTAACGTGTCACCGTAGAATTTTTGAATTTGTGCCCCAAACCCCTTTTTTCCCCCTCAAACCTTGCGGTTTTTATTGTGCGTGTTTGTATAGTTTATTGATTTTTAGGAACAAGTATGTCACATCATAGCAGAACCGTCAGTACTGCAGTTCCATTCCCCACAATTATCACATGACCAAATTCAGAGCTTCTGATCCTGTAGACGCACCTCCTTCCAGAAACTCTACTCGCACATCTGTGACCGTTTACTATCCTTCTGTTCTCCCCTTTCACCACTCTTTCTGTGTCTGTTATGCCAGTCCTCTCCGCTTATTAATTGGAGTCGTTCTGGAGTATTACTGTGATGTTTTAATATCAGCTGTCTTTAAAATTCCTCCCTCGGCGATGTAGACCTTTTATCTCAGCTGCTTCCTCGGTGCAGAAAAGTCCCCATTTTCCAATGCCAGAACCAAGACCTCGCAGATCAGCTGTTGCAGATTTTTCTCAAGCCTGCCCTGCCGTAACCACCAACTCAGCTCCGCTAAGGTGAACTCCACATCCTGAATCAGTTAACGTGCTAAAGACACTTTGTAAATTGCGAAATGCTTTACAGCTGTTGGGAGTGTTACAGTTTTTCTTATCCAGTTTACCCTCTAGTGTTTGACTTCTCCTTCCATGCCCAGGGCACACCGGCCACTGAGTCCCGCTCTGCCCTTCTCTACACCATCTCTCAATCCCGTCCTTTCCTTTCCAGCCCTTCTGCGGCCTTCGGTGTCTCTTTTATAGCAGCGGTTCCCTGCCTGCTTCTGTCCCCACTTTCAGATCCCCCACCCCCATTTCTTCCCTCACCCTTTGTTTCTACTTCTGAAATCCACTTTGATCACAGCAAGTCTCTGCTTAAAATCATAATTCCGTATTCCATTCAATCTGGTCCTTCCCTCCTTTTCTAACCACATTTGCCTACTTTCCTCTAACACGAATGGCAATGCCTGGAGAGCTTCACAGTATTTTTCATTGATTTATGTCCTGCCTCCCTCCCCATCATGCCTGCAATGGGGTCCAGTATGCGGGAGCACCCAAATAAAACATGCTCCTCTCTGCTTGTTTGTTAACAGTTCAGTAGAGCTTTTTAATCTAGCAGAGCTTTATGTGCTTTCCATATTTTTTTTCTATTATGTGGGCTATTTTTTTATAATTTTCTATAATTTGCATAATGAAAAATGTGGACGCAACAGTGAGATTTCACGAGGAAACTAGGACAAGTCACTCTGGAGACGGTTTGTTATTTAGAAAGTGTTTTCATAGTGACCTTGCTGGAAGGGATGATGACCATAGCTACTAATGACCATGCATATCGTGACCTCCCCCACACAGCGGAATCGGGCCACAACCCTCCATCTGTGTGTGTGTGTGGGTTGGGGGAGTTGGCTTGAACTGTAACACGCAGCCCGGCAGGCTCCACAGCAATAAAACTTTTCACACCCCAGTTCAAATGTGTGATTTTTATATTATTTGCAAGTATTAAAAGCAATGTTGTCTTTTCCAACAATAACTTTATAAATGGTTTCTCTTCCATCGTTCAACTCTGTGACGATTTGTTGTACTTGAATGTAGTGAAAGAAAAAGTTCCCTCTTAATTTCAGTGTTCCTGTATTTGATTCTAAGATTTTTCACCCACATAGTAATAATTATTTTAAAGTACCTTAAAAAAAAAAAGGTAGTGTTGTTAACTTAGAGAGATGTTACTTTCATCAGCACACCCAAGCTTACAGATTCCTGAGGAAATTTTGTTATTTTTTGTCCCGTTCTCAGCATTAGTGAACCAGTTTGCTTTGTGGGGCTGTGTAGAACAGCAGTGAAACTCCTCCAGTGACATCGAGCTTTAGAGACTGCCATGAAGATTATTCCCGTTAGAGGGGGAATACTACTTTGGATTGAATTAGTTGGTCTTCTGCAGACCTCTGCCCTTGATTCACATTTGCCATTTTGTTGTTCATCCCTGGAGTCCTGAGAGGCCAGTCCAGCTTTGGTCCAGCCCTCCAAGGGTCTTTGGTGACCTGGTGGTTCCTGAAGCCACACCTGTGACCTGGGTGCTGTCCACCGAGGCCTACCATGGACTTGGAACCCTGGGGGTGTTCAGTAGGGGCCAGGTATATCATTTTTATAACTCCATTGTCAAGTTTGAAAATGATAATCAATTATTTGATTTGGGGAAGATATTTACTGGTTACATGTTACCCAGTCACAGAATCTGTGTAAAAGAACAAACCTTTTCTTGCGATCTAGCTGTTCTCTGTTGTGACAACTTTTGTGCTTCTCAGACTTTGTAACTTCATTAGAACAGCCACAACCAAAGCAGCAGCAGCATCCATGTGTTAAGATGAGGACAGGCAAAGGAAGGTAGGTCTTAAGAGGCATCTCCCCTTTGAAACTGAGGGTTAAAGCAAGACAAAGAGAAACCAATGTAGAATTTAGAAGATATTATTTCTGTCGTTATTAAATTTCTTTCACCCAAGGACCAAAAAGTGACAAATTACTTTTATAAATATCAATATCTGTGTTCTTGTGATGAAGGGAGATTTGGTGTATTGTCCAAAATCAGACATAAGATTCTTACAGAACACCAGAAACTAGCTTATTCTGAAAACAGAATTTTCGTAATTGATATGCAAAATTCAAAACGGCAAATAAAGAAGCAGCCCATAGAAATCCAGTAATAAATATATTAATATAGTAATAGTCCTTCTCATAGCATACCTATAAACAGAGAATTTTACCTGATGCTAACATGGGAGCTATCTTCAAAACAGAGCATTCTTGTAAAAGGCATTTCTGGGTTTGTTTGTTTGTTTCAGCTTAATAAAATATGAATTTTAATTTTTACTTTAGTTGAAACTTCCTGCTTTTCATCTGCTTGAGTCTTTATTAAAATCCTGTATTAGAGTTGATCCAATTTATGAAATGGGTTTCTGAGCTGTGTTAAATCCATACACTTGATTTTAGTCCAAAGACCAAGAAACGCTTGTATTAACTCCACAGATTCTTCCTAATGCATTAGTTCCAGAAATTTAGGAGGGACTGGTAACTAAACACTAATATAAAAGCCATTAGTGGCAACTCTATGAAGTCATCTTTTATTTCATAAACTGTATGGTAAGTTACTAGGCTGGCAGCAGGATGTCTGGTTGCTGTGCCAAGACTTTCATACCTATGCATTTAAAGGGGACTGATGAAATCAAAGCATTTGCATTAATGCAAATAATGCTTATAAACCAACCACTCTAATGAGCTTTGCGCTGTATTGACATTAATGTAATATATGCAGAGAAAATAAGATAACTTAAAGCAGTTTTTCCCTTTGACTCATCTTTTGATGTTCTTCCCCACTTACTGCTTTTGTCTTGTCCGAGATGCTTATTCTGGTAGTTTCACATTCAGTATAAATAATTTCTCTGCTATCGTAATGAATTGTTAAGTGGAGCCAAGTAAATGGTTTATGGTCCTTCTTTACAAACTGTTTTCCCAAAGCACTCCATAGAAATAGTTTAAAAGCAACAACAATTCTGAGTCAATGTCTGTAGTCGAGATACTTCCATACTGTGTGTAGAACCTGTTAGGAGTGACTACGTTCATTTTCCTTTTTTTAAATCTTACTGGTTGGAGTGCCTTTCCTCTGTTTCACTGGTACAATTGCTACTTGTATGTCAAGACCTATCTTGGTGCTGTGGAAAAAGCAGAGGCTGCAAGGTCAGATGGACTATCAGTTCCTTTGTTTATTAGTTACAGTTCCTTTGCCCATTATACCAGACAACCTTGGGAAAGTGGCTTAACTCCCAGGTCTTCTGTGTTCACATTTATAAAACTCACACCCTAAATACCCGCCTCACATGGACTTTGTGAGTGTTAAATGAAATAGAAAGCACCAAATATGTACCTGATGCAGAGGAGGCGTTGAATTACTTTCGTTTTGATTCACTCAACCAACACTTGTACTATTTATAATCACAACTTGTTATAAAGTATCAGACCCAGACAGAGATTGATCCCAGAGAGATCTGATGGCGCCCCCATCTTGTCCCTGTTGTGTCCTCAGTGTCTCAATCATAGTCGTCAGCTGAATGAAAGCAAGACATCAACTTGCGGGACCCCTAATCAGTATGTTTTTAGGAGCCCACAGCCCCGACAGCTTGCTTAAGAATACCTAGAGGGGCTTTTACATTGAGAAAGAACTTATGCAAATACTGCAGGGGTTAAGGATTAATGAACTCATGCTATGGACAGGAACTTTAAACTGTTTGCCATATGTTAATTTCATTATAAATATGTACCCTAACTATAAATGTATATCCTAAAACTATAAAAAAGATATAAACTGGCAGTTCTTCCTCCCAAAGGAAGTGGTTAAAACATTTAATAACAGGTGTGGCGAAGTAAATCATCTCTGCTAAGGCCTGGATGTGTTTTCTTCCTGCCTTGTCTCAGTTCTGCGGGTTGTTTACTGCGTGCCTACCTCCTAGGCGGGTTCCCTCCAGAAGTCCCCTCCAACATGGTCTGCAAGTACCTGCTGCTCTTGACTTACAAACCTGGGAGGAATGGCTTTTCCCTCTGTATTTTCCATGCTGGCATATTAGCCACCTTCATATTGTGCATACTGCTCATAAGTAAGGATGCGGTGTATTCACCCTCATTGTTGGGAAACTTTTACATTGATGTCCAAGCCACAGATAGAGCACGCCAGGACACTGCCAGGACCCACTATTAAATGTCTCACCAACCTTTGTGGCTTAGGAGTATTTAACTTTGTCACACCCAACAGCAGGTGGCCTACAATGACAATGCTGTAAGTTATTATGATTATTGTTGGCGGCTGGGTCAGCAACTCTTTTTTATTCATTCTCAGTTCTTAGCTTGGGGGCCCATTTCAAGGGCCTCCGTAAATGATCATCCCAACTTAAAGGACTGATCCTCTTAAGTATTACAGTGCCCAGGAGGCAGGTGAGCTCTTCTCTTTAGCCCCTTGAGATGTGCCTCTCTTCAAGCCTTGCATGTATTTTACCTCTGAAAGGTGCATAACTATTTAACCTTTGGTGAGACTTTAAACTGGAAAATACTTTCAAGAGTAATAATGCAATTTGTTGTTTCTCTGAGCTTTGTCCTAGCAGGCTTTTCGAGTAAAATTAAAATTAATGATGGGTGTTTGAATATATGAAAGGAAGGCATACTCGTTCAGCTAATTTTGGGCTACCAGAAAATGCTCTTCCAGGCTCCTGGATACATGGGGAGGTGACTGTCATATCTACCACCTGCAAGATCCTTCATTGCATCCTTTTATTTAGTTCTGACAACATTATGAGAGTAGTCTCTCTTATTAAACTCATTTTGCAGGTAGGAAATTATGGCTCCATGATGTTTAATACCTCGTCCTAGATGATAAATCTAATGAATAGCAGAACCATGATTTGAATTTAGAATTAATATGTGCTCTTTCTACCCCTGCACCATATACCCTGTATAAATCCATTTTGACCACCTGTCCCCAGCAGACTGTGTGCGTGAGCCTGTGCTTTATGCTGCTGTTTTGTTCTCCTTTCCTGCTGTTACTGCTTCTGTCCTGTCTGTCTGCTTCATGACCAAGTTCATTTTATTGCTTATATATATTTTTTTCTTTTTTTCCTATTCGAATGATGGGAACACCGTTGGCCAGTTCTTTGGTACTGAGCTGTGACAACCCCATCCTTGCTTGAAGAAGTCCTTGTTTCTTTATATCTTTCATTTGGCTTGACATCAAAGCTGAAAAAAGGTTACCGATGACGGTATGAACCTTTTCAGTATGTGAATTATGTAATAGTACAAATGACTTTATATCAGTATAATTGAGCTCTTAACTATTCATTTTTATCACTGCCTGTTCAATATGTCAAGCTGTAAAAGAGAATATTTTAATTTACAAGAATGACTCAGATCTTGAAAAATGAATGTGAAAACACTAAATTCCAAAGTGCAAGCCCTACCACTAGGCTGTGAACTCCTCGAAGATGAGCTGTATCTTGTAGGTCACTGTGTCCCCATCACCTAATCAGGGGCTGTCTTTTGTAGACCGTCCGTGAATAATGAATGAAGATACAAATGAACACCTGCTTTGTCCTCCAAACCTTTGGATGTTTACTATAATTTTCTGAGAACAGTGAAAGTTGATAAATGCTGTGTGACTCACTTTAAAAATATGGTGTACTTCTTAAGAGGCATGTTGATTATGCTTTAGTGTAAATAAGTGTAACTAATCAAATATGGTGTTCTTTAAATTATACAAACACTCCAACCTACATATATTTCATTTCTATGAAATAATTACTCTGGCAACTAGCAATAAATACTATAAAGAAAAGGCAGAATTTAGAGTAATGAAAAGTGGTGGGTTGGTGTGTATTTATAATGGTCATTTAAAAAGATGAGTAGTAGTATAGGGCAAACTATCAAGACTTTTAAACGCAAAAAGTTAGAATCTACATTTAAGGTAAGTATCAATAATTGTACCCATTTAAGCCATAAGAGCTGAATATGGCTATCCCGTTTTCATAACAATTTTAGAGCCAAAAAGATTACTTCAGACAGATTGTTTTCCCCAACATTTTGGTGAGTAATTGGTCAGCTGTGTCCTGATCCTTTTTCCTATTCAAACTTGGCTGTTAAAGCAAGCACGTGCAATTTGGAATAAGAACTCAAAGCTGAATATTTTAAAGTTATTGATAGGGGCATTAAAAATACTAGTTTGAACAATATCATTAGTTAGTGTATCAAATAAAAGCTGCTTTTTGGTCCTCATTGTAAATTTGAAACTAATCTTCAGATAAAGGCATTTTTGCTGAAATGGGTGAAGTGTGTAGGTGTTGGAGCTTTCTTTAAGATGAAGTAACAGGTTTTGTTAAAATGAATGACTGAAAATATGGTATAAAACATAGAACAGATGTTTACACATATTTATTTGTAGTTTTTCATACTGAAATGAGCTCAGTTTAGTATTGGCTGTCAAGGTTCAAATTCAGTGTTGGACAAGCCTAACTATACCTGACACTTAATACCCGCAGTCTTATTTAAAAACCATGGCGATGCATGATTTTTCATTTACATATTTGAACTTGAGGAGTGAGAAGTCGATGTAAGAGCGTTGTGCCGCATCATCACCTCCGTCTGATTTTAGAGGAGGAGCCTCACGCACGTGTGCAGACCCATGTTGTCAGTTGTAATCTTGTGTCTGGATGTTCCCTTTGCAGATGATCCAGTCCCTCAAGGCCTTGATTGAAAATGCAGATGCTGTGTATGAAAAGATTGTACACTGTCAGAAGGCAGGTAAAGTAAAAGTTTCTTTCCTTTACATCAGTGGCATCATTTATTTGCCCCTCACCTATTTTTCATCTTTCTGATGCTATGTCAAAAAAATCAGAGATAAAAATTATTCCTCCATGGCTACAGAAAATACGAATTCACTGGTTCTCAAGCCTACGTCACCAAATCATGGTGGGTGGGTGGTAAAACGTATTGACATCGGTCTGGGGTGTGGCTTAAGAATTCCCAGCTGTTCAAAGCTCCCAGGTGTTTCTAATGAGCAGCCACGACGGAGAACCTCTTCAGTAATTTCTTCCTCAGTGTTACCTGTGCTGCCAAACCCCCTTCTGTCATCCGTGACTTTCTGGCTCATGATAGGAAGGGTGAGTCTTGAACAGAGAAAGACTGAGTTCTTAGAAAGGAGAATGGGCACAAGTTTACAACCTCTTGACACTTTTTAATGCACTGACATTTTCAAATGCTGGCGAACTCATTAATTTAACACCCAAATGTTATACCAGATTATAAAGTTCTACTTGCATAAGCAACTATCTAATCAATTTTAGCTGTGACAAAGCCCAAGCACTCAAGTGTTCTACATTGTAATAAGAATAGACGAATGGAGTTCTTTCCATTTTCAAATTTTGTTTGTCAATTTGGAAGATTCTAATATAGAAAATATTTGGAATTCGTAAATAAGAACATTTGTCCTTAATTTCTAAAGTTTTTGGTTGCTGTCCTTTAAAATCAAGAGACTATAACCAAAAAATAAAAAAATAAAAAAAAATCAGATCTAAGAACGAACTTGTTTAAAATAGATGAAAGAAGAGGATACGTGTGACCATTTTCCTTTTTGGTGTTTATTAAAGGACTGTGCACATCAATGAGTAATCAGAGAAATACCCTCATCTTGTTTTACTCATATTCTTAAGGAAATATTATTAGCAAAGTAATCTTCCTACTGAGATAATATTCCCTATAACCACAACTAAAACAAGTTCATACAGCATTTTTGTCATTTCCCTGTCTTACACAAAATTGTCCAATAGCTTACTAGAGTCTCTTGTGTCAATTCTAAACTTCTGACTTCCCTCGCGAGGTCATCTTACCAACTGGCTCACCCATTTTGCCACAGTTATATAAAATTTGTTAATTAAATCATCTGTTCATTTGTTTAATGAGTATGTTTTGAACTTCTATTATGCATAAGGTACTTAATGTGCAAGAGCTATTTCATACCAAAATATCAAAAAATAAGTAAGGATGATTTTCGCCTTCTGGAACCTTCAAATTGAACAGAAACATGAAAGTTACCACACAGTCCCATGTATCGAGAACTTACTATGTGTTACTCAGGAGTCTGAATTCAGTTTGTGGGACAGTTGGTTTTTGAGCAAAATGGGAAAGAAGTTGAGCTTTGCGGGTCATCATTGCTGTGTGCAGGGAATTTTTGTGGACAAAACCCAGTTGGGAAGCTACTAGGAGCAGTGAGGAAGGCAAGGAAGTGACCGTGTCGACCCAGCCTGGCTTTCGGGGCGCCCTTCCCCATGTTCTGTGGGCTTCCATTTAGTCAGATCTCCATGAGCCGTCCTCCTGCTAACACCTCTCCCTCCCTCTCTGCTAATCTGTACTGTTCTTTTTCGTCTCAGCAGTATTTCAGACCTTTTAAGATTCAAGGATTTATGTAACCTAACCATTCCATTCAGCCCTTCAAATATGTACAGTCTTTTCTTCAGCTGATAGAGCTGTACTCCATTTTCCAAACAGGATAGTACCTTCCGAAGGCCCCGGGTTTGCACACTGAGTCACTGCTGAGGTTTTTTTCACTCATGTTGTCTGTTTTAACGTTCTGTACAGAACAGTCACTCAAATATTAGCTGACTGAATGTGATTTGACTTTTATTAACTATTCTGTTTTACTTAATGCATGTATTGCTGTGAGAATTATGGACTTAAAATTTAAGGCTGCGTTTATCAGAAAAAAACCTTTTTTTTTGACAATTTGAATTGTCAGTTCTTTACAACTTCATTGGTTTGTGAAGGTTCATAATTTCTAGTGTAATGCAGCTTTATGTTCTGTTTGAGTTCAGGAAGGGATATATTTGCTCGCATTTGTAAAAGGTGAAGAATCTTGTCTGTTAAGGATTTTGCTTGGGTGGGGGCAGGGAGAGACTCACACTGTGTAATGGTTTGCGCTGCTTTGGGTTTAAAGATCTTAAGAGGCATGTAACAATTATCTTTTGGTTTCACAGTTACTGCTGACCGCCTACACAACCCTTCTGTTATCACCAGTGCTTATTTTAGAGTCCCTTGATCTTTTTTTTCTCCTGTTTACAGTTATCGTAAGAGCATATAGTCATTAGTCATAAGAGGAATTGCTAATTTGTATTGGGCTCAAAACCATTTGCATAAGATTTTACTTTTGATAAGTAATTGTTATGCCGCTTGCATAACTTTAATCTTGCAATGACAAAAGGAAGACATAGGTCACCAAAGTGCTGCCAGAGAGAATTATTTTAGAATTTCTTCAAACTTTCAAACACTCATTTATATTCTTATTAGATAAACCTTCATTTAAACAGTTAAGTGAAAACAGCGAGTTACACGCCCACCTCCAGTCACATGTTGAAAGTGTACTCACTTTGGACAGGTCCTGGCTGTATAGTTGGGGGTTTTCTGGAGATAACAGTGTGTATTCTGGTGTTGTTACTGGGAAGAGGGAGTGAGGCAGACGAGGTTTGCTGGGAAATGAAGCCCCCCCAGGCAACAGAGATGATGGGGTCAGCAGGACCCAGCAGGAAGATGACACAAAGGGATACTGGGGATGGGGGCGGGGAGAGGGAACAACAAGGTGACGGGCAGTTGAGGCAGCCTGCGTAGCTCTCTAAAAAGAAAAGATGGCAGCACAGAAGGTTGGAGGGTTAAAGGGCAATCGTAATAAGAAAACTGTCCATAGGAATATGAAAGATCCAGTGAAGAGGAAGATGTTAAAAGATGAGACGGGGATAAAGGATGGAGGAAGTGAGGAGGGCAGGGATCGAATGCAAGTCATGAAACCTGAGAAAGAGGGAAGGACCCCTCTTCTCAGATAATACAGAAAGCGGTGACATTCAGAGACATTCTGAGAAAGAGTGGAGTATTCTCCATTGAGAAAGTGGACACGAAGTACTGCCATAGGAAAAGTTTTGAGAGTGAGGAAGTGGAAGAGAGAACTAAGGACAGCGGTAGAGTGTGGGAGCATCTGTTCAGTCAGAAGTCAGTAGAGCCAGGAAAAGGGACTGATTAGATGTTGGACTGTGCCGGAGTGATATGCATGAGTGGGTCTTGGCCACGGTCTGATGAGAAAGATAAGTAGTAAGTGGCATGGCTGTGCAACAGTGAGTGTGTATGAATTAACGAGCACAGCTGAACACACGCACACACATTCTCCGAAACCCAACACATGCGCAGTCTCCCAAGAATCAGCAAAGCTGGTGATTGGTAAGGAACACGTGCAGGGCAGCTGAACAGGATGCAGAGGGAGAAGCATCAGAAAAGTTCTTTTTATTTTCGAAGTATCTAAGTTGGTAGAGGATTAGCCGGGTTCTTACAGGGGAAAAGTCTTCCACTTTCTAACGTTTTCTCTCTCTCCTCTCTTGCTCTCTCTCTGGGGCCCAAAAGAGCAGACTATCATTGGCTTTTAATTTCCTTCTGAGTCACTTCATTGATAGGCTTCATAAAGGATAGGAAGGTGATCTAGAAGGAAACAAACTGCTTTGCTTCAGTGAGTTGGATGTTTTCGTCAGGTGAATTTAAATGGAAAATAATTTGTTCTCTGGGGGAAAAAAAAGAAATCAATGACACACTTCCTGTCAAAGATGGTGAATTAACACATGCATTTAATCTCCACTCCCTTCTGAGCCGCGTTAAAATGACAGTAAGGGTTTTGTTTTCTGTTTTAGAGCCTAAACCCCTAAGGACAAAGAAAATAGGGGCAACAGAATTTTTGGAAACTAAAAACAGCTGAACAAGTGATAATTGACTCAAGCAAGGTGAAGTTGAAGCTGCCTGTGGGGGACCTGGCAAGCTATCTGGTTTACACTGTAGACCACACCCCCACCAGCTCAGAACTTGGTGGCACCAGGTGCCTCTGGAAGTTGGGGTGAAGGCAGGGCTAAAAGGGAGCTCTCCCAAAGTTGGATTATGAAGCAGTTAGACCCCAGGTGGCTGGCAGACTGCTTGTGTCCTGACATTGAGGTGGGGGTGGGGGATAAAAATAGCAAAGTTCTCTTCCTTCACGTGGGGAGTTTGATAGATAACACTTGAAAAAAAGTCTAAACAATACAAGCATGTCACTTAGAAAAATGGATATAAATACTAAAAAAGGAAACAAAAAACTCAGCTGAAGCAGTTGAATGTTCTTGCTTCTGGAGAGGCAGGCTTAGTGACAATTATTTGGCTCTTTAAATCATGTGCATGCATAATTCTGATAAAAATTAAGACACTACTAAATTTAAATTTAATTTAAATTACTAAATTAGGAAGGAAGGAAGGAAGGAAGGAAGGAAGGAAGGAAGGAAGGAAGGAAGGAAGGAAGGAAGGAAGGAAGGAAGGAAGGAATGAATCAAGGAGCAGAAGCTGCCACAGGAATCCCTGACTGAGGATGTTCCTGGAGAAGATGTGGGCCACACCGGCAAGGCTCGGGGGCAGTGTGAGGTCTGAGGTGAGGTTACTGCCAAGGACCCTTGCTGGTCTCCCTGGCTTTGTGGGCAAGCCCAGTGCCCAGAGGATGTTGCATGCCTGGATGGGCGAGAGCCTGGTTCCTCTTTTGGCAAGAGAATTAATTCTCTTTCAGAATGACTGAGGGAAGATCAATCTCTAAATGAAGGAAAACCCAGGCCACCCCAGACCTATTTAAATAGAAGCCTGTTTTCTAAAAGCGCTAAAGGAATCTCATGCATGGCAGGGTTGCATCATTACTGAGTGAAATGGGATATAAGGTAACTTTCCAAGCAATGAAAACTTTACCCGTCACTTTAGCCAGTGTAATGGAAATTTTTTCTGTATTGGACGCTATACATGCCTGCTTTCTTAAATTTGGTTTGCCAGAAAACTTGTGTTGACTCAAGGTCACCTTGAGAGGCATCCATTGCTGTTCTCCTGTTCAGTATAGCCATATCCCCAGGAGCCTTCACATTAGAGGGTCCTTAACCCACCCACTCAGTGGCCTTGCTCTGCCAGTTCAGACCCCATTCCCAGGATCGGCCGTCTAATTCCATCTCCTCTCATTCAGCTTTCACTTCCTGCTGCTACATTGCACTGAATTTCTGACTATTTTTACACCACTTGTTTTTTTCCTTTCTGATCTGCTGCTCCTAGTCTGCTGTGCAGTTGGCATCTCCCCTGTGACCAAGCTTGATAGATTTATCTTACCTAAAAGCAGATTAGAGTCTGACGCACTCCCATATGGGGAGAACACGGAGAATGTTAGGCCAGAGCTACGTGACCTGGATTTGATGGCTCAGAGACCTTTTTCATTTTGCAAACTCCTTGCATCTCAGTGTGTTTTTAGGAGTTGAAGTCACCGGATAAGTAATCTGTCACCATCTATCACTTGATATGTTCACATCGTTATCTTGCCTAACACAGTAAACATAAAACCATTGGAAGATTTATTCTGAAAGCACCTCACAAATGTTCTGTTTGACAATGTTTACAAAAGGAAACCTGGGAGCCTATAACTTTTCATTTGTATCAGGATGTCTCTCAGCTGAAGCAGTTGAATGTTCTTGCTTCTGGAGTAAGAGGTTCTTCCCTGGGGGTCCAGAGACCCATTTTCTTGTGCCCTCTGTAGGATGTCTTAATGTGTGATATTAGGTTAGCCACTTGACTCCTCTCTGCCTGATTTTCCTCCTTCTAAGTGACATAGCAGATGGTCAAATGGGAATGGCTAATAAGATACTGAAGCAGCTGTAATGAAATCCAGGCCTACAGATAGAATTGGTGTCATCCACTTGGAAGGGTTCCTTCCCTGGATGAGTCCTCCAAGGAAGAAAGAGTTAGAGGAACTACAGAGAATTCTAGGATGCAATTAGGAGTCTGGAATTCAGAACCGGATGTTCAACTGCAAAACTTAAAAGCATCCCCGGCACACCTGATGGCCTCACTCTGGTCTACTTCAACTTTTTCCTATAGCAGTCATTACCTTCTAACCTACTTGTAGTTTACTTATGTCTGTTGCATATTGTGTGTCTTCTTCCAGCTAGAATGTAAACTCCTGGAGGGCAGAGATCTTGGTTTGTTCATAACGTATCCCAGATGCTAATTGTTTGTTCATTCATCTATTCGTTAGACATTTATTAAGTCCTTACTCTCAGTCTGACAGAAGCTGGGGCTGCAGGCAGGGGGTGGGAGATAGGCATGTGAAGGCACTGCTCTGCAGCCATGACAGCACACCCCCATGAGTAGCTCTGTCAGGGCTTAGCACTGTGTTATTGAACTCAAGGGGTTCGTTTTCCCTGCATGCATCAGGGCCAAAGGAGACAGGACAGCAGTTTGCAGCAAGGAAGGTAGAAGTTTATTTAAGGAAATGAATGGCAACAAGCCTGGAAACACAGGTAACTAGTGCTCAAAGACCTGGCTCCCTGGTGCCCTCTAGGGGGTAGATGTACAGGGAAAAAACCTCATTAGTCATGGGAGCCAAAGGAGTAGGGGTCATGGGCTCTGCTGATTGGTCCAGGCTGGGTAGGAGGCAGCTGATCATTGCATCAGGTCCTGTTGGCAGTCGTGGCCTCCTACTGTCTGGTTTTTGAGAGGATGCTGGTAGGGTCGTTCTGTACTGCACAGGTTTGGAGCTTCAAGATGGTATCTTCAATTTGACTGAAACTGTTCCTGTGATCAACAGACCCGAGGCTTTGTTCCTAAGGCTGTTTGGTGCTGCCTTAAGGGCTTAATGATTAAGAGAGTGGTAGTGCAGTATGCAGAAGGATAAGGAAAGAAAAGAAGCAAGTGAGCCCAAGGCCAGTTTGAATCAAGGAGAAAGAAAAGAGAAAAAGTCACTCTAAAGAAGGAAGATTTGCACAGTTACAGTTGAACCAGATCTTAGAACAGGAGTTAAGTCAAGAAAGGTGATTTGTGTGGGAGCAGGTCAGGTGGGGCAGGCATTCCAGGCAGGGACAAGAACATGGGAAGGGCAGTTAGGCCCATGCCAGCAGCAGCCGTGACAAGGATGGGAGCAGTGATGAGGCTGGCGATGCAGGCAGGGAAACAACACAAACCCAGAAGCCCTGACATAACATCAGACCAAAAAAACCTTGTTACATTAGTCTGCATGAAAAGAATTCTCCTGAATGGCAAAAACTGTCAGAAGCAAAGTTGCAATGAAAACGACAAGCTGGGAAAATTTTTTAACAATACATATTACAAAGAGCTAATATCCCTACTGTGTAAGGAACTCCCCAAATCAGTAAGCAAAAGGCCAACGTTCTTTGCAAAGAATAGGAACACAGTTCACGATAGGGAAATTCAAAAGACTCTAAAACAAATGAAAAGATGTTCAGCCACCTTCATAAAAGATGCAAACCTGTTCCAGGTACGGGGAATACAGTTATGAACAAAAAACCAAAACCCCTGACATCACGAAGCTGAAATCTAGCAAAAAGCAAATAAATAAAACTGTGTCAGACAGTGGTGAGTGTTTTGGAAACAATGAGACAGACAAGGGGATAGTGAATGCCAGGAGGGGGATGGGGGCTCTTTTAAATAAAGTGCTCAGCAAAGACCTTCATGATCCAATGACATTTGTGAGGAGACGTGCTTGGAGGTCGAGAGGAAACTTCAAACATCTGGAAAGGGATTATCCCAGGAAGAGGAGCCACGGAGGCAAGGCCTTGAGGTGGGAGCACCTGATGTGTCAGAAGAGGAGCTAGAAGGCCAGTGTGGCCGCAGCGCTGTGAGCACAGAGTTAACAGACCAGGTGGCACAGGGCTGGCCAGACCACTGTGGAGATGCTGGCTCCCTTCTCAGTAACAGGAGAGGAATTTCTGAGTGTCTGAGCAGAGGAATAAATGGCCACTTCAGTTAGTCTGGAGATAGGGGAGGGAGGCAAAAGCAGACGCTGGAAGACCCGGCAGGAGGCGTTTGCAGCAGTATTGCCCAATCAGTGGTTGTGGCTCGATCTGGCGGTGATTGGGGTGGAAGTCATGCAGAATGGTTGCATTCTGGGTATTCTGAAGGTTGCGTGTCAGGGTTTATTGATAGATTGGTAGGAGGAAATGGGGAGTCAGTATGACTGCAAGATTTCTGTTTGGAAAGGTAGAGCTGCTATTTACTGAGATGAGGGAGAGGGTTTGAAAGAGAAGATCAAGGGTTTGGTTTCAGAAATATTAAGTTTGATGTGCCTAGCTGACTCCTGAGTCTAAAGTTTAGGAAAGAAGTCCAGACTGGAAGTAATGAATTTGATATTCATAATCACAGAGGTGGTCTTTTAAGTCTGGAGATCGCGATCATCTAAGAAGTGACTGTGGGTAGAGAAGACTGAGCCTTGCCCCTTGGTTGTTAGGGAGAGAGGGAAGAACAAGCACAGACAGATGCAGCCAGGCAGGTAGGAGGAGAGCACTGTGATCTTCCACGTGTTGAGTAGATGAGGTTATTTCAAGGAGATGCCATATTTCATGCATCAGCTCCAAACGTTTGTATCAAAGGCCCTAAAGTTCCATCATGTGCAGTTCTATTATATTTTTTGTCATTCATTTTACTTTTTTTTTAATCCCCTGATAGGAGAGTCAAGAGGTACAGGTGCCAGGAGCCAGGGAAAGGGGTAGAAAACCCATATGAACAATAAAAAGAAAAAAAAAAAACCCCACTGCTCTGCACTGCAGCCGCTGCACCCTCTGCGTGTGCACTGAGAAGTTGCAGGTCATGATGCATTGGTGAGAATATAGGGGAAACTGATAACTGTCACATTGTTGAGGGGACGTAAAATGGGTCCACACCCATGGAAGGGCATAGGACAGTGAATTTCAGAGTTATAAATGACATACACTTTGAAATAGCAATTTCATCTTTACAGAGTTTATTATACAGATATGGTCACATACTTGGGGAAGACATGTACAGGATTTCCTTGTAACACTTAGAATAACCTAAATGTGACAACCTAAATGTTCAGTAGGAAGGCCTTCATTAATGCATTATGATAGGTCCCTATAATGGAACATTATGCTCCCATAAAGTAGAATATAGAACTATATGCACGTATATATACACATGTACACCTGCATGTGCACCTGCACACACACACAGCATATGTACATATGTAAGGAAGATTTTATATAGACATACAAGTGAAATAGGTATGTTTTTTTAAAGGACAGGACAAACTGTGTGCACTTTGCTAGCATTTGTTGTAAGAGGAGGTGGGGTGGCAGATCGGAGCCCTGTGTGCTTGTCAGGGCCCCTCCCCCGGAAGAATACCTCAGGGAGAGAGAATGACAGCAGTTGCCCGATGGGAGAGAAGCAAGGCGACTGGGAGACGGTGTTGAGAAGGATAGCTCTCCACATACCAGTTTATACTTCTTAAATTATTGAACCATGTGACTATATTATCTGTTCTCAAAACTCAAAATTAGAAGAGGTGTAAAAACTAGAAAATTAGAAGAGGTGTAAAAACTAGAAAATTAGAAGAGGTGTAAAAACTAGAAAATTAGAAGAGGTGTAAAAAGAAAGGAGGAGTGGAACAGTGACGTCACGAGGGTCTTGGTTATGGTGGTCATGCCAGGATGCGGCAGAGAAGAAAAAATTGATTTAGGAGTGGCAATCCAAACAAAGATGTCTTAGGTAAAGATAATGTTTGAGTATGATTTGGGTGAAGAAGACCATTTTATGTGAATCGAAAGGAGGAGGGTGCCACTCAACACATTATTCTGTGTGATCCCAGGTGAGTCACGTGGCCGTGTGCTTAGAATGGCAGCATGGTGATTAGAGTCCACAAAGGACTACGAGTTATGCCACTTCACTCACCTAGACTTACCCAGATGGAGCACCTTCTTCATATAATTCATTCACAAATTGCACTGCTGTAGATTTAGCATCTCGAGGATCTTGTCATCCATCTGGGTTTCATGGATATTTTTAAGAGACCTGGTTTATCTATCCCACCTCGTGTGGAATGGGATTTAACAGTTCAAAAATCCATCTTAAAATAATTTGGCTTTTGGTAATGCCAAGATTGCTTGGGAAGAAGACCAAGAAAAAGAGACTACCAACTGGAACTACATGAAAAGTAATTAGGCGTTTCCATGTTCAGTGGGGATTATGGTGTGAACACCCACTTGGTGGCACACGCAAACTTCAGTCCCCTGGAATTGTGGAGCTGAGTGTATAGTTTACAAAAGCTGTACATTTTAACAAATATTATATGTAAATTACTTGGATAAAATGATCAGACACCCATATTTTGTTTTCAGGGTACTTTGTTGTGCTGTAAGACATGTGCAGACCATGTTATAGGGAGGTAATTTTAATACCGTTGATAAACTGACCTGTAGAATGAGGTCCCAGAAAGACCTGTGCTATATCCCATCTTCCAGGAAATAGGTCACTATACCTAGTTTGGGACATTTGAAATAAATTAAAATTACAAATACATATTTCTTTTGTCAACATTGGAAAAATTTTACCCCTTGCTTTTGGTTTCTATTTTCAACACACACACACAAATATTTTTCCCCTGGATATGTCTGTGATAAAAGAGCTTTCTAGGATGGCAAATTAGATTTTCATTTGAAAAGCTAATCTTTAAGTGTATCAGTGTATGATCAGTATGTCTCATAAGATTTTTTTAAATTATACTTCTAAAAATTTTTAGAAATTTATACCATGTGCTACATGGTATATTTTAGATTTAAATCATTTAGATTGATAGAAAAAATCTCCACCAGAATGTTTGAAAGGTCATCTGCTTTATGTTTGGCAGGAATAAACTGTATTCGTTTCAGTCAAAGAGGAAATGATGCCATGTTTCTGACTAAAACCCCCTTCCCTTCAAAGGAAAAGCCTCTTTTTTATATCTTAGTATTATGTATGTCATGTGTTTTTTTAATTTTAATTTTATTTTTATGGCTGTTTGGTTTTCATCTAAGTTTATCTGTTATGGGAAGCAGGAAACTTGATAGAAGTGGAAATTTCTCTTCACTACTTTTCATTATATGGAATTGTACTAATGTTCTTAATTGTATCATCACGGAAAATTTACACTTGTTTATTAATTTTTATAGAATGCTACTGTATTAGCATTTCATCTTATTTATTATCATTAAGTTTTAAGCCCCTCGAAGGAAAACTTTTAAAATATTTAAGTTATAAAGTATTTTGAAATAATAATTGGAAAATTATATGACACCAACATAATTTGAGCTGTTTAGATTTTTGAGAGATGACAGAAAGCAGTAACTTCCTAAAATACAGTTCTTTACATAAAGGTCAAACAATATGCTTTTATGTGGCCATACCAATTTTTAAAAATTAACATTATAGCTATAAACTGAAAGGTTAGATGACTTGTGCAGTCTCCATCTTGGACCCGCGGCCTAGCCTTGTTCTTTGTTCACATGGGCCGCGTCTTCCATCCCCTGTAGACCAGAACTGAACTAAACTTGTATAGAATTCACCTGTGGGTTTTCCATGTGTCCTTTCTCTGCTGTGTGATGACCTACTGTCTATTTCCTTTGTTCTCAAGTTCATTCCCACCAAGGAATTTGAGCAAATTTTCGCCTTGGCTAACATTCCAGAAGAAAAATAACGTACAGTTTTTCCCTAGGAACAGCAACTTGGGGTCATGGAGTCAGAGGAATGCAATTGTAGGTTTTTGGCACAGAGCAGCCAGCCAAGGCTCAAAGACAATCCTTTTGGCAAAAGAGCAGCCACAGCAGCCCTGGCCAGTTCTCTGTATGTGACCTGACCATTCTCTGCTTTCTGGACACTGTCAGCCCAAGCTTTAATCCATGTTCCCGTGCCCATCTTTGGATTCGTGTAATATGTTCACAGCCTTCAACCTTTAATGCCTTTGAACTGTTAAATAATACTGCCCCTTGCAGTTGTATAACATGTCACATGTTTTAAAGGACTGTTTACCTAGTTAGTATTGGTTTTCAAATGAAGTTTACTAAAACTTAACAAAGATTTCAATTTCTTTGGCCAGAATTAACTGTTACTTCACGTCTGGATGGCAATGTCATAATAGATTCAAGGACTTCTGCGTCCTTCCTCTACCTCCTGAATAGCTGCCCTAAAATGTTACATTTTGCCTTTAAAGAAAACATTGTCAGAGCCATGCTTTTTTTGAAGCTCTTACAGTGCCATTTAATTTAAATCAGACTAGTAGATGGAACATTGACTAATAGAAAAAGATACAGTTATTTTGTTCAGCAGCTAACTTCAGGACAATGTGGACAGCGTCACATGACTCAGATACACAGAAGCCTGATGAAAACGTGTTAACGTATTTGGGAGGTACTGGCAACATGCAGGGAAAGAGAATTTGTTCCTGAGAGAAGAACACAATTCCACTTCTTATTTCCCTTTTTTTACTGGCCTGGTTTCCATTTTTGAGCCTGAAGAGTGTTTCCACAGTGGGAAGTCTTGTCACTAAGCAGCGGCAGCGGCAGCACAGACCTGCGCCCTCTGGCCCGCCGCCAGCGCCTGCCTGCAGCTCCCCACACGTCTCCCGGGCAGACCTCGGGCCATGACAGCGGACAGCGAAGAGCCACGTTCTGGAAGAATGTATGAGAGCTATTTTGGCTTAAATCTGTCATTTTAAAACGTCTCAATATTGATTTTGCAGGTGGTCATCACAAAAGAAATTTTCAATAAAATTCTCATTATTTTCAAAAGGGTGTGGGTTTTTCTTACCTACGCTTCACCAGTGAAAAATGCTTGTGTTTTGGTTCTGGAAAGCCCTCTGTTTCAGTCCCTGGTACCGCAGATGAGGAAGCGGGTGCGCAGAAAGCCGCCTTGGTCTGCATCTTCCCGCAGTGCCGACAGGGTGGTGCTGGGTACAGCCCTCAGGGGTGGCCGCCGAGGGGATGACAGCAGCGGAGTTCGGTTCTTCTTACTGGCTCAGAGAAGCTGCTTTGGATAGTTCTCTCAGATCTTATTCTTTGAAAAATTGTAAAGGCTCTTCTTAACAAGCGTTGTGAAAAAGCCCGTTGTGAGGGCTGCTCCTAGGCGCTACACCTGTCTAAGTGAACAGTCCCCCCTACTTCCCAGAGTGGAGAGACCGTCACGCTAAAACAGTGGCGATATAGAGAGGCAGGCAATAGACACACTGACAACTGGAAAACAAAGAAAATGTCAGAAAAGATATTTACTTTACGTAACTGCAGGTCAGTGGGGTTAATAGCGTAGTTATAAGAAAGTAGGAGGTAGAGCGGGCCTCTGTGAGCTGACCAGAGGAGTAGCCACCAGAAGTAGTGTTCCTGAATGTTCTGTTTTGAACACAGTAATTGGAGGCACAGGTGTCCTGAGGCCCAGCCTGCACCCTTAGGTCACAATGAGCTGTGCTGCCTATTCGCGTGCCCTGGATCCCAGGCTCTGTGTGGTAGATAGGTTTCTGCTGAGGATAGGAGCTAAGGTAGGAGCTTTCTTCAATCAAAGCTCAGCATTATTATTTCACTTAGGACAATAAGGCTAGAAAAGATCAGGCACAGGGATTGACAACTCACTGTCTTCCTTGTTATGTAACTGTCCAATAAATAAATATATATATAATATATATATTATGTATATGTATATGTGTGTATATATATATATATAATATATATATAATTGCTTGCAACTTTGTAACACGTGCATGGACAATCAACTCTGCCTTAGGAATGTTTCTTATCTTCTCATTTTCTATCCAATCACAAGTGAAAATGTAGGATGAACTTCTTCAGGTTTTCAGAAATTCAAACTTTCCTGATGTATTATTTTTATTTTATTTTTACGATTGAATATTTGAATCCTAAATTACTGGTTTTTAAAATTCGTTCTGTAACCTTTATATGCCTACTGAATCTCCCATACATAGCGTCTTTTTCCTAGTAGAGAAATGGTGATTTGATATTGTACCTACAGAGTTTGCCATTGACTTCTTAAAAAGCAGCAGTTGTTACGTATTCTCCCATTATCATTTTAACGCCTTGCCCTATTTGCTATACTAATGTCATTATATTCCTAAACAAAATTATGAAGATTTCTTTATGAAAGAATTGTCACTAAGCTGATAATGTAAGTACTAATTCTCTTACCCCAGTTTGTTCCCCTGCTTCTAGAAATCTGTAGCTTTTTACTAAGTTTTTAGCATATTTAAGTAATAATGGGTTTTAATAAGACACAACACAGCACATATTCAAATGCCCTGCAAGTGGTATATGATCAAGAAATGTTGTTGCCTGACCAATTAGTGTTGTTACCCCATGAATCAAGAATTACTTTCGCTATACAAAATGATATAACCTTTTGTATTCAATAGTATGGATATTTACTACTTACAGAAACAGGGAGCTATTATCTACTTATCAAAGAAATCTTAGAATAATAGTTCAGTTTTACCTGAGAATGGTATGACTTACAGAAGGAAAAGAGATACTGCTGTTAAGTTTCTTAGTAAGATACAGACTCCTTTAATGGGCTGTTTCTTTGCCAAAAATATTTGGGAAATAGGGAGAAAGTTACCTAATACCTCCCCCAGACTAATGCTTTACACTCACTGTTAGTTCAAAGAACTGTAAAGACCTGTGACACCTTAGAATAGATTTCCCGGTAATTTAATATCAAGGAAATGATGTAATTTGCATCTTAGATGTATAATTAGATTTCCTTGTTTATAGAAACTGACCCTTTTCAAATGCATAATCTCATTCTTTCTCCCTCCATATTCCCTTTGAACTGGGTCACTGCCTATCCAATGTTCTGCCTCCCAGCATACCTGTGATGCACATAACCACAGCAGGAACTCATGTTAAGGGCTGGGACTCTTGTTCAGAAAAAAGAGGCATGGTAGTTGGAAAACCTTGGGGTTTGGGCTCAGGCAAACCAGTGTTCAATTCTTTCTTCACCATTTCCTTGGGAAAGTTCTATAGCTCCTCTCCAGGTTTTCTGTGTAATATATGTAAAGTGCCTGGCAAGCTGCCTCTTGCTTCCCTTAATTGTGTGTCCTGAGTCCTTTTGCACTGGGCTTCACGTATCACAAGGGTGCGTGAATGGTGCCTTTGCATGGTATAGGCCAAGGTGACAATCCTTTTATTTCCTTAAAAAATAATTTCAGCAAATGCTTCATATCAGTAGATTAGTGGAATGTTTGCGATGATCAGTCTATAAGCTACTAGTATAAAATTTTCATTAAAGAAACACGTGTTATGCAGCAGACTAAATCATGAAATAAATAACAAGGGACTGATAGTCTTAGTGACTTTAAAATTTTTGATTTTATACGTTTAACATGACTTTTCTGGTTTTCAACTTATCTTTTTGTGCCTATTTTTAAAGAACTTTATTATTAATAATTTTATACATCCCTATGGACTCCTACTGAACTATGGATATTTTAAGAGGGAGGCGGTGAGGGGAATTGTCTAGTCGCAGTTTTTAATAGATATGTAAAATGTGAATCTTTAGACAGCTATACTCGATTCTCTAAATGTTCCTCCATTTCTTACTCATCAGTATCATTTTTGATCATCTTGACTGTGTTTCTTCCAGAATCTTCAGAGCATCCTGTCTTTTTACTGCCCCTGCCCTGTGTTCTTCTGAACTTCCTGAAAGCTGCTTTCCTAAAATCTGGAATGGTTGTTTGTCTAGGCTCATGTTCCTTCTTCGGCTCCTCCATGTTTGTATGATTTGTGCTTGGTTGTTGGAATGAAGCCGAGCATAGCCATTCCTGTTACTGCCTCAGTACCTTACTCGTGATCAAGTGTTCAGTAAGGCCAGATAAACAGTCTGCCTTTAGCATGTGAGGCTTCCAAGCAGACACCTGCGTGTTTGAAAAGTCCCACAGTATTGTTATGTTTCACCTTTGTGCTAGTTTTGAAATTTGTAATAAAAAAAAAAAAAGGCATCATAATGAGTCTGCATCTGGTCAGGCAGTTGTAGTGCCCTCCATTAGCACTGGTTCCATTTCCCTTTTCAATTTCTTGTCCTGTGCACCTTGAGCACCATAGAGTTGTAGTTGTGCACCTTCCTGTTTACAGAGACTTACTCCGCCACCCCACTTCTCCCATCTCTTCCCGTTCCCGTATTCCAGTCACGAATGCCACCTGCCAAACCCTCAGTGATACTTTAAGACTGTGGTGCTTCAGAAACATAAACATTCTGAGAGTTAATGATTCAGATCCTGAAACCCAGATCTTGCTGAAGTCCGGTATTAAATCCTAACAGGAAAGCTAGCGTCTCAGGATCTTACTGTTAGAGCCTCACCTGGCCATGTTCTGGAAAGTGTCCACACGCTGGGGGGACTCCCAGGTCTGAGTAGGGAAGAGTGCGTGTATGTGCGTGTGTGCATGTGTGCGTGTGCGTGTGTGCGTGTGGTTTCATGCTCTAGCAAAACTCCTAGGTTTTAGAACAAGATTCCTACCTATTCATGGTTATTTTGTTTGTTTACTTGTTTGTTTTTGCAGTGTGTTAAGCCAGACACATCCAGTGAAAGTCAGAACTAGCCGTAGGGTATGTGGACCACTGTCTGAGCCAGGTTGATTGAGGGTTTCGCTAATCAAGTAGGGATGTTCTTCAGTACCATCACTGACAGAGAAGTTGGAGGGGAAGAGCGTGATCAGTGTGGTAGTTTCCTAGACAATGTAATGAATATTACTACTTGCTGTTCTTTCTTGAAACCAGTGAGGTTCTTCAGCCTTATTAGCATGACAGGAAATAGGGCCACGTTTCCTATTAGATGGGCAAAATAATAAAGAGAAAAGAGAAAAGATTAAATTGGCAATTTACCATATTCACCATATGTGTTATCAGCTTGTGCTTATTGTCGAAAGCTACTAAGGAATAAAGCTGCTGTCAATTACTGGTAAAGAATTGCTTTGAGGTGGTGCTGCAAAGAAATGGAGTTAGAAACGGGAATGCCCAGCTGAACAGAAAAAGTGTATTAGAAAATGCAGGAAATGTAAAATTATGACCACTCCACATTATTTGTAATAGCAAAAGTTTTGAAACAACCCAGAGTTCATCGGTAGGGAACTGTGTAAACGCTGGTCCTTCCACACAATGGAGTCAGTGGAGATGTTAAAAAAAAAAAATAAGGAAGAGCTCTATACACTGACATGGAATGATCCTACTAGGTAGTTTCATGAAGGAAAAACAAAAAGCAAGGTACAGAACGGTGTACACAATATGTTACCTTTTGTGTACGATGTACACAATATGTTACCTTTTGTGTAAGGGAGATTTCGAATATCTACACATGTGTTTATATTTTCAAGAAGAAACAACACAATAGAAATTTACTAATAGTAAATTCGTAAAAATGTATAGAGGACAGGAGGGATCAGGTTAGGGGAGACCAGGAGGAAGCAAAATTTACCTGAATACACTTCGATATATAGTTTCACTTTGGAATCATGTATAGTTTGGGATAACTGAATATGCAAAAAAAAAAAAACCCATAAATTATAGTGATATTAAACCAGTAATAGGATGGTCATATCACACCTGCATTATTGTATTGTTGTTGCATGAGGAGCCTCTAGAGACCACTCTGAATGACAATAGAGAATATTAGTTTGCTTATGTAAATTGTAGTAAAGCGTCATAATGTAAATGCCAAGTTAGAGTTCATGGTCTTTCTCCCCATCTTCTTCTCCCTTTTTAGTATCTGACCTGACATTGGCTCTTATTGTGTGACACGAAATGCAAGACCTGGGTCCTAGTCCCAGCTCTTCCTCCTGCTCCCTCCATAGCCATCAGAGTTTTGCTGAGCCTCAGATTCCTAACCCCTAAAATAAGAGTGAGAACGGTCCTGTGTGCCCTCTTTGCCCTTAAAAACCGTGAGGAACAACCACTGACCTTCTGCCTTGTTGATACTGTGAATTTCACTGTTTCTCCCCATTATGACTTAAATTGGCACATTCGTGAATTTCCATTAGAGGTTGGAGTCATTTAGAAATTCCTGGAAAAATAAGTATTTGCTGGTTTATTACCACAAATTAGACGGGGAAGTAATCTATTGTGTCTTTTTATTTCTTTCAGCCATGGAATTCCACGAGCACTTGCACAGCATAGGCACCAAGGAAGGTCTGAAGGAACGAAAACTACAAAAAGCAGTGGAGAGCTTTACCTGGAATATTACCATCTTAAAGGTATCCAGTGAGTTGTTTCTGGTGCTATTGATTCTACCGTCTTTTTCGGCATGTTTCTTTCTGTCAGTGTAGCATGTCCTGCATTGTATGATATCAGCCACTGGAGGCTATACATGGTCTCAAAACCCACTGCCCTCTGCCCTCCGGAGAGTCTGCAGGTCAACAGCTGGGCAGAGTGGCTCAGAGGGACAGCATGGGGACTTGTTGGCACATTGTGGATCCTGGTAGGAAGGGAAAGGACCTTGCATTTCATCCTTAAAGTATTGTAAAGTTCATAAATGCCACTTGCTCCAAGTGAAATAGAAAGTATTGATTACAGAGGAAATGATTAGGAATTTAAAGATTCTAGTTCCTCGAGTTTTGTTTAACACTTAAAATTATAATCAGCCTTGGTATTAATAGGATCCCAGAAAAACATAGAAAAGAATTGTATGGGGCATAGTCAAAAGAAATATGTGAAAGCATTGCCATCTGAAAGAAATTTCCTTCCTTCCTTCTGTTGGTGTAAGAATGGCCAAACCTGTACAGGATTTTTGTAAGAGTTTATTTGAGCCAAACTGATGACATATACCAGGGAGCAATATCTCGAATGCTCCCAAGAATTGCAGCTCCTTTTATGCATTTGAAATTAAGGAGGGAAGGTAAGGAAGACTGCACGGAGGTGGGAAAAAGCAAGGTTGGGATTGGGTTATAGGATAGTTAACCAGATTATGTGCTGTCTTGAGGGTGGTTACTTATTTCAAAGGTGAGTTAACCTAGAAGCACAGAAACAATGAACAGAGCTTGCTTAAGGTAAGGATAAAGCTTTTACTAAAAAGTTGTATTCCTGGATCATGACTACCCACCTTGACCTGCCAGTTAGGAGTTTATGATCAGATCACCCTGTGAGGCTGCTTTCCTCAGAACCCCTTTCTTATCCATCCTTCCTTCCTTCCTTCCTTCCTTCCTTCCTTCCTTCCTTCCTTCCTTCCTTCCTTCCTTCCTTCTTTCCTTTTTCCTTCCTTTTTTTCTTCTTTCTTCTCTTTCTTTCTCTCCTTTTCTTCCTTTCCCTATTTTCTCTTTTCTCTCTTTTCCTCCATTCCTTCCTCCTTTCCTTCCATCTATCAGTATACCTCAGCATGACCATTCAAATGAACTTTTATTATAAAAGTAATACATTTTCATTGTAGAAAAAGTCAAAATAGCGTAACCAAAGGTTAGTATAGTTCCATCAGAAACAATGACTGTTGACCCTTTCCTGTACTTTCTTCGTTTTTTCCCCTCTGTGCTATATATAATATGACATGATTTCTAAAATGATACTGTGTATGCACCTTGATACTTTCTAGAGTTTTGTCCTAATAATCTTTATTTCATCTCAGTGCTTCAGAACTTGGCTAATGATAACACAGAAACAATATTTCACTCTGATCTTGGACAGCAAAATGTAAAATTACTGTCTGGTATTCACCCTCCAAACTTTCTGCTCAGTTGAATTCAACACTGTAAAGACATTATCACAGCTGCCTCTTCTCATTGCCCCACTCCCCTTCAAGTTAAAAGATCCATCTCTACAGCAGACACAGTTTTCTGATTTGATTTAATAAAAGTTGCCCTGCCTAAGCTAGCCAACTTGCATTTTCTCACGTTAAACCCCTACTCATTTTTATAATTTAAAATCGTTTTCTTCTTCAAACACTTCCCTTCCTACACATGTGCTTTTTTTCTTTTTAAATCTCTAGACTTTCAGCTTAGGATTTGACTGTGATTGTAGTTTAGTAAATAGTAGTAGAGATAAGAATTTACAATGAAAAGGAATTTGGCTTTGCAACTTGCTGACTCACTCCCACCGAGCTGGGGGCGGGGAGGGGGGGTACCTTATAAACTTCTTGCAAACCTCAGGAAAAAATAGTACAGTTGTTTATAACTCTGCGATAGGAATAAATCCTCACTGGGCTTTTATGTTATTACAGGCAAAAATAGAATTAGGGACCAATCTTCCATCTGTCAGCTATCTTTGCAACTCCTTTGTGGTCCAGGAACCAGCAATCTGGTATCGCCTGGGGGCTTGTTCCAAATGCAGACTCCCAGGCTCCACCCTAGGACTCCTGAATCAGAGTGTGTTTTTACAACATCCCAGGGCATTCTTATGTTCATTAACGTTCGAGAAGCACTGGGAAAAGAGCCACTGAAAATGGGAGTCTGGCTCCCATAATAATGAAAAACAGTTTACAAAGTAATGTACCAGATTTTAGAAATAAGTAATTGGACCAAATAGCTATGCTGAGGAAACGTATTTCTTTTCGACTTGTCGATGTAAGAACTGTCCAAACCTATGGAGAATTTTTATATAAGAATTTATCTGAGCCAAACTGACAACAGTGCCAGGAAGCAAGATCTCAGATGCTCTGGAGGAAGACAGTTGTGCTGCTTCCTTTATACCTCTGGAATTAAGGAGCAATGGTAAGGAAAATTACACGAAGATGGGAGAAAGCAAGATATGGGTACTCAACCAGACTATGCGCTCCCTTGAAGGAGGTTACGCCTTTGTGGGGTCTGGAAAAGAGGATTACTCTGGCATTTCAAAGGTGCCTTCACCCCGATACACAAGAACAATGACAGGGCTGGCTTTTATGAAAAAAGTTAGGGGCCTGGGGCGTGACTGTCCACCAGAATTTATGATCAGATCACTCTGTGAGGTTACTTTGGGGCACTGCAGTTGTACATACTCCCTTTTTCATCCACAGACTTATGTCTAGGAGAGAGAATTAATATCATATGGAAACAAATGTATAGGATAAGGTAGTAGGTCGTTTTAAAATTTCCAGGATAATATTGCTGTGGATGTTGTCTGAGTATGGTAGAACCTAAGCAAGGAATGGGGGCGGAAAGTGGAGAGATGTGTGGCATGTCTGTCCAATGGATGAGCTTTCTTTTTTCTCAAGCTTAAACCTTCTTTAGAAGAACTGGTGTCCCTAGAGTCTTAGATGTGCCTTTTGGTCTGAGTTGAGCTACCAACCTTTCCTGGCAGGAGTTCCTTCCATTGCTTGTTCTCTGTGGTGAGCATGAGGAGGTGGCAGCCCTCCAGGGCTACCTGTGGTGTGCAGTGGGCAGCAGGTGGGCACAGAGACTCGGACAAGTTTTCAGACAATGCTGGATATGGAGGGTGGAGGAGAAGGGAGACAGGAAGGCCTGCTGAGGGGGCACGAGGCCAGGCATAGCAACTGCCTGGGGTGCTTAAAAATGGAGTCGCTTGAGCCCCACCTGAGACCTGGATCAGAATCTCCAGGTGTGGGATGCAGGTATCTGCTCATTTAACAGATTCCTCAGGGGATTCTGAGGCACCCTAAAAAAATCAAATACCACCACTTTGGAATCAAATCAAAAGCATCTTTTCTTACACATCACCCCACTCATTGGAGCAATAAAGGAGGCAGGGTCACCAGTTGTCCTGGGACATAGGACTTCAGGGTGAAAACTGACAGTCCAGGGCAAAGAGGACAATTGATCACCCTGAGAGGAGGCACCTGCCATAAACTCTTCACCTAAGGATGATCATCTCAATTTTTATGAACCTTTCCTTTGTTTAGTTTTTTAATTTTCAGAATTGCTTTAAAATACAGAAATGAACAAAGAAGAAATGTCATCCATGATCACCACACCCAGAATGACCCACTGTTAACATCTTGGCATATTTACTTCCAGTCATTTTTTTTCTTTGAATAAAAATTATTCATTTTTGTAAATATGTCTTTATTATAAAGACTTTATTTTCATGTAGAAAAGATAAAAGTTTTAAAATGGTCTCAGATTCTCTATCTTTGAGAAACAACTACTATTAAATGTAGGCGACCTTTCTCCAGAAAAGTTTTTATTTGCATGTGGATGGATGAATGGGTGGTAGACGGATGGATGGATGGAGATGCGTTTTATTGATTCTGGGTCATACTTTTTTCATATTTTTGACATCTTTGAAGTTGGTATGTATATTATAGTCCATGGTGTCTTTGCATTGTATCCTCGTTAAATTGGCAGGGATATTTCTTTCTTAGTGGCATATAAAATAATGGTACATCTCACAAGCTCTAGTGTCTCAGATATTATAAAGCAAGGTGTATCAATAGATAGAATCCTACTATAATTGCTCTTTTTGATTTTTTTAAAAAATAGTACTTTTCTTTACTTAATTTAACAGAAGAAAAAAATAAAGTAAATGAATTGCTGAACAGTTTTTACTGTAAGAGGTACTTATTTCCTATAAATCCATCTGCGGTTAAGAAAAGAGATTATAAAAAATGTTAGTAGGACTCATCTGGTTGAGTTTTTTTTAAAGCTGCATGTTTTAATTATAAGCTCTGTTATGAAAGATGAGAATATTAGCAGTCTCGAATATATCTAGGTAGGGAGTTAGGCATATTGTTGTTTTCCCATCGTCCAAGTTTAAGTATTTCCATTTGGTTCCAAAACTGCTTAGTTCCAAAAACACATTGTTTGGTATAAATTCAATATTTAAATTGGTTTACTGTCATCACCAGTCCAAGAAGTCACCCACGCTTTTCTGTAGCCTGAGGGAGTGGCAGAGAGAAGAGATGAGTCTCAGCTGGGGGGTCATAGAAAGCCTTTGTCTAAATACTTGGGCCTATCTTTCTCAGAGTTTGCAGATGTCCTGTCCAGAGTTTCTGCTGCATAATTAGGAAGAGGGTGTAATCCATTCCCATTGGCTTCTGATTGCTTCTTTAATTCAGAAGCCAGTCCTAAAGACCTCAGTCCCATTAGATCATTCTCTCTCTGTCAACTTTATTGAAGTATAATTTATATAAAATAAAATTTACCAATTTTATCTGCACAATTCATTGAAATTTGACAAATGTGTATAGCCATACAACCCTACGACAATAATGACAGAGCATTTCCATCACCCCCACAAGTTCCCTTTTGCCTCTTTGTAGTAAACTTCCCTTCTTTGCCGACCACTGACCCAATCTCTGTCTCTGTGTGGTATCACTTGTTCTGGAATATCATGTAAATGAATCCTATATTATGTAGGCTTTGTGCCTGGCTTCTTTCATTTAGCATAATGCCTTTGAGATTGATCCCATCCTCTGTCCCATCATCTCTCCTACCCCATGAAATAGCAGTAAAAAGAGGATGCTCACTCAGTTTGCTTTTCTTGTTTTGTCAGCTGTTAGGATTTTCAGGATTTTTGTGAACTGTGTTTCAGAAGTTTATTAAATTGTTATCATCTTTTCTTTGGTTGCTGCTTGTCATTTTTTTTGTTTTTATTTTTGCTAATTTTACTCTCTTTGCTCATTTCATCAGGAATGTGGGAAGGAAATTCTGTAATGCATGTTCAGCCCATCAGCTTAATTAAGACATTCCTCTCCTTTTATTTCCATTTGCTAAAATATTCACTGTACGGGTGATAATTTTCATTGTTTCCATTTATTACCATTCCTATTATGGTACAACCTCGCAGTAGATATATAGAACTTTACTCTCTGTAACTTCACCTCTACCCACTACAGTAGCAGCTTCAAACAACACAGAGTTATTCTGTTTCCTCTCCTCCAGCCCCCCTCACATATCTGGGAACTACCGCATCTTCTCTTTGACCTTCCTGACTCAGGTCAGATATGCTCAGTCTCTTCCACAGATGCTAGAATGACATGGCTTCTAGTCCCCTGCAGTTTGGTTCCTGGGGCTTCTGAAGGCAGCTCTGGTTTCTCAGTGTTCTTCATAAGATGAGGTGACGAGAATTATCCCCATACGTCAGATGCAGGCTGGTCTCGTCAACTCAAGAGTGAGATTCATCGATATGGTTTTGCTCCCAGCCTGAAAATTATCTTCCTGTTAATATAGGCCAAAATTATATAGCACCTGCGTCATGTCATGGACTTAAACAAAGCTGTAACAAAGCAAGACGTTTTCCAGGTGAACTGCTACCAAGCCAGCTTTCTCCATCCTGAGCCACTCCACTCTCAGAAATAAGACCAAAACTAAACCCGGAAAGTAATTAGAGGTTTGCTCTCTTTGGGAACACAAGAATTCTGCCGAAAATAAATAATTAAACCAGACAGATTTTGCACCTGGTAGGATATTAATCTTGATTTTATTTGTTTTTACCTGAGGTGCGGTGCTTATCTTAAAGACCTGAACACTAACGTTGGTTTCCTCTCTGAAAATTATTTTGATAGCTTATGTGTAACTCTTTTTCTTTATTGGTGCTAATATCTTTTTTTTAATATCCTTTAGTTAAAGTATTTGTCATAGGTGATGTATTAAGTTGCCTGTTTTCCTGAAAAGCTATAATTGACTGGAAGCCGTTTATTTAGCGTGTGACAACGCCTCAGATGGCCCAGAAAATCAAAACTATGATAGTGTTTGTTACAGGCAGGCTTTTGTGATTACGCAGCTAATATCTGATCATACAAAGGTGTGCTTAAAAAATTAATAGGGTGAAGGAAGTGCTTATGCATGCACTGCTTTTGCTAGTGTTTGCAGGAGCTTCCACACTCGTAGATGCTCATCTCTCAGCTTCCCCTCACTCTTCACTCCTCTCTCTGTGCTGTTGGGCCACCCTCCTCTCTCTGACATGGTCTCCCTGCCTGAACCCGTGCTTGGACCTGCGACCTTATATGCCTCAGTCATGGCTCACTTCCACTGTCTGGAGACTCCAGTGGCTCCTCCTGAAACCCCCACCCCACTTCTGCCCCCAAAGCAACCACCTCTGTGCCAGGAGAGGCCCCTGACTGCAGGGGCCGGCTCTCGCTGCCAGGGTGAAAATTAGCCCTTCGTATGACCTGGTCTGTAACACAGGGAGATGCACTCGCAGTTGGAACTTAGAACGCTTTGTAGCAAGGAAACTCCACTATTAAACAATGGGTCGGTTCCAGAGGCATCATTCGTTGGAGCCATGTATGGAAGGCTGTGTTTCCACAGCCCAGGACCTGCGGAAATTCTTTTCGGCCCTTCTTCCCAGGCTCCATTCAGGCACCACACCTCCATGGTGCTGCCCGAGAGCCCCCCAACCTCCTATCTTCGCTGAGTGAAACATAAAATTGTTTCTGAGGAGAAAGGCATTCACTCTGAATCTAAATTAAATAAATTGAATCTCAGATTTAAATTATGAGCTTTTATACAAACCTTTGAGCACAACCATTGTTAGACTGAGGAATAACTGTAAATGTGGTGAAATAGCCAAAATATGGGCAAAAAAAAGGGGGAGATGGAGAATCGAGAATCATCTTCAGATTGATCTTCCCAGCCCATCATACAATTAATGACTCTGTGGATTACAAGAAAAATCAAGGGTTAGGAGCCATGTCCACACTGCTATTCTTCACACTTTATGTAACTCCTCACTCACCTCATCTGCACCCCCAAACCCTCTGAGGTGGAAGGCTGTATTTCATAAGCATTCAGTGAGAAGAGTTTATTTGCAACTCACATTCTGTCCTCTTCAAACATGTGAATGAACATAAGGGACAGCCAAAAGGACAGCAAAAGTTATGAAGCATTTACCGTGAACCTCATGTCCTGTAGAGAAGCACACACCACCATTGAGTACTGCTTCGGCCTTAGGAGCTGATGATCAAGGGATCTTTTTTCAAGCATAAGGTTTGTTGAGACTTCAGTGGGAAGAAGGCCTGACCATGCTCGGAGGCCTTCCTTAATGCACCGCAGTCTCGGCCAGCCACGCAAGACCACTCGACGGGGAGTTGTCACAGTGTGATAAGTGGCAATGTAGAATCAGTAGCCAAGAGATCCCCACGCCAGTTCGTTCTGTTGTTCACTCATTCCTCATTCAACAGATGCAAACTGGAAATCTATATTTCTGCCCCTGTGTTTAATTGCAGGAAAACTAAATTGTCTGCACGATTGGTGGCATGCTGACGACATTAAAAATGTGGTGGACGTTCCACTTTGCTTGCTTTCAGGTGTTACTGATAAGAAAACAGAACACGTAGAAAGCTGTGTATGTTTAAGGCTAATTTGCTATGTAGACTCTGCCCTGGCCTGACTTTTAATCTCTCTAAATTCAGTTTCATCATCTATAAAATGCCGATAGTAATTGCACCATTCCCGCAGAATTGAGAAACTCTCGTGAGATAATCTGTGTAAAGGGCCTGGCACACAGTAGTCACTCAGTAGATGGTAGCTGTTATTTCAGAGGGCTTTGCTGTTATATATTCCGACCTTTTTAAGTTTTGACATATTGCAGGCTCCGTGGTTTCAAATCTAGGACTGTAATTATGTTCGCAGCCTTCTCTACCAATTTAAATTGTGGTTGTAAGAAATATAGTATATTAAATAGTTTCCATAGCACTCTTAAAAGAGATTTATACATTTGGCTTGTGATTCTGAATTACTTACAAAATACTGGCTTGAAATATATTTGGTTTCTACATGAGTCTCACATCACCCAAAAGAGTGACAAACCACAAAATAATTACTAAAATATCGTATGTCTGTGACCGCCTACTATTAATATTCTAGATGAAGACTTTTGTCTCCTGGTCAAAGGGTTCATTAGGGTTTTTCAGGTTTGATTATCTGGTTTTGGTTATAGAAGATGCATGGGCGAGAGACAAGAGGAACACCAGACCCATGTTCCATCATCTCAGAGTGACACTGAAGGTACCTGAGGCCTCTTGGAGACTTTTAGGGTGACAGGAAAGATAAGGACACATACATTAAATTGGTGAGCAAGGGCCCAGCATGTGTTACGCTCTCTCAGGGAGACCATCTGTCTTCCTGCTGGGCCTAGGTGCTCTCCAGGTGTCTTACCTCTTTTCTTTGTCTCAGTCAGTCTTATCTCTGCGAGGAGAAGAAGGTATCAGTGAAGGTACCTAAAATCTGCTGTGATCCTTTCTATGTTCCTAAGTGGATAAAGAAACCAGGAGGAGGCAGCCTAGTCTACACCATCCATGTGAACCGTCTCAGATTGGGGTCTTTGACCCTAGTACAAGTCAACAGTTGGTGTGGGCTCCAGACGTGCTGAGGTCAAAGTAGACACTGATAACTTACATTCTTGTTCACACTGAAACAAAAAATTATTTGACACTTTTATGCCTTCTTCAGACCCCTTCTTCCCCCTTCCTCCCACTGCATGTGATTTGAGAGGAAGGTGTTTGCTGGCCCCCAGGGAAGGGCACGTGGCCACCTTCACTCTCCCTGCCTCTAAGCCATGTGCTCATTGCAGAGGTTGGTGGCAGAGGTCAGGGAGTATTTGTGGCCACACTACATCACTCACCTCAAAAGTAAGGCAACTCCATTTTTCTCTTATAGTTTGACAAACAAGCTTTGAAAAAAATTAACTGAATATATCGAATCCTTACTGTTTTAGCTCTAGGTCTAAATAAAAGCAATAAATTGTGGTTATTAATTTTGGATTCAATAGCTATGTAGCACTAACAGATGTGCCTTGCAACATTTTTAATATGTTAAAAACCAGGACATCTTTCGTGGTCAGACAGAAAGTTTGGCGATTGGCCAAGCGTTGAGTATGGCTAGGGCACCAGCTCTGGCATTTGGCATCTGCCATCATCCCTTTCCTGGCTGCTCCAGCCTCGGATCCAATTCCAGGGAAGCCACAGGCAGAGCCAGAAGGAGCACTGTCACTCCAGACTCAGCAAGAGCCCCGGGGAACCAGCCCTGCCCTTAGCTACATTTTTTAAAGATTATTTTCTGAGTCTAAGAACCTTAAATATTTTGACCTAAGGTTGTTATAAATCTTTCAAGATGAAAACCAAATAGAATAAGTTATGAAATTCAAAACCGAATGTGTGAAACCAAATAGGATTTGAGTTTCTCAACTACAAACACTGCAAAGCCAGTTTTGTAGGAGTCTTCGAAACCAGACACCCTGTGTCAGTGGGTGGCAGCGTTTTAAATAGCCTTTGCTCTTTTGAAGCAAAGCGGTGCGAACACTGCCATAGCAAACACCATCATCTCTTTCAGAATTGTTTTTTACCCACACTAGATGCCATGATTCCAAGACATATAAGACATGTTTTTAGATGCGCAGACCCCAGCCCAGGCCTAGCACGTGTGGAGGCCCTCGGTGTCTCAGCCAGGTAACGGCCAAAGGCCCGGTCGGTTCAAGATGCAGTGACGACTTGTCTGAACTTGAGGAACATGAGATTCAACCAGATAAAGAACTTTATTTTACCACGTTAATTATCCTGCACCATCTGGGGATTTTTGTTTCATCATCCTGTGGTAGGTCTGCATATGCTGACAGGGAAAGATTGCCAAGATATGTTTTTTGTGGTAGGGGGAATAAAAAGGAAACTGAAGAATAATATAGTCTACTTATTTCATTTAGGTGAAAATAAAATACCTAAGTATAACATATGTAAATGCAAAGAAAAGGGTAAAATACATTGTTTGGGAGGTGGCTAGGAAGGTTAGAGAGACTTTCACGTTTACTCTAATTATATCATTCAGCCTGTTTACTGAGCTCAGGTTTGGTGCTCGGTGCTGTTCTAGGATTGGAACCCGAAGGCATAAAAGTCCCCACGTACATGAAGCTCACATGTAACGAGAGAGACAGACAACAAACTAGCTGTAGAGTGTGTCAGAGGTGATAAATGTCATGGGGAAACCAAGGCAGGGAAGGGGTGAGAAGAACCGTGAGCAGGAGGTGTCAGAGAAGGCGTCACTGAGGTGGGGGCTTCAGCGGCTAGACCTGAAGGAGGGGAGAGAGTGAGCTGTGTGCGTTCCTGGGCAGCAGCCGTCCCTGCACAGGGAGTGGTGAATCATGGCACAGACTTTGAGACTGGGCCCGGGAGGACCTGCTGAGTGTGAGGAACATTTAGGAGCCCAGCGTAGCAGAGGCCGAGTGAACAAGGCAGGGTGGTGAAGGGGTTGAGGACAGCGTGTGGGCAGGTCATATAGGGCTGCGAGAAAAGACTCGACTGTCACACTGAGATACATGAGGAGCCACAGAAGGAGAGGCGTGTTCTGACTATGTTTCAAGTGGATCTCTCTGGCTCTTGGGTTGAGGTGAAAGGAGCCTGACAACCAGGTGGGAAAGTATTGTCATGAACCCGGGGAAAAGCGATGGTGGTTTAAGCCGCAGTGGTAGTCAGGAAGGTGGTAAGAAGTGGTGAGAACATGTGTGTTTACTTTTTAAAAAAAAAAAGAGAGACAATAGGAGTTACTGACAGGCAGAGTGGGGGATGCAAAAAAAGGAAAGAAATCAAAGATGATCCTGGGATCTTTGGTCTGAGTCACTGCAAGAACAGTTGTTGTGTGAACTCAGGAGGAGCTGACTCCAGGGGAAGTGGTAGGGTATCGAGAACTCAGTTTTGGACATGTCAGGTCCAGGAAGGCAAGCCAAGTACGCATTTTAAACAAAGACCCACTAATTTTTATTAATAAAAATATCAGTGCAGAAATCAATGGAATTAAAAGCAAGAAATGAATAGTCAACAAAACCAAAAGCCAGATCAATAAAATCAATAAGCCAGACTAACTAGGGGGTGGAAAGAGAATAGACACAAATTATTAATATCAGACATGAAAAAGAGGCCATCACTGCAGATCTGGTGGACTTTAGATAAACTGATGATTGCCGGGTAGGAGGGGTTTGGTGGTAGGGTAAAAATGTGAAGGGACGCAGGGATGTAAACTACAGCATAGGGAGTATTTCTTTAAAAGTACTGTTACCATACAATGCACCATTCACACTCCTTTTGGTATCTACCAAAATTAATCAAAAATATGCTCACACAACAACCTGCACGTGGATGTTTAGAGAAGCTTTATTCATACTTGCCCAAATTTGGATGTAACCGAGATGTCCTTCAGCGGGTGAATGGATAAATAAACTGTGGTATGTACATACAGTGGAATATTACTCAGCACTGAAAAGAAATGAGTTATCAAGCCGTAAAGACACGGACGAAAGTTCAATGCATATTACTAAGTGAAATAAGCCAATCTGTAAAGGCTGTATACTGAATAAATTCAACTATATGACGTTATGGCAAAACAATAGAGTCAGTAAGACCAGCGGTTGCCAGGGATTAGGAGGAAGGGAGAGACGAATGGTTGGAGCATAGAGCATGGTGCTGGGAAGGTGGGTCCGTTTGTCGAAACCCATAGAATGTGCACCACCAAGAGCAAACCTCAGTGTAAACCATGGGTTCTGGGTAATAATGACGTGACAACGTAGGTTCGTCAGTCGTGACAGATGTGCCACTGTGGGGCAGGATGTCAGTAGCAGAGAACGTTGTGCCTGTATGGGAACAGGGTAATGGGAACTGTACTTTCTGCTCAGTTTTGCTGCAAACCTGAAACTGCTCTGAAAAATAAAAGTTTATTAATTAAAAATAACATTTAGAGTTTTAAAGCGCAAATGGACTAACCAGTTACAATCTGTTAATCATAAATGTGTGTGGCAATCCTGAAGTGAGGACAAATAAACTCTAACAAGTGATATTCCTGCACAATATGCTGTGTTTGTATACAAAGACCTTGCTACTTGTGGAATTTCAATAAACGAGCTCAGTGACTAAGAACAATGAATAAAAATGAAGTTCCTTCAGCTAAACTAAGCAATGAAATATCTATTTATAGCTACTAATTAAAGGTCTGTGTAAAGCAGGAAAACCATGAATAGTAAGTGGTAAACAGCAAACCATTCTGTGGATTCCGGCCTCGTGGCGGCTTGAACTGCATTGCAGTTTGGTCTCACTAGTAGCTGAGCTTTGATTATAGTCCAATTGCCTGCCAAGGTAAATCCTTACCTGTCACCCTTCTCAGGTGGTCCCGAGCTTCAGTTATGCAGGAGTGCTTGGGTGGGGATATACATTTGGAAGCGGAGCAAAAAAAAAAAAAAGGTGGGGGGGGGGAGAAGAGATGGCACCAAGAACGTAAATCTGGCAAAGAAAATGTCAGACTGCAGCAGAATCATAAAGAGAATCTTGGAATAAATTTGGAGACCGAGAGAAGGGGGCAGGATAGTAAGCAAAGAGACTAAGAAAGGTAACAGCATAAGTAAAAAGAACTGTTAGCAGAAGTCGCATTACATATAGGAAGAAAAAATAGTATAAAAAAACCAAAGTAGGAACGCTGGAATGTACAACAGTGGAGCAACACACAACCTTTTCTGCCGATGATCTTGGAGTCCTTGGCTGACAGATGGGCAGTTTCACTCTCTGGAGGACACACTTGACAATGTCTGCAGACATTGTGGTTGTCGCAGCTGAGGAAATGCTACTAGTCTCTAGTGGTAAAGGCCACGGATGCCACTAAATACCCGAAGATGCACAAGACAGCCCTCCACCCCCGCCACCTTATCAGTGGTGGGGGGGGGGTGGTGACTGGTGTGACTGGTGAGTCATAGCAACAGGGAGATCTTCCTGGTGGTGGGTCAGCTCTGTGAGCTGACGGCAGGGGTGGTTACATGAAGCCACAGGACGCAGAGCTATACACGTTGAACTAGTGTCTGTTTCCTGGTTTGGATATAGATGTGAGATGCAACCAATGGGGGAAATGTGGGAAAGAGTACACAGGGCCGCTCTATGCTGTATTTGCATCCTTCTGTGAATTTATACTTATTTCAGAATAAAAAGTTTAAGAAAAAGCAAACCTGAAAATAAAAGAAACCAAGATTGGCCACTCAGAGGAAATTGTAATTTTAACGAGAATGATCCACACACAATCGTATTCAGGTTTATAAGTGGAAAAGACTGAAAAGGCAGGACGCTCTTGGAAAACTCATTTTTTATTAAAATCAACCTATTCTAGTGCCAATAAGAGATACATATTCCCTCTTGGCAAAATCAACATATTTCTATTTCAGCAGAAGACCTATATTGTCAAATGGTAACAATAAGCCACGTGATATCTAACATGTTTAATTGCATGTTTTGTTACAGGGACAAGCAGATCTTTTGAAATACGCTAAGAATGAGACTTTAGAGAACCTGAAACAAATCCATTATGCTGCTGTTTCATGTGGCCTGAATAAACCAGGCACAGAAGGTGCCGACTCTCAGAAGCCACGCCGGAGCCTGGAAGTCATACCTGAAAAAGCTAACGATGAAACTGGAGAATGAGGGCACCTCCTAGAAATCGCGATGGAGTTTATAACTCTAGGACCAACTGTAGGCAATTGGAACATTTGCTTTGCACTCACTCATGAAAATAATATTTGGGATTTTAAAGCACAACTGGAATAGCTCATTACAGTCTGTTAAAACTGTGAATGTACGTAGCAATCGGGCGTGTGAAGGCAAATAAACTCGTTAATAAGACATTGTATTCCTGGCCAAAATATGCTATATTTGTATACAAAGACATCATAACTCAGTTCCAGTGTGAACAACAGACTATTCACTCTAGTTCCATTGAGGAAAAAATAATAAGTTTTCCTTACTGAAAACACTTTCTTAAGATGGAAATGGATTGTATTGTCAAATTAGTATTTATTGGGGAAAAACCTAGTCGATGCATTTTATATATGTGTGGTTGCCAGAGTCTCCGGGTTATAGATGATTTTGGTGGCATTCCTGCTGAGCCATAATTACTAAGGAGAATGTAAGTGGACAGATTCCCTGAATCCCCAGGGACCTTGGAAGAGCCGTCGAGTAGAAGGAGAACGTGCAATTTGGACTGAAGCTCCTGGCTGAAGACGTGCTGGGTATCTGTGCGATGTAAAAGCAGCCGATCTGGAAGCAATGCACTGTAAATAGTTTTTCATTGTATGAAGTAGTGTTCACATTAAAAATATGTTTTATGATATTTCTCCTGTAGCAGTACCTGCATTTAATGACGCTTTAACTGTTAAAATTTCTAGTTCAAGGTATTCTGCCCTTCAGAGTAGCCAATTACCTGGCTAACAGCTTTGTCGAAAATAGGTTGCTTTTCTGGCTTGACACTTTTGCTTTTAGTAAGGTGTCCACAGCTCTCCTCAGTGGCAGCTGGCTGATTGTAAAGCACGCGGAGACACTTCTTTCTACTTCCCAGTCCACACTGGAGTGAAATGTGCCTTGAAATAGTGCAAATACTCAGTCAAAGACAGGTACGGGGGCTGGAGCAGGTGTGGCTTTCCTAAGGTCAGCCGAGTTTTTAATCCCAGCTTTCATTTTCCAAATCAGTGAAACTTCGTGCTTTTTTGGAAAAGATACCGAACACGCAGCCTAATCATTGCTTCTCCCAAACCAAAATTGCTTTCAAATTTTGAAGAGTAAAAGACGTCTAAATCTTCACCACCCCTCTTTGATTCGTACATTTTCTTTTCAGCAATTACAGTGTGCGAGCAGACAACTATGTGCAGCCTTCAACTTGGTTTTTCCTCACAGTTAGGAAGATGCTCAGACTGATATATTTAGTTTATTTCTGCCCAGACTCCTAAATATCCTCTTAAAAAAAAACAATTCCTTTGCTCAGTGCTTGTCATTTACATTCTAATGTGCTTAAGTCAAGGTGTGCATCTCCAGAAGCTCCTCCCTAGATGTAATTCCAGATAGAAAATTAAACCTATCTGTTATTTGAATAACAGCGCAGTTCCCTGCACACCCCAGCTAACAACCAGCCATGATCTTAGGGTCTTAGCTCTGAAATGTACTCTGCATGGGGGAAGAAAAGTGACTAGAAAATAGTGAAGAATTAAGAGAAGTTTTATAACAAAATTGAAAAATAACATAGCAATGGCAGGCATCTCATATGTGACTTGAAGGACTGAGAGCAAGGCACATGCAGTTTGTTAGGGCACAAAATCAGTGACTGGAACTAAAGGTGTCTATAAGATCATTTCCTCTGACACCCCTTCCCGATGCAGAAGTTGCAGACAAGAACAATAAAACACCTTGCTTGAGGTCATGAAGTCTGTTAGGGGCAGTGTTGGTTCCACCTATCCTCCCTAAAAAAATCAACCCTCTTTTGACCAATTTCTTTAAGGGAGGGAGTAAGACAAGTGAAAAAAGCAGACACACTTGTTGGGGAGTTATTCCCAAATTTGTACTTTTTCTCCTTTTTTTTAAATCCTTCCCCATCTTTTATTTAAGATGCTGACTCAAATCATCAGAGCATGTGTTCATGGTTAACTGAGCTGTTCTTTTTTCCCCGTTCAGATGAAAACAGAAAATATTCATCAAACAGGCTAGCCCCAAGGTTATGACTTATGACTTTGTAAATAGTTTTCTCTTGGAAAGAACTAACTGTCCCCCTCTGGATTGAACCTTTGGAGGCCTTATTATAATCCCCACTAATCCAACAAAAGTAAGACACCGTCTCCTGAGTCCACTAGTTGTGACAGTAGAGTAGCTGCTGGCTTTCTGCATTCACTGCATTCCTTGAATGGGGGGAAATACCCATTTAAGTTACTTAATGTAAACAAATAACACCTTGTTAATTTTACCAGCGTGTGCATTAGTCACACTACACACACATTGTGCATCCCTCCTCGGGGCAAATGTCTCATCGGAAGTACATGAAAACGACTGGTAAAGCTCTGTGAAGACATGGAAATGAGAAGTTGGACAAAAACACACAAAGACTCAGGAAACACCTGGTCAGCCAGTCCATTGGAAAATGAAACGTCGCACTGGCAACGTGTAAACTGAGCCCAGTGCCAGGTTTCCAGCGGTCCTGGCCATATCCTGTCCAGGGAGTAGACCCCGAGGCATGCTAAAGACATACTAAGGACATTCTGCCTCCTCTTTGCACCTGCTTGTTAAAAATTGATCCTTTCTGCTACTCGAGCTATTGCAGGTGTTGGTTTATTTTCTGTTTTTAGCAGCTATGGCTTCTGAATAGTGGAAAAGAAGGCCTCTAACCCCCAGTATCCCACCCCCTCATTTCAGGGTGGTGAGGCCAAGGAACCCAGGCCAGGCTAGCGTTCCTCTCAGGCTGGGAGAATGCTCTCTGCCTGCATGGAGCTGGAAGGTCATCCAGCTTGCAGTGTTCATCGTGTGGCCTCGTTTAGTACAATGAAAGTATTGAATCATTAATCAAGGGTTAAGAAATTGAACTAAAAATGCAAATTTTAGTGCAGTCACAGCATAGCTCCTCTTTACCCACCCAATGAGTAAGACGGCCCAAGCTGCATAGTATATCTCTACCATTTTCGATGGGTTCTCATGTCTGTCTGAGCTATGGTTTCGTAAGACACAGACCTGACCTTTACCATGAGTTAGAAGAATTTTCTATTTGTTATGTTTGCCAGTGGGACTGTGTGGGGACTGTGTGCCAAGAACTGTGTTGAAGGCATTTTGCGTATGTCCTTTCATCCTCTTGACAACCAGCAAGGTATTTATCTGAAATTAAAGGTGAACAAATGACTTTAGCCAAGGTTACGGAGAGCTTAAGTCAGGATTTGAACCCAGATTTGTCTGCTCCAAAGCCTATATTTCCAGCACTACATCTATCCTCATAAATTCCAAATATATATTTTACTTCTAAACTATAAGGCGGGTACTATGTTATAAAGAATAGTGAGGCGGTTGGCATTTTATTCTTTCATGCTCAGATGAGCTCTCTAGATTTACTCACTCTGATCATATTGAGCACATTTTAGGAAACCAAGGGTTCACCATGAACAAAAGCAGACATGTTCCCAGGCCCCATGGAGCTCACAGTTTGGCTGGGAAGGAAGAGACATTAATCCAAGTAGTTATAAAGATAGAGGTACAGTTACAAACCATGGGAAGTGTAGTGAAGAGGCTGCCTGGGTTCACATCCTAGCTGAGTATTCAGGGGAAGTGTCTTTAATCTACTTTGCCTCTGCAATTTAGGAAGGATTAAAAATGCTGCTTTTCCTCACAAGATTCTTGTAAGGATTGAATAAGATGATATCTGTAAGGCAATATGGACAGTACCTGGCTCATAGGAGACCTACATTATTACCATTAGTTGTTTTGAAAGGTACGACAATGTGAGTGTAACAGGGGCCTCACACTCCTGGGATGATGGACTGAATACAACCCCCGAAACTTAAAATGGTAATTTCTTATCTCTCATGGTTCTGAGGGTTGTTTGGGATCTGTCATGCAGTTGCGGCAGATGTCGGCTGCGGCTATGGCCATCTGGCTGGATGCAGGATGGCTCCCTCACATGGCTATTGGCAGGAGGCTCAGTTAGGCTGCTCACTAGGGCATCTGCACATGGTCTCTCCATGTGGCTTGCATGTTATAGGACAGCACTGGGTTCCCAGAGGGATCATCCCCAGAGTGAGGGTTCCAGAAGCCCCATGTGGACGCTGCAAGTCGGGAGTGACAAGGTCACATTGCAGAAGGAGATGGGGAAAAGCCAGTTGTGGGGGAGGGCAGGGTGCCATGCTTGAGGACCTAGAAAGATGGTAAGACAAGTGCAGCGAATGAAAGGAAGAGGGTGTGGAAGGAGGGAGTAGGGTGCTGGAGCCCACCGCGAAGGGCTTTATAGACCTTGTCAGGGGTTTTGGTCTTGTTTTCCTGAAAGGTTAGTGGTGAACATGCAGTTTTATTATATTTAATCCCCTTTTATTGGTTTTATTTAATTACAAAAGAAATATATGCTCATTGTTACCAAAAAGTTCAAATGCTGGAGAACATAAATTTAAAAGTGCACGTGCCTCTCCCACTGCTTGTCTTCTGCTCCCCATGGGAAGTGGTCTGGCCTCCTTACATGGAAATGTTCAGATGCTACCTCTTCCTCTCTCGGAGAAGTTCCAACTTTTACTGTCAAGAAACAGGTATACCTCTCTTTAAGGATCACAGAAATCAAAGAATTGAGTATTAAAGAAGCCAAGCTCTGGCCTGGAAGGTGATGAATAACAATTCAATTTTACGAACTAGAGCATTTCTGTGTTTTATCGAAGTCACAGATGGTAGGTAGAAAATAGGAATTAACTACCTAACAGCATATGTTTAAATATAACTACTAGAAACTATGAGATTTCATTTTTTATGGCTGAATAATGTTCCATTGTTTAATGTACCACCTCTTCTTCATCCCATCACCTAATGAAGGGCACTTAGTAGGTTGCTTCCATATTTTAACTATCATAAATAGCGCTGCAGTGAAAAAAGAGGAGCATGTATCTTTTTGAATTAGTGTTTTGGGTTTCTTTGGGTAAATACCCAGAGTGCAATTTCTGGGTCATAATGTAGTTCTATTTTTTAACCTTTTGAGGAACCTCCAAACTGTTTCCCATAGTGGCTGTACCAATTTGCAGTCCCACTATGTGAGATCAGAAAGTCAGCGTTCTCTGTTTTTCTCCATGACTTCCACATTTGCAGCTTCCAACCACCACACCACTGAGTAGGCAGAGTCTCTGGATGGCATTAATATTCTGTCCTGTAACTATAACTCTCCGTGCTTTGTCTAAGATTGGTTCTAAAATTAAAAACAAATAACCAGCCTTTATACTATTATAATTGCATAAGAATGAATTTGTTTTAGAAATAGTGTGATGAAATGCCTTGAAGGAGACATTTACGATCCGGGGCCACAAAACCTGTGACATTCTACATGAATATGGCTATTTCCACTTTTAGCCAGGATAGAGTTATGAGAAACAGATTTATCTTTCTACATAAAATAACCCAAACCCAGAAAATATATATGAAACAGTGCCTTTTGACATAGTGGACATCAGTTATAGAAAGACAGTGATGCCTTAGAGAAGAGAAACAAACGAGGTGAGCTCTATGATTGCCCCAGCTGATTGCCTTGAGTTTCCAGGCCATACTGCAAGAAGGGCAAGTGAGGCAAAATCGAGAAGATGCCCTGAGTTGAGGAAATGGAGATGAGGTGACAAAAGTGCAGGACAGCACCAGAGAATAGAGAACTGTGCAGACAAAGAACAGACCTGCAGAGGGTCGGCATCCAGCAGAGAACTAATGGGCACACACGAAGACACTACCTGAGGCAGGGGAAAAACCACTCAAAATCATAAGAACATTTCTCAGTATTTTGCGGGTGATCAACCCCCTAAGTAGAGTCATTTTAGATATTTTTTTCATAATCACTCTTCCACATGAAATTTTAATATCACACCAATTGATGTATATTTTAGAGATTTTATGTATATTGTATGAATATATGCATTATATGTGAATAATGAATATCTCTGCTTTATATGTAAACAGAGCAAAGTTACTTTTTAGACACTAAATTTTGCACCTTTAGGGGCAATGTCACCCCCACTGAGAATGCACATATTGGAGAAAACAGTTTCTGATGTTCACACAGAGCCAGGAACAGTTGGTTGTCCCCAACCAGACTGGAAACCCACATATTACGGAGGACACTGGTGAGAGCACTCAGAAGGGTTTTGCATCAGTAGTGGGAAATAATTAGCTCCAGAATATATGCTATACTCTGGTCTCACCACAAAATTTTAAAAGTTAAGACCTAAAAAGAATAAACTTTTCAAACAACTGAACTGCATCTCTGAACAAAGCTCAAGAATATGTATAGGAAAATAAAAATATCCAGGACCCAAAAAGGTAAAATTTACAATGTCTGGTATCCAAAAAAGAATTAACTGACATGCCAAAAAAAAAAAAAAAAAAAAGAAAAGAAAGAAAAAGAAAAATATGACATATAATGAAAAGAAAAATCCATGAATCAAAATCAACTAAGAACTGACACATGTCAGAAAAAGTAGATGCTTAAGAGAATTATGTCAGAGTTAAAATATTGACAACATGGACTCGTTTCCAAAATATATAAACAACTCTTACAACTCAACAGAAAGCAAGCAATATAATAAAATCATGGATAAAGAACGATTAACAAAAGAAAATATAATGGCCAAAAGCTCATGAAAAGATGCTCAATATCACTAATCATTAGGGAAATGCATATTGAAACCACAATGAGATAACCACCCTATACCCACGAAAATGTCAAAAATTTAAAACATTGACGTACTAGATGTTGGTGAGAAGATAGAACAACTTTAGTTCTCGTACATTATTGATGAAATGTAAAATGGTGCGACCAGTTTGGAAAACAGCTGGACATTTTCTGACCATAGTTAAGCATACACCTAAGCCAGGAGCAAGCAATTCCAATCCCAGATTCTCTGAGGAGAAATGAAAATGTACACCCTCCCTAAGGCTCCTACAAGAATGCTGACAGCAGCTTTCTTCACAGTATTTAAAAACTTTACCTACGTGACCATCAACAAGAAAGTGAATAAACAAAATTGTGCTATGTTCATAAATTTTAATATTTCTCAGCCAACTGTTGGTGCCTACAACAAACTTGGGTGACTCAGAAAGGCCTGCTGAGTGATAAGGGCAGACAGCAAACAGTACCTATTGTATATTCCATTCATAAGGAGTCCTCGGATAGATGATGCAGCTACGATACAGTACTAGAAGGTGCTCTGGGAGTTGGCTGCAACGGGAACATCCTGCAGTGATGCACATGTGATACAGAGGTAAGCCTGTATCTCGATTTTGACCGATTGTAGCTAGACTGGTAGTAGTTACGATATATTAGACAAAATTGTTGAATTGTAGATTTGAAATCTGTATCATTTATTGTATGCAAATTATACTTTAATAAAGTTAATTTTATATTTTATAAAGGAGACTATAACTTAAAAACTATGAGAAAAACAACTGGGAAGAGAGAACATGATTAATTATTATTATTTCATGCTTTTCCCTCATCAGTAAAATCCTTCCTGTTCCTTAATTATATAATTCGTCACAGGCTATTTTCTTTCAAAGACTTTTTTTTTTCTCCTCTGAGCCCTCTAATTTTTTGTTTTTAATTTGAGCTAATTGCTTCTCAGATCTGCTACTCAGATTTAATTCTGGGGATCTATTTTATTTATTGCAATGATGACTTTCCTGGGTTCTATGTTTTGTTTTATTTTGTTTTGTTTTGTTTTCCTGAGGATATCTATAATTATTTCAGAGACTATTTATGGAAGTCAGATTTTCTAAGACTTTTCATATTCAAAAACGCTTGACCTTGTTTTCATGTTTAATTAAAAGTTTGGCTGGGTATCTAATTCTAAGCTCTAAACCATTTTCTCTCTGAATTTTGAAGTATCACTATGTTTTCTTTTAGTGCCAATATTGCTTATGAAAAGACATACTGTTCTGATTCTTATTCCGCTGTATGTAACCTGTTTCATTTTCCTGTGAACTCTTTGGATTTATTCTTTATTTTTGGTGTTCTAAAATGTTGTGATAACATACAAGAGTATTCATTTGTTCAACGTGTACTTATTATAGATACTGATTACAGGGAAGCCTAGAGGCTCTATTTCAGAGCAGTAAGCTCCTTGTTCTCGTGGAGGATACAGTCAGGTGTGGGAAACAGACAACAAAATATAAACAGAAAAGTAGATGAGATTCTTTCAGATGTTGACAAGTACCAAGAATAAAGTAGAACGGGAAATGCGATAAACGGAGGGAGGATGAGGAGTGCTTTCGGTGAGGTGGTCGGGGCATCCTCTCTGAGTACGTGGCATTTGAGAACAGCCCTGAATAATGAGAAGGAGCTGTTCAGAGATCTGGGAAAGAACATGGCCCCAAAGGACCAAGGCAGGAAAAGGCTTGCAGTGCTTAGGGACAGAAATAAGCCAGGTGGCTGGAGAGTGAGTGAGTAAAGCTGAAATCGGTAGGGGATGAGGTCTGAGAGGCAAACAGGAATAGATCCTACACAGCCTGCAAGGAGCTTGAGTCTTAGTCTAGATAAATTGGGGAGGAGTGTGATCTGACTTATACTAAAAAATCACGCTGGCTGTGTATGAAACATGGGTTAGAGGGTCAAGAGTAGAAACAGGAAGATCAGCGAAGAAGCTGTTGCCATAAAGCAAGCATAGGATTTGGAATTGAGTGTCACAGTAGAGGTGGGGAGACATGATTACATGTGGGGTCTCCATTGGATGCAGCAGGACAGAAAATGAAATCAAGGATGACAACTAGGGGCATGGTATGCCGTTGACTGAAGGGGGAAGGCTTGGAGAGAAGGGAGTTTGGACATGTCTAAGTTGGGATGTCAGAGAGGCCACTGGAGTCTAGTGTATGGGACAGACATCTGAACAGGTGAGAGGTCAGGGAGACCGATTTGAGAGTCGCCAGCATGTGAATGGCTTTTAATGCCCTGCTTGATAATCGATGGGCCTTTTCATTACGAAATGTTGTGTCTTCGACTCTGGACATTTTAAATTAATTAAGTGATGGATTTTATATTTTTAAAATAAATAGTTATTTTGTATTTATTATATTTATTTAATTATAGCATCTCCATTCTGCCTGTCTTTTCCGGGATTTCTATTAGATGGATGTTAAACTTATAGGATCAATTCTCAGGCTCCCTTTACTTTTCCCTCATTTTATTCATCTCTCTGTGCTCTGTTCCATGTCTCAGGGGATTTTCTTGACTCTTCTTCTTTGTCTAGCCATTACTTAGATTGGTGTGATGTTGGCTTTAATATATATTTTTTTTATTTCCAGGACATCTTTCTTATTTTCTGATGATTGCTGTTTCTTTATGGCAACCTGTTCTTGTTTTGCAACTATCATTAGGAACCTATTTAGATCTTTTCTAAGGGCTTTTCTTCCCCCCATACTATTTCCTTCATGGTCAGTTCTGTTATCTTGGTCCGTTTTTGTTCGAATGTTTTTCATCGATTGTCATGAAGACCATAGTGCTCTGTTTTGAGTCATGTGTCTCACATACTTTTAAGTAGCACACGAAATACGTTATATGAAGAACCAAATGTATCATTTTGAAGACTGCGTTGGGGACAGGAAATAGCAGAAGTTCTCACCATCAATTTTCGTTGCAGGCGCCACTTGTGTTTTTCAACCACTTTCTTCATAGACTCTGCTGTAAGAGAGGAAATGAGGCAAGGCAAGATTTGTTTGTCAGTGCAACTGAGCAACATCTTAAAGCAGTGACTAAAGGCCAAATACCTTCTCAGGCCGTGCCCTTCGTGAGGGACCCACCTGCCTAGCCTCCCAGCACCCTTCCTTGAGCATCCTTCCTTCCCACAGCACTGGCTGAGACACTTTCTCCTGGCGTGTCTGTCTCCTGCCCCACCTCTCATCTCCCACCTCTCAGAACACCTGGCCACCTTATACTAATCCTTCACTCACCCCTCTGGCATGCCCTCCTTGGGGTAAGGAATATGTCTTTCTCACTCCTTTGGGTCCCTAAACCCTGGCCTAGTGTCTGGGGCATTCTCTCTGCCTCACCATGTCATGCTAGGCACCTTGTATTAGGCTGGATGATGTATTTGAGATCCCACCCTGGAGTTTCCATTCCTCTGACTTTTCTCCCTTCCCACTGCCTGCCCTCCACCCTTGCTCCAACCTTCAAGCAGCGTGCCTGGGCATGCAGAGGAGTGTGGTGGGGGCAAGAAGATGCTAAAAATAGGGGTAGAGAGGGCCCTAATGAGAACTGGTTGAGAGTGGGACTTCCTTGGATTAGGAGGAGATAATGAAGCAGGTGGGCCTGGAGGAAGAAGGTCAAACCTGCTGGCGCTGAGGGACTTCAGAAAGCCTTCCCGGAGACCCTCGAGTCCCGTCCTGCAATGAGCATGGCCTAGACCTTCACTCTGGATTCTACTTGGCTCGGCTCTGGTATGGACATCCCTGAGCAGTGTGGAGATGAGTTTTATCGTCCACTTCGCGAGGTTGTGGTCCCCAGTTATTCAAATACTAATCTAGCTGTTTCTGTGAAGGTGTTTTGTAGATGTTATTAATGTCCACAATCCGTTAACTCCAAGTGAGGGAGACTATCCTAGGTAATCTGAGTGAACACGATTCAATCCACTGAGAGGCCTTAAGAGCAGAGCCGAGGCTTCCCTGAAGAAGTTCCCAGGGGACCATGGCTCCCCTCCTGCCCAAGAGTCTCCAGGCTGCCCCTCCCAGTGGTCCGCCCTGTGGGTTTCAGACCCGCCCAGCTAGCCTTGACAGCTGCCTTACCCATTACCTTGCAGTAATTTTCTTTATATCCGTCTCCTACTAATTCTGTTTCTCTGGTTGAACCCTGACTGATACAGGCAGACTTCCAGTTATCCATGTAGCTGCATAACAAACTTCTACAGAAGTATGAGGCTGAAACCACAACTAGTTCATTCAGTTTGCGGATTCTGTGAGTCAAGAAGTTGGAAAGGGCACAGCAGGGATTTCTCTCTCTCTGACATCTAGGGCCTCTGCTAGGTTGACTTGGATGGTTGGGATGATTCAATCAGTTGATGGGATCCAACTGCCAGGGCTGGGCACTCAATACCGTGATGACTTCCTCACATGCCTAGCTGGCTCCTGGGCTAGGATGGAGGAAGGCTGACCTCAGCAGGATTGCTGATTGTGACGCCTCCGTGTGACCTATTCCGCATGGCAGTCTTGGAGATCAAACTGCTCAAAGCTCCAATAGGCAGCGTCCTCAGATGACAAGGCAGAAGCTGCACGGCCTTTGATAGCCCCACCTCAGAAGTCACAAAGCAGTACTCCTGCAGAACTTATTCCTTGAAATAGTCACAGGCCCAACCAGGTTCAAGGAAAAAGTGACATAGACCCAATCTCTCAATGGGAGAAAGTTGAAGAATTAGTAGCCAGAGCCCAAGTCCCAGCACAAAGGTCAAGACTCTGTGCCCCAAATTAGGCTCCAGCCCCACAGCAGCCCCTGAGTGGTCATACCTTTTGTCTGTCTCAGCTCATCCATAAACCCGAGAGACTGGATTTCCGAAATGGGTGGGTGGAGACCAAATCTCCCGCCTGTGCCTGCTCTGCCCAGGGCCAGCAGCAAAGACATCTGCATTTCCTTGTTTGTTCTTGGGTGACCCTCACGTCCACCTAGAACAAAGGCATCACCTGAGCCTGGCGAAGTCCTACTTAACACCATGTCACATTTAAAAAAAAATGCTGTCAGATGAATGAATGGATGCATGCATGAATAAGAGACAACTAGTAAAGATAAGCACGTAAGGAAACGTACTTTATTCACCCATGACTCAGGTTATAGGCTTTGTCTCCCTCACACACCATTTCTACTTTCCAGGAAAGGCAGGGAAACGAATGCACGAGGCAACCCTGCACACACTTCATCTTCTTTTCTCTTGCTTTCTAGGAGTCAAATTTCCTGGATTTGAATCCCGGCAGGGCCATTGACTGACTGTGAGGCCCTGAGCAACTTAATTGACCGAAGTTTCTGTGTCTGTGAAATAGAAATCATCACAGCACCTACCCCAGGGTGGTGTGAGGATTGTGGGAGGTCATACATGTGACATGCTTAGAACTGTGCTTGGGACACCATTCAAGCTGAGTGTTAGCTATTATTGTCCTCGTCATTATTTCTATTCAGACTGCTATTACTCTTGTTCACCATAGCTCTCTTTCATTGAGGATCAAAGTTAGCCATCGAAGCAATTCTCATTTCAGTTGAGGCAGAAAATGGGTCTGGGGAGGCAGACATGATGTTTCAAATGCTTAACAACTGGCACAAGGCACTATGGATACTGTGGCCACGGAAGGTGGCTTCGGCCTCGGGGGCTGCTGTGTCATGGTCTGCAGGCCAGGGTGTGAGCACCAGTACCAGGTATCCCACCTTCTCACCAGGTCCGGTCCTGCTTTGACCAGAGGTTCAGGATCTGAGGCATAGGAGCTGTGACAGGCTGGTGGGCTAGTGGATATCGAGGAGAGCCTCGGGTATGGCCTGGGTGGTAGAGAGAGGGGAGGTACCGGGGACATTCGGGATAGCGGCTATTTTCCTACTCTTATGGAAATATGTCGACATTCTAGCAACAGGTACGATCATCCCAGTGTGTGTCTGCTGACCTCGAGCCCAATGGGGACAAATGAACCAAACATTGAAAGTACCCCCGCCCCTATCACCACCTCTACCTGCGTATACTTCCTTGACAAGCAACCAGATTGTTAATGCTCGTTTATCTGAAATCAATTCAGCTCAGTTTCCAAGAGTGGGGTTTGGGCAGGACCCCTGGGGGCCTCATATTCTCATGCCTGCTTCTCGTCTTCCAGGACCTATGGAACCAATGCTGGCCCAGGGCCTGGCTGTGGGGCCAGCTCTGGGTGCTGACACATGAATTAAACCCTTGAGGGTCCCTGGGTACCCAGGTACTCCTTGTTATGTAGTCAGCAGCAGAACACGTAAATAAATTGTAATATAATCACATAATGGAATACCTTGGAGAAATAATAATAAACAAAATACACGATTCACCCAACCAGGTATCTCTTTGTGTCACGTTAAAAGAAGCCAGACTCAAGACCACTCTTATACGAGGAATACGCATTTTTCTTCCCTCTTTTTCTTGTCTCCCCTTCCCCTTCTCCACCTTCTCATTCTTTTGCCCCTCCTCCTCCACTTTCTTTGTCTCCTTTCCATTCCTCTCACTGGCTGGCCCTGAGTAGCATTTGGATGCTCCGGGGGATTCTGTGCAGAACACATAGAGGCCCTGCTGTGACTCAGCAGACAGCAGGGCCTCGAACAATGTCTTTTTGTTCAATGTCATTTCATTATAACATTAATGAGAAAAAACAATTGATACCAGGCCAGGCCACTGTCTGTGTGGGGCTTGCACCTTCTCCTCATATCTGCCTGGTTTTATTTAAATATATGTTTAGCTCACATTTATTTCAATGTTTACTATTAGATATGTTTTGGGTCTTGATTTAGAAGTTCAGAGATGTTCTGTGACCAGAAATATGCCGTGGGAACGTAACTCAGTTCTACTTCAATTAACTTCTGGTAAAATTGGTTTTGTTATACATCATTTTGCTCAAAGTCGCAGTTTCCAAGAACTTATGGAGGGCATTAAGTGAGGACTTACTGTATTACTGGTGTGAAGCCCCAGACCAAAGTCATAAATGTGGGTCCGACCAAGTCATACCCCTGCTTAATGCTTTCTAATGGCAACCACTGTACTTGGAATAAACTTCAGACTCTACCACGACTTAAAATAAGGGCAGATGATAGCCTGTGGGCTAACTTCTGCTTGCCATGTGGTTTTGTCCATAAAGTTTTATTAGAACACATATTTAGCCCAATCCTCACATATCGTCTATGGCTGCTTTTAGCTGCAACCATATGGTCCGCAGAGCCTACAGTGTTTATTATCTGGTCCTTTACAGAAAGACTTTGAAATCCCTAATGAGAAGGTCCCATGCCATCTGGCCCCTTCCCATGACCAGCGTCCTTTCCAGGTTCCCTCTCCCTCTCAGGCGCTGCAGCCACGCACCATGCTCCCTCCCCATCGGGGCTAAGCACCTGCTCTTTCTTTGCTCAGAATGGTCCTCCGGTACTTCACAAAGCTGGTCCCTTCACATCACTCCACTCTCGACCTTAATGTCGCCAAGGCCTCCCCTGGCCACACAATCTTCCACCTCACACTTCAGAAATCAACTTAATTGATCCCTTCCAAAGATGTTTTGTTTACTTGAATACCAACCACCTTCCCCAGTGAGAATGTAAACACCGTCACGGCCAGGACTTGATCCATCTTGCTCACTGGTAGATCCTCAGCACCCAGTGCCACGACCCATGATAGGGGCTCGGTAAATATTAATTGAATAATTGAATGAAGGGATGAACCTTTTATAGTAGACAATGCTCTACAGCGAAGACCTGGTGTAATGGGATGTATTACATGCAACACTTTCACTATTCAATGATCTTCTGCTATGCAATTTAATTCTCTTTAACAGCCTGTGCAATATGTGGTAAAATGCCCATTTTAAAGATGAGGAAACTGAATGAACTTACTCACAGTCACGCAGATAGTGAGAGCAACATGAGACCTGTCCGACTTCAGTGCTTAGACCTTTCCCGGTTGCCTGGCTCTCGAACCCAACTCAGATGGCGTTAGCTCTTGCTAATATTTGAAAGGCTCTATCATGCCCAAAACTTCTTTCTGTGAGACGTAGCCTCAGAAGGGCATAGACCCCAGCTGGAAAAGAATACCTTACCAAGTGAGTCCAGGCTGCACATATGCTATTGATCTGCTACTCTCATTCATTTTTTTAAAGTCCAAATAAAAATGAAACCCAGCAGTCAATCTGAATTAATTAGCTTTTCTGGCAGCTGCCATATGAGAATTAGGAATTATCCCGAGCCAGTAAATGCTAACTGATTCTTTTTTTGTAGTGTCAGATTGAATTAAAAGAAATGTTATGGGTAAAATTAAGTGCTACGCCTTTCTTATTGCTTTCGTTGCCCAAAGATAAATGCTTTTCATGATGATAAATACACCATAAATTCTCGTAACAACAACCGAAATTTAAATAAATAGGCTGTATAACCCCATGTGACTGTAATTTTCCTTTTATAGTCAGCTTATTTACTTGAAGAGAATATCTGGTCCCTGACTTTGAGGGATTTTACATTGAGGCTTAGCCCAGACTTCATAAGGAAAGCCCCGGGCTAGCCACCTGTCTGTATCTTCGATTGTCTTCTCTTGATTAAGAGATTACAAAATTCCAAAGTCCTTGGTCCAGAAAGTTAGAATGGGCACAGAGAGAAATGAGAGGGCAGCAAGAAACACTCTGGCCAAAAGTCCGGAGCCCTGGGCTCAGGCCCCACACTTTGACGTTGGCCAAGTCGATTCATTTCATTATTTCCCAATTTTCTCATCTGTTAAATGAGGGTATTAATAACTGCCCTGCATACATCATAAAGTTGTTTTACCCATATCTGATATATTAGGCGTAAAATACTTCAAAAAGGACAAAACTTATTTCTTGGGTTGATTCTTGGCATCACAATAAGCTTTGCCAGGTTCCAAAGGTCACTTTAAATACCTGATTCACAAATTACACTGACAGCAGTGATGCAGAAACCACCAGGCATTGGCATTTATAAATCAAATGCTACCTGCATTAAGTTAAAGGTCAAGTTGAACCAACATACACATTTTTAGATATGTAGCGGCATGTTAATTTGGAAGTTTTGACTGAGGCACCATAATATAATGACTGAAACCACGAAGATCCAATCTACAAATTCAGTGCCATCCCTATGAAAATTCCAATGCCATTTTTCATATAGATAGAAAAACAGTACTGAAATTCATATGTAACCACAAGAAACTCCTCATAGCCAAAGGAATCTTGAGAAAGCAAAACAAATATCCTATCCTCTGATTTAAAAATTATTCCCAAACTACAATAATCAAAACAGTATGGTACTGACCTAAAAACAAACATATAGGAAAATGAAACAAAATAGAGAGCCCAGAAACAAATGCATGCATGTATTGTCAGCTGATCTTTGACAAGGGTACCAAGAACATATAATGGGGAAAGGATAATCTCTTTAATAAGTGATGTTGAGAAAACTGGATCTCTGCATGCAAAAGAGTTTGGACCACTATCTCATTCCACATACAAAATCAACACAACATGGATTCAAGACTTAAATGTAAGACCTGAAACTGTAAAACTGCTAGAAGAAAACATAGGAAGAAAGCTTCTCAGCATTGATCTGAGCAGTAATTTTTGAAATGACCCTAAAAGCACAGTCAACAAAAACAAAAGTAGACAAATAGGAGAGCATCAAACCAAAAAGGTCTGCATAGCGAAAGAAACGATCAACAGAGGGAAGCAACAACCTCTGTAATGGGAAGTAAGCCACACATCTGACAAGCAGCTATTATACAAAAGATGTAAGGAACACAAAGGATTTAAAGGCAAAACAACAACAAAACCAATCACTGAATTAAAAAATGCGCAAAGGACCTAAGTAAACATTTCTCTCATGAAGTTATACAAATGGCCAAAGGGCATGTGAAAAGGTGCTCAACCTCATTAATCATCAGGAAAATTCAAGTTAAAACCACAATGAGTGATTCCCTCATGCCTATCGTAAAATTTGTTAGCAAAACGGAAGTGAGCATGTGTTGGCGAGAATGTGGAGGAGAGGGAACATCTCTGCACTGTTGGTGGGAATGTAAATTGGCGCAGCCACCGTGGAAAATAGTTTGAAGGTTCGTTTAGCTCACATGCAGATCAGCTGGGGATTAGCTAGTCTAGGATGATCCTGCTTATGCCGATATAATCAGGTGTGGGGGCAGCAGATCAGTCCTGCTGACCTTGTCTGGGATCCCTCAGGAGTCTGGGGTGAATCGGCTGACTCGGTTTCTCGCCATGTGGCCTCTTTTCCCGCAGCAGCCTAGACGTGTGTTTGCTCACAAGACAGATGCCGGGGTCAAAGAGAGCGAGCGCAAGTGTATGAGGCCTTTTTAGGTCATAACAAATTACTGAATGATATGCAAAAATGCTTACAATGCTTTTAAAGCAAGAGGCTACATTAAATTATTCTACATTTTCTACATGTACATGTGCATTTTTTTAAAAAAATCAATCAAATAACCTGAAAGAAACTATGAAAATATTACCAATGTTTATCTCTGGAAATTGGTGGTAACATTTGTTTCCCTTTTCATTGAATTTTCTACAAAGAGCACACACTGCCTTCGTAGAAAAAGGCATTCACGTGTTTGTGAGGCTCAGCCACATGATTAGGCATCTACCTAGAATTAGAATTGCTGGGTGTGTGTCTGTTCAGCTTTAGCAGATGTTGCAAGTTTCCAAAGAAATATGCTCTAAATGTGGCATCTTTTTCTCCATCAATATTTTTGCATTAGAAGTCTAATCAAAATGCGTACTCCCACCAGCTGTGCATGAGAATGGCTGTTGCTCCATGTCCTTGTCAGCACTTGGTAGTATCAGCGTTGTTTATGTTAGCCATTCCAGTGGTATGTGATGGCATCACATTGGGCACTACTAACCTTATGCCTGGCAAGAGGGGCTCCTGCTCTGTGTCCCACGTTTCAGAGAGCGCACATTTCTTTCTAATTCTGTCCAAGCCTCAGGGAACCATCTTTTCACATTCCTGCTCTCCATCCTCAACAAAATGCAGCTATGTCCGTATATTATGTGGGGGGATGGGTTGTGCCACTGCCAACATCAGAAACCAACACTGCTTTGGGAGGCAGGAGGGTTAAAACGGAGGATGCACTTAGCAAGAGAAAACACAAATTAATTAACTTGTTGAATCCAGCCTCTCCAGTAGCAGGGCTGCAGTAGATTCTTGTAGAGTGGAGCTCCGTTTCCCAGTCGTACTGGGCATCCACTTGCTTTTCCTCGTGCTCTAATCGGTGGTGTTATTGCTGCACACGAATCGGTGCAGCGTCCACAGCATTGCACACTGCAACGGAACCACTTTTTCCGTTTGTAATAGTATTTGTATTAACCACACAATAACCCACTTAAATCTGCATGTAACACGAGAGTCTAGATCGGGGCTTCTCACTCTTGGCATTGTTGACCTTTTGGGTCAGATCATTTTTGTTGCAAGTGTCTGTCCTGTGTGGTAGCATTCCTGGCATCTAACAGATGCCAGTTATGGGAATCAAAAGTATTTCCAGACATGGCCAAGTGTTTTGGGGGCAAAATTACCCCCAGTGGAGAACCACCGGTCTAGACATAATATGCATGATGCGGAATGCTCTTTCTTTATGTGAGCAACTAGATGGACATTAAATATTGGAATGATGAACATTCAATGTATAAAAATACTTAGTAATTAAAATTTCTTGGCTTTGATTAAAAATAATTTTTATTTAGAATTTTGAGATTCAAATCATAATTTTCTTTTAATTTTATTAGATATTCTTTTAATTTTAATAGATAATTTTGAAACTTTGAGAAGAAAATGTTTTGAAAACATACCTAAAAATAACTTTAATTTTAATTTTTATTTTTGTTTTCATGTTTTTGATAAAAACGTAATAAAATTATATATACCTTGAATATATTTCAATCTTTTAGATTACTGTCATTGAATAAAAATTAAGTGAAAACTTTCTCACGATATAGTTAGTAATTTTGCTGAATGAAACAAGAAGAATAAATAACTTACGGAAGAAATATATGATCAATTGTGAATTATTATATCTTTATTTTACTACTCATCCAAACACTGATCCATTAACAGAACACAGAGATGTACAAATATTATTTAAATTTAATCATCTTTCACAGCTAATGACTTCAGTCATATAAAACTATAGTTTATTCATACTCTCAATGTTGTCATGAATGGCTGTTAGTTTTTAATAGTTTTGCTAGCTTGAGGCTATATGTTAAATATATTCAACATTTAAATATTGAAATATATAGTACATGGGCCATCAATTCTCTCTCACCCCAAACCACACGATGGCAAGAAACAGGCTCTTCTTGTGGTCTTAATTTGCATTTTTCTGGTTACTAGTAAGTTTGAGCTATTTTTATGTGTTTATTGGACATTTGGATGTCCTTTTCATGACATGTGTGATCAGAACTTTTACACATTTTCCCGTTGGTTATCTGCCTTTTCTCTACTGGCGTGTAGGCTTTCCTCATGTGTTCTGGAAATGAGCCTTTCCCAGATCATGTCTTACACATACACTTTCCCACTCTGCGGCTTGAACTGTATTCTTTTAAAGTATCATCTGGAGTACTGATGTTCTTAATTTTCATGTAATCCTCTTTATCAACCCTTTCCTTCATTGCCAGGATTCTTGAGAAATCTGTTCCTCACTTCAAGGTCACAATGATCTTCCTTGTTATCTTTTAGAAGTTTCATTGCTTTGCTGTTCCACGTAAATTCACAATCCACCTGGAACTGACTTCTGTGTCTGGCATGCAATGGATTGTCAAAGCTTCATCTTTGAACATAAGAAACCCAGAGGGATCTACAGATAAATTATTAGAAACAGTAGGGGCCTTAGTGAAGCTGCCAAGGTCAATATACAGAAAGTCAAGAGTGTTTCTGTGTCCTAAAAAAAATTAGTGCAATTTAAAAAAATCATTTATAATAACGTCAAAAATATCAAATACCTACGAATAAATCTAATGAAAGTTCAAAAGGTTCCTAAATAGAAAACTGTATAGCATGATTGAGAGACATTACAGAAACCAAGTAAATGGGAGAGGGAGCTAGACCATATTTACAAACGGCTGTCTGAAGGGCCTCGATGTTTCTTCCATCCAAACTGCCTCTTCATTGCTACACAGACATTGCTCCCAAGGGCTATGACACCCAGGGCTATGCCCCTGCCCCGGCCCTTCCTCTCCATGCTTCCTCTTCCACCTTCTCGGTTTTCCTCTCCACTCCTTTTAATCCTTCCAACTGGAAGAAATTAATGCTGGCCCAGAGGAGCAGTGGTCACCAAGGCCACTTTGGAACAGAGTCCTCAATGCTCTTAGAGGGTGTAGGACCAAGGGAGCAGTCAGGGGTAAGTAACAGGGAATGGTGCGGCCTGTGGCAAACTCATGGAGAACACACCTACCCAAATCTAAAAAAAAATTAAAAAACGTTTTTACCAAACAAGTATTTGTAAACTAGACTGAGCCCATTAGCCGTTTAGTTTGCAGACCTTGATTTAGAGCAGTGGTTTTCAATCTTGTCTACACATTGGTATTACCTAGGAAGCTATTAGAAACACCGTTGCACCTCTAAGGTTCTGATGTAGTTGATCCTCAGGATTTTTAAAAAATCTCTTCAGGTGAGTCTCATGTGGAGCTACCGCTGAGAACGCCTGGGTTAGCAGAAGGGCTGCTTCTGACCAGTCTTGCCCATCAGAATCTCCTGAAGAACTTTTCCCAGACAGAGTTTCTGACCCCGCACTGGGGCGTCTCATTGGCCAGGAAGGGGGCAGCACCTACACAAGTGCATTTTGTTTTTGAGTTAGAGGCTCAGCGTAAAATGGGGAGAGGATGAGAATCACATCATTTTTTCTTTTTTTTAATAAAAGAGTCGATATCTGTTTAGTGCTTTCAAAATCAGAGGAGTTGAAGCCAAGGAATTCTCCATCAACGAGTTATCCTGGAGTGAACGAACTATAAACGGGAGCCCCAAAGGCAGACGATAGTGGCCAAGTTTCCAGAACCAGGACAGAATTTGGGCTGGGAAGCAGGCCACGGAATGACTTTTCTCGGACGAAATAGTTGTAGGCAGATAAGGTGAGTGCTGACCTGGTTGGGCAAGAGGCAGCTTGAGATGGGGCAGGGACAGGGCACAGAAAGGAGTGGGGTTTCTGCATTTGAGAATGAGGACCTTGATGTCAATACAGAGGCTGAGAACTGGAGAGTGCCAGGATCCAAAAGACAGGCTTTTGATCACTAGCCAGTCGGCTTGGTTTCTGTGGGGGAGATGGGAGCCAGTTATGGCTGAATCGAGCACCTAATGTTTGGTTTGGCTTTCGCTTGTGTAGACAAGGCAGCTCAAACACGTCGGTGAGCCAACTGGCTGTCTCTCATTGCTCCGACAGAAACGAACCCTGACTCAGGACTTTCAGAAAAGCCACTGATGAGACATCATTTCTGCAGGTGCCTGGGCCTCCAGCTGGACACCACAAATTGGGCCTTTCCTTCCTCCCCTGTTGGGCTGATACTCAGGCTTCCAGAAACCAGCTCTACCCGCATCTCTCTCCTCTGCCAAAATCCTCCTGACTCCCCAGCTCCCTCACAGGCTTTCCAAGATTTTGGCTGTCCTACGGTTTCAGAATTTTTATACTTTTTCTCTTCCTACACTATTACTAAGCTACTCTTTTCATTTAAGTTGACTCACCTTTTTCACTCAGATAGACTTATTTTAAAGGAAGATTTAGTCATTACAGTAAGTCGAAAAAAGTGCTCACCATGCTGAAAATTCCCACTCACCTGCGTGTGTAGTTGGACAGGGCAAAACATATTCTACAGCTTTTTCTGAGAAGACTGGACTCCAAGAAGATTGGACGCTAGCTGCAGTGATAAGTTCACAATCTGAGAAGCTTCATACTGTAAAGCAGAGGACAGCAAACTGCCAGCTCATAGGCCAAATCTGGCCCAGTGCCTGTTTTTGTGAAGCATCTTATTGGGCCACAGCCATGCCCATTCATTTCTGTACTTTCTCTGGCTGCTTCTGTGCTGACAGCAGAGTTGAGCAGTTGGAGCAGAGACCCCATGGACCACAAAACATAAAGGATAACTCTTGAGCCCTTTTCAGGAAAAGATTGCTGATCCTGCTTGGAAAGTTTATTCCTCCCTCCTGTCGCGGGACATTTGGGTTCACGGGCAGCCGTTCAGGTGGTGTAAAAGGAATCTCCTTCCATCTCACGTTGTGGCTTAGATTGTATTCCCTCAGGGCCCCAGTAAGCTCAGAAAGCCCTGCTAGGAAGTGGGAAAGTGAGGCCCAGAGAAAAGGTAAATCCAGGATGTGTTAATGAGCTGTGAGCAGTAGGGCTCAGCCTGCTGGGAGCTTGGGAGATAGTAGCAGAGGCCCCGGTCATCCCCTGCCTCCCATCCACCATTGGTTGAGGGCCTGCCCCACAGGTAAAATGAGCAAGATCCTGTGGCCAGCGAGAGCCCTCAAGCCTGGACTAAGGAGCTGTGAATGGCTCCTACAAAGACAGTGAGTGCCGAGGGCATACAGTGAGATGCTATGCGGATCCATGATCTCCTAGGGCCTTTGGAGTCCCCCACTTCGGCTCCTGCATTTGGCCAGCTGACAGAGCTAGAGCAAGCAAATGACCTTCGTGGCCAGGACTGGAAGGGGCACACTGCCTGTTTCTCCCATTCCACCGGCCAGAACCTTCACTCTAACTGCAGGGAGCCTGGGAAGTGGAGTCAGCTTACCCAGGATGTGGAAAAGATCGATGAACTTCCAGCTACTCTTTGCCTCAGTAGCTTTCATTTAAACTTTGGTTTCAAAAAGCTATGGGAGTGACCTCCCAACTTTGTATTTCTGAGCTTGTCAAGCAACTTAATGTTTCTTAAATGACTGCCATGGGTTGGAGAAGTTGCATATGGAATACCTTTTATTAAGCCTTCCAGATGCCTCTGCGTCAGCTACAAGATGTGTTCAGTGAATTCTCTATGAGATGAGATGATTGAAGGATATTTGGTCGTGGCTGAGCGAGGCAGAGAACTCACCTACAGGAAGCTGGGCCCCCTAGCATGCAGTAACGATATCCAAGTGAGATGACATTATGGGGTGTCTGCTCTGTGCCAGGTACTTTGCTACCACACTGTCCCCTTTTAGCCACACCAGGACCTTACAATGGAGGTGCTTGTTACCAGTGCGTTTGTGGATAGCTTAGGCCATCTGATAGGTGAAGTGACTTGTCTACGGTCAAACAGTCATTCACCTGACTTGCACCCGAAACTGAAGGACTTCTGAACCCAACCCATGGCTTGTGGAATCCTAACAGGGACCTCACCTACACTTCACATGACCACGCAGCCCAGGTGGCTCTGCCACCTGCCCTGTACTCCCTCACCTCTCTCCTCTTCCTTCTCCTGTGAGGCGCCCCTCGATCTTAGCCCAGCGCCACCTCCGAGCCACTGGGCCACTTGCAGTCACCAGGTCCTACAGGGATTAGAGCTGCCAGCTTGGGGGTGGGGGAGGGGGGAGGATGGGGTGGGTCACTGTTTCTGTAGGGTCTATTGAGCTCAAGCATTGTCATCAGATCACCTATATCTGGAATGGCTTGGCCATTCACCTGGGTGGCCCAGGGCAGATGACTTAACACCGTTCCAGCTCAGTTTGCTCATCTATAAATTGTAAATGACACACATCTGCTCATCAGGTCATTGAGTGTTAGGTTCGATGGTGAAATGAAAACATTTAGCACAGAGTCTGCCCTCGGGGCCCTGTTATGTCCTTTGTGGGCCCTTCCTCCACAAAAATATGTTAAAAATTATCATCAACAATTGTGTTGCTGTAAAGATAACTACATTCATTTATCCATTAAAATATATTTTTTTAACCTAAAAGTTCATTTTTTTTTCTTCTGCTTTTAAAAGAAATTGAAACATGTTGTGGGTCCCTGAAAGTATCGTGAGCCCTAGCACTTTGCCTGCCATACCTACTACAGAAGGTGGCCCTGCTTGGCACATAGTCTGTGCTGGGAGTTAGACCAGGCTGCCCACAGGCAAGGCTAGTGTGTAAATTCAGGGTGTGTGTGTGTGTGTGTGTGTGTGTGTGTGTGTGTGAGCTGTAACTCCTCAGCCATCTCTCACAGTGATGAGGGGTCCAGAGCCCTCACAGAGTCACCTGTCGGACAGCTAGGCTGGCCCTCACAGCTCTCCTTGGGCAGAGCTTCATCTGCATTTGGACTGTGCCTCTGCACCTGGGCGGCACTGGCCAATGGTATGACGAGTGGCTGTGTGTGGTGCCTGTACCCACCGTCGTCGCATCAGCATTCTCTCTATGGGGAGCAATCTCTCTTAGATCTGTTTTAGGAAAGGCAGGTTTGCCGTGGTGTCCTGGTTCTCAGTGTTGACCTGAAAGTCTGAACTGTGTCTCCCTCTTGGCTTTGGCTATCAGGAAGCTCACAGCTGTTATCCCTCTGGGACCTAAGTGGCAGGCATTTCTGTGGGGAACTCTTGTGTCTGCCTTTGTTCTTTTTGCTACCACCCTTCTTCTCTCTATTTGTCTCAGCTTTTTTTGTGTGACTCCAGAAATTTATGATGAGAACACAAATAATAGATTGCAGCAGTTTTAGAAAAATAATTTTTAATTGAAAAAAATCAGTATTTTTTCATAATTATGAAAATCATATGTTCCAAATTACAAAAAACTTTGACAATGGAGGATAGAAATATAAAGGTAAAACCAAAAATTACCCGTAACCCCACAGGCCAAAGAGCTGAAAACATTTTCATGATTTTCTTCTAGACATGTTATTGCAATCATAAGATATAGAAACACTCGGAAATTTTCCAGTTACATATCCCACATTACTTAATGTTTTAAACATAATTTAAGCAAGTCACTGTACAAATGTGTCATACACTAGTTATTTTTGCCTCGGTCACTTCTTCTGACCCTGAATCTTTTCTAACATGAACAACATCATGAGGCATATAGACACTTCCCTGTTGCTTCTGTTTGAGCTCCTGGTCTGGAGGTGTGAGCGTTTGGGAGGGATTTCCTTCTGCTATTTATTTGACTTTCTGATGGCGAGATTTGGGGAGCTGCTTCAACTCCTTTGCCAGGAGAGGCACAGGGTGAGTGAATAAAGGAATGGTTAAAATAAACTATTGAACAAATAAATCAAAGGATGTTACACTCCTGTCCAGGACCCTAGGAATCCTTCTTGGCTTCACCCATTCCTGCAACAAGTCATCTCCACATGCTGTCAGTTTCGCCTCTGGATTCCTCGCTCTCAAATATCATCTTTTGCCATTTCTCCTCAAGTGATGACTGATTCAATAATATTACAGGTATGTTTCAGGCTTCCAGGTCTTTACCCTTACACTCTCTTCTACCTGAGTATCTTTCTCTTTCTTGACCATCTGACAATCTCCTATTCATCCTTCAAAACCTTGCTTTGACACCTCTATTCTCCATGAACCCTTAACCCCAGCGAGGATGTCAACCCCTATTGGCTTTTATAATCCTCTTTTGCAGATCTCTTCTGGGTGGTCAGGCTGCGGGTTCCTTGGGCATCCCAGTTGGGAGGCAATAGAGTACAGTGGTTAAGAGTCTGACTACCCAGATTCAAATCCTGATTCTACTTCTTCATCTGGAAAATGGGTAGTAATTCTATGTGCTGAGGATGAGCTAACACATAAAGGGCACAGTCCATGACAAGTAAGCCCTCACCATGGTTAGTTCTTCTCATCTTAAAAGTAAATCTGTCAGGAAAACCAGAGTGCAAATTTGATGATAATTTGGTTTTCAGTTTGGCTTTCTTTTTTTCTTTAAATATTCTTAACATTAACATAAAGATTGATTTCTTATGACTCAAAGAATGACTTATGAATCAATTCCTGATGAGCAAGTCCATAGTTTATGGTTTCCAGGTTATTCTAGACAGACCTGTTTGGCTATGGGAGAAGCAAGAGGGCTAAGGCCAGTAGAGAGAGCTGAGTAGGTTCTGCCTCTTGGGGGTGGGTGCTTTGGAAATGTCCTTATCAAACCCTCAGATTTTGGTACTTCTCAAACTGAATAAAAAACACCGAGAACTTCCCTACAACAGCAGTTGGCTGTGCGCTGGGCTGCCATATTCCCAAGGGGCTAGAAGTGAAGGTTGTGAAGTAGCACATGTACCTTGGAGCGAGACAGACCCAAGTTCAAATCCAAGCTCTGCACTTACATCCTGTGTGTCCATGGGAAAGTTGCTTTACCTCTCTGAGTTTCCTTGTTTGTGATGATAGTTCCCCCCTCCCAGGGGTTCTGTGAGGAGGACATGCCAGATGGAAAAGTATCCAGCACACTGAGGTTGAACATAAAGGTTACTTCTTTCCCCAGTGAGCTTGAGGGAGAAGAAAGTATAAGTCTATTTTTTTTTTATTTCTCAATTTCAGGCAATAATAATAGCAACAATAGTACGCCTTTCCTAGATACGCAGCATATATTTTGTATCAGGCTCTTCCTCCTCCGAGAAATCTTCCCTGATGCTACCAGACCGGCAAGGCCTGGGCATCTGTGGTAGTCACTTGCTGCATTCACAGAACTTTTCCAGTTCTCCCTCTAGGCACATGGTAGGTTTCCAGTACCCCATCTGCCTCCAGTTGGGTGTGACCGCGTGACTCACTTCGGCCGATGAAGTGTGAGTGGCAGTGAGTGATGTGTGTCCTGTCGGGGTGGAAGCTTGAGGAACCAGTACGTGTTCACTCTTCTCTCCTTTCAGGCAACCAGCAGTGGGTGGAGGCTCCATTCAGTGAGGAGCATGAGCACAAGTGACAAACCTTTGCTGCTTAACACCTCTGAGGTTATTGGTTACTGGAGCATAACCCAACCCAACCTGACTGATCCAGCAGCTCCATCGTATAACAACCCCCACAGGCCACAGGCAGCTCAAGGTAGAGGTATCTCATTCACGTTGGACCCACGGCACCTCACCCTGTACCTGGCATACTTGGTACTCAGGGGGGAAAAAAGCCCATGTCCCCTGTTCCTGTTTCCTTTGGTCTGGAATTCAGTGGCTTGGACCTGGAATCCCAGAGGGCTAAGGCAGGTCATCCCCTACCCTCCCTCACCTCCCAGCCTCCTTTGAGCGGACCCATTTCAGTGATCATAGTAACCTGTAGATCTATCACCTCCTCCAAATGTTTGTTCTGACAGGCAGTTGAGTCTATTTCTTTGGCTTCCACCTGCTCTTGTTGCTTGTTTTATTATTGTTGTTTTTTAACACTGCAACCAGACCTACGGATACAAATATCAGCCAGTGATTGCCATATGCTCACATGTTAACCCTTTTAATCGTCAGATTGCTTAAGCTCCTTGTCCTTCAATTCAATTTCCTCATCTGTAAAACAGGGATGGGACTAGCTATTCCCAACATTCATTCTTCATGTCTTCATTTCTAATACACCTTCCACCCCTCCCACCACCATCACCAATTTTCAGCTGCACGCGTGGCTACCGGGGTAACGAGTCCATTTTCCAGTACGCTTCTTTGAAGTTCTGGACAATGGGATATAAGCAGAAATGTCATATTTAACTTCTGGGGTGAGTCCCAAGAAAGCAAGTGTTCCCTTTTTCAACTATTCCTCTTTCCTTCTAGCTGAGATATGGATGTGACACCTGGTTCTTGGGCAGCCACCATGTGCTAGGAGGAAGACACTAGCTACTGAGGATGGCAGAGCAAAAGTACACCATCAAAACGTATACCAGGCTAGAGCTCCTTTCCTTTGGACATCATTTACCAAGCAGAGGATGTAACCACTATCCCACTTAAACTTCTGATACTTGATCAGGAGCATTGATATTACCTGGGAATTTGTTAGAAATGCAGAACCTCAGCCCTCACTGCAGACCTTCTGAATCAGAGTCTACATTTTAGCAAGATCCCCAGGTGATGTGCATGCAGAATAAAGTTTGAGAAGCCCTGGCTTGAGCTACTGTTATCTGAGAAGTGCCTGTCACTTCAGTCCTAACGGGAGCACCACTCACTACACACCTGGGAGGATTAAATGAGATCATTAGATAAAGCACCTAACACAGGACTCTGCCCAGCATGGGGGCTAGAGTTATTGGGTTACACTGCCTTGGGGAGGGGTTTCCGTGAGAGAGCATAGATTGAAGGCAACATCTACCCCAAGAAGCCCAAGGACAACCCCTAACTCTATAAAATCTTGGAGACAGGGCAGAGAGAGTGCAGTGTTTGCTGAGTAACAATTTGAGATATTTTGCATAAGCCATTAATCTGAAATCAGGAATGGACCTCACAGTTTGATGACCCCATATGATGCAGGCTTAGGGGCTAGAAGGGGAAGGAACTCTCAGAATGCTGATGCCAGAGCCTTCAGGGTGGGGGTGGCACATGAGGGGCACAAAGGACCCCTTCATACCATGTGCTCACTCGAGAACAGCCACGTCCTGCTTTCTCAGGCCAGCACCCTGGCTACAGGGGGAAAAGCCTCATGGATGGCGACTGGTTCTGTGGCTGTACTTATCCCCAATTTTCCAGCCGGTCAAGCTTCATCTCTTCTGTTATGTGATTGATGGAGCTCTCTGCAGTGCCCCTCATTACCGTCTGAAGGACACAGTGGCCTAGTTTTTGTGGGGATGCAGGAAGCCTGCTAACGCAGGGACTGCAGCCAGCCGTGTGTGGGGGTTGGGGAAGGATGGAATTCCTCTGGTCCAGGAGGTGATGGAGGTGGCCCTGAGGCGAGAGGACCTGCAAAATACCCACTCTCAGGGGACGCAGAGTTCCTGAAACGAAAGGGGGACAGCCACCGTGCCTGCATTTCTTCAGGGCGTGCTGCCCACCAGCCCATCTGGCCAGGACCTCACCAGACCCAGACAGCCTTGGGTTTGGGTGGGAGCAGCTGCTGGGAGGTCCATTCAAATGGCCGGCCCTAGCTCAGGGGGCCACATGCGTGTGTGTGTGAGAGAGAGCACATGTTTATCCTTCTGTCTGACTCCACCACCCCTACCTCCATCTCAGCAACTTCCCCTAATGCCCGGCAGCAGAATCACACAGCAACTGAGAGGTCTCTGGAGCTAGATTACCTGGGTTGCTCGAAACCCAGCTCTTCCATTTACCAGCTGTTCAATCATGGACAACGCACTTCCTTCCTGTGCTACGGTGTTTTTCTCTATAAAATGGGGTCATAGGGTCATTGTGAGACTCCAGCAAGGAGCAGTCCTCACAGTGAGCCCTCAATTAATCAGAGTTGCTTGTAGTAATATCCTCGAGCCTGGAGGGCCACTGCTCCCCTCACCCAGCCGGTCAGGGTCCTACAGACCTGAGGCTTCCATAGACCCTCAGGAGGACGGACACACCAAGTGCAGCCGGTGGATGGCCCAGCTCGGACCACCTGCGGAGCAGAAACGTACCCCACGCTTCACGCTTTGAATAATTCATCAGGAATTCCCGCCCCTTAAATCCTTCCAGTTACAAACAAAAGGAGATTCTGTCATCCCTTCATTAACTTTCCCCATTACCTGGGTTCTTGTTAAAGGTTCCTTGGGACTGAGTCACACACTCTCAAGCGACAGACCGACTCGAGGAAGCGGTTTGCAGAGCTGCCGCCCTTCGTGCCTTCCACCAGCCCCTCTCCTGCACCGGCGCTTTGCTCCTAATCTCTTTTTTATTACTGTTTCCTGCTTAAATCCATTGTGGCCGTGTGGGCGACTGACATTTAGCACTAACTGTCTACCTGTGAGGGACCACCCTGTCTTTTAAAAGCAGGAATTCTTTGGGCAGGCTTTTGCCCAGGGGGCAGAGAGGGTGAGGTGGAGTGGGGAAAGCACAGGGTCATGGGCTGGAGTTGGTTCCCCTGGCCCCCCAGCTGTCACCCCAGCCCCGAGCTGAGCCCTAGGACATCTGAGGGTGACCCCAGCTGTCACCCCAGCCCCGAGGTGAGCCCTGGAACATCTGAGGGTGAGCAGGAGAGGACGCTGGGTCTGCCAACCAGGATCCATCCTCCCCTCTCCCGCGGGGTCCTGGCTCCTCTGGAGCTGGCTGGTTTGAGTTGCCCCCGAAGCTCACTCAGAGACAAGGATTCAAGTGTAAATGGTTCATTTAGAAGATGGTCCCGGTAACACCGTAGCGGTGGGTGAGCGAGATGGGAAAGGGCAGGGACTGCTGTGGGCGGACCTGCCCGAGAGCCTGCTAGACACGCGCTAGGCCTGGGATGTTGATCTAGCGACTTCCTCTCCGTCGCTGGCCTGGCTGCTCTGGGCCCGGATTCCCCAGCACATCAGCTTGCGAAAAGCAGCCATCTGCAGTAGAAGTGACATCAGGGAGCTTTGAGCAGAACCTGACCAATCAGTGTGTCCAGGCCCCAGGCGACATGATGGGTGGTCCTCGTGGTCCTCGTGGTCCTCGTGGGAGGCCCAGGATTGGCCGGTGCTGCGGGTGGGGGGTGACCCACTTCTGTTCAGATTGCTGAGCTGGAGGGAAGGGCCTGGCCATTCTGCAACCGGGAGGGAAAAGGCTGCTTTTCGAGGAAGTCAGCATGGAAGAAATCAGAGCCTCAGAGCCAAGAGATCCTGATGGAAGTGTCCGAACACTAACGAAGTTCAAATGAATGGAAAATGACAATTTTTGTTTTTGAAAAAATTAATTAAAAAAATGTATGAATATTTTTATTATAAAATGTAAAATGTACATAACAAATTGATACCGCTGCAACCGTTTTTAAGTGCACAGTTCTGTGTCATAAAGCACATTCGCGTGATGGTGCAGCATTTTAAAAAGTTTTTGAATATTTATTCCTGGGAAGAGCGCAGCAACTGTAATCTGTTTTGGGGGATGGTTGGCGCATTTGTTTGCACTGTTGGGCCACAAACCAAAAAAGCGTCCTCTGGCCGAAGAGTTGGAAGGATCCGTGAACCCACAGCCCTCTGGACTGCATGGTGGCAGTTGGCACCCGCCTGCCTGCCCGTGCCAGCACCACCTGCCTCAGATTTGGAGAAAAACGCTTAATCCCCAGCAGGAGGGAAGAGCTCGGTGCTGGCGGTGGGGTTTCTCATTCCTCAGGGAAATAGCTCCTGTGGTCTCCCAGGTTTGAACCCGAGTGGCCCCAGGTTTATTTACACCCCTCATATTGAGGAGTGTCTTTTCCCCCCTCTTTCTAAGGGTAACAGCTATGGACAGACAGACAGACAGCCAGCACAGCCATGCCCTGATTGGGGCCATGACCCACATCGTCCGGCTCTGATTTCTCTGCCTTTACTCGAGGCTAACCGTGGGGACCCCAGGGTGCTGAAGTGGCAGAGCATGGCTTGATTTCCTCCCGTTCTGGCATTTCTTGTGACCCAGGCGCCCTCCCGCCCCTAAGCAGGACAGCTTCCTGGGTGTCAGGTTGTTCCTCTGGAGACGCACCGTGTGGTGGCTGTGGGCAGTTTTCAGTTGCTGCTGCTGCATGTGGCCTCAGCCATGTCACGTCCCAGGAGGAGACAGGACTGGCCCTGTGGCCTCGCTCTGTGATGGGGCGAGGGGCGTGCTCCTGCCCTAATTGTTAGGCCTTTAACAGAAAGTCTCAGAGCCCTTTCTGAGCAAGCATCCTGGGGTCAGGATCTGAGACTGGGTGAAAAGGTTATTAGCTCATGAAGCGCTGTGTGCTTTTGATCTTATCAGCAGTTCAAGGAGTCTGCAAACATGAGATGCCAGACGAGCCCTGATGATCAGCAGCACCCTGTGTAACCACAAAGGAGTTTTGTCTCGCCTGTGTTTTTCCTCCGTCAGTTTTGAGTCTTTCCCTCTCTTTTCTGTCTTTAGCTCAGTTTCTTCTTCTCTTCATGTTTGCATCACCCTCTGTGGCTAAGTACGTTTCTCTCTGTGTCTCCCTGTGTCTGTCTCTGTGTCTCACATGGGTGACTAAGGATGGCTGCAACTGGGGACCACAGGGAAAACAACCCAGGCTGGTCTCTCTGAAGGGGAATGAGGGGTTTACTTCCCGGAGAGAAACCCGGGCAAACCTGCTGTCTACCCCTGTGCCTCACCTGCCCCACAGAGCCCTCGGAGGACGTCAGTCCTGGCTGCCCGTCCCTGCCCCCACAAGTCCCCATCGCAGGGCTGCTCACGGGCTACAAGCAAAGCAGCTCTATTCTCAGGCTGGGCCAGACCTAAAGGGGAAGAAAAATAGCACAAGACATATCAGTTTCAAGAGATGCTTAGGATTTTTGTGCAATCAATTAATAAATAAAATATCATACAGAACATTTGAGCAGTTTAGCTCGATCCCTAAATGTCTACATGGTCACGAAATGGTCTGAGAGATCTTACTGGGAAAACTTTAGATTTGGGGGTCACTTACGTTTGAGCAAAGGTGGACATCATGTTTACCTGTGCGTGTAGGGGCCATGGGGACTAGCACGCCCACCGGGGAGCAGCCGGCTTGCTCCAGAGGCTGAGGGGTCCCTGCGTGGCAGCTAAGGGGCTGAGGTCTGTTTTCAGCAAATCTGATTCATGACACCGCCTGCCCCGCCCCCAGTCACATTAGACTTGCAGGTTCAGACCTCTGTGTCAGCCCAGAGCTCCACGGGCTGGCCTCAGGACGATGACCGAGTGCTCGTCTGCTCTCCGGCCATGCCTCTGGTGGTCACAAAAGTAATGAGAGGAGAGGGAGGGCCTGAGCAGGTGACCGTGTGGGCAGATCACGGGCAGAACACCAGGGCTGCTGGGGTTTGGGAATGACTTTGTCCAGGAGGGGCAACTGAGCAGCAGAAGGCTTGGATGAAAAGTGAGGGAGAACTTCCCAAAGCCCAAAGCCCTGGGGTGGGAACGGGTGTGGGGTGTGTGCAGGAGGGAGGTGGAGTTCAGGCTGGGGTCTGGCAGATGCTTGAGCGATGGGTGACATGAGCAAAACAGAGTCTTACGTAAGAAGAGAAACCTGGCAGCCCTGGGGCAGGTGGACAGGGTCGGAGGCAAGACAGACAGACAGGAAACAGACTGTGAACTGGTGCTTCCACGAGCAAGGGCTGATCTAAGCAGATGCTACCCAACCCCAGTGACGGCAGCTTGGCCGTGCATCACATGCGCGTGCATGCCTGCGTGTGCGCCCGTGTGCGTGTGCGTGTGTGTCTGCGTGCGTGTGCATGTGCACGACTGTGTGTGCAGTGTCCAGCCATCTCTCACCAAATTCTCATCGAGTGGCCCCCTTCCTCTTTGCCCCTCAATAGCTAACCTCGCAGATGGCATGCTGAGCGACAGAGGACGTGCAGCAAAAAGTACGCCCTGTATGAAAGTCTAGAATGGGCGAAGCATTCCTTCCTCGTGATAGAAAGCAGATCAGTGGTGCCTCGGGGGCTGTGACGGGGTGACTGGCGGGGAAACAAGAGGGCTTGCTGGGGTGAGGGAAATAGTCTGTGTCTCAATGGGGTGAGACATCGGTACAATCTCAGTCAAAACTCACCGAGTCAGATCTTTAACATCTACTTTACTGCACTTCTAACTCGACAAGAAAACAATAGACTGGCTGCCAATCATGAAGTAGAAAGTAAACAGGGGAGAAGGAGGAGAGCAGATCGAGTAGGATGGGGCCTGGCTTCGTCAGGGCCCCTGAGGCATCTGCCAAACCTAAAATCTTACGAACACAGATGCCCTCGGCCGTGATGGCTGCCCAGAGCCAGGGGCACAGACCTGTGAGTAAGGTTCCTTAAAGCGTGCACCTCGGGTGCCTCCCTGGGTCACCCTGGCCCTGGTCTGGTGAGAGCCCTGTGGGCAGAGGCTGCCAGGTTTCAGGGTATTGTACATACACTAAAAGGTTTGGTCAGCTTGTCTCCTTGTCCACAGGGTAAGCCCTAAGTCCTGTTTTTAATGTTTGCAGCTGATGCCTCAATTTGCAAGTCCCAGAGTGGACCAGCTTACCACCTCGTCTTAAGAGTTTTGTCCTCCGAGTGCTTCAGTGGACAGCAGGGACGATGACCATTTAGAGAGCTTTACATAAATTATCTCCTTTAATTTCTACAAACTATCCTAGAAAAGGGTCTTGTCATCCTATTTTCCGGAGGAAGAAACTGAGGTCCCACAGGGGTCCCAGGACTTTTACTCCAACTGTGCTGTTGGTGGGCCTGTACCCCTCGGACCCACCACCCCTGGCCTGAGGGCAGAGCTTGTGGCTTGAGTTTCTCCTTGAGTGGGAATATTTACTGGATCACATCCCCGACAGCAAAACCCCATCGGCCCCAGCAGGCAGGGGCAGTTCTGGAACAGCAAGTGGGGCTGCCCGCGTTTCCCTGCTCAGGCAGACTGAGTCGATGAAGCAGACTCGTTCAGAAAGAAAGCATTAGCCCCAGTGAATCTGATTAAGTGGCTGTGTCTGGAATGGAGCGAGCAGCTTCTGGCTGTCACTGCGAAGTTCACTAGTCGACAGTTGACAGAGATGATCTCATCAGAAGAGGCTGCGGCCTTTACAGGTGCTGCTCCCGGGAGCCCAGAGAGGAGAGATGGTGGTGTCTGCTGGAGGAGATGGAGGCAGCGGCGTGTGGAAAAGAATCTTGGGGTGGGAGCTCCTGAGCCAGGCTCCTCACCAGGCAGCTTGTCCCCGAGCGTCTAGGAGTCCAGTGAAACTCACAGTTGGCCATGAGGGGAGGAGGGAACTGGGGTGGGAAAAGGGGGGCGGCTAAGGCAGCAAGTGGCTGAGGACAGAGACCCCACTTCTGCTACCAACTAGCCCCCTTCAGTACCACGTCCAGGAGAGCGACAGGCGGAAACTACGCCAAGGCCAAGGGGAAGTTGTATCTCATGTGAAATGGGTTTCTCAAGTGAACATCCCCGACACCCCACCTGCCACAGACTTTCACCTTATTCCATTCTCGTGGTGACCCCGGCAGATATGCGACTCCCATTTACTGATGAGAAACCGAGGCTCGGTGAGGGTAAGCGCCTCGGCCAAGCTCACTCCGCGGAGAATCGCATCCAGGGGTGTGCGACCTCAGAGCCGTGATCTTTGGGGAAAGTCTGCTTCGGTTCTCCTCTCTGCCCTGTTCGCAGGCACGAAACACGGCTGGGACTCCTGGCCGGTCCTCTGCTGGGATGCGTTAGTTAAAACCAATCGAAGGAGACTGGCATCAGGGAAGGTGGCATTCCTCAGATCATCCTGCTAGAGCTTCCCGCTCGAAGCACTTTGATTCCCGTCATTGTCAACGGTTTGAGGTGAAAATCACTCAAACACACGCCATTTGTTGTTGCCTAATTGAATGGCATCCGAAACCGAGCGATCATGTTTCAGTCTTTTCCGGAGGACCCTGGTGACCGTGATGAAAGTTACTCTGCTCAGGTAACGCAGATGTCCTCCTGAGCTCCTGAGGTGAACTGAACAGTTTACCCCGCACTCAGGGGCTCCCATTTCCAGCTTAGGGGATGGTTTCTGTCTCACTCCTACTATTATGGTATCAACCATAAGTCCAGCTGCTGTCAGAGTCCTCGCCACCCCTCCTGCAGTGCTGTGGATGAGGAGACGAGACGGCCAGACCTCTTAGGTGTGCGTAAAATATGCATTGAAATTCGGGGTGGCTGATGGGTCCTTGGCAGAGACTTTGTGCCATTTATAACACCTGGCATTGCTCCTCCATGTCTTTTTTGCTTTCTTCCCAGCTCTCAAGTTGTGTCACAGACATCTGTGTCGCTATGTGTATTGTATCCAGATCAGAGAAGGTCTACACCTGGTACTGAAGTGTTACAAGGAAAATCTATGGGCTGCTAGAAAAGGGCAGAAAAAATAAAGTCCATGCATCAAAGGCTATTTGGGAACCTGGACACAGATATAATTAGCAGCTTTTTTGCCCCAAACTGCAACAGCCAAATATCCTTCCGTGGAGGAGTAGTCAACAGGCTGTGGCATATCCAAACCACGGAGCACTGTGCAGCAGCAAAAAGGGAGCGACTTATTAATACGTGCCATTTGGGTGGGTGCCAGGAGCATTACGCTGAGTGAAAAAGCCAATCCCTAAAAGGTTACACACTAATTCCATTCAGATAACACCCCCAGATGAGGAGATGATGGCGGTGAAGGCCGACCACTGGAGGTTAGGCCTGGGGGAGGCTGTGAGTGCGGACGAGAAGCACGAGGGAGCTCCTCGTGGTGACGGAGCCATCCTGTGTCGTGGCTGTGGTGGTGGCTGCGTGAATTTATACACAGGCTAACATTTTACAGAACCGTACACGCCCCCCTCACCCCGCAACAAAAAAGTACGTGTCAAAAGGGATGAAATCTGAGTAGGGCCTGCACTTTTATTGATGGTAATAAAAAGCTCTGGTCTTGATAACTGCTCTCTGGTTAAGTGAGACGTTATCACTGGGGAAAGAAGCGCTGAGAGGTGCATAAGGACGTTCTGTCCACCACTTCTGCGACTTCTCCGTGAGTTTAACATTATTTCAAAATAAAAAGGCAGCGTTTTTAAAGCTTGTGTAAGAAAACCGGTAGAAACCGTCTCTGGATTATGTTGTGTTCTCAGTTATCTGCGTCATCTTTCCCGTCCGATCGTGAGTTTTCCACTTATGCACAGTGCTGCAATGTCACTTAGTATGCCCTAACGGCCCCTACAACCATTTCCCCCTAGTTCTCCTGTCCGGTTGATTATTATTATGATGATTATAAAAATAATTATTGCTCATCGTGACTTTGTTTGAACTCTCATTTACCCACATCAATGGCCCAGATTTACTACATCTAACAGGAGGCTAGAGTGGGGAGGGGTCCGGCAGGAATGGTGACACTGGACTATTTAAGAAAATATCTGCACTTTTTTCTCTCTCACTACAGCTTCTCCAGGGCCTAGGACAGCATCTGAGATGCTCAGTGCATATTTGTGGAATGCACGTGCGCGGGCCCAGAGGGAGGTGTCCAGGTGACCACAGGTTATGCCCGCGACCTTCTCTGGGATCCTGTGGACCACATCTGAGGAGGGACAAGGGGCAGGGAGGGTGCGGGGCAGGGATGCGGGAGGAGAGCAGGGCATTCACTGTATTGATGCAGCAAGTTTCACAGGCCTCTCCCCAGGCACCCCCGCTCCCGCTGACCGGCAGAACCCACTCTCTGTGGTCTTTGACTATAGATTCCTTTCTGTCTTTTTTAAAAAAACCTTCTCACAATGGAGTCTTCCAGCAGGTACTCCTCCAAGTCTGGCTTTGGGGCTCACGCCTATGTTTATGAGATTCATTCATGTTGTGTGTGTGCTGACGTAGCCAAGGAGCTTTCCCCTGTGACTCTTATCTGTCCACCTGCGGATGGACACCTGGGCCACTCCCGGCTCAGGGCGTTACAAACAAGGCTGTCGTGCACCCGAGTGTGCAAGTGTCTCTAGAGACGTGTGCTTCACTTTTATTGGGTGACTCCCTGGGAGTGTGAATGCTGGTAAGTGTGTGTTCAACTTTGTCCGCCAAACCTTTTCCAGAGTCGTCCCCACCAGAAACGATGAGAGTTCCAGTGCCTCCACCTCTTCGCTCTCCTCATCGGAGCCTGTTGTTGTTGGAAGACGATAGATTCCTTCACTGACCGATTGATTCCCCGTTTCCTTCTGCAGCCATTTTCACGCTGTCCCCGATTCCAGACTCTCGAGGGACAGAGGACAAAACCTGCACCCTGTGCTCAGGGTTCACAGGGAGATGCTGTGCAGTCCCCACTGCCCCTTTCCTCAGTGAGGAGAAAAGCCTGGGGCCCAGATCAGGGCGTTAACCTACCCAGGCTCCCCCAGGAAGAAGCAAGGCCAGGGTGGAGACGCAGATCTTTCTCACTTCCAACTCGGTCTCTTTCCTGACACCAGCAACATCTCTCTGCTCTGTCCTCCTTCCCTTCTTCGGTCCTCGCCTCTCTGCCTTTGCTTATGCTCTTGTCTCACAGCAGCAGGGCCAGTCCCCCTAGGTTCTCGCCTGGGACAGCCTGGCTGTTCTGAGGCGATTCCTTAAACCAACCTAAATTGGGCTTTGAATCCTAGATATTCTAGAAGACTTCGCCGCTAATACACACAATCCCAAAGTAGTGGGAAGGTCCTTGAAGTCCTCAGACTGCGGGGCTCTTGCTGTGGGGCCCCCAGGCACTCCCTGGAGTTGGGCTCTTGGAGGACACCCAGCACTAGCACCTTCCTGCCCCCCGGGACTCCCCCCCTTTCTCCCTGCTCAGGGCCTCACCTCCGCACACACTGCCTCCTCCGTCTGAAGCACCTCTCCCCAGAGACTGTCGAGTCAACGCCAAGTTTCAGCTCACAGCTTCGCTTCCTTGGGGGAGCTGCCTGCCGCCCCTCCCTCCCGGCCTCGGACCCATCGCGTCCCTCCACTCCTCTTGAGCCTGCCTTTCTCAGGCTCACACATTGTCTCACCTGGACTTGTCAGGGGGCGTGCATGGTGTCAGCAAGTTCCCCCGGAGTGTGGCTGGGGGACACACCATAGTCCACCATCTCTGGGCTCCTGGGAAAGGGTTCCTTTGGCCTGTCATATCCCTGTTGGATGGCAGTGAAGTCTGCACTCACATTCAGATGTGGTTTTGTGGCCCTTCCTCAGGCGGGGGGTGGCGGTGGGGTGGGGACAGGGCAGCATCTACTGGGCACTCACAATGAGCCAGGCCCTTTCCTTAGCTTAACCCATCTGCTCCTCACACATGTCCCAAGAAGCAGGCCATGCATGGCGTTTCCAGGTAAGAAAATGGAGACTCAGAGAGGCTGTGCAACTGCTTAAGGGCACACAGCTTGTGTGGCGAGGACTGCCCGAACCCAGATCCGCTGGCTGCCCAATCCCACCTTCCTGCCATCACACACCTTTCCCACGGAGAGACCCCTTGCTCGGGGTTCACAATAGTTGCACAAACTGCAGTGCATGGACCAAAATTGGTTGAACAATTTGAAAGTGGGTCTGTAAAGGAAAATCTGGGTTACTTGTTAAAATCTGATTTGTCTCTTCAAAGAAAAGGGCTTGCGTCCCAGTGTCACTGTGGGTCATATGTCATGAACTGAGTTCCAGGCAGCTATGAGGCTCTTTCCCAGATGTTTCTGAGAAAAGAGCACCAGGTTCAGAAGGTGTTTTGCAGACCTGTCAGAGCTGTGGGAACATCAGCGATGAGGAGGGTAGGCCAGACCTTTCCGTGGGGGTGGAGGAGGGCAGGAGAGAAGGGGTGACCTGTGGGGACCCCGGGAGGTCTCACGGCAGCGTGCTAATGGTGAATCAGCTTTGCCCCCTGGCTGGAACTTTGTCCAGAGTCAACTGCATTCGGAGAGAAGCACCTGCCCAGTCCCTCTTAGAAGGAGGCTTGGAAACCTGTGAGTTACAGCACCTGGGACATCCTTAATGGGGGCGATAGCCAAAAAAGTTTGAAAAAAGCACCTGATTTAATCTAATCTTCCTTTTCAGAGGGAGAAACCAAGTGTCAGAGGGGGCGAGGCGCTCTCTAGAAGTCTCCCAGATGAGCTGGGACCAGACCCTGCCTGAGCAGGAGGGGAAAAGCCGTGGGACCGGGGCAGGCTTATCGCCCTGGAGTGGGGCAGGGCTGAGCCCGGGCTGCAGATTCCCACCGGCTGCACAGCTCTGGGACGGCTCTGACATTTGCGCTCTGCTACAGGGACCTCCACCCACTGCTGGGGACAGGAAGGACAACTCCACCTGGCCTGCTGAAGTAGCTCCCGCCGGGGCCCTGCTCGGGCTCTGTGGTTAACGTCTCTGTGGCACACCGACTGACTTTCTCTGTACGCCTGAGTTTCTCTGAATTGTCTGAGGCCAGGATTCTGAGAAACCCAGCACACCTCGCCACTGCCCTCAGAGCCCTGGTGAACCACACGCACGCAAGAACACGCGCCCGTATTTCGCCACAGTGAGTTCGGGCCCAGGTGCTGATGCTGGCGATGGAAATGGAAACACACAGCGGCCGCTGCCATCATGCCGGCCTCAGTCCCACAGAGGGGCAGAGCCCCCCCATCGCTGGTGCAGGAGGTCACCGCAAATCTTGCTGGTTCAGCTGCAGGGGAGAGGGAAGCCCTGAGGTGGGGCGGCGCAGGCAGCTGCTTGCACTCACTGAGCGTGTGAGTCCAAGGCCTGTGCCTTCCCCATCACCTCTCTCCATAGGGGTGGATACTGTGAGTATGACAATAACAAATGTGGCAGTGAGGCCCAGTGCCTGGCATTGAATGGACTTGATTCTACTTGCAACACCCCTGAAAGGTGGCCAAGGCCGGCATTCTCCCTGCTCCCCCACCCCGCCCTCCACATTTGACAGATGAGGCTCTCAGAGCTTGTCACCCTTAAAGTCCCTTAACTGGCTGAGAGTGGATGGAGCCCTAGCACCTTAAGGGGTGAGTCGGGGAGGCAGGGCCAAGGGCGCTGGTGTCTGGTAGGCACTCAGACCTCCTCGGGATGAACTGAGTTTGTGTAGCAGTGACACTGGTCTTCCTCTCTCCCCCGTCTGCCACAGCTGGCTCAGGCTCTTTCCCTCGGGGGTGATGCTTGTGGGAATGGAAGCAAAGAATGACAAGGTTCAGGAAAAATCTAGGACAGGCTGGATCTCAAGACCACGGGAAAGTAGGGGGTCTCCCAGTATTCTGGGCCCCAAGCGTCCTCTGATCATCTCCTGCCTTCCCGCACCCTGCTCCAGGCTCATCACTCGAACCCCAGCGATCTGAACTCAGTCACTGCAAGAGAGACCGGGAAATGTGGTCCAGCTGTGCCCCTGCCCAGGGATCTGGGCTTCCTGAAGGGTCTCTGCCACATTATTCTCATCTGAAGTCATCGCCTTCATTAATTTATGAGGCAGTCATTGGATAAGTAGGCTTGCCTGTCTCCCTGAAGACAACGTTTCACCAGTCTTGTTCGCTGCATGACTCCAGCCCCTAGAACATAGTAAGCACACAATAAATATGGGTGAACGGATAGCTAAAGCCCAGAGCCCCTTTTCTAGGAAGGAAAATGCCAATCCTGGGCTCAGATGAAGGAGTTGAGAGGAAATGAGTCTTGCTAGCCGGGGCATCAGGGAAGGTCGTCTATTGCGGCATCACTACTCACCCCCAAACTTAGCGGCTTAAAACAGCAGGCATTTTGTTTGCTCGTGATTCTGTGACGTGGGAAGGGTTTGGCAGGTATACTTTGTCTCAGGGGAAGGGTAGACCTTGTCTCTGCTCCACACAATGTCACCTGGCGCCAAAGGACCCACTCCCAAGTCGGCCCGCTCTAAGTCGATGCTGTCTGGTGGTTTCGCCCGGGCCTCTCCGCAGAGCTGCTTGGGCTTCCTTGTGGCCTGGTGACCGGGTTCCAAGAGTGAGCACACCAAGGAACAAGAAACTGTCTGTCTTCGTAAGGTCTGGGTCCAGAAACTGGCATGTCCTCCTGTCCTGCATTCCGTACTAGTTCAGAAGTTACAGATCCCAGTCCAAGGGGCTCCTGCCGGGAGGAGGGGCAGAGTTTTGGGGACATGCTCTAAGTCCGTCACAGGGAGCTTCCTGGAGGAGAGGGGTGAGCAGCTGCAAACACGAAAGGTTTGGATGGCGCCTGTGAGCTCTCCAGAAAGGCTGGAGCAGCTTTATTGTACGCAGCACCGCGGAGGCACGTTCTGGCTACCCCGAGGGAGCCTGCAGTCGATGGGCGCGGCAGACGATGTTCTCCAAAAGCGGCCACAGCTATACTTCCAGCCTCACGTGTGCGTTTATAGAACGTGGCCTATTCTAGCAAGAACTGGAATCTACTTCCCCTCCCTCTGAACCCGGGTGGGCTTGGGACTGCCTCAATGAACAGAATGTGGCAGACGTGATGCTGCACGACATCCGAGGCTGTCCTAAAAGGTGAGATGGCTTCCGCCTGGTATGTGCCCTCTCTTGCTCTCCCTCTCTGCAGACACTCCCTCTTGGAACCCAGGCACCACGCTGCAAGGAAACTCAGGTCACATGAGAGGCCGCCTGCAGGTGTTCCAGCTGACAGCTCAAGCTAAGGTCTTGGCATCAAGTATCAGACATCTAAGCAACCCAACCTTCAGAGGATTCCAGGCCCCAGGCTTTGGGTCTTCCATCTGAGGCCGCAGACATCAGAGGCATCAGTGACAAACCTTCCTCACTGTGTTCTGTCTGAATTCCCGACCCATGATAACCAATGGTTGTTTTGTGCCACCAAGTTTTGGGCCATAGTAACTGGTGCACTGGTCAAAGTGAAATATAACACTGGCACCTCCAGAAAGCATTTCCACAGGCAAGAGGCGTCTGGTGGAACCTCGCCAGAGCAGTCTGGCCACTGAAGCCAGTGTTCACCAGGTGCAAGCAGGAGAGCAAGGACAGGTGCTTTGGAAAGAAGAAATAGCATGTGTGACAATTCAAGCAGAAAAGAAACTAGCCAGAGGAAGGCCAGTGGGGCTGGAGCACAGCCCGGCGGCCACCCTTCACCCTGAGGGCTTGGAGGAGGACCCTTGGTCAGATCTGCTTCCAGGTGAGGAGGTGAAATGGATAGTCAGGGGACAAGGCCACTGCAGTACAGAACAGGGAAGAGGGCATGAGGTTGAGAGGCTGTGTAGGGACTGGTGGCATCTGGCTTGGACAGCTGGATGGATGCAGGATGAGGGCCAGAACCTGACAGGGTGGGAGGTGGGGTGACCTGTGCTGAGGGCCGAGGATATCGTTGGGAGGGCAGTGGATGCTGTTCTCTTGTTTATGGCATGACCTTTGCTGGATGTCCTTCCCCTGAGGGGATCCCCTGGGGAAGTGACATCCACTGAAGCCCCTTTACCCCTTCGGTTACACCTCGTGACATATCCCTTTGTTCCTGAGTCTGGGAGACCCAGGAGGGTTCAGCTATCGCCCCGATGAAGTCGGGCTCTCGGGAGCCTGCTGGTGTTCTCCTGGCTGGGAACCTTTTCTGGCTGGAACTGAATGATAGGACAGCATCGAGTTCTTAGTAATGGGTCAGCCCCTCCATACATGTGCCTGTGGGAGAATGCAACTCGTTTGGCTGCTGCTAAGTGCACCTGTCACTCAGATTCTAGCACTTCCCAGGAAGGAAGTGGAGTGCCCCTCCCTCACCGCAGAGACCTGGCTTACTCATAGCAGCCCGGCTCACCTCTCTCACCCCTGAGCCTCCTGGCGGCTCCCAGGTTGGAGGGAGGGCTTCCTCTGGGCTCCCACAGTATTTAAACCTTCTTTGGTGTTTCTAGTGTAGAAATTTCTCTTCCACCCTTTCCTGGCAATTTGAGGGGCATTTGCTGTTCAGTTGACTCTGCCGGAGGAACAAGCGGCCCGATGCCGAATGAATCCTCTGAGTCAGCCTGTCATCCAGGGCCCTTGACCTTTTTGTGAGAACCATCCCGTCTCACGAATGGATGTGCCTCTCACCCTGCGGATATTTCTGGTCTCACATGTATTCTTAAAAGGCTGAAAATGCTGGCTGTGATAGAGGCAAATTACAAAATGAAAGTGACACTGTCCATAGCTCCTCTAACGGCATTACCAGCCACGGGCAACGCTCACTTGTAGGAGTGGGCAGCTTGGTGGGCCTGGGAGCAAGAGCTCACTCACAGCGGCTGGCCCTGGTGGCACTGGCGGAATGGTTCCTCCGCTGAGCACAGGAGTGAGGGAAGGCGGCTCTCTGCAGGGCCCTCATCAGCGAGGACTCGGGACCCACCATGACCACTCACCTATCCACCACCCCAGGGGCACGGCTTCTGCCCGGAGGGGCCCTGGGAGGAAGGTCAGAGCAAGTTCCCCGCAAAGCCGGCCCCGAGCAGAGATGTGAGTGTGGCTGTGGATGTGGGAGGAGGAAAAACCACCAGCGGAGTGGGAGGCAGCCAGCAACTGGGCCTGACCCCGCAGGGAAGGTACCCACACTCACCTCTCCTCAGCCTCTGGCTGAGAGCTGCTGCAGGAGATGGGACTGCCTCAGACTTTCCAGCAGGCAGTGGGGCTGCATTCCGGGGCCTGGGAAACAGCCTCGGGGAGAGAGGTTCAGGTAGGGAGTTCCCACAGCAGCGGCACCGAGGGCGGCTTCGCCAGGGATGTGGGAAACAGCGTGTGTGGTCGTCAGGGGCAGCAGGGGTCATCGGCAGCGTGAGCCATCTGAGACGTGGGCCGGGCCCTCCGACAGAATCTAGTTAATAGTCCCTTGGGAGGATGGGCTGTGACCCATGAAAGGGCGCGCCTGTGTCGGCCGGGCCTAGGAGAGGCTTGTTAGGGATGCTCCCCTCCCCCAGAACACAGGCTCTGTCCAAGGTGCCGCTGGCTTCAGGGGCTCTACCTAAGCAACGGATTCCTCGTTCCCTTCCTACTCGGTCATTTATGACTTGGAGTAACTCCACCCACTCCTGCCCCATGGCCTCTTCACTAAACCCCACAGCTAACTGGGTGTCAGTGAGGGCACCAGGACAAACTTGTTGCTGAGGGGGGAGTAGGGAGGAGAGCCAAGCAACCCCAGGAGTGGAGGGCCAGGCCTCGGGGAAGCCTCTGGGGTCCTGGAGAGCAGTGGAAGGGGTGGACTACATGACCTCCACGGGCTTTTTCAGAATTAAGCATCACTGCCCTGCCTCTTGCCATGTGCCAGGTTCTGTTCTAAATGCTTTAAATCCTCACCACGCTCTATGAAGTAGGTGACTACCATCAGCCCCATTTCTCAGGTAAGCTGACTGAGACCCCAGACTTTAAACAGCTTGCCCAAACTGGAGAGGAAGAGAATGGCAGCGCCAGGTGTGAACCCTGGGTCGGGCCTGGGTCCCACCCCCGTGTGCAGTGGCAGGGGTGAAGCGGGTGAGGGCACAGCCCAGGGTGCACACTCACTGAGCTGGGAGCTCTTCAGGGTCAGGCCTAGCCAGCACCTTGTGCCTCCAACCCCCGCCTGGAACAAGTCAAGCTACATTCTCAGTTTCACATTATTCTTTTATTATAATCGCATTGAATGGGATTATTTTGCCAAAAGGATAAGTCATTCCTTAAATCAATATGAGTTATGGCATAAAAATAATGAGAAAAAAGCGATAGGATATATAAATGGCACGACTGAGTATTCCATACATCAAATGAACTGTGCCATTGTGAGAAAAATTATTGTAACTTTTACATCTAAGTAGTCTCAAGCCTGTTTATAGAAACTTTATATTTCTTTTTAGTACTAGAAAAGGAGAGCTTCTGAAAGCAATACTGAGGAAGAGGTTTCTGGCCTGTGAGAAGGAAGCCTGGCTTGCTCGTTGCTGCCCTCCACTCATCCTGGACGCCTCTCCCTGTCCCTGCTCTGAACGTATCGGGGCCAGGGGCCAGGTGTGCACCTGTGGAGGAGGGACAGAATGGCATGAGCTCCACAGGACAGCCACTCAGAGCTCACTCTGGGGCAGCTTCTTAAAGAAACAATGGAATAACGAATAAATTTGGGTCAACTCTGGCGGGTTACCATTAGGAGACAACAGAGCTGTCACGGAACTTTATTCATCATCTCCGACAATGCGGAGAAGTCACTCTTGTTAATGGTGAACGAGAAAACCCCAGAAGGGCAGGTGCACAGGATCTGATTCAGGCACATGCAGAAGAGGGAAATCACAGGGCGGTCTTGGTTTACTGTTGGTCACATCCATTCTGCAGTGACGTTGTTTCTGACCAGACTGCAGTTAGCAGTGAACACGAGCAGGTCAACCTTCAAGAATAATCCAGTAGAATGAAATAAGGTGAAGACGTAAGGAATTTCTTTCTCTAATCTGTAACTCATATATAATGTGCAGGTATAATTTTAACTCAGATTTCCAAACTGCCCAGCGAGGAATGCATGAACACAGGGACATGTGTAAAAAATGTAGACGACAATGAGAATCTAAGCTTCAGGTATATAAAATATATTTAACTGCTAATAATCAAAACACAAGGTTACAATGATTATATTTGTTAAAGAAAAACAAAAAGGTTTCGTATATTCAGGACTGAAAAAAAATGTGCAATTAAACATAAGTATCTGATAAAATAAAAAGGAATGAACATAAATTCTTTAATAGCACTGTAACTAATGAAAATGCAAACAATGCTCAGTTATGAAGAATAAAAACAAGTCACTTAAAAAAGATAAGACAGAAATTCAATTCTCATACCCCATGAATCTATGGGAATTTGAGGGTGGCATCGTGTGCAACCACTTCCCCTTGTATGTTTCTTTCCTGAGGGAGCAGCTTGTTGGGGGCCACAGAAGCAGCACCTCTGGTGACCCCACTGGTTCTCACGTGGCACCAACACGGAAGCGCAGAACGGAGGACCCGCCCCTCCCTGAGTGCTGGCAGGGCTGCGAGGTTCCACTGACCATTAAACAGGGAACTAGCCTAGGGCCCGTCAGTGTGGTGGGCATCTGGGAGCTGGTGTGTGGCCAATGACACTCCCATCTTGAGTCTAGCTCTTCGGGGAGAAGAAGTACTGAAAGTGAGCAGAGGACAGAGGCCCAGCTGCCAGGGGACAGCCAGCTCCATGGCCCTTCCAGTTTCTGACCTGGAGACCGCCGAGGACGGCTTCACACCTCTCACCTTAGAACGGAAGACACCAACAGGTTCTCAAGCCTCTGAGAGAGAGAGTGATGACAATCTCTGCACAGCTGCAAGGCCCCTCACAGCATGGGGACCTTGGGAGCTTATGGCATATCACCACGGGCAGCTCCTACTCAGTGAGACCAGAGTCAGGAGCCGGAGCTAATCAGTGCATTTTCTTACAGAACGAGTGGGGAATCATCATTATCACATTGGTCTATAGAGAAATACATGGTTAGCAGTGGCAGGGACGTCGGTGATGTCTGTCCTCTCGTACGTGGTGGCTATTCGACTGCTGCCATGGAAGCTTCCACTGTCCAGTCACCCCAGGGCAAGGCCTCCCCGCCCCCCCGATGGAGGTGAAATGGGCAGCGTGTGCATCCTGTCACAATTTCTACTCAGGCAAAGGAGAGGAAAAGTATCCTTTTCAGGGCTCTTTTCCTTAAGGAGAGAAACAGCTCATGGGATGCTTTGGGTCTATCACGGTTCCTGAAGCTGCAGCTGACAAGGGAATCTCTGATCTGTGCTGAAGCCCAGAAGGCTTTGGCATAGTAGACCTGGTCCCGCCCTGGCAGTGGTGCCTGGGATGCAGCTGAGCCTGGGCCAGCAGCTGCTATGCCTGGCTCCCAGCAGGGGAAGGGCTGTGCAGAAATCCCGCATCCTCCTGGCATCTCAAATGTCCTCTGGGAAGCTGTGGTCCCCCAGAACGGACACCAGGTCTAATTCCCCATTATGCTACCTTAAGGCCAGTGGGAGATCCTGACTCTGGAAGAAAATTAATTGAGTTTTTCCCTTTACTCCTCAGTCAACAGGTGAGCATAGCCCCCAAACTTCAGAAACTTCATGAGAAAACCAACTGAAAGATGTTCATCCCATAAAGTCAGGGTCATTTTCCAATTGAAGGAAGCAATATTCTTGCAACCTCTGAAATCAGTGCAACAAAGACTGGCTTAAAGTGATTTTGTTTTTTGGTGTGAAAGATTCAAAAAAGTAGAATACGACTGTTTAAGTGGGACAGTGATGGCCAGACTAGATCTGGCTTGAGACTTGGAAATGTCTTAACACATGAAAAAAAGCTAAAGCACAGCACACCTAAATATGATTCCTAAGTTTATCCTGTTTCTAAAACTCACTGTAACTTTCGGAGAGGTCAGTAAGGGGTTTGTTCCCCAGCCCTGGAATCCACTGGTGTTCCAGTTCATTCTGCTGCATTTGGCTCTGCCATATGGATTCCCAAGGAAGACATAAGATTGGCTAAGATAGGGATTTCCAGAGGAAGAGTTTTCTTGGTATCAACCAATTTTCCTACGCCTGATGCTCGGAGGGAGGGAAGATTCGAAACTAACTTGTCTTCCTTCTCCTAGATATAACTGATGGAGCTGTCACACCTTCTTAGTTGGGGAGCAGAGGACAGAGGAAAAATCTCTGTGACTGTGGTCAGGTCTTTTCTGACAGTGAGTGTGATACTGGGTGGGTGGAGCGGGGGTGGGGTGCTGGCCTGAGAGGCCTGTCTGCATCTGGTGAACATCAGTCTGTGCTCCCTGAGGCCCTAAAGCTTCTCTCCAGGTTCCGACGGGCTGCTCCAAAGCCACATGCATGCTGGGAGAGAAGCGTGGGTTTCAGGGGGCTCATCTCAGCGGGCTTCGGGGCTGCTGAGGGTGGCCTGGGCACTCTGGCAGATGTCCAGGGGGCTCACGATGGTGAAGCCGGAGTCCTTGCTGTTGCTGCTGTCATCGTCGGGGCTAGAGCTGGGGTTGCTGGAGGATGCCGAGGCCGGGCCCATCAGAGGGTCGGAGAACACCAGCGGGAAGCGGGCTGGGGCCTCACTTTTCCCAGATGTGCTTCTGAGGGTGCGAAGAGGCTGGATCTGGCCCGAGAAGGACCCCCTGGCACCGACCCCCTCGTCTTCCTTGGAAACCAGGATGAAGTCGTCTGAGCTCCCTCTGTCCGTGCGCCCTGGTGCTTCCGAGGAGGCCTGCGAAGCACAGTGAGAGGTACAGGGGTGAGAGAAGACACTGGGGAGACGAGATCTGCGTGGAGGCCCTGCGAGCTGAGGAGCGCTCCAGAGGTGGGACGCCTCGCTGGACACTCGTCCTCAGAGTACACAGCTCGGTCCTGCTGCCCTGAAGCCCAGGCCCTTCTCAGTGGCAGGGCTGGCCCCTCTGAGGCCGAACGCTGGTGTCCCAGGGGAACACAGTAAACCTCCTGCTCGATAAGTTGTTGGGAGAGCCAGCAGGCTGCAGACAGGATCCCTATCAGCTTCATGTGGCGCCCTGCCATACACACCACTCGTCCTCCTTGGGCTTGAACCTGTGAAACGGGGACAAGGACAGGTGTCCCTGTCCTAGTGTGTGGTCACCCTGTAGTGAAGCGATGGGGGAGAATTAGAATCGCACAGGACTGGTTCCCTAACATGAGCTCCAGCCTCAGGGCGATTTTACTTCTTGCTTAGAGTTTTAGGGGGACCCAGGACACTTCATCTCATGTAGCTCTCACAGCCAGCTTGCCCTGGGTGTGCACTTGGGGGTCCCATGGGGCCATGGTAGCAACTGGTAGGTTCTACAAACATGAAAACCAGGAATGGCAGTTTCATAGTAGATGGCAGAAAGTACAGAGATGGAATTGCTTCATTTTACAATTATTTTCATTTTATTCTAAGCAATTATGAGTAGTGTTTTGTTTCTTAACTAAAGAAGCTGACATCCATGAACACTGGTGACAGTTTTGGGTTAAGATCAGAAACAAAGCCATAGTCCGACCAAGGATGTTCCAACTCCCACCTGCCTCCTGTCCCCACAGTGTGGGGAACTGGTACAGGGGTATGAAGTCGACTGAGACAGAGCCCTTCAGCTGGAAGTGGCCCTGGGCCCTGGCCTCTGGACTGGCACGGCCAAGGCTGCTTGTGAGCTGTGGGTGGCGCCTGGCCAGGTGGCTGGCAACACTTGTATGGGAAATCTGAATCTCGTTCTCCTCGGTGACATACGGGGTGAGTGGCTGAATAATGGCTCCAGTAGTTTGTCTGCCTTTAAGATGTTTAAGTGAAGGACAGAAACAGAAGTTGCATGTAAGATCACAGAGCTGAAACAACAGGCGCTGAGGGTCCTCGTCTCAAGTTCTAAAGCTGTTTACATTCTATGAACACATTAATTCTTATGAAACTGAGGGGATGCAGCACGTGGCACTCTGGTAGACCGGGACGTGATCACAAAAGGCACTAGGCAGTTTGGTCGGGGAAGACTGTCCTTTTTCATTCCCATCACTGTGCCTCTATAAGGGGCACCTGGTCAGGGCCATGTCACCTTTGGGGAGGCTGGAAGGGACATCTAAGCAGGGCTTGTCCTCCTACATGTATGACATGGGATGTACACACAGCTGTGTGGGACTCAGCTTTGGCCTCCTACCTCCAAAGTGCAGACACTGTTCAAATGACTACTGTCCTGCGCTGCATTCTGTGAAAACCTTGACCTCTCACCCCACACAAGGTCTGTGGCTGGAATACTGCTTGGTAGAACTTAGGATGAAAATTAAAAAAGCATGTACAGCGTGTCCTAATTTTAGAGCGGACTTCTACTATAGAAATACCACGATAACCCAGTCTCCTTTAGTTCACAGTGAAGATATTCACAAGACTTTGAAGAGGAGAAATATGTTAGTTACAAAGCCTGTGACTAGTAAAGAGGGTTCCTACCATCACTGTAATTACCTGGCACGTTTCCGGAAAGGTAGTGAAATCAAGTTATAAATTGCAGGTAACAACCCCCACCGTCAACTGCCTGCCCCCAATTCCCAGATGAAGTCACAGACTGGTTTAGACAAAGCATGTTAGAGCCGACAGGGCCTCAGCGACCAGGTTCTGCTACTACCCTTCCCCCTGCCTTTATATTACAGATCAAGAAATGAAGCCCAGATCGGAGGCCTGATGTCTTGGCCAACGTCACAAAGCCAATGAAAAGACTACTCTTTTGGACTCCTACCTAGAACATTCTTCCAGACACAAAGATGCCTTCTTTTTGGGTTTTCATAGCAGCCTTCTACCTGGTGCCATTTATATCATTTACAGAAACTTTCTAAATTCCAAGGTCAATCCTCTCTTTTTTGCCAAACGCAAGCATGTATTACACAGTTTAAAACGGTTTTCAGCCCGTTAGTACCCACAATACACATCCCCTCCCTGTCCTGACCGTGCCTCATTTCTTGGATTGAGTTTAGGATCATGGTGGAAACAGGTGAACCCAACTTTAGATCAGTGCTGTGGCACAGAAATTTTCTATGATGATGGAAATGTCCTTGCTTTGTGTTATCCAATATCAGTAGCCCCCTAAACATGTTTAGATACTGCGCATTTGAAAGGTGGCTAGTGTGACTGAGGAACTGGATTTTTAACTCTTAATTCTATTTAATGAATTTAAATTTAATTTTAAACAGACACATGTGGCTGCTGGCTACTGTAGTAGACACTGCAGGGATAGGCCACGTAGATAAAAATGTACCGCGAGTACCAGCGAGGTGTGTGATAAGGGCTGGGTGACAAATGAATTCAGGGTCCTACAGAGTCCTGCCTTCCACCGCAATGGATCTGAGTGAAGTTCATCCAAAACCTCCCAAAGGAATGTGTCAGGTACAGATTCTGGAAGAAAGAGACAGACAGTGGCTCCTTAACCCTAAAGAATACAATTTCCCATGTCTGTTTTCAGAGTTGGAGATAAGAATGTGACCAGCCACACCTCCAGCCTCCCAGCAGGGAGCCAGGCATGTGCATTCCCACGGAGGAAGAACCCTCTCGAAGCTCTTCATGGAAAATGGTGCTGGCAGGAGACCATAAGCCATCTACCCCGAGGTGGGCGAGCCCAGTCTTCTGCATTATTCTTTAGACGTACTTTGTGATTAACTAAGAAAGCAAAGATAACCCATTCCTCAGTGAGGAATGGGCTGTGGCACAACCCCCCACAGACCCAACATGTCATAAAAGCCTGCCTGGCACTGCTCCCCCGGCCTCTGGCCCCCGTTCAACTGGAAGCTCTTGAAAGCAGGGGCTACATCCCATAGCCCAGGACACCCAGTACCTGGAACAGCAGACCCTCAACTCACATTAGGAAGGAAGGAGGGAAAAAGCTCACTCCTACTTGGAGCACTGGGCATAGGTGTTACTGTGCACAACCTGCCCCCACCCCTGCCCCTTCCCCTACAAACCGTGCTAAAGAAAAGCCAGCCAGCTGCAAGCCCTAATGGCAGCCCCAAAGCTTGGGGCTCCTGAAGGAGGAAGGTGGGTCAGGGCATCCTGCCTGGTGGCCTCTTTATCAGTCCAGTCCAGATCCCTGGCAGCTGCAGTGGAAGGCCACGGACACGTGGCTCGTCTGGATGACCTGCCAGCTTGCTTCAGGGATTTCTCTTGCACTGCTTGTCTATTTCTACCTTCCGCAGAAAAAAACTTTTCCAGGAGTACTTTTTTTGTGCTTGTTTTTTTTTTTTTTTTTTTTTTTTTTTTTAAAATATAAACTACTGACACCCTTGGGGAAGGGGCCATGGAAGGGAATGAGTACAGGTGAGAGGCCCACCTGTCTTCCCCTTTCCCACTGAACCCTACAGAGGAAGAAGAGAAGGCTGTGGTGGGGTCTTTTGGCCAAGGAAGGGCCGACTGTTTCAGAAGCACGTGCGGAAGCAAAAGGCCTTGTGGGTGCCGCGCAGGAGTGCAGCTCTGCCAGCACTAGGGCGTGTTTCATCCCGCTGCTATCCCACAGCCAGTGCGTCTTGGAAATGCATGCAGGGGTCCATGGGGCAGCGGGTAACAGGTAGGTTCTTACAAACATGAAAAGCGGGAATGATAATTGCAAAGTATAATCAAGAAATTTTAAATTGAGCCAACTCATTAGTGTGTTTGAAAGGTCTTTTTCTGTAGTATTTTTTTTACAGTCAACTAAAAGAATCATGCTAACATTTTAAATAAAATTGCCAATTAAAAACGTTTGGGGCTCAACGATATTTGAATAAATAAGTGATTACTGAAAAATCAAACATCTGTGCAGAAAACGAGAATTAGGAAGAATTAATCAAATTAAACTTGTAATTTTAATGTTGTATTCATGGGGCTAAAAATACAGACTCGAAATGCTCTTTGAAAACTTCCTTTTAAAGCTGGATGAAATTAACCATACAGAGTTCTCTCTTTTTGAAGAGTTCTCTTAAACTAAAAAACCCCCTCCCATTCTAAAATATCATTCTTTTAAAACCATAAAAAAATAAATAATTTACAAGCATCTGGATGCTAGTTTCTGAGAAAGTGACTTAGTGAGATTTTGTTAATGTTCATTTTTCAAGATAGATTTTGTAAGCTGTTTAAAAAAACATTAGGAATTTTTAGTCTTATCAGATAATGCACAGTGAGGCAGCATGGTGGAGCTAGATGCTTACTGCATTGGGACAGGAGTTCTAAGCATCACGCCTCGTGAGCCTGTATGCCCCGATGGCTTCTGTTTTCTCACTGGTAAAATATGCAGGCAGGACTAAGCACATGAGGAATTTCTTAGATTTTTCCTAACTATAAAATTCTGTGATTTGATGTGAGAATAAATGACACCCAATGTCCACACTGAGAGCAGGAGTCAGCACACTTGCGCCCAGGGGCCAATGCAGCCAGTAGCCTGTTTTTGCATGGCTCTCAAGCTGTGAATGGCTTATAACATTTTTAAAGTGTCATAAAAACAACGGAACAAAATAAACAAACAAATGAATGTACTAAATACAAAAACATATATGTGACAGACCAAATGTGGCCCACAAATCCTAAAATACTTACTATCTGATTCTTTGCAGGAAAATTTGCTGACCTCTCTGCCATAGAGGATGAACATTAATGAGATGTCCTTCCCCACCAAGGCAAAAAGGGTTCCAGCCAAATGAAATGCACTCAAGATGGCATCAGGAAAGCATGGAGAATGGAGGCATCAGCTGGAGGCAACTGACCAGTAACTGAAGCAGAGATCTGGCTTCCTAATGACACACATGGGACTGGCAGGAGGGTCAAGCCAAAGCTGCTGCATAAAGGCATGTAGGTTGTGTACTGCAGAACTCTAGGGCACACTAGTCTAATTACTACCATTGCGAATGGTACCCCCGCAACTCCTCCAAGGGCACCAGATTATACAACACGCACAGTTAAATGCAGCACCCCTGGCTCAGGCTGCTTCTGGTATTTTACAGTTGAACCTCATGCCTGTTAACATACAGTAACTGTGATAAGGTTTTTATTATTTATAACTTTGAAGAACTTACGTAAACGTGCCCCCATCAAGTTAATGTGACATTGTTCATCAGAGCTCCTGTACCTGCTTGGTGGCCCCAGGCGTCTGGTCACTCTGGCTCTGGCCTTGGCCTTGGCCACTGGAGCAGTAGTGGTCATCAGAGATGGTGATCTGCTCATTTTCCTCAGCTTCCAGCTGGCTCTGGTTGAAACGCAGGGAACCTTTTAGAATGTCTTTGATCTAATTTCAAAGAAGAGGAAAATAAATAAAAAAAGATGAATGGGTTTGGTTTTCAAAGCTAGCTAAACCTCTAATACTTTTAAACTAGAATTGTCATTGACCATTTTTTATAGTATGGATATCAATAATATCACCGTCAGAAAGAGCAGGAAAAAAATCCAACTCCATCAAAGCCATTGACTTATTAATGACCAAGGAAAATTTTAGTCTCATCGGCCAGGTTCTTGCAGGGTCAGACATGGGCACTGCGTCCCTGGCAGTCACTTTACAGCCGGAAGCAGCGTTTGCCTGCACACCCGGGCCTGCTGCACAGGCCTTGACCACTGAGGAGCTCCATCCCAGCAGGCTGTTAATCACGCAGGGAGGCATTTGCCGCCAGCACTGTTTTCACCAACATTTACATTCCATGGAGCCTTTTAAGGAGTGTGTAAATATGGCCCTTGAGGGTCTGAGGCCTGCTGCGTGGAGTGATGATGACTTGTGCCCCAAAGACATTCGTCTATTTATGGAAATGACTAAACAGGGTGCTGGGCACACCACACCAGTTGTGAATGAGGAACAGAATGGGTTTGGTAAGCGGAAGGAGCAGGAGTGGGAAACGAAATCCAGTTTGGGCCGCAGGCTAAGTCAGACATCAACACCGGAAGGAGCAGGGGCATAAGGAGCTGGAAGGGCCCTGTCTGGGAGGAAGCGAGGGGCTGGGGGACCCTGGCTCTACCACCATACACCATGGCCCGGGATGCCCTCCTCAGCAGGCACTAACAGGGGGGCCTGTGGAACACAGAGTCAGATCGGTGGGCATACCTGTTTTAATCCTGCCAAGGAGACCAGGATTTGATCTTCTTTTTCCAGATTTTCTTGTAATATCACATCTTGAATATTTACTGAAAATATAAGAATGACATTTTGTAACTCATGCTCTGAGTATAACTTATCTTCTGCCACACCATGCTTCAGACAAGCTTGGGAATTTTTCTGCCAAGTCTCATGGCAACTGTTCCCACCAACGGTGCCCTGCCAGACTGCAGAGGGGGCAAGTACTGGGACAAGCAGAGGGGCGACTGAGCCTGGTAAGCACGGCCTTCCCGCCTCCATCACATAAATGCATTCTTATAACGAAAGATGTGTCTTCACTTCCACGGACAGACCAGGCAACTCTGCTGACCTCCAGTGTGGTAAAGAGCCAGCCCAGAGCATTCAGTCAACTGGAGGACACGGTTCAGCCAGGTCTTCCTATACTGCCTCACGGTTCAATGATGTTAGCTCACCTCTCTTTCTAAAGACCAGTTCCTCCCAGGTGACTGAATTAATAAAGACACCATCTTTAATGATTTAAACAGTAGAGCATGTTGTTAGTTAGACACAACGATAAAAACAAAAGGACACTCATGGAACAGCAGGTTACCATCAGACGATGACGCCCATGGAGTCAGCATGATGTAACCCGGAAGCTATTCCTCCAAGTCCTCCAGGAGGCTTAGCCTCCACCTGAGAAGACATTCGTCCAGACCTGATCTGAGGGATCTGCCCAGCCAGCTCTGACCACCAGTTCAGCATCACACCAAGTTGCACACCAACAGGTTAAATAGGCTGTGGTCCTGAGCCTTCCACCACTACCTGCCTGTGGGATGCTCACAGTCCTATTGGTGGCTGTGGCTTTACTGAGGCAGGGATTCTCAGGGGAGCCCAGGGGGCGTGGAAACCCTCTCTTTTGGGGCAATGCAAGAGAATGTGTGTGTCAGGGGCAATTAAAACACACTTTAAAAAAGGCACGAAAATGTGCACCAATCTGAGAATCATTTCGGTAGGTAGGCTCACCCTCTTTCAACATCTGCATTTTTGTGTGTGGCCTTAAAAAATACCCTATTTATAAGGTCTTACATGCCACATTTTAGTCGTTCACTCATGAAGTTGTCCCGGTCTCTACTAGGGCCTCCTCAATTCCATGCCTGCCCCTAACAGCCACCAGAGCTATAATATCACTCCTTGCTTGCTCACGTCCCTTGGGTGGGAGAGGTAGAGCCAGCACACTGCTCTCTTGGCCTGGAGGCCCTGCCCCAAATCAGAGCAGACCAGCTCCTCCTCATTGTTCGGGTCTCTGCTCCAGCGTTGCCTCCTCAGAGCAGTCTTCCTGCCCACTCGCACTACAGGAGCCCGAGTCACCCTCTAGCCTCTACCACATCATCTCTTTTGCTATACTGATAATAAGCACTTGTCACCATCTGACATTCTCATACGTATTTGCTGGCTTACTTGCTTTCTACTTCCTTCAACAGGAATACAAACTCCCAGCCGTTAGAATAATGGCTAGTACATTTCAAGTATACAAGTATTTACTGAATGACTCAGCGAATGCACGAACATGAAAAGATACTCTTGCAACTTGCATTTCAAAACAGTTATTCTAAATATTTCTGAAAAGCATTTCCAGTAAGGGACCAGGCAAAGACTGAAACCATAAACATGGGTCCAGCTTGACAATTTATTAGAATCTTCCATAAGAAGAAGTCTATAAACCATGCTGATAAGTCCTCTTACATACTGAAACAGAAAAGCAACAGTTTTTATTTATTCAGAAAACGTGACTGTAGTTTCTGACTAATAGAAAGGCCCGCTCCAAAACCGGAAAGTAAGATGAATGGGAATGAAATAATAGATATAATTAAGAGAGTGAATGTTTTTGGTTTCCTTAAAAGCCTGTAACAATTTGTTCTCTCTTAACAAAAAAAACAACACAAAATCCACTCATCAAGGAATTAACAACAGCCAACTGCAGAAAATTGGCAAGAAACAGTTCTATAGGTCTTTTCGATGATTGAAAAAGGCTACTTTTGTTCTTATGACTGCTATGGTTGCTAAGGCTGAACTCTGAGGGCCTGGGGCAGTATGACGCAGAGAAGAGGGGTAGTTTGGTGGGGCCAGACCCTGAGGGGAAGCTCAGCAATGGATTAGGACTTCTGTAGGAAGCATCGGGCCCTTCTTGGGTCCAAGGAACTAATGGAGGGGAAGCCATAGAGGCTATACCCAACAAATCAGAGGGCCAGGAAAAGAGAAGATCTGAAAGAAACCAAATGTGACGTCTCCTGCCTGCCCATTTAATAGCCTGCTGTGGAACGTATCCTGAAGCAAGAGGGTTTGGCCAAACTGCCCAGCTCCTGCCCCAATGTCATGATGGAGCCCAAGCATTTAGGGTCAATAGACTACAGGGCAACAGGGCAGTCAGTGGCTCCAGTGGGGACAGAGGCCCAGAAATATGTAGGATATTTGTTCAGATGAGATGGTTAACCTGTAAGAGATTGAGTTGCTTTTAATTGGCAAGTTTGGGCCTTGGACTGCTATTGGTGGGAACAAAATCTCAGAACAAGATTTCTACAAATTTGAGTTTTGTTATATAGATTTACTATTGCACTAGAGAAGTACCAGAGTCTACCTGAGATATGAGAAAATTATACTGGTCGTGCTGCCTGAAACTCCCATGATCCAGAAGCACTAGCCATCCTCTCCTGGATGCCTTTTTTTTTTTTTTTTTTTTTTTGCTGCAAGCCTACCAAGGATGTGTGGTGATGCTTGCAGGAGTGGGTTGAAAACAGGAGGGATGGTGACAGCAGAAGACGTGAATGTACTGGGAACATGGAAAAAGGCCTCCTAAGCAAGAATAACGTTTTCTGTTCTAAAGACCACCTCTGCCCTGTGTTCTCTCTTGGTAAAAGCATGAGCAGACAACAAGCCTAGACCTTCACTACTGCCCTGTCACTTAGATCTAAAGAGGTAGCAGAGCTGCTGGTGGGCTACCCCAACTCCACCCTCTACCCATTCTGCACCAACACGTCGCAGGTTTTATTCAGAGCAGCACTGTGCACATGATCCCTTTCAGCCAAGGCTTATCATGTACCAGAGCTCTGGCCAATGAGGTGTAAGAGAAATCTCTGGATGGAGCTTCCGGAAAGCTTCTCCTGGGGGACTGACTCAGTTTGCACCTTTTGAGCCTTTATTCTCCCCAGTTTTTCAGCCCAAAATGCTGGCAAGAGCTCCATGAGTCACCTTACAAACATACAGATGAGGATCACAGCTTAAGAACCTCTGTGATCATGAACTAAAGAGTCTCACTTTAAGAAATCCAAGGTGTGGGAGTCCAAATGAAAACAAAAGGGTATCTTCAAAGGCTGTTAAATGTTTGAATACAGGAACTTTCATTTTACTAACCAACTACTGTCCATGTAAATTCTTTGCCTAACCAGTTCCACTACATATTGATTTGAGTTCGTGTTTTCAAACATTCTACTAATATATAACCTCTCAGTAACAAATCTACTGCTTTAAATAAGTTGTATCTGCATATAAAAATAGAACATAATGATGTCTTTTCATGCCTTAAAATATTAAGGGCAAAAGTGTGAAATGTTTAGATTTCCAATGTTATGCACATTTTTCCTTTTTAGAGGCAGAATAAATTATGATGTAAAGGCTCTTTCTGTTTCTCTGCAGCAGGAAGATTATGTTATTCTTTATAACCGAATTCAGTATTATATATTATACATTTTAAAGTACTAAAGGGGAAAACCTCACATAACTAACCACTTCTGTGGTAATTACAAAAAAAATCTCATCGGCATAACAATCCCACGGCGACTCTATTGTTTTTAATGAAATATCAATACCACAAAAATGAGCTCTAAGTCTAAGGGTAATGGAGATGGCACAAAAACTACTTTTTCAATTTCTTAAAAATCTATTTTCTTCAATGCTAGAATGAAAATGCTTTCATTTAAATGGCTAGTAGAGAAGGTAAGAAAGGCAACGCGAGCCTACATTCATTAGGAGGGCAGCAGAAAAGGGATGGCAGTGGCACTAATGTGGGACTAGACAAGCTACTTAACTCCTTGAGCCTGAGGGGCAGTAACAGAACCTTCTTCACAGGATCATCGAGAAGAATAAACAAATGAGCACAGCAGCTAACCCGCTGTGGAAGTGCAGGGCCTGCAGCGTTCATTTCCACATGGCTTCATTACCTCATCTGACTGTCCCGGCAGCCATTCTGGATGATGACTGTCCTCTGAGTACAGAAGAGGGAGCCAGGCTCAGAAATGCCAGGTCTGTTATTTGAGGTCTCTTGACTGGGAAGTGGCAGAGCCAGGACTGCATTCCTGTCATCTGGATACCAAGCCCGCCACCCACATTTAATATATGGCAATGATGGAGGGACCAGAGTAATGAACAGACACAGGATGGGGTCTTGGCACTGACTAGACTGCCTTGAGATGCTAGTGCCCTTCATGTGGTGGTGGAACTAACCTAAATGAGGTCAGTCAGAAACAGGAAGTCACCTATATGCAAAACAGACCTTTCAGGAGCGCTGGTGTTAGCATCAAACAGCTTGAAGTTTGCTGATCTTGTGTGCTATGATCTGTGTCACTAAAACCATCAGTAAGATGGAGGTTACACCTCTCTCAGAGGATTATTTTGGAGTCATTAGATGAGATAATCAAAGTGGTCCACTTCTAGCATATTGCCTATTACTATTATTGCTTAGTATGTTTTTTTCCCTCCTTCTCCAGTATCTTAAATACCCAGATAAGTGGATTTTACTTTCTGAGGTTCTCTCATCTATAATAGAGATTTAGTTACCCTGACCTCTGACAATCTCATATAAGGACTCTCCCAGACTCTAAAGAAATATGCAGGCTGCTGTTGTAAAACAGAGGGGTCACATGCATGCCCAGTGTGGTAGTGGCTGAAGAGTTGGCCATTAGCAAGGAAGGGGCAGACCTGTCGTTTGTCACTACTAACTCTGGCTGCACTGTTGGGACTTCTGTTCACAGAGTGTGTGCTACAGTTGTCTGGAGCTGAGAAAGGGCAGATTCAAGAGAAGGCAGGTGTAGGAAACTACAGGCACCAAATTCATCCTTTAATTCATGGTGTGTATCTCTGCAAATGCCATTCTCTCTTCTAGAAGGCCTGTCTATTCTCCTTACAATACCAGATCTTTCCTTGTCTTCAAAGTCCACCTTAAACCTCAATTGGAGCATCGGCTTCCCATTATCTGAAAATATCTATTGTTGGACTCTCTCCACATTTACAGATGGACTCTAATCTTTTACTCTTGGAACTACAATTACTCAAATACTAAAAGTTTCCTGAAACTGCACAGTTCTACATGGCAAACCCTGGTCCCAAGGTCTTTTGGTTCCAGATGTGGCACTCCACTCACTATGTCCCTGCCAATGTTTCTGAGCTCACTGGTGCTCTGGGAGGACCTTGACTTGCTTCATGGGAAGCCATGTGTCACTTCCAATATTTCTGGTAAAGTATATTCTCTTTCGCTCTCTCCCCCTACTTTGAAGTTTTACTCACCTATTCCATACACATGGAGCTCAGTTTCAGATTACCACTCTTCCACTCAACCTACTTTTCCCAGAACCTATGTTTACATCAGAGAGCAGGTACTTAGTAAGTATAAGCTGAATGACCAGTGTGAGCCTCTTCCAGAAGCATTAGGGCTCATTCTGATCACCTGAAAAACAGATGCAGGTATTTCTCAGATAAAGAATTGAAGGATACTAACATGATCAACCAGATCCTGGACTGAGAAATGGAAGGCGGTGGTGAAGGGAAATAACATTTGTTAATGGTCTCTTAAGAGCCAAGTACTGAGTCAGGCACTTCATGCTCAGTATTTTCTTAAAAAGCAAAAGGCAGATCACATAGGAAATATAATCAAGGGTTCTATTTGCATACAGCTGCCAGAATGGCTGAAAATCCTAAACTCAGCACTGAGAGAGAAGATTCACTTAGGAAAATCTAAGGGAGAGACTAGGCAAATGAGTGCATTACCCTTAAGAATAGTCTTCAGGCCGATAAATAGTTAAGTAAACTGAGTGTGCACAAACTTCCAAATCTTCACTGATCTCAATCATTTGGTATATTATGCTCTTAGAGTGACAGAAGTATGCCTCCTCACTGTAAAATCTATTATATTCATGACATGGCTGCCATCTTAGGGTCAACCTGAAAAAGAGCCTTTACAGATACTTTTAAACTTAAAATATTCTAAGCACCAGTAATGGTTAGATGCCTTTCCCAGAATATGTAAAAATCAAAGCAGAAACAGAGTGAGGGTGTTACTATTAGCAAATATCCTAGGTTTTTGCCATTGTGCCCTCTTATTTGGGAGCAATGAGATAGGAGAGCAGTTTGGCTAAGACTGTCATAAAATTACATCATTTAGTCAAAGGAGATCTTTTGAACTGGGTTTAAGATGGATATTTTTGTGTGTGTGAATTTCAGGCCATAAAGGTTTTGCTGACATAAGGATCTAGTGAAAGTTAAGTGCCACCCCTTAGCTGGGATTTAAACATGGCCCAAGTCAATATTAGCCTTCTTATCTTGGGCTTCACCTCTGCATGACTCACAAGCTCTTAAGCCCAGCATGAGATGCTTGTGGTGACCACAAAGTCCTTGAGCTTTCAAGTGATTGGCAGCAAGCCTGTTTCCATAGAGATGGGGTGGATACATCTTTTGTCTATTGGGTCATTAGCTGGAGAGAACTAAGATTGGGGGACGTGGAGAGGCAGCCTGGTATGGAGGGGTGAGAACAGGTTATGAGGTCAACTAGTTTAAGAAAAATGAAAAATTTGGGAATTACATTGAAAAAAAAGAGAGAAAGGGTAAGATACTCAATTTGGGCTTCTCCTTTGGAAAAGCATGTGGGAAAATGCAAAAAAGCCAGAAAACGAAAATAAAATGATCAAGGATGGAGAGTCTGTACTGAGCTTACGTGATCAGAGTTGTGGTATCTTAGCTTGGAAAAAGAGAAGATGAGTATGTGGTTTGCTAGGCTTTTCTAAATAGGTATAGGGTTGGTACAAGAAAGATGCTGACCAATTGTTCTAAGTCCTCTGATAATAAAGCAGGGTGTGGGGTGGGGAAGACTTCAACCAGAAGAGAACGAGTTCAGGAAGGCTGAAAACAAGTGAATTTCACATGATTGAAGGCTACGTCAGCGTGTTGGGGGAGGCTGGGAGCTCTCTGCCCACAGACTTCAGTGTACATGTGCCTGAAGTGTGGGGTTATGAATATATTAACTGAATTTTGCCCAAATAATTTTAAGTTCTCTCGCTCCTTGCTGCTTCTAATCTGTAACAGCAGGTCCACTGAGGGCTGTTAGAAAGGCAGAGCTTCAGGCCCCACATCGAACTTACTGAATCAGAATCTGCATTTTAATAGGATCCTCGAGTGAAGTGTATATTTTCCTTCTATAGAGGACTCTGCTACCTACAATTAAATGTAGTCCTTAACATTCTTACAATAATTATGAAAAGCTTTTATCACAGAGTGGTTAACAGGGAGAAAGCTGTCTGGTGATAACATTTCCTCTGTTGTTTAAATGTTATTAGTTAATTGCCCTATTGAACATTTCCAAAGACATCCACTGAAAGGTGTTTTAATAAACATTAGAAAATCAGATTTATAAAGTTGTTACAGAGGCAAATAAACTAATTTTCAAAAATAGACTCCTCTTAAAGCTAATTTTTACATAAATATTATGACAAGTGTAAAATCAGTAGTGATGTATGCAATAAAATATCAGAAGATCTGAAATCCAGCTACTGATTCAAGTGTGGCCTTAGCAGAAGCATCAGTGACAGAGAAGCCAAGGACTGGATTTGAGTCTGGACTCCTGGTGCCAGCTAGCTATGTACCACTCCATACTTCTGGGCCTTGGTTTCCTCACTCATCAAGTGAAGAGCAGCTGAGATGGCTTTTGGGGGTTTCACATCTTTAACCTTCTAAGACCCCTATGCGCTATAGGTACTCTCAAGAACAGCATAGCAAACCTAATTTCTCTGAATTTATTGCACTTAATCCTCCCATTGTTAATGTGAACCACCAAAGGAAGGGCGAGCTGTTGGAAACCAGCGTCTAAATACCAAACGAATGATGGAAACACCTCCATTGGGAGCAGGCAGGTGTGGGCCTCAGAGGCCAGCAAGGTGAACCGCTCATACTCCCTATAAACAGCTGGCAGCTCAGCCCAGCTGCTCACAGAGCAGAGAAGTGTAGGCTGCTCACCCACGTGCAATTACGTGTGAAGTACTGCAAATCTAAAAATATCCTGGGCTCAGCCACAGGGTTAATACAGTACTGTCAATGGCTTTCAACTCAACTGTCAGGATGACAGGAAGGGGAGTAACTATAGCAACAGAAAAATGAACACATGAAAAAGAAGTCTTCTGAAGTTGACAGGGAAAATTTAGATTTAATAAAACACTTATTTTTAATTCCTGTCTCTAAATCTTTGAATCCAAATAGTTCAATTCTGTGGAGGTAATAAAATTAGAATCTTGAAAGAGTTTTGATAAAACAAATACACTTTCAGTTTTGAGTTCCAGATCCATAAGGAAATACTGTTAACCTGTCAATTTTAATTGCCTCTATAATTAAAGGACCACTTGAACAAATCCTTTATATAATTTTTAACTGAGAGGCTTTTCTCTAGATTTGTTCTATCAGTTATAATAATAGCCCTGAGCGGTACTTGACATTTTAAGATATTATTACATGTCTGATGAAAATGTAGGGTGATATAGAATGCTCTTGAAATGAAGAGAACTTAGTGAAAATTATTAACATTAGAAAAGGATGCAAAGAAATAACTCCTAGAAGTTTCTGAGGCAGAGCCCACAGCTCGCACTGTGGCCCAGTGTATAAGGGATCCTCTGCGGTGCTCATGTCAGAAAGTGCATTAGCATCATTCAGTTCTGATAAAGCTATTCTTGTTCAAAGAGTGCACACATATAACCTTAGAAAAAAACACATGCAAAATTTCACCATCTTTCTGCATCGTCTGATAGGATATTCAGTTAGGTATTGGGAAATGCAGCATTGGTCCTAGCTGTCCCATAACTAGTTGTGGGGCCCTAGACAAGTCACACTCAGCTGTCTGACCATGGGCTGGATTAGTCTCTCAGAACCTTCCCCGAGAAGGGACAGCTAAGAGTTAAGGGAAAAGAGGAGAGGATTTGTGCTGAATACCTACTCTGGGCCATGCCTTGTGCTGGTCTTTAAAAATACATTATCTTGGTAACAACTGGCAAGAGAGATAATTTTATCTCCATTTTATATAAGAGAACATGATCATAACCAAGCTGAGCTAAGAAGTGTTAGAGCCTGGATTTAACCTTGTGTCTGATGCCACACGAGTCTCCCCTCGGGTATCACTCCAGGCACTCTGACAGCTGACTCTTGCCTGCAGTACAAAGATTGACTCCCAGGTGCTAGTTTCATGCACTTAAACCATGCACAGATTTTTCAGTGACTGTCTTGCATTTTTTAAGCATAGAAGATTAGGTCCTTTGGAAAGTCCCTCTATAATCTTCCTTTTACCCAGGCAACCACTGTTAAACAGTTGTTTTCATAGCAATCAAATATAGACTATTCTGCACCTGCTTTTCTCAGTAATAATGTATCATGAACATTTCCTCATGTTAATAAATGAATAAGTACTTTAATCTTTACAAAGATTACATTATTATATTATACTCAGGCACTTTCTAATGGATAGTTCAGTTGTTCCAATGTTATACTTTAATAATCAGGAAAAACAGAAAACATCATATGAAAAAAACAGTATGGTATTAAAGTCATTTTTAAAGGAAGTACAAGTCACAAAGTAAATCAAGAGCTTCACCTTATTTAAGATTTGTGTCTTCCTAAAATTTTTATTTAGACTCAAAATTGCCTACAGAAAAAACTACTCTTTAATAAACCAATCCTATAATATGCAGATGAGATGAAATATATCTGTGGGCCCTGGGGCCAGGAATTCTTTGTAGCATCCCTCAACCCCACTTTAAAAATGCAGTCATGCTATTTATCTGGTAAAAAGAGGTCAACAGCTATGTGAAGAGATTATGGCTGAAAGTGAAACGTACACACAAAAACAAATCTAGTTTTGTGGTTAGTTGAAAATCCACAGCTGGTATAGGCTTTTCTTTAATTAAAGTTTTTCTTCTTCCCCTACAATGGGAAAATACTCTTTTAGTGCTTACTGGAAGACCAAAATTGAAGCAAAAGCTGTTTGAAAACTCTGAGGCTTAAGTAAAGCTGCCTTAAAGTCTGCTATGTGGACCAAAACTTGGAAATTTCCTAATGGGATTTTCTAGAGTTCCAGTGTATCTTTCTCTCGGTCCCTTCTTTGTTCTCCTGCTTTGGTCAAAACCCAAATCAAGTAATGCAAAGGTCACCCAAGTAGCCAGAGAAACAAAACAAAACAAAACAAACAGAAATGAAATAAAAAATCATGTGTGTGCACACACGCACACACACATATAATACATATTAGTCATTTATATATAAACTATCTCATTACTTCTTTTTGATGCATTTTAAAGTGTGATGCTATGAGATTCACGTAAACTTAGTTCTATATGAAAATAATCATAAAGAAGCATATAAATAAACATAGTTTTGAAGGGGTGGAGTCAAATGTGACAAGGGTAATTTTTCTCATTGTGATGAGAGATACTACCCTTCGATCATCTACCAGGGTTTCTCCTGCTGTTCCCTCCTCTTGAACCCTTTCTCTAGAAATAAGGTTGAGAAGAAAACAGGGCCTAGCCATATGGCTAATAAGATATGGTAGGCAGCCAGCCACTTAGGTCAGCATCTCTCAAAATCCATAAGAAAACATTTATTTCTCACTAGAGGAAAGGATGTTTAGGGAACACCCAAATGACAGCCATTCTGGCCCCATGCAATGGACTCATGCCTTATCAGGGTGAGAGACTGACATAGCCTGAGGCAGAGACCTGACCTTCAGTGATGGCCCCAGAGCTAGGGCCTCCATCAGTGGGAAGGGGCCTTGGTGGGTTCTCTCTGGTTTCCCCTCATAGGTGGGATGCATCTTTGTGTCTTATAATACTCAGTATTGCCATTTCTTCACACTCACAGAGCAGCATATTGGCTACTTCCATTAGAGCATATTTCTTATTTTCTGAATTTGTCCCGAAACTACAAATGCTAGACATTAAAGAGTGAAGGAAGAAAAGATGTTCATAAGTAGGCTGAAAAAATAGCAACAATATGCATTATTAAAGCTTTTGCAAGCAGCATGGAATTACTGAAGTAATACATATGTGACCCAGTCATCACCATTTCTAATACAAAATACAGAACTTCCACAAATGTAGAGAGAGCAGTGCCTGAGGACCTTCTAAGGTGACACAGGTATGACTCATATGTAAATTGTACTTCAAACCAGGATATTTCTTAGAATATAAACATGGTCAGAATTACGGTCATGTGGTCCTGACATACATTTCTGATAGATGGTTAAAAACATATATTTAAAAAAATAAAGAAAGCATTGTCATATTAGTGATCACAGGCTACATAATAGTAAAGCTGACTGTTTGATCTTGAAAGCTCAACATTTTATTTTGGTTTGAGGCAGAGAGACACAAAGGGCAGAGTAGTAGTTAAGAGCTGAAATCTATAGTCAGAGTGCTTAATTTTGAATTTCTTCTCTAGTTACTTGTGATATAATCTTGGGAAATTTTATTAATCTCTCTGAGCTTCAGTTTCCTCATTTGTACAGTGGAAATAGTGACAGTATTTTTGCCATAGGGTTTCTGTGAGGATCACATGAGATAATTCATGTAAAGAGCTTAACATGGGGCTTGGTGTCTACTATTGTTATGACTATTATTAACAGGCCAAAGTACTTCACTCACCAAGATGAGTGTCCATCACCTTTGCACAGTATTTGCACATGGCATCCAGGTCATTCAGCTGTCCCTGAAGAAAAGAAATCTGGGCTTCTAATTCTTCTTCCTAAAATCAAGGGGGTAAAGATATGGAAATTATGAAGACATTCATATAAGATCCCCCAAATTCTTCAAATGACCTGGACTATTTTAAAGAAGCACAATATCTTTTCAGTCCTGGATAAAACAAAGGAAAATAGCAAATACTCAAGAGTAAATCCACCACTGTTGCTACCAGTAAAATAGAAAAAGGATAAAATAGAGGTTTGAAAAAAATCTGAACTTTTCCTAATTGAATGCTAGCTTTGTGTCACGTATAAATGTTTACTCACACAACCTTGTATAAAAAATTACCTAAAATATCTTCAGTAACTATTGAGCCACACAAATTGGGAGAGTAAATTGGATTTTAGTGAACCAAACTCCCGAGGCAGTTTGTACAAAAACATTACATTTTCTCTCACACACATCTGGGAAACCAAAAATTTCCATTTGTGTAAGACAAATCTTATCACTTTCCAGACAATGATACTCTCTTAAAAAGTGAGATTTCCCCAAAGCACTTGGAAAAGTTTTGCTCCTGTAGCCCATAAATAGCTGTTCTCACATTTCCTCTCTTGATGTGACACTAGAGCATTTTATTTATTTGACGGTTTCTAGGAAAAATACTCTGGGTTGAGTAATTATCTAAATGGTAAAAGACAATCTAAGTGTAACAAAAGGATAAAGCCTGTTTTTTTTTTTTTCTTTTAGGAAAAAAAAATACATGCAAAAAATTTCCCAAGGAAATTTAGAGGATTAAGGGAGTTTTTCTCAGGGAATGAGAATAATCCTCATTAAATAGGATATTTTAAACTGAGTTAGCTAGAATGAAAAATAAAGATGTTACCAGAGCTGGGATAGGCTAGAAAATTGATTCTTCAGTTTTAGATGCCTGTCCTTCCACATAAAAATCCTATGTCATTAAAAAGAAGGGATGAGAATCCTACTGAGATATGCTTTTCCTGAGAGACTAAATATAATTTGACTTATAGAGGGAAATTAACAGTTGAAAAGGTTACTTGTAGGTGTATTCGATTTTAGCAACACACATATGCAGTAGTGAAAAGTTCTGTTTCCAACAGCTGCCTGAAGAAATGAGCCCTTAGCAATATGCATTTAAACACTTGACACAGAAAACAGAGCAGTAGCTCTATAAACAAATTATTGATAAGTGCCCACTGAAGGATTATGCAAGCACTAACCATGATCTTTACATATCCCACAGTGTGTAGCAGCCTCTCCTCTGATATGCAAACAGACATGCAACCAGAAGCAGCTCAGCTAAGGAATGACTGCAGGGGCTGGTGGGCAGGTGATGCCACCTTCTCAACTCATAGGCTAGGCTTTAAGGTAGAAAAGGATGGGGGTGTTTCAGGGTATTTTTCTTCTCTTTTTTTCCCTTTGTTTTTGCACAGGCTTGAGTTTCCCTGTGCTATTAAGATACTGTAGGAAGTGGAGGAAGAAGGCTACATGTTGGTTGACTATGGCTGTGGTTAGTCTCCAAAGATGGCACCATCAATTACTTCACTCACTGTACATGCTGTTCTACTCATGAGGCAGAATCTATTTGACCTCCCCTTGAACCTCGGCTGGCCTTGTGACTTGCCTGGCTCTAAAGAATACATTGGACGTCAAACTTTGCCAGTTTTGGGCTAGTGTGAGAGGCCTACTAACTTCTGCCTACTTCTGCTTCCACCAGAGGAAGACAGCTACCATGTTGTAAAGAAGCTCAGGCCAGAACACTGAGAAAGGAGAGAAAATATGGAAAGAGGCCACAGGAGAAGAGCTGATGTGTGAATGAAGCCTTACTGGACCTTTCAGCTCAGTCCCTCTAATGCCATTCAAGTGAGCGACCCTGTCAACATCATGTGGAACAGAAGAACAGGCCAACCAAGCCTTGCCCAAACGCTTGACCTGTAACCTACGAGAAATAACAGTACATGGAAAGAACACTAACTTGGTACATGGCATAAGAAAACTTGAGTTCTATTTCTGCTCCTGCCATTTACAAGTCTTGTAACCTTATGTAATCCTCCGTCCAACATGGACCAAAATTCAGCACTCTCTGGAGAAGGTATAAGGCAGATACTTTGCTCTCAAGATGCTTATAAACTTGTAGTTGTAATGAGAAAGTTATATAAATTACTAGAGTATGAAGTACACAAAAGTCTTATAATAATTGCAAAAGAGTAATTGCTCTGGAAATCCCTATCTCTGCCTCCCGTCCCTTCTACTAAACAAGTCACCTTTTTAATGTGTTACAGGTATAAACCCAACTGGAAGAGTCCAGAACTGTACTGAGGTGACAGCTTGGCAGTGTGTTGAAAGAAGGGGGCCCAGGTGTGGCTCAAGTTTTCCCTCGCATGTGACTTCCAACTGGGGTGCTGACAGCCCAGCGTGGACAAATGGCAGTAGGAATGCACTGCCTCCTGGCTTGAAAACATCTTTATGTACTCTATGTATTAGTTTAATTTGGATTAAGCAATCACCTCTAAAATGTAAAAGCCCTCAGGAATTTTAATCCCTGGCAGTCATTCCTATCTAAATAGATTTATTTTATCCAGTATGTTTGATTTTAAAAGCTGGGAGGGAAGAGCTTCAGAGGAGATGCTTTAGAGGAGATAGGCCAGGCCTGCTGGTGGTGAGGCTTTGGACAGCTGGAGGGAAGTATGTAGCTCAAGGGAGGTCTCTTCCTCAAAACACTTACTGTGCTAGTAGGAACATTATAATAAAAATGTGGTGGGACTGGTGCCCTCTAACTTGTGCAAAGCCCAGTTTGCACATGGGTGTGGGGAAGCCCTGAGAGTCTGGCAGCCCCAAAGCACTTGGTGCGTGTGTGCAAATGTAAGAACAGTTTTCCAAGTCAGCAGTTTTGCTTGGGGCTGGTGAAAGTGAAGAGAGCATTTTGCTTGCCTAAAGCTCAAGCAAACCTCAATATGAACATAATCTGTTTGTAGAAAACAGTGACCCTCATTCATTTAAATCTTTTTGTCAAAGGAAAGTTCACAGAAAGACCCAGTATATGAGATAAGAAGAGCATTCTGGTTAAACAGATTGAGGGGTTCAAGAACTTCTTTCATTTGGAAGTTAGAAATCCAGTGTATTATTTCTCTAGAGTTTGCTTAATCTTAAAACATTCCCAAACCCTCCCACTATCACTCAGAATTTATAAATAGAAATGGAATCACTTGGAAGCAAAAGGGTGGCTTGTCATTTCTTCTTCACTGTATTATATAATTACAGATAAAAGAGCCAAGGCCCAAGCTTCTAAAGTTGTGGGAACTGACTTTACATTTTTATTTTCGCTTCTCTTGCTCCACGCTCTTCCCAGCTAACATGCTTTAAACACCGACAGCTCTAGTCTTTGTTTTCATTAAACTGGTCCTTCGTAATGAAAAACAAATGCTTGGCTAATTGCCTTGGGGTTTTGTGAAAACAACCAGTTAGTGTTAATTTTTATGTATAAATAAGACACTGAAGAGAATGTTTATTATACAGAGGGTCCTCAAATAATAGCTTTTTGTTCAATATATATATTTTTTGTTATAAAGTTGATGAGATGCCATAGGAACTTAACTCTTGTTTGCATCAATCAACCTGTGGTAAAATTGGTTTCGTTATATGTTGTTTCACTTAAAATTGCAGAACCAATTGATGATGTTAAGTGAAGGTTAACTCTATTTACTTTTGCACATATATCCTACTTTCCATTACAGGAGGGAGTATGGTAGAAGAGGACGAAATTCTGGAGTAAACACACCTGAGTTCAAATGCACACTCTGCTAGTTACTAGCTGTATAGTCTTGAACAAGTTCCTTAATTTCTTGGTGCCCTCACCCTACCTAGCAGGATTGGGGAAAAAACAAAATGAGAACACCATGGAGAGTATCTTGCATAGTGTAGGTAGTCAATAAAGGCATTTATTCTTTCATTTAAAAAAATTTAATAACCAGGTCAAAACAGTGAAACAGATTTTAAATACAGGATTTTATGATTCACTGTTGGAAAACACTGGTTTCCGGTTTTAAAACCTTTATGTGGCTTAGCCCAGGAAGATTAATTAGGGCTTGAGAGCCCATCACTGTCAAGTTCTGGATAGCAAATTGATGTGCAAGGCAAGACACTGATAGAGGATTATGAAGAGGGTCATACACAGACCACTGTGTGCAACATGATGTACTCGGCAGCTCTGTAGAGAACGACTGGAAGATGAGGAGAGAAAACCATCTAGCATCTAATACTTTTATAGCGATTATGACATTCTAGACACTGAGCTTTGCCTGTATTAACTTAATCCTTACAACAAACTGTGAGGTAGACTCTCTGTTGCCTACCTTAAATTTAGTCCACTTTGTAAGCCAAATTCTCTGCAAGCGAATGCCAAGATTTAGACAGATACTTGAGAAACCAAGTACCTTGGCCCACTATTCCCATCTCTTCCCTGTGTACACATTAGTTCTTATGCTTAATTACTATGGTCCTTCCAACGTTAAATCCTAACCCCAGATTGTTTACTAAATTGTTTTCCTTTAAAAAGATTTGGGTATAATTGGCTGTGTTCTGTTTTGTTTGCTGAATGATTTTTGTTCTGACTCTATCTTAAAAAATGTTTTTTTTTGAATTTGCCTTTTAAAAAGTGGTGCTTCCACCATCATTCACCCAAAAATAGTCGAGGCATCATTACGCTTCTACTCAAATGCTATAAATCTCAGTAGTCTGAATTATTTTATAATATATGAATTTATATATCAATTTTGTTAAATTCTTCCATGTTTTTCTGCTATATCTTGGTTAACAAGACACACTTTTGTTGTTTATTATTTATTCACTTATTCAACACATATTTTTGTATTGTGTAAGGCCTTATGGGAAACGAATGAGACATGAAGCGACCTCTACAAATTTAGAAGGATGTATGTATCTGTACATAGAGCCTAGAGTTAAGGTAAATTCTATAAAAAATATGAAAGAGGAGCCTGCACAATTTTGGGGAGGGCAGATGATTTCTAATTTGTAGAGATGAAAATGAAAGCAGATTTTTCTGGAGGAGGCAGCATTTTTGATGGGTTTTAAAGAAGGACTTAGCTCAGAAGAAATGATGAAGAAAGATATTTTAGGAGGCAAGGCTCCAGTAAACAAAGAGGTGGAGTCAAGACACGTATATGAGATAGTTGAAGCCAGAGCATGAAGAAGAGCAGAAGCTGAGGTCTGGCAGAAAGGCTTCCCTTTCATCCCCATTCATTTCCAATTACATTTTTACTTCCGATAATTATGTTTCGGGGGCTGGAGCCTGACGTGCAGACTGTGGTGGCCGCTGGCCCTAACAGGCACCATGCTCATAATGCTCGTTAGCAGGCTGCAATGGTATCCTTGTCCATGTGCTAATTAAAATCCCAGGGTTCTTGGTTTGGGAGAAAAGTGTGAAGTTCTGCTTAGCTTCCAAGTAAATGTCCTCAGATCACAAGAGAAGCAGACAAGGGAACCGACACCTACAGCAGGCAGCAGGAACAGGCAAATATAGAAACTAGAAGACAGGAAAGATGCCCAGTCTTTTTTGAGCAGATGGGTGAACAAGAAGTGGGAAGTGGAGGAAACGGAAAGTCTTGAGGGAAAAAAGTGGGAAGGCTGTGGCTGTTCCGAGGAAGCTGTGGTGTATACAAGGGCAAAACACACTCGGTGTGGATGAAAACCGAGCTGTGGCATATGGTATCAGCGGAGGAAGACACCACTGGAAAAAAATGGAAGAGGAACACAAAAGAGACTTTTTAAGAATATAAAAATAAGTGGTATGGGTGTGTGAGGCAGTATAGTCATGCTGGAGAGCAAGTGGACATGATCAAAAGCCCCAGAATCTGTATCTGTTATGCCTGCATGCACATCTGTAACCCTGGCCAGAAAGCAAAGCTCTCTAGGCCTCAGTGTCCTGTCTATAAAATGGGGGTAATAATTCCTGCTTCATATGATTTCTGGAGAATTAGATTATATGCGATTTTCCAGATGAAACACTTTGCACAGTGCTTGACAAATGGTAAACTCTTAATATATGTTCATTTTGTTGTTATCCCTAGATTATTAATGTAATTCTAGAAAGTTATTCCAAGGAACTATGAATATATGCAAAAACATAACTCCCAAGATAATCATCACACATTCAATGACAACACGTGCGTGCGCACACAGAAACAATCCACACAAATCCTAAATTTCTAATGATAGGTGACTTAGGTAACTTGAGGTACATTCATAAATAGAATATTATGCAACTTCTAAAAATGTTCTCATATGGGAACATTTAACAATAACATACAATATACTAATTGGAAAGGAAGTTACAAAGTAGTAGGTTAAGAATGATTCTGTCAGAACAAATTGATGGTCGCCAGATAGAAGGGGGTTAGGAGGATGGGTGTAAAAGGTGAGAGGCATTAAGAAGTACAAATTTCCAGTTATGAAAACAGTCAAGGGCTATAAAGGACAGTATAGAAATAGAGTTAATAATATTGTAATAATTATGTATGGTTCCAAATGAGTACTAGACTTATTGGGGTGACCACTTCGTAAGGTATATAAATGTCTAATCACAATGTTGGACATCTAAAATTAATTTGATATTGTATGTCAACTATAATTGAAAAATAAATTAAAAAAAGGCTTTTTAGAAAGAAATTTATACTAAAAAAAAGGGAGGATATTCACTGAAGTGTTTATAATATTGGTTATTCTCTAAATGGTGACATTATAGGTTGTTTGCCCACCTTCTTTTTACTTTTATTTGTAGGGGGGAAGTTTTTTTTTTCCCCACAATGAAATTGGGTCATATTTTTGTAATAAGAAGGTCAAAGTATTACCTAAGTAACATAATATGAAGGAAATAAAAAAAATATAATGGTATTTACCAAGGAGAAAAAAGAGGTGTTAATATTTTTAAATGACAAAAATTGATTCTAAATCAAACTTTAAACAATACTATAGTCTAAACAAATCTGTAACCTAAACAATACTAAGCAGTAAGACAATTTAAATGAAATAACTCACAAAACGTCCTCACCATCAGAGTTAGAAAATTCAGGGCTGAGAAGACTGTGTAAATAAACCTTGTTATTTCTTTACTACCTTACTATTCCAAGCCCAAACTTCTGTTTTGCCAATTCTTCAAAACTTGTTTAGTTGTCTGAAAAGTATAATACCTGCCTTCTTTGGTAATTTATTTGGGAATCGTATTCTTATGAAGCCACTATATATATAAAATTAAAATTTGATTTTCTCTTATTAATCTGTCTCATGTCAAATTTAATTCTTAGACCAGCTTGAAGAACCTAAAATGGTAGAGGACATTTTTTTCCTCCCCAACACAACCTAGAACAAAGGCATTCAAATTTAAACTCAGCAGTATTTTGTATGACTTTTCATACTTCAGTTTCCTCTAGAGCTCAACAAAAACTCCTGTATTACAGAATACTGCCTCTGGAGAGATGACAGTTAAGAGTGGTGAGTGAGGTGAGACATGGGTCATTCCTTTGGCAGTCTGCCCACTCCCCCCACCGCCCCAGGTCATATGGTCTTAGGTGGCCCTGACAGACCCTACTATCCCCTCCTTGCAGCATCCCCGGAAGAGCTGCAGGGCAGAGTCACCAGGTGAAAAACTGGGAGAAAATTATTTTTCTATGCAAAAATTTTCTCTACCAAATTTCAACTTGAGTTTTAGCATATTCCTAGAGTTGACCAGTTACATATGTCAAATCCACATTCACTTCATTGCTTTATGTGTGAAAGAGTTCCAAACATCTTTTTAAAGTCAGGTGTTAGCAAGTTAAAATTAATAACTCAGATCATGTGCTTGCTGTGGGTAGGTCATTTAGGATATGAATTATAAACAATATTTAAAAAATAGAACATGTAAGGGTCACAAAACTAAGAGAAAGAAATTTACTTTTATTCAGCTGCCTCTCATAATTTTTATTGAGGGAGTGAAAAAAGATCTTAGTTTCTTACCCCATTTCATTCTTTTGGATCTACCTGTTAAGACAGAAACTTCCCATTGTCCAATCATAGTAAGGAGTACCCTTGTTTTGTAGAGTGCTTAGAACAGAGGATACACATGGAAAGCATTTATAACCATTAGCACTTAGCCATTATCCACAAGGGGAATGTGTTCATACTAGGATATATTTGAAGCTGACTTTATCTGTAGAAAATCTCATTGCTGACTTGATTTTAGTTAGACTAATTCTTTTCAGTTTTTAATAAGCACAAAACACCTGGTGAACATTGTGGTTAAATGCAGAGTCTACTGGTTAGGTCTGAGCTGAGGCCTGAGATTCTATATTTCTAACAAGGTCCCAGGGATGACTATATAGCTGGTCCAGGTACCACAGGTACCACACTTTGAATGGCAAGGTTAAGATGATCCATCTCATACCTTCCTATTTACTTCTGAATACAGCTTCCAATGCCTCTGGGAAGATTGTGAAACACTTTACTAGTTCCCTGCTCTAAAGCAGTTTTAACAGATGGCTGGCTGCATGGTTGCATGCATATTTGGTAATAGTCCAAAAGACCTCTTCTCAACATGGAGTAGGATACAGGGAGGAGAGAAGCAGGGTGACAGGCTTCCAAGATAGCTTTCCAACCTCCTTGAATCAGTTCTGTACAGAGTGGCATCATTACCTATTTAGAACTAATTCGTAGACTATTAGGTATTAATTCAGTCCAGTGTAAATACAAGCACTTATTTTAAAGCCAAATATAAATTAATTTTGTTGGATTATGCATGCTCTCTTCAGTAATTTTGATAAACAGAGACTGTGTGTCAATATCAAAAGATGCCTTTCAAGCATGAAAGCAATTAAAAGAAAATGGTAGAATACTTCCATAATTCATGATATTTAAACTAATCTCTCATTTCCTAAAGGTATTTTTATAATAATCATAAAAGTAATATTTGTTAAATATTTTTTGGCTTTAGAAACATCCTTTTATGCCTATTGCCATTTCAACATTGTAAGCTATTTAACTTTGCCTTTCTAGATGTTTCCAAAAAATAAAAAGAAAAGAATGGTGCCAAAAAATAGGATTGTGTGCTATAAATTCTAAAGTAAATTGAATAAGCTTACGATCCTGAATTAGATATACTAAAAATTAAAATAAAATCTTTAATTAGACAACTTCATGTATGGGTAATCTGAGGAAGAATAAACCTTATTTGTATAGTTATAAACTCTATTATTTGCAAAAATCCAAAAACTGCTCTTTTAAATAATTATATGCATATGGTATGTCTTAGGAACTTCATACCTTTTAAAAATTCAAAAAGTATAAAAATGTTAAGCATAGTTATTAAGGCAATTACCCAACTTCTGAACATTTTAACTGGGGGGGAAAAGTCCTTTCTAGAAGGAACTGTGTTTAAAAAGTGAACTAAATGGCATTTGTGTAGAGAAATGTCCCCATCTTTTGGACTTTTAGGCTATGACCTTCATGTTATATTTTTATAATTAAGCAACCTGACCAATCTTTTGTAAACAAGAATAGCTCTCTCCTCCACCAGGCCAATTGGCACAGCTGTTACTTTATTTAACAAGGGTTTTCCCCTCTCCACTCACACGTGATCAGACCAACTGATGAAACCACTCGGCCAGCACCGGGGCCTCCAGCTGAGTTTCTCATCGTGTTGTTGGCTGAGCTGAACCATCTGTGTGCTTTCCCTTGCTGTTTCTGGCACCAAAAGTAGGCATCGGCACAATGACTGACCCAGATAGAAGGGCCTTGGCCAAAGTTGTTTTTCTTATGACAAAGCTAATTGACCCATGTGAAGATGAAATGTGCACCCTTGTACCACCATTCTCTGGGCTGACTGATCCCCACAATGCCCCTTTAGAGACAAACAAAAAAATAGTACTCTACAGCAAATCCAAGCTGGGGATCAAGCATGGTTTAAGAAATACTTCAAGTTACAACTGGTAAAGGAAACCAAGTGTTGGAACAGCTTTGATTAACACAAACACTACCAATTCTGAGACTTCTGGAAAAAAAGGTGGGAAAAAATTCTCTGAACTACCTGCTTTATCAGCATGTCTCTCACACTTCTGTTAATTCACTCCTTAAACTAATTTATAGAAACCTCATTTCTCACTATGTACCTATTACTGTAATCCCCATTAGCTTTTATATGTGATTGGTGAATGCTGCTAGGACATGAGGTGATTTTTAGGCCCTAGAGAAGACCAGAATAAAACCTAATACACCTGAATCCTTGCACAGTACACAAAACCCTTGACAGCATTCATTCACTCACTCCTCACCGCTGTATCTGCCACAGGGGATGCTATGATGGTGACAAGTGCCTGCCAGAGCCTTTTGACTGAATACTAGTAGTTCTGCGACGGTCAAAGCAAAGGATACATTTACAGAAAACCTAGGACAGCCCCATCTCGACATGCTGCTTCTGTAGGTTTGGGGAGGGCTCTGGAATCTTCTGCTTAGTTGGAGCCATTGCTACCCACTGAAAGTGCTTACAGCTTTCAGGGGGTGACAGGGAAGTCTCCATGGGATACAAGGTGCTTGGACTGAGACTGGAAGACTCTCTGAGTTTTGTGGCCATATGAACCATTTTGGTCAGAAGAGACAGTGAAGCAAAACAACACAGAGGTGGGAAATAGCACACTCGGTTTGAGGGAAGCGAAACAGTTGTTTCATTCCTGAAGGGTTGGGGAGGAATTGGAGGGAGGACTGACGAAAAGGCTGGATAGACTGAGATCCTCAAGGGCCCTGCTGGTGGGCCTTAAAATCTTCAGATTAACCCTAGGGAGGCACCCCTGAAGAATTCTGATGGGGAGTCAGACACTGAGTCAGACGTTCACAGAGAGCAAGATGGTGCTCTGAAATATTTTGGATGTATGTGACCATTAATAAAATAGATTTATCCTAAAATTTCTACTTAATATGGTATGTTATTTACTGAACTGAGAAGAAAAACAATACTTTAAAAAGTATAATCTTTCTCTAGCCTCATTCCCAGAGTAGAGTCAGTTATTGTAATGCTTCTTTTAAAAATGCAAATTTGTTCTGAGATTAAGGAATAATTGTGCATAATGTGAATTTCACGTTTGCTTATGTACAATTTTACCTACAAGAAACATGTGAAAAACTGCATGTAGCTGAATCCAGATTTATAGGAACACACAAATACATACATGCACACACCTCAGATATCTGCCAGCTACCTCAGTTCACAGTGTGTGATGGGCAGCATCCAGTACCCCCATCTGTTAGATTCCAGATCATTCTCCCTTTCCTACTTCATGGTAACTTACAAGCTACAACATTTCAAATTTTCCCAATTAGACTTCAGGTCATATTATCATAATATTTACTTTTTAATCATTTAACATGTGTAAAACCATGCTACCACTTTTATCAGTTTCCTACCTTGTTTTATGTGTCAGTGATGAAGTTTTTGAATATCTCCCAATCCCATCTTTCCCATGAGCCCTGTGGCTTTTAATGCATAATTTTATACAATGTGGTGATTTTTTTAATGAAAATGTCAACTGTTTTGAAGATGATTTTTCATTTGATGAATACAATCATGACAATCAAATTTATATATATTTTCTGCAAAGGTAATTGGAGAAAAGCTTTAGTCTAGAGACCACGGCAGCACTCTCTACAGCTAACAGTCTGACTCTGTAGGAGGGAGTGCTGGTGCTCCTTGTATTCATTCTTGTTTTCCTTCCTAACAGAGGCCTGCGACCATGAACCTCCTCTCAAGGGGAAGCTGACCTAAACCAGAGCTGTGGGGCTAAGGCTAAATCTGATGGATTTAACGGTAACTTCATTACCTTTATAGTGATGGCTGTAGCAATTCTAGGCAATGAGACATAAGGGGTAGTCTTGGGTGGGTGATTCTTGAAAAACAAAGAACGAAAGTTCTCAAGAACAGAGTTGCCAGATTTAACTCACACAAACACATGACATACAGTTAATTTGAATTTCAGACAATAATTCTTTAGTATATATATGTCTCATGTCACATATGAGACACACTTATACTAAAAATTATTGTTTACCTGCAATTGAAATTTAACTGGGCGTGCTGGGCATGGCAACTCTACCTTAAGGGAATGCTCCAGGAAGATGTGGTTGTCTTTCTCCTCTGGATGTTGGTAAATAGCTCTGGTGCCTAGAACTGTTGTGGCTATCTCACTTCTAACCTGGGGAAGAGCTTGTTCTGGGCAGGGCAGAGAGGTGGGAAGAACTTGGGTCCTTGAAGACAATCATGAGCTTCTAAATTATTGGTTCTAAACCGTGACTACACATGTGAAGAACTTGAGAAGCTTTTAACAATTACCAAGGCCCAGACCCCACCTCAGAGATTCTGATTCAGTTCTTCTGTTCTTGTTATTGGTATCCTTTAAGCTCTCCAGGTGATACTAATATGCAGCCAGGGATGAGAAGTCCTTTGGAATTGAGTTAATAATTTATTATTTAAATCAGCTGAGTCAGAGTTTATGTTATGTTTAGCTTAGAAAGTCCTAAAAAAAGTGATACTCTGATTGAAACAAAATGCAAGGTCCAGCATTTAAATGGTCTTTAAATTTAATTAGTTCATCTCAGAAATTTAAATCAATTCCTGGCAAAAAAAAAAAAAAAAAAATTAGGCCTTTGTTTATTTGAAGAAAAAGATCTTGTGCCGGCCCAACCTTTAAATCTAGTTCTGAAGACCTTCATCAAGGTGTCAGAAAAGGAATTTGGTCATAATAGAGACTAAAGTTAGGTAGGTAGACTCTGAGACTTTGAGAATAAAAACCAACACATCATTTATCTTGGCAGTAAACAGATAATAGCTTCACCAATGTCTAGCTGAATAATATGAATGTTTGTTGTCCAGAGAGGAATTTAAGATTTCCAGAAATGTTAGCATTATGGCATAGTGGTTCCTTTCTGGCTTTTCTTATTTTCTTCATTCAATTTCATTTTCAAAAGTATTGTTTTTTATATTTTATAGAATATATATCTTTATAGCAGGATGAATAAGAGATGCACGTGGAGAACATGAATATGTTTCAAACCCCAAAATTGCCTAGAAGCTTAATTGAGAACATGCTGAAGTTAAGCAATAAGCAACCTGGCAGCATTTTTCACCGTTAATTCTAAATTGATTGGGGGCATTATTCTGCCAATGAGGCCTCTTTCAATTCTGGACTGTTTAGCAGTGGGTATATATGTGTATGTGGAACAGGTTAGTGATATAATTTACAAGTTCTTTACATTTTCTTGCTAAGGGAACCCTTGAGATATCTGAGTGGACACATGTAAGAATTAGGGAAAATGTTGCAAACTTTCATGATCTTGTTTATAATTTTGTCCTAACTTTGAGATAGTTTCCAAGAATATAGGTGACAAAAATCAAGAGGCCAGAGTGATTATCTGAAAGTGATCCTAGACGCTGGTCTGAAAGGCCCTTTCTGTTGCAGGGATAGGTATGGGTGGAATGGGTTTATTTATTGAGATCAGGTCATCTTTAAGAGTCCAGTGAAGAAGCAAAATGAGAAAGATAGGAAACTTTAAAGCAGAATAATAAGAAAGTCAAAGGAGAAAAAAACAACTGGAAAATATGACCAAGAAAGGCAGGAATCAGAGTAAAGTCATGGGTCTATGAATACGTGGTAGGGGTGGGGGTGGGGGCAGGGGCAGGGGGAAGTGTTCCCTTTCATAACTGCTTTTCTAGTTGAAATGGTTTTTTTTTTTTTTATTCTTTCGTATTTTCAAATGTAGCATATAAGTTTTTAGGATTTCACATAAAGCCAATTTGTTCATGGCCTCCTATAATCATCAAGCTCTGAGTTACTGCTGTTAAAGTTTCTATCTACTGACCTAAACAACTTTGGGAAATAATGTTTTAATTGGCAATGATAAGGCTATAGACAGAACTGTACTAAGTTGGTAACAATTCTGAGGAAAAGGAGGAAGGAAAGGCTTTGCCATTATCTTAAATAAGAAGGAAGTTTGGGAATTTATTTATATTATTTTCTGGTGATCCATATAGTTAAAGCTTTTAAAATCATTCAGCCACATTGTTAAATCAAGGCTGAAAAGGGTCTTAGTTGTGGCTTTTTCACATATTTTTAAAAGGTTGATCATGACCAACTTTATTTCATAAGCAGACAAGCACCCCAGACCAAGGTCAAGCTTATATAGTGTACAGCTCTAAACAAATATAACTTACAATGAAGTTAATCACATGCATTTGTAATGAGACATGCTTATTAAGAGGCTTAATAAAGCATAAATGGTAAACTCTCCATGTAAATTCTTATGGCCAAATACATTTTGTTTGTATTTTTCTTTTCTCATCTTACTAGTTGTTCATGTCAATGCTAACATGTTTTTCTGGTACCATCCACATTTTTTCATTTTATCTTCACCACCATGAAATAGAAAGGTCTTGAATTTTCCCAACAATTGTAGTTTTGTCATGGGGCCTTTACCAACTCAAAACATGAATTTAATTTAATTAGGAAAAGTTGCCTCCTTTAGATGCAGGGCTTGGGGAATGGATATTACCTTTGTGCAAGAGAAAAAATGCCCCAGGCAAACAGCTCCCAGAGCTGGCCATGCTGCTTAGTGAGCAGCCCAGTGGGTTCTAGCGCCCACTTGCCCTGTTAGCAGGACTCTTGCGAGAAATGCACAAACTACACGAGTAAATGCCCTGTAACTCTGCCCTTTACCCCCAAGCTTCAGATGTGAGGTTCTAGTATCTCCTGCCTACAGTACTTCCATGTATATGAATTCCTGATACGTGGGCGTCTTGGAGTAGAAAACTGGGAGGGGAAACAGCAGGGTTCAGGGAAAGAGAAGAAGGCATGAAAAAGGTGCCCAAGCCTCTGACTGACCCTCTGGGCACAGCAGCTTTAGCCTGAGGAACAACCAAAAAGGAGTCCTCAGCCTTAAGGTTTCAGGGCAAGGTGAAGGCCACCTGCATGATACAGATCTTCTTCTTTGTTCAGTATACCTAGAATTCCCATGGCGGGAGCAAAGCCATTCTTTCTAGAATCAGAACCAAATGGATTCAAAATACAGCTTCCTGGAAAAGTTAACAGAAGTGTTTCAAAGAATCAATGATGGGAGGCTAGGGGCTAAAGATTTAAAAGCAGGAAGATGCTGTGTGGGAGAAGGGAGGTGGTGATGCTGTTGAGGGGGAAAGAGGAAGACAGTCGAACAACCTCCACAATTTGGCCTCTGGCCTTGACTGACCTCCATCTGCACAGGGCAACTCACAGCCCTCACTTCCCTCCCTGTCCTGCACATGTGCACTTTGAGGCACAGATTACTGTCCCCAAGGCAACGTGGCATTGCAAGACTAAATAAATGTCAAGTTTCAAGAAAGGTCATTGGAGGAAGCAAGTGCTATCAATGACACATTTAATTTAGTATGATTCAAACCTACAGGAATTTCTGGCCAGGGATCTAAATATTTCTAGTTGCTTCACTTGAGCTCTTCTCAAACCACTGTTTATGCCTCCTGGGCAGTGTTCAGTATGGGTACGGTCTGGCATCTTTGTATTTTATGAGATGATGGAGATAAAGAAAAATGATGGAGAAAGAAGACCCAGCATGAGGGGGATAAGTGTCTCATTTGTTCCTAAGGGCGCCATCTTCATTATCCTAAAAAGGGCATTACAGTCCGGGTTTGGAACTCCATTCACTGTGCTTCTGCTTTTAAAGGCTCCCCTGATTTTCTGGTTAAAAATGAATTTATTGAAGCATAAAGATGTTAAAAAGTTGGTTAGAAAATCCCTTTACAAAAACTAAATTAAAATGTAATGTACAAACTGTCAAAACCAGCTCTTTATGATGCTCCCTTTGATGGTCACATTTCTTTACAATGAAATTGTGAATTTGTATGGTAAAAAGATGGAGATAGGAGGAAGGAACATTCCTACAAAGATACACAGACCATCCTCCCTGAACTTGAGCTGATGCACTGGCAAAAGATTGTGAACAAGGTTCATTAAATATCGAGTGACTAACTAAATGTCATCTTTCAAATACCTGAGTTCAACTTAGTCTATCATGAGATTGAAAAAAACTATAAACATTGCTGATGTCTACATTTTTACATCTATTTGTATGTTAAATGGCACTGTATTTTAATGCAGTTATCACTGATGCTACTGATTAAGCAATAAAAGATTATAAATATATTTATGAATTAAAAAAATCCTTTAATTAGATAAACTCTAGAGGCCAGGTTTCAATTTCATGCAGAAGCCCATACAGAAATCCATTATTATCAATACTTTGCATATGCTTTGTGTTCTTAGGATATATACATCATTGTCTGCAAAGAAAACCAGACAACTGGGTAAATTCTGACCTACTGGGAACACCACTGCTCAATTTCTCTCTTCCAACCATCAGTCTAATTCAAGCTGCCTAAAAATCCACACTGTCATGGATTTCCCTAAACCTTTTCCTGTTACCAGTGCTGCTCTCTCTGGGTGTGGGCTCTAGAAGATGTTGTAGGTGTGTGGGAGGGAATGACAGGATATATACTTGGCTCTGTGGCAGCTCTCTTGAGAACATGATTGTAGTGAGCTGAGGACAAAGCCATTCACTGAGGATGGCAGAATGGAAAGATGCTGATGTCAATAAACAGGTGAATTATCCAACTCTACACTGGCCTGTCTTGGGACTCTTGTAATTCAAAATAATAAGCAACAAATTTCCTCATTTGAGATAATAATTTCCCAAAAGTAACATGATATAATCTCAACTATCTTACATTCTGCCAGAGGATGAGAGGGAGAAGAGAATACCTATAATAGACATTGTTGACTGCCTACTCAGTATCTGTCCTAGGAAGTTGCTCGATGTTCAGTGAAACCAATGGCTGTATTTAATGAAAGAAGAAATATGTCTGTGGTTCAAGTCTGATCTCTCACATGAAGCTTATCTAGACCAACACAGCACATGGTGGTCCATCTTCTGAATCTATATTACGTGTTATCTTTACTGCTTATATAACACTTAACCAAATACTGCCTCTCATATTGATGAGTTATATTTTTATTTAGTTTAATTATTATTTAACTTTTTATGTGTTTCCCCCTCCTCCAATTTCATTGAAAGCACCCTCTATTGGGACTGCTCTCTCTATATTTCCTATTCTGATATGTCTTAAATTTCAATTTCTAGAACATGACTTTAAATAGATTAGGTAATGTTCATGTCCATACTTCCAGAAATAATTCTGAGTCTACTTTCAAATTTGTTTTTACTCATTTGACACTTTTAGTTATTATGTCATGCTGAAGAGATCAATGAATATTACAAAAATAAATTCTGTTAGCATGACCATGGTATATGTTCGAACTACCACAAGGCAATGATGAGCGTATGCAGGATGAGCATCCTCAGTGGTACTGTGAGCCTGAAGGTGGTTTTTACCTCATTACATAATCTGTTGTACATAGGGATTTCCAAATCAGACAATTCTGATTTCCTGTGGTTTAGAGGGAATTCTGAGCTTGGATAAGTTTAGATCTTTAGAGACTGGTATGTAATTATCACAAAGCATAGTAGCCTTGCAGTTCATCAGAAACATTAAAAAAAAAAAACCAAACAAACAGAAAACCGAACCTTTTAATTGGCTGATAAGCTTATTCACACAGACAAATCAATTTTAGAGTTGTTCCTATATTCAGTATTTTCCCTATTCTTTAATCTTAGCAAAGATATTCTTGGAAAATGATTTGGCAATAATCATAAACATGACTAACAGTGCTAAAAGAAGTTAAAAATTATTTAACAGTCACATAAATGACCAACGAAAATAGATTTCTAAAAAACTAAGCATTAGATATCATTTACATTATCATGCAAAAAACAGTATGGATAATAAAAAGCATAAAAATTTTGAATTTTCTCTGAGACTAAAAAATTAAAGCTTGATTAAAACATGGGTTTGAATTAGGTGAGGCCTAAAGGCAAAAGGGAAACAAAGTAGAGGGAAAATTGTAAATACCAATCCTCAAAACAAGACTACTACTGATAATGAGGTACAGTCAATTTTGAAAACTTCTTACTAGTTTATTCATGTTTCAGAAAAGAAATATAATGATGTCTTCTATAAACATATGGCACAAGCTTAATTAATTACCTCTTTAAAGACTTAGTTCAGTTGTACCCTCTTTTTATCATATGGCCAAATCAGAGGCAGTAACTGGAATAAATGTGATACAACTTCATCTAAAGATAGCCTGTGGATTATAGAAAGGCTTTGATACATAAAAAGGCAATAATGAGAGGAAGTAAGTTCTGAAACTTAATATATGAAACTTGTTGAGAATATTTCACACCTAAATTGATTTTGAAAATCATTTCTCAATGACTAGATTAAAAACGTTACAAGCAGATTTAGCCACTCTTAGGTTGATAACTACTCCTAGATTATCTTTGTTTTAATGTCTCTTTTCAACTGCTGTTTTATCCTTTTGTTAACTGACATCAACAATTTCTTGATATTGAGCACTTTAAAAGATCAGCTGAGTCTTGAAATCTGAAATAAATTGTATTGTTTAAGGCACTGGGTACCCAAAGCAAGAGATGTCTTTGTTTCAATTTTATCCACTTGCTTATGTGAAAAACTGATAATGATGGTTAATGATGTTGTTAATGAAAAACTATCTTGAACTTTTTTGAGGATATGGAACATCTCCCTATATCACACTAAATTGGATTGGAAATGAAAGCAAAGTGGGCCCAGAGATGACAGGTGCCAGTTATAGGCTCTGGTGCCACTGGGATCACTCGAGTGGCGGTATGTGGTTTCCATGGGAGAATGATTCCCAGATGTGGGCCTGACATTTTCCAACTGTGCACTGTCATGCTGCGATAAGCAACACTCTCACCTTAAATTTAAAAAGGTTTATTTCTCACTCATACTTCACATCTATCATGCACTGGCAGATGGGCTCTGCTCATTGTGCCAGAGGGAAAGAGAGAGAGATGGAAGATCATGCAGTAACAATGTAGACATATCACTTCCACTCAGAACTCGCTGGACAGAACCAGTCACATGGCTCTGACAAATCTCAGGAATAAGGAGGTACAATCCTATCAAGTACCTAGAATGGGGGGAAAATTTGGTAATGAGCGTTCACTGACAATAACACATTATTTCATAAAACAATAAGCTAACCTATTACTTGGAAAACCATGGGCTTTCTCTTGACAATTTCTGCCTATGTACCTCCCTCAAGTTAGAAAATATATTAAATTTTGAATAATAATTTGGCATTGTGTCTTGGTTCACAGCAGGTCTATATAGAGGGTTAGACTCTATTTCTATTTTTGCTCAACTTCTCAGTTTTAAGTTACAGTAACACCATAAAGAAAAGTAATTAATTGGTGTTGTAGACTAATCCATATGCCACCAAAATGTGGTAGAATGCAAATGAAACATCTCTCCATATGCCTTTCTTATTTGTTATTCCTTATTCTGGTTCTTCAAAGACATGTTTTTTGTATAAGCAGGCATCTCCTCCTCTAATTTATTATGTCAATACATTCTATTTTTTGTTGTAATTTTCAGTTATTTTTAAATCTAAGTTATATATGTAACACTTTGAAGTCAAATGGTTCTACAAGGCTTGTTATGAAAAACAGTTCACACAGCCCCACCCTCTATTTCCTGCTCTCCACAAGTAATCACTTTCAATTCTTTTACCCATTTTATTTTCATTTCAATATCTCTAGCTTATATTGCTACTTCTTGATTTTTCTAGCACATTAGACACTAATATTCATGGAAGATGAGGATTTAGCTCTAACAACCACTAGCCCCTGCTCCCTCCCCTCCACCTATAGACAACTAAGTTCTCACACTGCATCTTCTCAAATGAATTTTATCACAATTTTGGTGAGATTAATAGTCAACAGGCTTATATTTATATTTTAGATACATTATCATGTCTATGTAAATTACAGTCATGGATCACTTATAAAGTTTATCACAACCTTTCTTTTCCTGGACCTTCTTTGTTTTTCTTTGGGGTTACAAATTGTCCTGCGTTTTACTGTCCTATGTTTTTCTTAAGTTATCACTAATTTAACCCCTAGTTGAAAAAATTTCTTAATTCATTCAACTATGTTAGTCATCCTTATAATTGCATCTTTTTGGAGAAAACTTCTAACTTGCTCCAATCTGGGTTGGCTGCTTCCCTGGATGTGCTAAATAGCTGTGTTATATATAGTCTTGGGGTCTCCCTACATTATCATTCTGGGGAAAAATTTTGTCTTGCTCTGGATAATTTACTTGTTTTCATATATTCCTGATCCTCAGTATATGTCTTTATTATTTTTATAGAGCAGATCATCCAGTGGATTCTAAGTATAGGTACACGCAAATAATTTGTTTGAACCTTGAGTGTCTAAAAGTAGCTTTATTCTATCCTCACACTTAATTAGTTTGGCTAGGTGTTGAATTTAGGTTGGAAGTCATTTTCTCTCAGAATTCTAAAGGCATACCTCCATTGTCCTGTTTCTGGTGTTGCTATGGCAAATTTGCAGCTATGCTAATTATTGATCCTTCATTAAAAACCTCTCTTTTCCCTCAATTCTACAAGTTTGTAGGATTTCTCTTGGTTCTCAGAGTTCTGAACTTTTCCAGTGATGCATCTGGGTGTGTGTTTGTATTTGCTCAGTAGTGCATTCTACAGATTATTTCAGTCTGAAAACTCAGGTCTTTCGTTAGTAGAAAACTTTATTGAATTATATTTTTGACTATTTCCTTCCATTTTCCCTGTTCTCTTTCTGTAACTCCTGTTTTTTAGAGTTTATACTTTCTGGGTTGGTTCTCTAATTTTCTTATATTCTTCTTTCTTTCCTTCCGTTTCTGTCTGTACTTTATTTTCTGGGGAGATAGCCTCAACTTTATCTTCCAACTCTTCTATTGCGTTTTACATTTTAGATACCATATTTTATAAATAAATATTTATTTAAATTAGTTTCAAGTATACAGTACATTGGTGAGATATCTATATTGTTCACATAATGATTCCCCCAATTTCTCCCTCCCTTCCCTGGCCCTCCACCTAGCCATCATATTAATGCTAACTGCATTCCCTCTGCTGTGCTCCCCATCCCCAAACTATCAACTACATATTGTACTTCTTTAATCCTTCACCCCATTCTCCCACCCCTGCCCCAATCCCCTCCCCTCTGTCTGTCACCAAATTGTCCCCTATATTTGTGAGTCTGTTTTTGATTAGTTTGTTCCTTTTGTTCCTTAGATACCGTATATAAGTGAAATCATAGGGTATTTATTTTTCTCTGTGTGACTTATTTCACTCAGCATAGTAACCTCTAAGTCCATCCATGCCATTGGAATGGTAGGATTTAATTTTTTCTAATGGCTGTTATTCTAATATTCTATTGTATATATGAACCATAATTCCTTTATCCAATCGTCTGTTAATGGGCATTTAGGTTGCTTCCATATCTTGGCTATTGTAAAGTGTGCTGCCATGAAAATTAGAGTGGATAGATTTTTATGAATTATTGTTTTGGTTTTCTTCAGATAAATACCTGAAGTGCAATTGCTGGGTCAAAAGGTATATCCATTTTTAATTTTTTGAGAAACCTCCACACTGTTTTCCATAACAGCTGTATCAAAAATTTCTAATAGGGTTTGTTTTTTTTTCTGAATGCTTATTTTTTCTGAATCACCTTCTTTCATAGACTTGCTTCCTTCTAGTTGCTTTTCCCTTTTTCTCTTTAATAGCATTTTACTATTTTGACATAAAAATAGTTTTCACCTAAATAGCTATTAAGAAAATAAAAATAAGAATGATATTTTCAAAATGAGGTATTTCATGCTAATATCATTATTTGCTGTTTTCTGACCACAGGTAAATAGTATGGCCAATGCTCAACCTGAGTCATTATTTTAATTACTGTGTCCCAGGTGCTCACATAGAAACATCAGGACATAAATGATACTTCTTTTAAAATTTATTTTTGTCTGTCTTTCCCTATCATCCTGGTGACCTGTGGCTCTTTTACTCACTTAAAATAGTGTGAATTAAAGGTTAAGTGAAAGCTCTGTGCTTGAATGGGGCTGTGATGGTTGGGTTCATTATAAACTGGCTATTTCCCTGGAGAACTCCTAAGGTTGGGTGGGGGTGGGGTGGTGTTGGTGGTGGTGGTGGTGGTGGTGGTGGTGTGTGTGTGTGTGGTTATTGCTTAGAGAAAACTCTTCCAGCGGGAAGGGATTATACACTGCTATTCTGGGAAGTTACTTGGGTAAGGCCTGGGGATCTCAAATTCAGTAGTAAAATATATTCATCCTCCCTTTTCCAGTCAGGTAGTCCATACTTGCATGTGCCTTATCTCTCTCATAGCTCTCAGAGACATTCTGTTTTGTACTTTCCAGAGAATTAAATCTCTGGTTCTCTGCCAGAGTGGAGAAAGGCATCTAATTGCTTTGTGAAGAGACTTCTGACCAAACCTCATGTCTTCAGTTCCACCTTCACCCACTTCCAGTTCCTGAGCTTCCAGAAGATTTTATAATCTAAATCAAGTTGCTTCTTAGTTTCTACCTACTGCTGACTTGGTGTTCAGCTTTCATAGGCTGCTAATTTAGTTAGCACTTAACATCTGCTTTCCAAGTAACAAAAATTTGTTGCTGTTGTCTTTTCTCCTGTTTTCTTATTCCTTGAGGGTTTATCTTTAACTACTCTAACTGTTCCTGAAGTGGAGTTTAGGAGGGAACAAAGCTAACTGCTGGCATTAAAACTGCCAACTTTAAATGAAAGTTCTATTCTGCTCTTCTGCAAATTAAAGAATCACAGTCCCTACACATTGAAAGAGACCCCGAGAGAGTATGTAGTGAACTCCTCTCTTCAGAGAGCAAAGCATGTTGTTTAATTTGCATGAGATGGTTGAAACACCAGGAAGCTGAGTGTCTTGCCTAGGGACATACACAGTCACAAAGATAGACAGCATGCTGTTACTTACTCTATGAACCATAAATAATTATCCCTCAAAGGTTTTACATATATATTTTTTTCTAATTCAGGACTATTTCAGCAACAGCTAGATCATTTTCTGTAACACTTTAAATCTGCATCCTCTTCCAGTGGGCAGATGAATTCTTCATAGTAGAGTATTAGATGTTAAATTAGCTATAAAATGTGGCTAAACATTTTATTATTTGTGAAGTTGGCTTAAAAAAATTTCATACACACCCAGGTCTTTAAAGTTTTGATATGCTTTAGATATGTTCTTTTGAGTGACGTTACAAAGGATCTCAGAGAGCAACTACCAAATATACTATAATTTAAATGCAATTTGTATAACTTTTTAAAACAGTGGTAAAATAATTATTTTTAATTTTAAAGAAATACTTAAAACTGAAAAAATAGCTTGGTGATTTTTCAACTTGTTTGTATCTTAGTCTATTATTTGGTATAATGTTATTTGCTACATTTCAGAAAAAATCACAGGCTTTGACAAAAAGGCATTTGTAGAAGAAAAGACTGAGATTTGGGATTCAATTTATTTTAAATTGATGCTTTTTTCTCTCCCAGTGTAATACAGCCCATAGCCTTAAAATATTCCTTAAAATTTTAATAAAATTATTTTTGATGAATAATTCATTTCAGTCTGTAAATTTGGTCTGTAAAATTTTAAGAGTTTTATAAAAATCTTTAGGAAATGAATGACTTTAGAGGAAAACAAAAGATAGAAAATACCATCCTTAAATACTTACAGATTCTTTTCTGCCCATAGTTTTGCTGTGTGAGCGGGAACGGGAGATATTGCTAAAAAAGGAATCCTTTTTAGTAGCAGATGAAGGTGGGGAACCAGTGAATTCTTTTCCTCCAGGCAAACTCTCAATGCTTGGAGATGAACTGATGTTTTTAGAACTTTGTCCTGTAAGAAAAATTAAGTAGAAGCAATGAAACGCCAGACTCACTAAGCCACTGAAACTACTGCTTTTAATAAATGATCAAATATACTTCTTTCCTCACTCTGGCAATATGATGACACTGTGGAGTATTAAAATGCATGCATTTTTATGAATCAGAATACCTGCCAATTCTGTAAAACAATGAAGCACTGCCATAATTTTCTACATGTACTTTATACTACAATAGTTGAAGTACTACTGTACACATGAAAAAAACTAAAAAATCAAATTTTTAGAAATCAAAGGGTAAAAGACTGGACCCTCAGTAATAAAATCATTCTTAATAATAAAAATTGAAAATTAATGTACTGCATATATATTACTAATATTAAAAAATCAAAATCCTTCACCAGTTTTTCAAAAGAGTCTCTCTCATTTTCATTAATTGCAGAACAGATTGGCTACCCACAGCCTATGGCAGAAGCACCTGGAAATGGAGACAAGGTGCTGGTTCACAGGGCCTCTTTCTAAATTGGAACCTGTATTAGAGTGTTTGTGTCTAGATCTCAAGAAGTGCTTTTTTCATTGAGAGGTTCTAGAGCCATAAAATTTCCTTAGACAGGAACAAGGGTGCTAGCAGGTTTTTTGAGAGTGCAGCCTGGTGTAGAAGACAGGTTCAGAGGATTAGCTGCAGCCAGACCCATGTAGCTCTCTTTCATGATAGAATCACTCTCATAAATGTTAGGGGGACTTGAGGACCTAGTAAAATAACTTGGTGTGCATGCATTTCTTCATTCAATCACTAGGAACCGAAGGCCCTGATGTAAATGCCAGACACCATGGGTGCAGGGAGACAGATGGAAACTAAAACCATTGTCAAAATCCCCACCCTTCAAAGAGCTTACTTCCTAGTGAGGGATACAGACAAACACATTGGTAAAATCCACATGATTTTAGATGGTAGTAAGTACTGTGGAGAAAAATTAGTAACAGGGGATGTGTCAGAGGAAGGTGTCACTAAGAATTGAGGCACATGACATTAGAGCAAAACCTTAAAGAAGGGGAAATAACAGCTTTACAGATAATATGAAGTAACAGCAGTACAAAGGCCTCAAGCAGGACCTTTGTGTTTTTGGAGAACAGGAAGGCGGCCAGAGTAGCTAAAACTAAGACTGAGCCTGGGGCGGGGAGGAGGGGGAGAAGGAGATGAGGTCTGAGAGCCGGGGTCAGTCAGGTGGGGGTTTGTAGCTGATTTTGATTACATTTACTCTGAGAGGCGAAGCCACTGAGAGCCACTAGAGGATATGAGCAGAGAAGTGACATGATTTGACTTACTTTGAAAAGGTTCACTCTGCATGCTATGCTGAAAATAGAATTAGGGGTGGGAGATGGCAAAAACAAAAACAGGGAAGTCAATTTTTGCCACTGGAAAACTCCAACTAAGCATACTGATCATACCTTGGCAATGAAAAGTGGTCAGATTCTGGACAAAACTGACCAGATTTCCTGATGAATGTATGTTAGGTGTATAAGATAAAAAGAGGAGTCAAGTTTAACCCCAAATGTTCTAAAGTTAGATAGTGGTGACAGCTGAACATTTCCCTGAGAATATACTAAAAACCATTTAACTACATACTTTAAAAGGTAAATTTTATGGTATATGAGTTTTATCTCAAGAAAGTTTTGATAAAGTCAGTTTTCACATTTAACTCCCAGCTAGTGACGGGCAGGAAAGGGCCTGCCCATTTCCACCCAACGCAGGACTCTTCTATTAAGGAATCTTGGCTGCGGAGTTTCTTGTGGAGTTTGCAGAGCCTTCTGTGAGGTCTGCATCACAGTCTGACGGCATCCCTCTTCCGAGTTTTATTTCTTCCTCTTTCCCTTTTGCAGGTGTTATTCCCCAATGAACCTTTTATACTTCTAACTCTGTCTCAACTTGCAACTGAGGGCACCATTGCTGACCCCTGAAGGACAGTGGGAGTGCCCCTGAGGTTAGGGAAGGTGAGGGGAGAACAGGTACCAAGGCCTAGAAGATCTCCATGGTATGGTAAGTTGGAGCTGAAAAAGACCTCAGGAACCACCTATTAATTTATTTTCTTTTTAAAAAATTATATCACCAATAAGTATAGTCTCACTATAAATAAAACATAATATAATTCACATGCCATAAAACTCACCCTTTAAAAGTGTATAATTCAGTAGTTTTTAGTATATTCATAGATTCTCAACTACTACCACCTAATTTTAGAACATTTTTGTCACCCCCAAAAGAAATCTTGTGCCCATTAGCAGTTACTCCCAATGCTCCCCTCCTCATGACCATAAACCCACTTTCTGTCTCTGTGAGCTAGCCTTTTCTGGACATGACATATAAATGGAATGGTACAATATGTGATCTACTATGACTGGCTTTTCAGTTGGCACCATATTTTTAAGGTGTATTCATGCTAAAGCAGGTGACGGTACTTCATTCCTTTATTGCCACATAATAGTCTATTGTATATCCCACATTTTGTTTATCTACTCATCAGTCGGTGAACATTTAGCTTGTATCCATTTCTTGGCTATTATGAATAATGTTGCTATGAACATCTGTGTATAAATTTTTTATGTGGACGTTATGTTTTCATTTCTCTTGGGTTAATATCTAGGGGTGGTGTCAATATGGTAAGTCTGTGCTTAACATTTTGACAAACTGCCAAACTGTTTTTGAAAGTAGCTACACCATTATATATTTCTATCAGCATTTATGAGGGTTCCAGTTTCTTGACATCCTTGTCAACTTATTGGTTTTTCATTTTAGCCATTTTAGTGAGTGTTAAGTAGTATCTCATGTGATTTTTATTGCAGTTTCCCAAAGCAAATGACTAATGATGTGGAGCATCTTTTCATGTGCTTATTAGACATTTGTATATCTTCTTTAGTCATGTCTATTCAAATCTTTTGCCTATTTTTAATATTGGTTTATTTATCTTTTTATTGTTGAGCTGTAAAAATTTTTCACATATTCTAAGTACAAATCTTTTTTCAGACATATGATTTATGAAGTAACTCTCCCATTCTCTGCATCGTCTTTTCACTTACATAGTGGTATCCTCTGAAGCTGAAGTTTCTAATTTTGATAAAGTCCCAATTATCTACTTTTCCTTTAGTTGCTTGTGCTGTCAGTATATCTGAGAAACCACTGCCTAGCCCAAGGTTATAAAGAATTATTCTTAAGTTTATTTCTAAAAGTGGTATAGTTTTAACTTTTGCATTTAAGTCTATAGTCCATTCTAATTTATTTTATAGCATGAAGTAGTTCAATTTCACTTTTTTGTGGATATCCAGTTTTCCCGGTACTATTTGTAGAAAAGATTATTTTTCTCACATTGAATGGTCTTGGCACCCACGTTTAAAATTAATTTACCATAAATAGAAGGGTTTATTTCTATGCTTTCAACTCTGTTCCATTTATACATGCCTATCTTTATGCCAACAGCACAGTCATGATTCCATAACTATACAGTAAGTTTTGAAATTAAGGAGTATGAATTCTCGAACTTTGTTTTCTTTCAACATTGTTGTGGCTATTAGGGGTGCTTTGCATTTCTTTTAGGATCAGTATGTCAGTTTCTCCCAAAAAGACATATGGGATTCTGATAGAGACTGCGATGGATATGTTGATCAATTTGGATAGCACTGCCATCTTAGTAATATAAGATATAAGCAAAATATATTTATGTTGTCTTTTATAGTTACCTACATAGTTATCTTTATCAGTGCTGTTTTTCTTTGTGTGTATTTGAATTAATTTCTAGTGTCCTTTCATTTCATCCTGAAGGACTCCCTTTACTGTGTCTTGTAGGGCAGATTTGCTAGCAGTGAATTCTGCTTTTTGTTTGTGACTGTCTTAATTTTTCCTTTCTTTTCAAAGGATAATTTTACAAGATATAAAATTATTCATTGATTGTCTTTTTTAAAAAATTCACTTTAAATATATCATCCTACTGCTTTCTGGTCTCCATGGTTTCGATAAGAAGTCAGCTGTTAACACTATTGAGGTTCCCTTAGATACCATGAGTTATTTTTCTCTTGCTGCTTTCAAGATTCTCTCTTCATTGTTGACTTTTAACAGTTTGACTATGCTGTGTCTCTGTGAAGATGTCTTTGGGTTTACCCTGCTTGGAGCTGATTGAGCTTCTTTGATATATAATGTTTTTCATGAGACTGTGGAAAATTTCAGCTGGCATTTCTTCAAATATTCTTTTAGACCCTTTCTCTCTGTTCTCTCCTTGATGCCCATCATCTGCATGTTGGTATGCTTGATGGTATTCTGTAAGTCTTTGAGACTCTTCATTTTTCTTCATTCTTTTGTCTTTGTTTTTTTTCAGACTGGATAATATCAACTGACATATCTTCAAGTTCTGATCTTCTGTCAGCTTGAATCTGTTACTGAACCTCTGTAGTAAATTTTAAATTTCAGTTATTGAACTTTTCAACTTCAGAATACCTCTTTGGTTCTTCAAAAAATCCCTACCTTTTATTAATACTATTTTATGAGATACTTGTCTCATATATTCCTTTAGTTCTTTAGATAATTTCCTCTAGCTTTTAAAAGATATTTATAATAGCTGATTTAAAGTCTTTCGTAGGTCCAGTGTCTCAGCTTCCACAGAGGTGGTTTGTATTGACTGCTTTTTTTTCTCTGTATTTGAGCCAACTTTACATTTTCCTGTTACTTTGTATGTCTCAAATATTTTTTTTTAAGTGGACATTTTATTAAAATAATGTGGCAGCTCTGGAAATTAGATCCTATTTTATCCCCTGGATTTGTTTTTCTCATTTGTTGCTTTTTTTTAGTGACTTCCCTAAACTAATTTTAGTTAAGTCTATATTCTTTGTGGTCTCTGGCCACTGAAGTCTTTGCTTGGTTAACCTAGTGGTCAGTTAAGAGAGATTTCTTTAAATGCCTTGAATGAATAAGTCTCCTAAGCCTTTGCTGGGGGCTCTGTTTGTGTGCTGGGGCATGCCTTCAATGTTCCAGCAGGCAGTTTACAATTCTGCTTTAGCCTTCATTCCTGCCTATGCAGACAGAGCCTCAAGTTCATCCAGAGTTGAGAGGTTACACATTCCCAAGTCTTTCGTGGCCATGTTCATGATCCTGCATGTGTGTGGCCTTCTCTAATTCCAAGAATATACTGGAGCTTTTCAAAGATTCCTATGGACATCTGATTCCTCAGATTTTCCTTTTAAGTTTTTCGCTAACCTCTGATTTTCCTATTAAGCTTTTGGTTAGCCTTGTGTTTGCTCCATTTCTGCCTTGGGCAGCTGTGATGTTAAATAATTGCCACTGATACTTTTGATGGATGCCCTGTGGATAGGGTTTCTCTCTTAGCGAGTTCTGAACAAGGTCAAATAAAGACAAGTCCAATGAATGCAGTTTTTCTGGAGAGCTGCGGGACAGGTCAAATAGCTACAATTTACTGGGGATGGGACTTGCAGGGTGCTCAAGATCCATTCTTTTTCCTCCAGTGGTTGTAAGGCTGCTGGTTATTAAAGGCTACGGCAGAGCTGGGGAGTGATAGGGCATGCTTTTCTCACTGAGATCTGGCCTTTGTTAGTTGAAGACATTCTTCTCAAATTGTTCTAATCCTTTGATTAATTTCTAGAGTTCTGAAAAAGTTAATTTTGAATCTCTGTCACTGACCTTGTTGCTTTTATGGAGAAATAGATTGTCAGAGATCCTTACTCTGTCATCCCAAAAATGCTTCCCTCAGACTTGCTTTTTAGACTGAACTTGGTCTTGGAAATTTGTCTTTCTCATATATAAAAATCTGCCTTACTCTTATTAATGGCTATAAAGAAAAATATATTCCTAAAAGCATTCCTAAAAAGACATATAATATTTTTCCAAATATTTTTCTTGATAAACAAAATGATAATTAAAACTCTAAAGAGGTACCTCTTTAGGTATAAACAGTTCTGTTAGGTAAATTTATATAAATGAAACTGCTATGTCTAAATGAAAGTGCATTTTAAATTTACATAAATTATTCCAAATTGCTTTCTCCTAAGATTTTAACATACATACATGTGTATGTATTTATGCATGAGTATAAATACAACATGATATATTACATCTTTATATTCATCTATTTTTTATTTGGTTAATCTGATGGAGAACTTCACTGTGTTAGTTTGAAGTTTCCTGATAACTAGCGAGGCTGATTATCTTTCAACCTATTTATATAGGTCATCTGAAGGACCTAGGTGAATTTTGTCTTGCTCATTTTATTTTTAAAACTGACTTAGGGAGTTTTCCTCTTAAATTTTGGAGCTCAGCCCTGAGTGTGTGTACGTGTCTATATTTTCCTTTATGATTTCTGTTTTTATGGTCCTGCTTAGGAAGGCATTTCTTACTGCCAAGATGATGCAGTGGGAAAAAATTTAAGTATTTATTATAAACCTAGGTTTTTCTTTTCCTTTTTATGAATAGTTTTTCATTGCTCCTTGGAACTGTACTCCTTGAGCAGCTTTAATTTCCCTGGGGTGGTGGAAGATAGAGCTAAAACAAAAGGAATGTCTGCTCAGCTTTGAGTTTCAAAGTGCTTTTCAAAGTCCACAGAAGAGAAAAATCTAAGAAGCCAATGCATTTTTATTTGCAAGAACATGGCTCTTTCACAAAATGAAGTGAAAAAATTTTCATCCTTTGAATTTGTCTGTCCCTTCAAAATGCATTACTTTTTAAGGAACCACTATGACGGCTTATTGGATTTTTTCCTATGTTCATTTCACTATTCACAAGGCTTCTGCTTGGGTCAATTTTGAGAATTCATATCTCTCCCCCGTCCAAAGCCATATTTGAGGCAGGCGGAATAATGCCTATGCCCTTAATTTCTAGAGCATGTGAGTATGTTACCTTACACGGCACATAAGTCTTTAAATAGGAGTAGGAAGGCAGAAGGATGAGTCAGAGATATGACTAAAGAAGAAAAAGAACACAGTTGAAGCATGAGAGGGACTTGACCTAACATTGCTCTCTTTGAAGATGGAGAAGAGGGCTTTGAGCCAATGTGGCATCCTCTAGAAGCTGGGAATGGTCATTAGCTGACAGCCAGCAAAGAAATAAAAAAATACCATGGTCTTAGAGTTGCAAGGAATTGAATTCTGCCAATAGCACAAATGATTCTCCCCTAGAGCCTCCTGACACCTTGCTTTTAGCTTGGTTAGATCTATATCAGACTTCTGACCCACAGAACTGTTAAGAAAATGGGAAATTGTTTTTATTATTCCTTTGAGTATTATAATCTATTTATGATCTTTAGATTCAATATTTGATATTACAGTTCAAATTCTGAGTTAATCTAAAATGCCAGGTCAAAATATTTATATTTTTTATACTCCTGGAAAAAGTTAGAATTTTGTGGACCATTATAACTGTTTTCCAGTTCTTCCAAAATGAAAAAATAGTTGGGTGCAGTTATATATACCAAATCTTGTAAAATTTTAGTTGCCTTGAATACTTCTGAAATGAGGTGGGGAGTACCTATCTAATAGTTGCAATATATAAGTAAAGTCATATCAAACCTGTTGGCAAAATTTCCATTTAAAAGAAATTATAACATTATCAAAGAAAAAAAATCTTAAGCTATACCAGTTTTTATAAATCAACTGTTTCCACGTTGAAATTATAATAAGACCAGAAAACCTTTTCTTGAATTCTAGATTTTATCTGTACTATAGCTGAGCACTATTCATTTTTTTTCATATATATACTTCCTTAGTCTGTCTACCTAAAGAAGAAATCAGAAAATTAAAATCCACAACAATGTGATAATTACAAAATATTAGTCCATGGATATACGTGAACCTTTACACATATTATCTCATTTAATCCTAATGACTCTGTGAGGTAGGTAGTTATGTATAAAAAACTGAGGCTTATGGAGTTCAGTGAACTTTCTCAAGGACATAGGGTTATATATATGACTAGCAATATTGTAGACTTGTCCAAACTTAAAGACTATGCCAACATATATTATTTCATTTGTGTATTACAAGGAGTGACTCCAAGGAGCTATTAATTCAAAATGGCAAAGAAGAAAACCAACCAACCAACCAACCAACCAACCAGATTTAGGGAATAGGCCCATGCACCCAATTTTTATTATATATATTTTATTTATATATATTAGGGATATATATATGTATGTGTGTGTGTGTGTGTATACACACACATATATATATCCAAAATATATATATATGTATTCTATATATATATATACATATATATATTTTGGATATATATGTGTGTGTGTGTGTGTGTGTATATATATATATATACACACACACGTGTGTGCATGTGTGTGTGTGTGTGTGTGTATACATATATATTTTTTATTGAGATGGCTTTTTCTACAAACAGAAAGCTGATGGTTGGGTCTCTTGTATTCAATTATAAGTGCTTTTGCTTGATTCCCAAAGGCCAGATTTCACTAAAGCAGAGGCTGTGGTCATTATCAGGTTTACTTTTTCAGAAAAGCCAGCATAGTGGTTGGGCTGTAGTAGGGCTACAATAAAGGTCTGCTGATGTTCAGTTTGCAATACCTGAAGAGGACTATATATGTATATTAGTGCTGCTCAGTGGAAATATAATGTGAGCCACATATAGAATTCGTAATTTTCCAGTATCTAATTTGTAATTTTCTAGTATCTAGTATCTAGTATTTAAAAAGAAAAGTGAAATTAATTATAATTACTTTATTTAACCCAATATATCCCAACTATTATCATTCTAACATGTAATAAAAATCAAAATTATTGAGGTACTTTACATTCATTTTTCAGAAAAGGTCTTCAAAATCTAGTGCATATCTTATGCTCACAGCATATACTTCAAGTACTTGATAGCCACATGTGGCTAAGGGAAACCATATTGGACAGCGTAGGTATAAGCCAATAATCAGTCTAAATTTCCATTTTTTTCCCCCACAATATTCATTTAAGTTACTATCTTAACAAAATAAGGTAATGATGAATGTAGGAGAAATTTTTAGAATGCCCGCTTTAATGCCTAATTAGCTAATCAGTTACTAACTGTGTGAGAATAAGTATATACAATCTCCAACAAATTTGAAAGTAGTTTGTTCCCATGAGGAACAAATCCACAAATTTCTTTTGTAGCTGTTATTCTGCTTAACAAACTACCTTTTCAGAGATAACATTAAGGTCAGCTCTTAGAACTTATCTCTGAATTATCCAATTCCAAATTAGTAGTAGGCTCAACAAAGTTCTTGGCCTGTATCTCACATGAAAACCCTGTACAAAATATATGTCCTCTCAATTATGGAATTTAACTTACTAACATTTCTGTGCCCTTTGGGAACATAAACATTTAGACCTTAAGAAAATGGAGTCACCAGACATGTTCCCAGAGGGGAAGATGGAATATTTCCTCTGGAGATCTGTAAGAAAAGCGTTGGCACTAGGAATAGCCTTGCCTTGAGACAGAAGAAAGGATTATCATACTGCCTGGCCCTTTTCATAAATGGCTGAGACATTCCATCACCCGGGTCTCACCTGGACACTTCTGAGCTGACAAGTCAGTATTCACAACAAACTTGTAGGCTGTAAACTGCGTAGCGGTTCTGAAGCTCTATAAACCTTTAAATGTTTTTAACTGATAGAACAACATTAATCATTTCTTTTGTTGCACTAAAACTAAAGCCTATTCTTAGAGGTACACTGTTAAATATACTGCAGTGGTGCCCTATGCAGGTCTCCTCTTCAGGATCCAGACACTTATTCCCCAGGTGCTCGGAGTATTGGCTATAGGTGGCTCCCGTGAGTTCCTCTCTGGAAACTGCCCTCAGCTGAAGAGTTGCTTTGCCCAAGGTCATGCCCCTTCCTCGGATTAGCTCCAATCCAGTGACTGTTTTGGATGGACAGAGTTTAAGGGCTGGCCCCTGCCTTAAGGCAGACTGCTCTGAAGGGCCATCTGAGCCCCAGAGGTTCCAGTGGCAACTAACTGCAAGGCAATTCAACTCCTCTTTTTGCTCAGAACTGCTTCTTTCACTCCCTAAGTGCTGAGCTTGAGGGCACTAGCCCCAAAACTTCCAACCATAAAACTCTGTCTTACAGTTTATTTCTCAGAAATCCTGACCCAAGGCAATTAATTAAAAATTATTTTATATTGTAAGGAATTCTTAAATATACTAAATATAAACCAAGTCTTAAGCTGCCTCAGGCATGCACATTTCATTTCTAACTAAACAGCAGCAAGCAAGCCTTATAGAGATTGACCTAATGAACTGCCTACAGAAACTCTATCTAGTACTGAAGATGGGGGGACAACACAACAGGAGCTCTTAAGAAGCTCCCAAAATAACTGTACAAGGGAAAAACAGACTTGTGCATACACTAACCTATAATCTCAGGTGATAAAAGCAAACACAAAGTATAAACAACAGTATTCTGGAAGCACAAAGGAGAGTTTATCTAATCTTGACTCAGGAGCTAAGTCTTAAAAATTGTAGGGTGGATGGGTGGTGGTGGTGTTGGCTCAAGGAGGGTAATTTTGGGCAGAGATCACAGTACTTACCAAGGCAGTTGGACTACCGAGAATACCTAACTTAATTGGAGCATGATTTAATTCTTTGGACCTTCATGCCATCCATACGTAATTGAAAACAACACCAATACCGTGTAGAATAAGATTAAGTCTAACAGAATGCTTCTTTTTCATTTGGTGATGATTTCAATGTTTTTTTTTTTTTTTTTGGGGGGGGCGGCATGAAAAGTTGCTGGTATCTGAAACAGAAGCTTATTTTCCCTCTGTTTTGGTTATCCAGCCCTGGCGGAAGGGAGGAGAGGGTAGGTGAGGCTATGCTAATAGGGCCAGCTGGATGGAGCAGAGTGCCTTGTTCTCAGGCTAAGGGGTCTGGCCTTTACATTGTCAGTAGATGATGAAAATTACTATAGATTTTAAGCAGGAAAGTAGCATGAGGATTTCAGGAGCTTGGGTAAATGGGGCATCTCCTGTGCTGGCCCACATAAGAGATTATAAGGGTTTAAACTAAGGTTGTGGTAGTAGGTTTGGGAGATGTTTAAAAGCAGAAGTCCTCAAACCAATACCTGCAAGGTCAGATACACCTAGGCTTCAGTCTGTGCTCAGCTGAAACCTAGCTGGGGGGCCTTAAACAAGTCCTTGGCCCTCCATAAGCCTTGGTTCTCACCTGCAAGTGAGGCATTGACTTCACACATGCTTTATATCCTAGGAGGATAATATACATAAGTGCTCAGTGTGGTGCCCAGAGTATGCTTAGCACTTGGGAGACACAGACCAATACTAACACTGGTGACCTTCCAAATCTAGAGCAGGTAGTTTAATAGGCGGTATTCTGGGGTATACGGATTTGCTACTCCTCTTTTGCTTTGCTATTCCAACATTGGCTGCACTTCTCAGGGATGTCCCACAAATGTCAGCTCACTGGCTCTAGGCATAGGACCACCGTATATGCCAGACATAAGGCTGCCTAGCAGAGCAGCTGAAATCCAGGCTCGTTCTGTTTGTTAAGATGTGTGCCCTAGTCTATGGCCAAGCCACCCTGAATGTGACCGATCGCATCTTATCTTGGAAGCTAAGCAATGTTGAGCCTGGTTAGTTCTTGGATTGGAGGCCACCTAGGAATACCAGGTGCCTTAGGCATAAGAAAAAAAAGAGAGATGTGCCTTGGTGTGAGCTGCATCTATACAAAAGGAGTATCTTTTTCTAAAGTGCACAAAGGTGCTATTTGGAACTAGACGTGGCCCTGTCTAGGTATAGTAAACCTTTTCTTTATTCCATTTCACTCTCTGAAACTTTAAAAGTTTTGTGTCCCACGTGCTGCATATCAGGGGAGGTTATTTGTTAAGAGCCCAAGCTGACTGAATGAGCTTCATAGGCGTCAGGGGAGCCCTGACTACAGGATGGCTAAGGGAGAGGAAAGAAGGGAGGGGAAAAAAATTATTAAGCTTCTACTATGCCCCATGAATGATACTTTCATGACTTTTCTCTCATTCAACCCGATGGGAAATAAGAACAGGAGATGGAGTATGCTCCTAAGCAGAGAGGCAGAACCCATGCAAACCTGAGACCAGATGAGGGAGCTGGACACAGAACAGCCAAAAGCGAATGTTTGAGTGGCTAGGAAATCTGGGGGCTGTGGGTGCGGAGGCAGAGCTCAGAAAAGCAGAAAGGGAAAAGCCTGGGAAGCCCAGTACCGTGGCCACAGAAAGAAGATCACTTTGACTTTATACAGTGACCCAGGAGAAAACAAGAGGCACCTGGCCCCTATCTGGTAACTTTATGTTCCTTCACAGACTTGAGTGATAAACAGCAAGAGGGCTGAGTTCTGCTCATTAAAAGCACACATCTTGGTGCCACAAAAGAGTGAATGGAAGCAGGTTGTGCCTGGAGCTCCCGGAATAGACCTGCCCTACCCCGACCTCAGAGGTGAAGCACTGTTGAATCTAGTGCTTGCATGTAAGCACATGGTTTTGGGACATCGGAAGTAATTATTGAGAAAAGAAAAAATAGAGGTGCTGAGTTGGCTCCTTCATAATTGGATTTTGAAAATTACTACCTGAGCAGAATGCACCCTTGAGCCCTTACTATGGGATGGGTGTTTTGGAAACTTTTTACAACCACCTCTGAAGCACTGTTCTTTTGCTCTCTTTACAGTTAGAAGGGTAAGTTATCTCCCTAAGTCATCCAGCAAGGCAGTGGTGGAGGCAGGATTCAAACCCAACTCCAGAGTCCATGCTGGGCAAAGCTGTACCACTCTGCTCTCCTAGTAAAGGCTGCGCTAGGTGGGCTAGAGTAACTGTGACCTAACATTAAAGAGAAATGGAATGAGGTCTCTTGAAAGTAAAGGGCAAATTCTGACCTTGTTATTAGTCTCCAAACAACTAATTTATTCAATGTCTTTTGGAATAAGTATTCCACAAAAACACATTTCATTGCTAATTGATGCTTCCCAAAATTTTATATATTATGTATTTCTCTGCCTTCTTAAAATAATCATACAGAACACAATGGAACTATTTGCTCTGCTTTAAGACCATTGTTTCTCAATTACAACCAGGGCTACCAGTATAGGGCCATACACAAGGATAGTATTTTGGTGTTTCAGTCCCTTCATTCACTTTCGTGAGTAGGAGCTGTCTCTGGTCATTACTATGTCCCACGCTAGTTGATTTGACCTCCTTTTCCTTTGTCTACCAGTTTGTCATCTGCACTGGGAAATTTTTGTTAATCCTTTCTTCTTAAAGGTCCAAGGTGAAGTCTCATCTGTGAGCTGTCATCATATTAATAACTGGTTACTCACTGGTTATTTCTAAGTTTAAAGTCTATTTTTTTTCTAGAAGGAATTAAAAGAAACTTAACAATGGTTACTCTCAGGAAAATGGGCTGCCAGAAAAAAATGGGAGGAGAAAAGGGAGGTTTTTATCTATTTCATGCCTTCAATTAATTGAGATTGTCTAACGTTATATGTGTTTTAGTTTTAAGTATGTCAACTGGTTATTTGGGAAGGGAGATTTTTTACCTTTTTCTTTCTTTTTATTTTTAAAAACAACGTTATGTTATATAATGGTATCTATGTACACGTGCGCGCGCACGCGCACACACACACACACACACACACTTTTATATCCATAACTGAAATACATATAAACAAGTATAAAATTTAAAAATGCCTATTGCAATAAGTTAAGAAATCTAAATTTCTTTCCTAACGGTCCATTATATGGTAATACTTATATACTTGTTGGAAATTCTAAATTTTATTTGGAAAGAATGTCTGTGTGTTTGTGTGTATGACCATATTTTAAAGCTTTTTGGCGTGAATAAGTTCCTAAATATCTCTGGTAAACAGTTTCTGGGGTAGGTGTATAATTTTGAAGAAACCCTATGAGATAAGTCTTCAAAAAAAAAAAAAAAAAGAAAAAGAAAAGAAAAAACCCAAATTCTCCTGTGGCATTTTAAATAATTGCAACCTACACTGAGAGATATAAAATGGAACTTTCCAACAATTTTCCAAAAATTATTTATTGACCTAAATTATGGAATATCATTTTATATTCAGTGTTTTTCTTTAAAAAACTAAAACCCATATAATTACTGTGCATTAAAGGGCAATGATACAGGTATAAAATCCCATGGGCAAAACTAATCAAAGAATCATTGAAAGTATTGATATTTACATCATTTCTTGATCTTTACTCCAATATTTTGAAAAACATTTTTGAGAAAGTGTACACAATAGTTTTATTTCCCTGACGTGAAAAGTATATCTACTCTTGAAATATTATATAAGGGAATATCATGGGTTTGGCACTTTTGACAATTTTCCAACTTCTAATATTACTGATTCTACTAAATCACAGATTGTTAGAAAGTTTTTTGTTGCCACGACAAACTATTTTGGTTTACTTCCCCTTGCTTTTTGACACTCTGTAGGAAGTGTGCTAAGGAAAACACTAAGTAACTTCTCCAAATCAGGGTAGGTATTGTCTCACTGTCTACTCATCACTGTCCTAGTAGTCATCATCACAGACTGAAAACTGTTTATTGTGGCCTTGTGTCTCATATAGCAGCTGGAGCCTTCTCTATCAGACTGATAGAATCTCTGTTAGAGTGTGACAGGCAGGGGAATTTTGAACAGGGTAATCAAAGAAAGCATCAGCTTCTCACTGCATAGGCTTACCTGGGTCACCTAAAGCCCAAGCTGATGCAAAAGCCACCTGCTAAGGTTGTAGGGAAAGCAAGGGGCCAATGAAAACAGAGTTTGGCACATAATAGGCACACAATAGATACTTGTTGAAAAAAATGAATGATTCTTCTTATAGAATACAAAATAAGTTATTTGAACAAAATAATAAAATCTCCCTCTTCAAAATTCTATTAAAAAAAAAAAGACTTCATGTGGCTCTTGTCTATAGGAAAGAATGAACTGAGAAATATTGCATAGAAGCAGAAGTCAGAATAAGCAAGGCTGACTTCAGCTTTCTCTTTCCCTAGCTAAAGATCTACTCTGCAGTAAACTAATAAGTTAGCAAACTACTTTGGGATAACAAAACACTTGGTAAAGAGTTGCCTGGGGAGCTCAGGTTTTAATTTTAGGAAACAAGTTTAAGTCCTATTAATTCTCACCATATCAGATGATCTCCTTGGTATTTACTTAAGTGTAATAACTGACAAGTCTGAAGAGAAATCATTTGGAGATTATCTGCCTTTTCTATTTCCATGCTACTATTTTTCTTTATATCACTTAACAGACACCAAGAAAAGTCAACAGCAGCTCCTCATGGAGTCTCTGAACTGAAAAGGCCCTTAAAGGTCAACTGGTTTAATTACCAGAATATAGCCAGAAACTGCACCTGTGAAACACAGACCTATATATAGAAGGTCACATCCCTCTATTGCAATAGTGTACACGTTTTTTTTAAGATGTTAAGCCAACAGACTATTCATTTCCTAATAACAATATATTCTTTTCTGTTAATTTATTAAAAAGCACAGATATTATGAAGACATATCATTATTAGTATTTTAATACTACTAGCATGACTATATTATGTGGATATTTTAAATTAAGGAAAACATGACGTGAATTTTAATTAATTCTGCTATCTTTTCAGTCTGAATTTGAAAGATTCTTAGTCTAGACTTCCACTTAATACAAAAATCCTGTAGCATATTTTAGCTAAAAGATTACATAATAAAAAATGAAGCAATTTTACATATTTGCTTTTAAATTCCACAGAAGATGCAGAATATAGATTACAATGATTTTGTATTTCTTAAACTTTTTCCCCGAGACTTTTGAATAATTGAATATGATATTAAAATGTTATCTTTTTATTTTATATCATTGCCAGTTACTGATATGGAGATTTGTCACACTGAACTTTCTATTAATGTGATTCATAATACAAAGCCTTTACTTAAAAACTTACTTTGAAATCAAATTGTAACTCTTTCAGGTAAAATAAAACAAGTACTCTGGTTAATACATACATTTATATGCATACAAACTGCATATAAATCGTCTAATCTCAGAACTGATTTGTCAGTTACTGTCACAGAGCACCTATGCAACAAAAAGAACACCTCGGTGTGAGCTACCAAATAAAATGTAATGTTAAAATAACCACAAAATATAGTGACCATATCTTGCAAGGGAAGAAGCTGGTTCAAACTTAACAGAAAATCCACATCACAGCCAGATTTGGCATCCCAAGGTATGACATGAGAGGGGACTTTTGTTCTAAACAACAGTGCCACTCAGTGGCTGAACAATGGTAGTGAACTGATAGACAGTAATGAATGGAGGGTGGGCAAAAAGAAAAATGGAGTTTTGGAGTAGGCAATGATAAGACTGCAGGCAAAGGGATATACTACGTTGCCATGGTAACCATGGTAACTGTACCTTGGAGGTCAGTTAGAGTCTGGACAGGAACAGAAACCTGAGCATCGCTTCCTGTAACTACATCGCCTGCATTTCATAAGAAAAAATAATTAGATTTCATAAAAAAGAAAAAATGATCAAGTTTTCTTTCATACTTAATGTTGTAATACATGTATCAATCTAATTACTAAAAGCAAAGAAAAACAAAATATAGTGCAATCTCATGAAAATTAATACAAATATTTTTAAAGGGAAATATTTTTTAAAAAGTGTTTCCTAAAAAGATTTTGTGTAGGTTTCTCTTAATACAAAACAAACAAAAAAACCCCACATTTCTAATAAGGTATAAAACAAGTTTCTACCAGTTTAAAGTAGAGGAAACTTAAGCAATTAAAAGATTATGCTGAGCAGATTTCATTATGTTACAATTTTTAGTGTGATTTTATATATTTTTTAAAGAATTCTTTATCCAAAAGACATATGCATTTATTAAGAAAAAGCATTCTTTTGAAATCAATTTCCTCCTATAAAAGACACAATTTATTTTTAACTAAACTTGAAACCAATTTCTTCAGTGATCAGATAAAGACCTAAACAAGTTCTAATTTCACATTAAGTATTGAAAAGATTTCAAAAGTTCCCACATGTACTTATAAATGTCAACATGTAAAAATAAATCTGTGAACTGCATACCCTTTAAACTTGATATACTTATTATAGGCGAGATTTCATTTACATATTGGACCTGTAGTAAATGCTTAAAATAAAGAAGTGTTCAAATTAAAAAAATAGACAAAAGAAATGGGGGAAAAGGATTGCATTTTAAGAACACAGGAAAGAAAGGAAAAGGAGCAAAGCAGGAAAGAAATTCTGCGAAGAACTCAGGTACAGTTAGAAAATTTTTTGTTTCTTTGATTTTCTTCCTGGATGACAAAGTTCAACATTGAGCAGTCACTGTCAGCAGAAGGAATAATCCTTTGAAGTCTATGTTATTTTGAGATTAACGAGCTGAAAAACAAGCTTTCTTAAAGGCACCATATTTCCTATGTATGATAATGTATGATTAATGGATTTGCTTCCTTTGTAGTTTTTATACAACAGTAAAAAACCTGCTTTTGAATTAAATAACATACCCTCAGTGCCTTGACCACTTGCTGCAATTATGACTTAAGACATGACCAGCTCATTTGGAAAGTTTTGGGTTGTAATTATATCACTCCATCAATTAACAGTATACCTATTTATATTCTCCTATAACTGTAATAAAATCTATAAATATTCCAAACATGCTTTTGTGGAATTTAGCAGGTCCTGAATTTTCATAATTTAGTTAATTCTCTATTCACTGAATAATGGTGTGCCTATTTTCTCTATATTTGAAAAAGATTTTTCAATTTTATGCTTGCTACCTACTTTGCTGCTTCTGGATCACCTATTAGTGTATATTTAGAGACTGAAAACTAATTTTCATATTAAATATCACCAGGAAAATTATGGAGGAACATCTGTGCTTCTTCCTTCCTTTAAGACCCCCTCATACTCAACACATATACAAACTACAGAATGCATTTGAAACAACATATACATGAATTTTGTTCTTTCCACAGAACTGTGTCCCTATATAAGCAAAAATAATTGTGAGTTAACTAATCTATAAAAGCCATAAGCATTTTCATCTTCATAAACAACCATTTTTCAAAACAACTTACAAATTTTCCCACAGAGTACACTAAAAAGGCTATTATATTATCTTTCCTCAAAGGCACCAAGTAGATGATTCTGTTCTGAAATAGTTAGAAGTCATATTCTAACACAAGCCTCCCGACAGACTAAATATTCTGCTCACTAAACTATACAAATCTGTGACACACGTGAAGATTTGTTGGTGTCACAGCACAGCGGGATACTTGTGGCAAACACCAAGTTAAACGTTGGAGAAGTAGTTTTCATCGTAGGGTTAACAAATATATCTGGAACCATAGATACCTGGAGCTGGGAGACTCCTCAGGGACCAGTCCAAACCTCTGACTTCAGAGTGAGGAAACAAAGCGTCAGAAAACTTCAGGATTCTCCTTACAGTTCATTAGTGAGCGAATGAATGGAGGAAGAGCATCCATCCACACTAGCTTCTATACATATGAACTGTCTTCTTTGCCTTTTAATCTAGTTTATTCAAGCCTTTATGCAGAGAGGGGCATTAGCAAGAATATTTATCTTTAACATAAAGGTAGATAAGCTTTTTGTGGACTGACATGAGAAGAACAGACTAGAAATAAAAAGACAGAAGAGCTGCCAAATAAGACCACTTTCTTTCAGCATGGGGATCAGTTACAAAACGCCCTAGTGATACCCGTGTTCCAAATACTTTGCTTAAGTACGCTGTTGTCTTCTTATAACTGGGGACTTAGTTTTCATCAATTGTTCCATCCTTGTGCGCTTCCTTTCGCACTTACTGTGATATTAATACTTGACATTTCCTTAGAGACACAACTTTATATTTCTAGAGTCATTTGGCTTGGTTCCTCAGAAAATTTAAGCTACAGCATTAAGAGATTCTCTGACTCATTTGCCTGCCATCAGTTAGAATTACTACTGACTACAGCTTGTTATCAAAGCAATATTGAAATCATATTTGTTTAGAACAATAAAACAGTACAATTAAGAAATATATAAAATAACATTCATTTTCATTCTGTAAGTGGGCACATCTCCTGGCATTAAAATACATTTACAACATGTTAACGATCTGAACTCTCCTTTTCTTTAAATCATGTGTGATAGCTGTACATTAAAAAAAAAGTAATTTTAAACGAGATACTCTTATGTAGGTAAACTAAGTATTTTAATAGAAATTTGAATACTAATATATAAAGCCTAATACTTCATATAGGCAACGATAGATAACGTGATCCAACTAATGGAAGATCACACATGCTTACTGAATAATACTCATTATTTTGTATCATTAGGGTATAAAGCCCAATTAACTTAAATTTACAAATTTAAATGCCAGTAATTTAAAATTATAATAATTTTTGATACAGTCTTCTTAAACAGAGTATATGAAACATGGTTTAAGGTCTTATTACTAACTCTTATAACTGACTCAGTATTACTATTGTTACTGTTAACTCCAGTCATTGAACATGGTGTAATATAGAGATCCCTTTAAGACACGCACAATGCACGCGTCAGGATATGTGCCCTGAAGTTAAATGGCCACAGACCCTATGATTTGTGAGATCTTAGGAATGATTTTTGAAGACTTTCTGTCATCATATTACTTTTTCTTGCTTCTATAGTTTAGCTAGCAGAGCCCCACCACTAAAAATAAATGTAACTATTTCTAATCTGCTATGAATAAGGGTACACTTAATACATATGTCTCTAAAAATAAGTGGAAATTAAGAGGGTAAAGGTTCTGAGTAAGAACCTGAAGGGCTCTCTTAGTAATAAAATACATGAGGGAGGTGAAGCACTGGAGAGGCTGTGAAATAGAAATGAGCTTATTTGAGTCCCAGCAGGAAGAGTACCACTAATAGCAGTACCAACTGTAGTGCCATCACTCATTAAATGAGAGATTTGGATCGGGTCATCTCTCAAGTTTCTTCTGCTCTCACATTCTATGGTTCTAACCTTTAAGTGTGTGGACTCAGGCACTAAGTTTGGCTGCTTGAGATTCGGTTAGCTTTTTTTTCCCCTTAAGGCTCTAGTTTGTACACCACAGAGGTAAAACAGCTCGATGATGAGTGACTGACTGCAAGCCTAGTGGCACGCTTCCTCCAAACTAACTGTATAGATGCATGCTGTGACTAGTAAAACCCATGTTACTGGAACTCACCATTTCAGATTCTCTACTAGTCAGAAGCATTACTACACAAGTTAGTAGAGATCACAGTCAACTGATTTCAAGTTCTGTGTTGTGACAGTTCGTGTCATACTCTATGGGCATCCACAGGACTCAAATGCAAGTATACTAGGATATAAATGTTAAAAAAACAAAACAAAACCTTAACGAATTACCTAATAAAGTGTTCTTAACTAAGAATAGTATAGTATCTGATATTTAAATTTAAAAAGGATCTAATAAATGGATTTTTAAAAATTAAATTTTGCATTAATTTCTATTTCTAGGTGGTTGGTTTCTCCTAGGCAGGTAAAAAAATCCCAGGCTATATTGGGAGTGTTTTCTTTAGATTTACTAGTACTTGTTCCTTACCTTTATTCAACTGCACTGGCATGCTTTCTGATTTCATCAGCCTCTGCTGCTGCTGCTGCTGCTGCTGCTCCTGCTGCTGCTGCTGCTGCTGCTGCTGCTGCTGCTGTTGCAGAGGATGTCTGGGAGCCTCTGCTAACATCCTGGTGGGAACCCCGGCAGTGGAGGAGCTGCCACTATTGCCTCCTGGGCTACCTGTGCTGCCTGGGGCCATTGCTGGAGAAATCAACTTCCTTCCAAAATTAATCAGGCTATTAGATACCTTATTTATATTCAGAGGAGCGCCTTTGACATTGGTCCTATACAAAAAAAAATTGGTGGAGAGACATTATTTACATTAGAAGACAACTATATTTACACTGTTTCACATACTCCATTGGTGTAAAAACATACTTTACCTGCTTCAAAAATGGCCACTTACTATATCAGCTACACTAAGGGAGAAGTAAAAACTTAAAAGTGACCAGAGAATAAAAAACAAGATTCTTAAAAATGTAACTTATGGAAATAGTCTTTATATTATTCATTCATTCATTCATTGATTCATTCATTTAACAAACGGGGTCTATCTTTTGGGAGCTTCTAGTCTACTAAGGATGAAGATATTAATCAAATAATTACATAAATAGATGTATGATTAAAACTTATGAGGACTATAGAGGAGAGGTAAAGGGCTGGGCAAGTCTTGGGTTACTCATAGAATGGGCACTTGTGGAATTAGGCTGAGAGTAGGTTTGCCACAAGCCCCGGAATGTGGATACTAGGTCACATTTAATCTGATTTCGAAAAATCAGTATGTCTGAGGGTCACAAAGTAAGTTCATAGAAGTTACATCAAGTGCTCAGCTCATGAGAATTTGAGCTGAGCTCAGCTCTGCCATTGGCTCTGCCATTGGCTCTGCCATTGGCCCAGCACTCCACATGCTTTACTTTTCTTGATAGCACTTGGTATCACCTGACATACTAAGTAATTTGGTTATTATTTGCCCACTTCCTCTAACCCCCTTTTACTAGAAGAAAAGTTTCATGAAGACAAGGATCTTTGTCATTGCCTAACACAAACAGGTGTTTTATCTATATGTTAAATGGCAGTGCACCTGCCTTACTCTGTCTTCTCACCAGCTACAGTGGAAGAAGAGTCCATGGCCGGCTTCTCATTCCTGTGCTGGATCCCGTCTCCTCTGACCCTTCCAGATGGTTGCTCCTGCATCTCGCTCTCCTGCATCATCATTTTCTCCTCTACTGTATCACTCTCATTAGCATACAACCATAGTGTGTGTGTGCGCGTGCATACATGCACGCACTAACTTCTCCTGTGAACCCTCAGTTCTTGCTAGTTACCATTCCACTTCTATCCCTCCTCCAAACATGTTTTTTCAAGAGGGTCTTTTAAGATGCCACTTCTGCTACCTTGTCATTGCTCTGAATCCACTCCTCTAAGTCACCAATGACTTCTGCATTGCAGAGCCAAAAATCCTTCCTTATTTTACTCTACAGCTCAGCAGCAATTAACTCCCTTAAATACTCTCCTTCCTTTAAAAACTTTTCTCGGCTTCCATGGTTTGCCAGCACCTGTATTATAACTGTCTAGCAAACAGAGGACACCAAACAGACATTTGTTAAATGAATACTTACTTCCAAAATGATTTATAACCTTGAAGTATTCCAGGGTTAGTATCTTGAAGACCAGTTATAAATTACTTTAGTTGTTAGAGGTAATCCAACTCCAAGACAATACCGATATATTTTTATTGCCCAAATCATTAATAGAAACTTATTTCCTCAAATAGTGCTTCTTTTTCATAAAAGTAGGAAACTGAAAATCAGGTCTGAGGGATACACTTATTTAATTTTAGTTAACTTGAATTTTACTATCATTTTCTTCTCTCAGATCTATCTGGCAGCATTTATAGTAATTCTCCTACTTTTTATATGATAGTTGTATCCTTGCCATTACTACATATAACTCTAAAACTAAATTGATCCATAGTTCTATAATAAAAAGAAAAGAACACTATGCCTCTTCCTTCCATAAAGTTTGCTCTAATGGTACGAACTAATATTATGGGCTAGGTATTGGAGACTTACATTGCTTTGGAACTAGAACAAATTAAAAAAGCTGGAATCTAGCTTTATAAAATAAAAGATCTATTCATTTATAACTCAATAAAATGTGAAAAAAAATAATTGTTTTTAAGGTTCTGCATCGAGTTTCATTTTTAAAGAACTGGGCTATTTAATATCCTTCCAAAAATTATTGAAAATGATATTTCCTAATAGAGATAAGGATATACAGTGATTATGCACCACTTACTTTGTTTTCAGCTGCTTCCTTATGAAGGAGAGCATTCTCAATTGACAGGTATTATAGCTCAACAACATAGAAAGCACTGGATACATGTTTGTTGAGAAAGAGAATGAATGAAATGAAAAGAACTCATAAATTCTAGATTAAGAAGGCCTTTGCCTCTGGTGCTATGTCCTATTCAGCAGCCTGCCTGCATCCCCAGTTCTTGTGAGTGGAAGTAGAAAAAAGAGCTGTCATAATACTGAGGTTCTACTGCTTTTTAGTTCTAATTCTTTGCAAGTCACGATTCATAATTCACAGATATGAAGAAGTTATAATGTTACCCTTTTTTTTATAAACAAAAATGTACTAGTCAAATTCCCATATTGCCAGTTGTAAAATTTATGTTGATAAAAGTACTAAGAAACTGCTGGAGCATTATCAAGAGAATATAGTTAATGCATCTTCATTACTACTAATAACCATGAAAAACATATAGATCAAGCTCATGCCGAGCAATTTTTCATCTGAATAGATCTTAAAAAGAGATGAGCACTATTTTCCTTTTTTTTGAACACTTTTGTTTTTAACCAATTTCCTTCATCTACCACCCATAGCTTCTACAAGAATATTTTCTTTTACAAAACAGCTATTGAAAGTGGCTCTATGTATTTTCAGATATAAACAACGGTAAGCCATGTACTTCAAAGGAAAGCAAGATGTCCATAGTTTCTTTTTCAGGCATGACAATTTTTATGTCAAAGTTAGCTAATATGGATCTTAAATATTAGTAGCAGTATTTTCACAAATACTAAATAATTTGCAACCATTATTGCCTATGATGTATACTATTAAGTTACGTGTGCTAAATTAGTGAAAATTAATGCAGTTGTCAGAGATCTGATGAGAGTAAGGATAGGACTGGATTGGATTAAAGATGGAGTGCAATGTGTAAATGGTGTTGAAATAGAGAACTTTGGAGTTAACAAGATATTAGATACCAAATCTAATGAGTTAACAAATTCTGTGTAATTGAAGTCTTTCGTTACTATTGTCTACTACGTGCTATTAATTGAAAAAGTACCATTTAGGAGGGATTATTTAAAAATTGTGCCAAGAAATTACTTTTGACATACCCTCATTTAGCAAGTTAAACCAGTAACAAAGGGCATTTTCCTGAAGATCCAAGAATCATTTGAAACACCTGTACCAGAACTCAACCTGGCTTCACTCTAGGGACCTGTTTGTTCAGTTTCTGAAACTCTAAAAAATGGGTGACTTGCTGCCTCTTCCTACCCTCTAAATACCCACTTGATCTCTTGCATCTTGGCTTTCTAACCTACACTCTACTGAAAGAGCTTCTAGGCTCTCCAAGGCCTTCTAAAAGCCAGAGTTATGAGCTGCTTTCATTCAATTTCTAAAATCTTTCCAAAGCTTTTTTTTTTTTTTTAAACATTACCACACCACTTCTGTAAAAATTCGCTACAACTTTTCCTCTCTTGGTATTCAAATCTTGACACCATCTGATTTATTTCCTTTCTGCCTATAATTTTTTTAGGTCTGATATTAAGTGTCTAATATTTCCCTTTTTGCAATAAAATTTTGTTAGATGCTAGTTTTTATTTTTGTTAAAAAATGCATTTTCAATTTATTTTTAATTATTTTTCTCTATATTCTAATTTATATTTTTCTTATTATTTTTTTCCTTATGTTCCCAAAAGTTGAATGCTTGGTTCATTCATTCACTCGCCCATTCATTCACTTATTCATTTCCTCTCTTTCCAAATAAAAGCATTTAAAGCTATACATCTGCTTATGATTATAGCAATAGCATCAATGTTTCTCCTCACATTTTCTAAATAGTCTGTTGACTTAACTATTATTTAGATACATTTAAAATTTTGGATGTCTGGGTTTCTGTTTCAATATATTACTCATTTTGTTTATTGAATAGAAATAGAAATAGCAGAAGAATGGAAATGGGACAATTGTTTTGATTTTTCAAGAGAATTGCAGAAACTGTGAACTGGAAAATAGACTGGCTTATACAAATATTTTTACCAATTACTTGGAAATGGTTGTAGTTTATTACAATTAGCCAGTATGGTTCACTAAAAACAAGTCATCCTAAGGTAATTTTATTTTTTGCCTGAAGTGTAAAGGTCTGTTAGATTTTATCAAGGTTTGTTAGTGCCAGTGGATGTAATGAAGGATAATGCATGCTCGGTTATGGCTGAATAACTGTGCTCAAGTGTACTGCTGTATGTTCCAGCACCCACCAAGTGCTCCTGGTGATATGTGTCTCAGACTTGGTTCACAAACCTGCTCACCAGTCCTTTTTTCTAAGGTCATAACCTTCTGTCAATGAGCTAATGTATGATATGGGACACTTATTTAGCTTGCTGCCTAGAACTGAGTTTCCTTATTTTTAAACCAAGGGGGTGAACTATATGATAAATTTGGGTCCCTTTTAGATAGAACATTCTACAAGAAGAAAAAAAAAATGTGTGCTTGTTGAATTTAAGACCAAAGGCTTCAGAGACACCTAATATATTAGATAAAATAATTGAAATTTAAAACAATCTCAATAGGCTAGCATGAGAGATGAATTAAACAGATACAATTTAACAAAGATTAAAAAAAGCTTATGCACTTAAACGTTTTACCATTGCACATTAGAGAGAGACTAGATTAAAAGATTAATAGCAGTTCAAATGAAAAAAAATCATACTCCCAAACATTAATGTTTTGGTATGGTCTATAAGCCGAATATGAACCCACAGGGATGTTGCTGAAGAAAAAATAAGATTCTTGGGCTTCATTAATACTAGATAAGTGAACTTCTGGTTTCCATTCTGGCATATAAGCAGCTTAGAAATTTCTACTCTGTCCTAACAAGTAAAAACAAACAAACAAAACCCAACAACTTTTTCTTAGATCTATAAAAGAAGTGAGGTCACAGGGCAAACTGCTATCCCCAAATTGGAGAGACTGACAGGTAAATGCAGACACATACACAACTTATTAGAGCAGAAACCCATGAGCAAAAGAAACCCATAGGGACCAGTGCTGAGACAGGGAAATCTGAACTGATGTCAGCAAATTGCTAGAGACTCAGTATGGACAAATCTGAGAGATAAAAACTCCAAAGGGACCCATTTGTGGATAAGAGGCAGCCCATACCTCTGTGAGTTTTATTTCCTGGAGCTCTACTATAGGTTCTCATGGTAATATGAGAGAGAAATTGTGCTTCCAGCAGGGAGAGTGCAAAAGGAACCATTTTGAAAAACACCAGGGTACTCTGGACTTAACAAGGCCTGCCCTCAGGAGAGTCTAGCCTGCTGGGGTTTTTTCAGAGCCTAACTGACCTAGGAGGAGGGAAATATCCAATGCCAGCCCCCTCTAGCTATCCTGTCCCCACTAAGTTGGGGAGGGAGGCTGAGAGGCATGTATAAAGTCTACAGTCCAGAGGCACAGGCTCACTGAAACACTGAGACCTAATCATAGGACCATAGAATGCTTCCTCTCCTCCCACATTTTATCGCCACATTATATCATGTCCAACTATACTCATCCCCCCGCCCCCCCAAAAAAGACATAGTAAAAATGCAAAACACAGTTTGAAGAGAGTGAGCAAGCATCAAAATTGGACTCGGATACAGGAGGGATGCTGGAATTATTGGATTGGGAATTTAAAAAAACTATGATTAAAATGCTAAGGGCTCTAATGGGTAAAGGAGACTCCATGAACAGATGGAAATGTAAGCAGAAAGGAGGAAATTCTGAGAAAAAAAATGATAGGTGTAAAAAAGACTGAAACAGAAATAAAGAATTATTTGATGGATTTGTTAGTAGAGTCAACACAGATGAGGAAAGAATCTCTAAAGCTGAGATTTCCCTAACTAAATCCTTTAAAAACTAACAGAAAAAAGGACAGAAAAAAACAACAAGGAACTGTGGGATAACTATAAAAGGTATAAATATACACATGATGGGAATACCATAAGGGGAAAAAAGAGAAAGGAACAGAAGAAATATTTGAAAAAATAATGCTGAGAATTTCTCTAAATTAATGTCAGACACCAAACTACAGATCCAGGAAGCTCAGAAAACAGCAGCAGGATAAATGCCAAAAACACTATACTTATTCATATTGAACTACAGAAAATCACAGATTAAAAAAACATCCTGCAAGAAGCCAGAGGCAAAAAACACCTTACCTACAGAGGAGCAAAGATAAAAATCACATCTAAGAAGAGAATGGAGAGAATAAAGTGTTGAGAGAAAAAACCACCAACCCAAATTTTGTACCCTGTGAAACTATCCTCTAAAGTAAATATGGTTTTGACAGATAGTAAATACATTATCCTTTAATAGTAAACATAAATATGTGACAAAATTTACTAGATGAGTATTATCTATATTGCAGGAAATAACTGTACGATTATGGGAGACAGCTCTTGGTGATACATTAATTTCTGGCAGAATTGAGTTTTGTATTTATAAAATCAAGATATGAAAATTATACTGGGCCTTTTGAGCCATGCTTCTCTTGCTTAGGTCCACTTCCATGTCTGGAAGTGTACTTTCCCTTCTAATAAAGCTTCTTTTTTCTGCCATAAAAGAGAGACAGAGAGAGAGACAGAGAGATCGAGAGAGAGAGAGAAAGAGAGAGAGAGAGAGAGAGAGAGAGAGAGAGAGAGGGAGGGAGAAAGGGAGGGAGGGAGGGAGGGAAATTATGCTGGAAGTAAAGTGGCTGAAATAGCTGAGGAGTAAGTCCTTCAGTATGGTGAGGGCTGTCATGAGGGAAAGCAGTCCTTTTTTGCATGGCTTCAAAAGATGAAATGAGTTATGAAAGTTACAAAAAGTAACAGAAGACAGTTAAAAAGCTATGACACAGGAAGTCCTTTATAAAGATTTAATAGGCTCCAATTAAAACAGTGTTTGTTTCTGGAACTGTGTTAAGTAGAGACTGACAAATCATCTTCAGATACTCAGGCTTCCAAGTTGTGGCATGAGAGAGAGGTGGGGTTAAATGAAAGACCCTTTCCAACTCTAAGAGTTTATAATCTGTGCCAAATGGCTTCTACTACCCTCTCATTCATTATACTGTTGAGAAGAGTATAAATAGAGGCCTGTACACTAGTCTAGGCCTTTGAAGAATGCTGACCAATCCCTACGTCCAGATTTCCTTATTTCTACTCTTAATTTGTATTCTCTTCTTTTTGCCGTGCCTTCTATGTTCATCCCTTTTCCAAGACCCTTTTTCTCTATTCTTTTCCTTTTTCTTTCTATCATAGTCTCCCCTTCTATCATTTGCTCACCTCAATCTCCCTATACTTTTATTCCACCATAAAAACATATAACTTATCTTAAAATTATTTTCTTAAGTGCAAAAAGTAGTCAAAGTAAATTGATAACACACATATATAATATATAATAAAATTGATATCATTAATATGTAATATAAATATTATACATAAAAATGTGACTGGTTTTTGGACAGAAACAATATTTTCTTTGCATTCCTGTATTTTTCTAGTCTATCTTTATTGACCTACCCTGAATGAATTAAGGTTTCTATTTCTTTCTTTCATGCTTATAGACGTCAGTCTTTTATTCATAAATTTAAAACAGCTGTCAGGGTAGTAACATAGTACTTTTCAAGATGATTCTAATATCTGAACTAACATTCATGATGTACTTATATTTACAAATTCTGTAAGTTGAAGGCTTCAAATTCTGTAAAATGAGTTTTCCAACTTTCTTTAATTTATTTAACTTTGAAGTTGAGTATATCAAATTTGCTTCAATGAAAGACATTTATATCTAATTCTAATTTGCTTGCCATTATTATGGGGTTTCTGTTATCTTAGAAATGAACCATCACCACATCTCAAGAAGCTCTAGATTTCACAGGCTTTTATTAAAACTAAATGATGAAAGTTAGCTCGCTATTACTTATTTCTTAGGTGTCTTACTTTCAAGTGAAACATATGTTTCCTTTCAGTTATAGACTATGATTATTTTGCATATGGCAATTAAATTTTTGTTGATGTGATGTGGAACAAAAGGAGTAGTGCTTGTTAGGAATAAAAAGCTGGCCCTGATATAAGCTAGAGTGTGGGACTTACCATATTGGACCTGAACACAATTTATAACTCTGGTTACTAAGATAACAAATAATAAGCAATTATGAATTAATCAGGGTATACAAACTCATTAGACAAACTCTCCAAGACATATCTATAGAAATAAATATTAAAGTTTCTATTTTCAGAGTGGAAGTTTTTAACTAATTTATTTTCTGACCCAACATACCTGAGGGATATGAATCTCTCCCATCGGTAACTGTGGTTCATAATAACAGAATCTTTAGAGGGTCAGGCCTAGGAGAACACATCAGAATGGAAGAGGACAAAATTCTGAGATACCCACCTGTTGGGTAATTTTGCTCTTTTTACTTCTCTTCCCTCACTTTGGAAACCATTAAATATCTTTACAGTTGTTTGGAGAGGACAACTAGAAAGTTGTACTTGGTAACTCCTAGACTCCAACCTTCTTCCTTTCCTGATTTTGTTTCTTTTTGCCATACTACACTGTAAGTGTAACAGCTTTTCTGAGTTCTGTGAGTCCTTCTAGTGAGTTATTGATGCTGAGGGGGGTGTTGAGGACCCTCAACAATGGAGACTAAGGGTAGGCAAAGGTTCCTAGACAGGAAACAAAACACACTAACAACAAAAACAAACAAACAAACAAATCACAAAAAAAAAATGATAAAACCAGCTTCACCGAAATAAAAATTTTCTGCTCATCAAAAGATATCATTAAGAAATAGGCAAGCCACACACTGGGGAACATCTGTTGTAGCACATATATCTGAAAAAGATTCCTATCCAGAATATGTAAAAAATTCCTATGAATCAAGAATAAAAGACAAACGATCCCTAAAAATAAGCAAAATATTTGAATAGACACTTCACAGAAGAAGATATACAAATCACCAATATGCTATAAAAAGATGCTCGGCATCATTAGTCATCAGGAAAAGGCAAATTAAACCACAAGATACCATTTTCATACCAACTAGGATGGACAAAATAAAAAAGACTGGCAATAGCAAACATTGGCAAAGATGTAGAGCAATTAGAACCTCTGTATGTTCCCAATGGTAGTAGAAAAAGGTGTAATTACTTTTTAAAAGTTTGATCATTTCTTATAAAGTATACATCTATCCAATAGAACAATCTCATTTCTAAATGTTTACTCAAGAGAAAAATACATATCTACAAACAATAACAAGAAATGACATCAAAACACCTATTCAACAATGTTCATATCAGCCTTATTCACAATACATCAAATCTGAAAATAATCCAGTAGTTATAAGATACAGAATAGATAAACTACATGTCGTATTTTCATATAATAAAATACAACTCAACATTCTAAAGGGAAGGACTGGTGATATGTGCACAACACTGATATTCAGCAACATGGATGAATTACAAAAACATCATGCTGTGCAAAAAAAAAAAAAGCTAGACACGAAACTGTATATTGTGTGGTTACATTTATGTGAAGCTCAAAAAATGGCAAAACTAATATATGGTAATAGGAATCAGAAAGTGGTTGCCTCAGGATGAAGTGTTAGGATTAACTGTAAAGGGATATGAGGGAACTCTCAGGTGAAAGAAACATTTACTCCAGATATATTGTTTTGGATGGTGGTTACAGGGGTATATACAACTGTCAAAACTCATCAGACAGAACTCGTAGTATCTGTGTATTGTGTATAAATTATATATAAATTTTTAAAAAGGAGAAAGATCTACTTACTCTGAACTAGATAGGAGACAGTATTACCATTTACCTAAATTGGTTAGGAATTAACAACTCTCTTTAATACAACAGAAAGAGGACTTTAGATATAGATGTTTATAGTACAACCTCTTAGCTATTTGACCACAAAAATATCACAAAATTATATTTATATAAATATCAGTGCCCTTCGAAATTCTGAGTAGCCAATTAACTACTAACACTTGATAACCAAAGATGTCTGAGCTTCATGGCTTTGAGAATATTATTAGTATATTATTTCTTTACCATATTTTAGCAATAAAAAGCTTCTGAAAAAAATGCAGTCATCATGTAAGTAAATATAATAAAACCTAATTTAAAAAATCTTGTTGACCATATAAAATGGTCAGACTGTATAAAATGGAAATAGTCCAGGAAAATTTTATGACGCCTTTTAGATATTCAAAACTGTATTTATTTATTCAGTCATTAAACTAAGTATCTACTGAATACAATAAACAGTCCCAGGTACTGTGTTATGCCCTGGGAATATAAAGACTATAAGACCCAGACTCTGACATCAATATAAATTCTTCTACATTTGAAGCTAAAAAGCATTCGTTCATTTCATGATGTCTGAATTTGTTTTCTGTGCCAGGTACCGAGGAAATAGCAATGAAAGAGATATATGTGGTTCCTGCCCTCACAAACCTCACATTCTAGTACAAGATTACAATTGTTGGAAGAATCCTTATGCTTCCTGGGATCCTGCACTTTCTCACCACATTCTGCTTAGGCCAGGCCCTGTGAGAGGCACTATGAAGCTGAGGTGGATCCTGATCCCAAAGACAGATGGAGAATTACTAGCCACCAGGCATTCCCAGGTTAAGATGACTGGATACCATCAATCCTTAGTCACATGGAAGAATGTAGGGTACATCTTCAGAGCCCAGGGAACTCTTTTTAAAATCTTCTTTCCCTAGAGTCTGGCTTCCCCTCAGATACCATGCAGAGGTTCTGACAAGGGGCCTTCTGCAGAGAGCCTACTTGCCAGAATTATAATGCTGGAACCTTTCATCCCTGATATCAGTTAAGTTGTTAAACTCTGGTCTGACAGGGTGCAGAGGAAAGCTGGGAATGTTAGCACAGAGGACGTTACTGATGACATTTTGGGTGAAGAGACTGGGACCTAAGCTTGGTTTCTTCCATATCAATCTCAAACTAATTTAATCAAATGAAATATCTAATTTTAGTGATATGAAATTGCTTAAGTTAAAGAACCTACAGTTGTGGAGCCTGTAATAAAGGCACTGCTAGATAAGGTGACACATGTTCCTGAGGCACTAATGGTAACTCTGGTGCCATTACTTCATCACCTCTGCAGAGAAGAATGACAGACTTTGAAAAATTGTGTTGTATCATTTTGAAAACAGAAAAAATCCATGAATGTTCTGGAATAAAGAAGGTATGTGATTCTACTCTTAATAAAAGGAAATGCAGTATTAAAACTATGAAATTCTGTTCCATGACTACTTATTTGGGCATTTTAGTAGTGACAGATTCCTAAATAAATTAGATGGGTCTTTCCAAAGACTGGTTACAATTTAGATGGTACTGATTTTTTTTTTTTATAGCAGCAATTTCTGGTTACTTAAGGACAAATTGGAATAAGATTTGAGTGTTAAATTGTTCTGAGCTCAAAAGTTGAATGAATAAGAAAATGTCAATTCCCATTTTTAAAAAGAAATTTGCAAGTAAGTAAAATCAGAGCACAGCGAATATTACCCACACACGTAACAGAAAATCTACTACTAAAATACCTAGGCACTTGCTTTTAAAGACTTAATTATAGCAATCCATGGTAAAGCAGAGATGAGAAATCAGGCTTCTTGATTTCTAGAGATATTCTTATCCATGAAATCACATGCCGTTTTTGCATCCTCGTCCCTTATTTGGATAAGCAACATAAATAGAAGTCCATTGCCACAGATGGAGCAGGTATTAGTTTCAGCTTCCCAGTGTCTGCCTGTCTCTTGTCTATCTTCTATTTACTGATCACTGCTGGAGGTTCCCCCATGAGTATGTATATCCCCTGTCTTGTTACTCAGTGACTGGCCCAAATGCATTAACTCTTTAATAGCCTCTAAATAGCTAAGAAAGTAGTTGCAAGGCTAATTATGGATGAAAGGCTTCTGGTAAAAAGTATCTTAGTACTTAAATAATTAAATGGGGACTTTACCAAAGATTTCACAGCTACGACGTTTTTTCATCATGGCTAAAGTAGTGACATGTTAAACAAACTTCCGGGAGATAAGGGCTACGTTAGAACTGAAAGAATTCTTCGGCAAGGTTATCAAGTTTGTCTTCATTTGTAGTCCTTCAGTTGGTGACTATGGTTATTCATGCACCTTCTCTAGCTCCCTCATCCACCCACTCACTCACTCACTCACTCACTCACTCACTCTCTCACTCATTTCAAACCACTTTAATGAGGTACAGTTGACATCTGTTATACTGTCACCACAATCCGTATGATAAACATATCCGTTATGCCCCAAAGTTTCCTTCTGCCCTCTTTATATTGTTTTTTAAATTTTTTGCCTTTTTTTGTGATAACATCTAAAATAAGATCAATATTCCTAGGAAAAATTAAAGTATATAATGCAGTATTATTAACTATGGGACTGTACCATGTGGTAGATCTCTAGGACCTTTTCATACCTGGCTCATTTATTTCTAATTTGCTAATTTTGAAGGTAAAAATGGTACTTTATTGGTGTTTTAATTTGCATTTTTGACCAACTATGAGTTTGAATGGCCTTTCAAATATTTATTTGCTGTTTGTAATTCTTTTTTCATTGAGTGCCTATGATATTCTTCTAGGTACTATTTTAGGCGCTGAGAATATAATAGTTAATAAGACAAACATGTAGCGTTTATATCTTAGTGCAAGAAACAAATGATAAAAACAAACCAAAAAACTCAATAATTTTTTTAAAAGTTGAAAATGTTGTTTCAGGTACTAAGAATTGCTATTAAAAACATGAAAACAAAAACAGTAACAAAGTACAAGACAGAGTAAAGGGATCCATTATTTTAGATAGAGTGTCAAAGAGAGGTTCTCTGAAGAGATGATATTTGGACAGAGACTGAATAGTAAGTGCACCATGTGGATCCTCGGAGAAGAACCCAGGCATAAAAAAAAGCAGGCTCAAAGCTTCTGAAGTGGGAACGTGTTTGTGCGCTTGAGGAACAGTACACAGGCCAGTGTGGCTGAAGTCCAATGATAATAGAAAAGAGTGTGGTAGCAAATGGGGTTGGAGAGATAGTTGGAGGCCAGATCACAGGGCCTGCCTTGTGGACCACTGACAGGCTTTGGATTTTATCCAAATGTTTGGGGAAGTCATCAAAGGGCTCGAGCAGTGGAGTGATATGATCTGACTTATATCAACCTGCCTGGTGTGCAGAAATGATCTATAAGGAGGAGGGGAAGGGAGACTTGTTAGGAGACTACAGTAGTGAGATGAACAATGATGTGATGAGTATTAGCAGTATATACATAAAAGTGATTTGTTTCAGGATACATTTTTATTATCTATCTATCTATCTATCTATCTATCATCTATCATCTATCTATTTAGGAGAGGTAACCCTTGGTTGACCTTACAGACTGCAAGGACCTTGTCAGCTTACAATCCCTTATTTTTTTACCTTTTAACCCTAAAGCACCTGGTCTTCCTAAGTGGTCTCCCATCCAAGTACTAACCAGGCCAGACCCTGCTGAGCTTCCGAGATCAGAAGGTATCTGGCTTGTTCAGGGTGGCGGGCCGTAGACTTCAGGATACATTTTAAAGAGGATTTGCTGATGGACTTGATGTGTGATGTGAGAGAAAAAAGAGCAGTGAAGGGCAATTCTAAGACTTGATCAACTGGGTCACGCTATTTATTGTGATAATTAAATAGCAGGTTTGTGGGGGCAGAATCAAGAGTTTAGTTTGAAAAGTATTAAATTTGAGATGCCTATAGGACATCCAAGAGGAAATACTGAGCAAGTAGTGGGATATATGAGACTAGAGGCTCAAGGGAAGAGGTTGAACAGGGATGTAAATTAACCTTTCAGTCATAAATGGTATTTAAAGCCACGAATGGAATGAGATACTCTAGAGAATGAGTCCAGAGGCATAAAAAGAAGACTGGATGGTATTCCAAGATTTACAGGTAGAATGGGAGGATCTGATGAAGCATGGCATGACGCACAATGGCCACTGAGACAGCATCTTGTGTTTCTTACTAATGATATTATATTATATTGATATAATATATCTATATAACTATATATCTATATGATATATAACTATATGATATTATAGTTTGCCAGTTATTTCCCAATTTTCTGTTTGCTTTTAATTCAGTTTATTTCATTTTGACATATCAGCTTAATGTCAGTTGTGTAGTAAAATGCACTGTTCTTCCTTTTGTGGTTTCTTCCATTAAGTCTTCTAGTAACTGGAGAAGGCATAGACACTTGTATTTTATCTCTATGTTTGCTTGCTGGAGTATACTTTGATTCATTTGAAATTTATTTTGGTGTGTAAAGTTATAAGTTGATACTTACAAAAGATTTACAAAGTTTCTCAGCACCATTTTTAACTCTCTTTGTTCACTGCTCTGTGATATCTTCACAAAGTATGTTTCCTTTAATTCAATTTCAACTTTAAGCTTTGAAATTACAACAGAGATGATGAAGAATCTTCCTTCCAATCATCAAAATAATACTTTGCATAAGAATCAATGTGCTTACAAGGAAATACATAAAACAGAACCAACACTTAAAAAAAAATGCAGGGACAGAAAACTAAAAGAAAGATAGAACATGAGGGGGAAAAATAAAAGGTATAGTCCATTTCCTCTTTTGACAAAAAAGTACACTTTGAAAAATGTAAAAAGATAATAAATATTTACATACAACAAATATTTAAGTACTTTCCCAATGCCAGGCATTATCCTAGGTGCCATTAAGTGGTAAGACAGAGTACCTGCCCTCAGGGGGCTTAGATTTTAGTGGGGAAGTTGGAGAGATAGAGGATACATGCATAAATGAAGTCTCTAACTTCAGTTAGTAACGAATGCTGTGAAGAAACTGAGACTGAGCGGTGGAGTAGAGAGTGATTATAAGAGGGAGGTTAAGGCTGCGCCTCAAGTCATGAAGACGCAAGGGATGATGAGGGGGGAGGGGGGATACAGGGAGAGGGAGGAGTTGAGTGCTGAGGTTCCAAGTAAAGCTCAAGTTTAGGATTGAAGGGAAGGGGAGAGCAGACAGAGGCAAAGCAAGGTCAGAGAGAGGGAAGCAGTACAGGAAGAGACTGGGATGCCAACATAACAGGAAGCCTCTGGAGGAGTTTAGGCAGGGTGGGATGTAATCTGCTGTAAATTGAGTCCTTAGTCTGTGCTGTGATAACTAATCTGGTGGGGGTGGGGGAACAGAGAAGATGGGGAAGAGAAGAAGGGACCTCATTTAGAAGGATTTTGTATACAAAAACACCTAAAATGTCTTATTCTTTTAATTACACCAAAACTAAATACTTGACATAACAGGGCGGACATACAAGTGACTAGACTGTAAGATTCCAGAGGGCAGGGATTTTTGTCTGGTTTGTTTGCTGTGTATCTCCAATGCCTAGAATAATGAGAGACTGGTACTCGTTAAAATTTTGTTAAAATAAACAGTGACAAAAAGGAGTACCCTTTTCTTTGTGACTCTCATGAAATGAGGATTTGGAAAAGGGCTTCAGAGAAGCCTCCTGGACTATATATAAAACTGGTCTTATAATTACATAGTAAATCAAAATATGAGATTTCAATCAAGGATGGCTAATTTAAAAATAACATTACACTAAAACAGGGTTCAAAATACAAGTTTAAATTTAGTCACTTCCTTGTAAACTTCTTATTCCTTAGACTATGAGTTTCTGTGTGGCAGAAATTATGTCTTCTTTTTAAGTCTTCAAGTAAGAGCTGAACACAGTGTATATGTGTGCTCCATAAATGTTTATTTAGGTTGTTGCAACCCTACTGAATAAAAGCTAGTACACAGACAAAATGCTTAAAGAAGAAAATTCGGACAACTTGACAGCATTTATCATTGCTAACGTTTTAGTCTCCCAGAGTAAACTTTGAATTTACATTCTAATTTGAGATGGTTCTGGTTTGACAAGTTAACTCTTGAGACATATGAGTACAGTACTATGAAAAAACAAAACTGTTCATCAACCCTTTATGCCAATGTTAATTTCTTTTAAAAGTAGGATTTTAATGCTTTTTATTCCTACAGTAACCCTTAAAATTTCTACGTATGTAATCACAAATGCACACAAAAGATGCATTTATAAGCTTATTGTGCAGTTCTAAAGACAGTTGGGAAACTCAATTTTAATTTTGTTACTGAAATAATTTAAAAATATATTATAGAGCTGCCTCTTTTCAATCAACAGCAAGGATCTAGAAAGAGATTACACAAGTAGGCACAATTTATTTAGGTTTATTATTGTTAGAAAAAAGAAGTTGCCTAACTTCAAACTGTAACAAATACTCATATTTATTTTAAATTTTCATCTCACCACTGATATTAATATATATCATTTTCTTATGCCTTTAAAAATTTTTAGATAACTTATTTAACAAAGATTCATTATATGCAGTAACCACTAATATACTAAAATCTGTGAAATTATTTTCAGCACATGTGTAGTATTTTTTGATGATTTATGATACTATCTTTGTAACATAACTTGTCATCAGAGAAAGAGGACTTACCGGCTTTTATTCATGAGGTCTGCTCCTCGTGCTTTGTAATAATCTAAATTTGGGTGGAATTGATAAGTCACTGGTCTTGGATTTCTCTATAGAAAAAAAGAATAAATTAAAATGTATAAAGCTATTTAAATTATATATTAACAAATGAAAAGACAAATTATTGTTTTTATATTCCTTCAGAAAAAAATACATTTAAAAATGAAGTTTAATAATTAGTGCACTTTTATTTATTGAAGTCTTGCCTTAATCTACCTTAGTTCTGATTAAGGACTGGAATTGTTATAATATATTTTTCTTTCACTACTCTCATAGTTCACATATATTTATTTCTTTCATTAGATTTATTTTTGATGATTTTAATCACTTTCAATATGACTTTCCAAAATACAATCAGATAAAATTACAACAAAAGTGAAAACCTATGTGAGTTGAAACATGAGTACAATTCATGCTTATGGGCTGAGAAATATAAAGAAAGTGTCAAGAAAGCCGCATTTTGGAGGAAGAGTAAGAATCTGTTTTCGATATTCAGAATGTGAAATATGCCCACTAGATGGCACAACAAGTCTTTCTTCTCCTAAAATGAAAAAACTATTCCCAAGAATTCAGTAATTCTTTTAAAGTCCGCAATTTCTACACTATCTATTCTTACATACGAGTTTAATAAGTGCCCTGGTAGTGGAAATATTAGCTGGATACCATCACAATACAAAAGCAAATTGATCAATCCACATTTTCATAAAAGGTGCAAACACTGTCCTTTCTGGCATTTAGTATTATTTATAAACACTGCAGAAATGTCCTTGAGTTATAGGCCAGGTATATCTATTTAAATATATTCCTATTAATTTAATGTGTCTATTATTTAAATGTATCAGTTCCTCAAAGGCAAATAAAATGCAACAAACATACTTCTGGTTTATAAAAGTGTAATATGTTAAAAAGCTAAACATAAATGAATACCATCATTTCTAAGATGTCAAATTATATATATTTTTCATTTAAAGTTTAAAAAAACTTATAAATAAATATGTTCCAGGATTCATCTGAGCATGTAATTCAGGTTAATGATTAGGATTTTGAACCACAGCATGTCCTGTCCTTAGAGAGATCTATTTAGACATAGAAAGGCTGCATTTTATCTTAATACAAAATTACCAATATGTTTTTATATCAATCCTTGGAGACATAATTCCAAGACACTGATATGCTTGTATGTAGGCGGGAGTATATGATTGCTAAGGTTAAATAGTTTGAAATTCATCAAGCTAACAAGCTGCATCTTAATGGCCATGATGGACCTTTTCTTTTTCTGCTGAAAAGATAATATTTACACAGCTCAACCCTTTCATATCTCTTCCAAGTCAGCTCTAATCATCTAACAAAAATGACAATCCCTTGATTTAGCTCCAGCTACTATTCCACTGGTTTGGTATTCAACACTGTTCCACAATAATCAAATCTGAATTGCCTTGATGAAGATAACTGATGCTTCCATGACTACCATACTATTAAGTCTAACAGTGCAACTTTTCTCTCTCTAGGAATTACACAGGTTTTTCTTCCTAGGAGCTGATGACAACCTGGACCCAAGTATAATGGTAAAATAAAATAGAGGTTAAAGCCACTCACAGATTGTCAGTGCATTCACGGTTTATTTTAAAAATTAACTTTCGCAGGACCATCACTCATTACTAATTTTGCCTTTTACTCTCAGTACCTGGAAATACATTTTGTTTTTGCTAATATAGAAGACTTTTCTCCTCTGACTTTCAACAAACTAATAGAGGATTATGTTACTTTTTGCCATAAAACAATAAAAGAGAGGAATGCATGGAACAATTTCTTGAAACATCTTTATAAAGAAGTGACGAGCAATCAAGACACAAAGTGCTGATCTATAGAAGCACTTAAAGCCATTATTAGGAATAATGATCTAACTTGAACATCTGAATGAGGCTCAAATATTGCTTTCGTCGAGGCCTATTTAAATTCCTGGGAGACTTACTACTATCAAAGGAAGAGGCAGTTTAAAGCACCACTGTACCAGGACATGAAAAAAAAAAATCAAAAGATAATGTTGAAAAACAGCATTTGAAATCTAAGTATAAGATTAGAGGTTATAGATGAAAGTTATTTAATACTGTCTGAGATGATGTTGTTACTAAATCATAAAGTATGTACACATATAGATGGTCTGAGTGAGCAGTGCCAAACGGAAATACAATGTGGGTCATGAATGTAAGCTTTTTATGTCATTTAAATTTTTCTAGCAACCACATTAAAAAAGAAAAAAAAGGAGGGTATTTAAAGGTAGTATTTTATTTTCCAAAATAGTCATTCTAACATGTAATCAATACAAAAAATTATCGAGCTATTTCTCATTCTTTCTTTTCTACAAAGTCTTTGAAATCCAGTGTGAATTTTATACTCACGGCACATTGCAATTTGAACTAATCACATTTCAAGTGCTCAGTCACTACAGTAATCACTTGTGGTTACTGTAATGGTCAGCATAGAACTAAGTGTTTGACATATATATATAAACCAATGTATGGCTATAAAAATCAATATGTATAGACATAAACAATAAAAAGGGCACAAATACTTTTATACACGAAGATTCAGTACAGATAGTTCTTAATTATACCAATAATTCTCTTTTAATTAAATTAGTTTTCTCTCTTCTGAATAAGGTTTAAAAATGTCAAAAAAATTTGGAACAATATCTTCTCACGTAACTATGTACCAAAATGACAGCAATCATTATTTTAGGAGGATGAGATTAAATGAACAGAATTCTAACTTCATGCAATGGAAACATCTTAAAAGTAAAGAGAAACTTGCTTTTCTTATTTTAAAGGGTATTTTCTAAATAAAATTTGATAGAAATATATGTTTGATTTTTAAAGGTATGGAATTTCTCCTAAAATATAAGGCGTACTAGAATTCTACATATATAAAACTCTGTATGTATGAAAAATGAGATCACATAACAGTTCTAACTTCTCATTGTGAAGGATTTGTGATGTCAAAAACTGTAATATCATGCCTTTGACTGAATTCGAACAATTAATAATTGTTTTAAACCCATTTTTTACACAGTCATGATTTCAATTATTATATGCTTTTCCAAACCAATGTATATTTTTAAAAATCTCTTTTGGTGAATTTTTCTTTCATAGAAAAGTAGCAAAATGGTAATCATATCTTAACTTATATTGATTGATCTGTGTATAGAATACCAATAATGTTCCAAGATCTAGAAAGTCTATGTTATTATACATGAAAATGCAGAAATCACAAACTCAGTCTACCCCAGGTTTACCATATCTTTCCTAGACCAATGAGGATGGACTTGAAATAAATCTTCTACAAGACTACAGATAGTTAAGTTCCTAAGTAGCACTCAACTCTTCCCTTTTAACAAGCTGTTGTAGGTCTTCTTAAAGCTTTGTCTTCAGCATTTTATTTTATAGCAATATGAGAAAAACGCTGAAAATTCCACCCATGGCATAGACAGGCTGGATTTTGTGGAAGCATCTTAAAGCTTTGTAGACAAAATGACTTACAGAAGCAGTATAGGTAGCGGTAGAAACAACCGTCCTAGAGGGAGCTACATCGAAAAACAAAACCAAACCCCTGCTGTACTTCTGAATTTCCAAAACACTTTTGTTAATTTGGCACGATCACAAAATCAATTTACAAATAGTGCTCAAATGACACAATTGATGTAAAGGATAAAACTGCTTGACATTGACCTAACCTCTATGTTATAGTTAATGTTCTTCACTTCTAGGTCTACATTTTGAGAGTAAGCTGCTCTTTGATGTAGTTACAGGTTTAGCACTCTGTCCCTTACTAAGTGGGACTTTTGATGGAGGACAGTTCCCCTCTGCTCTACTCAGTAATGGAAGTCCGTAGGTCCCCTCTTCCCCCTACCAACCTTTCCCCCATGCTACTAATTTCAGTATTTTAAGTTCAAATTCAGTGTGTTGTGGTAGTATACACATATTTAAATGCTAACTCACATGAAGTACAACTCACTACAACATGCTACAAGAAGTAAAATTAACTACAAGATGGTGTGTGACAATTTTCCTTGTTCTGAGCCTGCTGAAATCAAACTTATCCAACAAAGGTCATTACAAACAGTACTTTATCTAGATTGATCCCCCTTCTTCTATCCCCCACTTGCAGATAATTATCTCCTTTTGAATCATTATAGGAGACTCCAGAAGGAAAAAGTCAGAAGTACTCATCCTCTTTTGAACAGCATAGCGCCTTTCAAAGGGCTGTTTATAAACACAGGCACAACTGAAAAGAGCAAAGGAAAAGCAATCTCTGTTCTAATTTATGAATGTACTGGTAGGAGTTAAAAAAGAGTTAAAGTTATACATTAAAACAAAGAGACTGGGGTAAACATTACATCCTCATCTGCTTTAGGGGCCCTGTGTGTCTGGCGGGGGAGGGCTGGGGATCAGGAGTCAGTAAGGCCCCTGCTCAGATCCCTGCTCTACCCACTACTAGCTGTGCAACTGTGAGGAGTCAGCTAAACTCCTAGCTCTAGTGTCCTCATATGCAAAACTGTGGATTTATGGATTAAATGAGACAATGCACGTTAAGTGCACAGCACAGTGCCAGGCACTTGATCAAAATGCAATGAAACAGAAGCTGTGGTTACCTTCTGATATCTCTGAGAACTGATAAACAGACGCTTAATTTGAGAGCAACCCATGATAGTTTAATAACTTAAAAATCCATGATAACAAATAGGAAGACAAAGTGATGTTTCAGACTTCTGATAATCATACTTAAATTTAGGGTAGGCTCTTCTAAGTAATACATTTTGAAAAACAAAAACACATATTTAGGAAAATATATCATGCACATTGGATCTCATATGTGTGAAGAAGGGCTATCTTATTTTTCAGAATAGAAGTATACACATTTATAAATTTTTTAAAGATTGTAAAACTATACTATGCCATTAATGCACATTTGTTTGCTAGCTTAGGATGTTAGAATAATTAAAGTGATTTTCTGCAATATGTCCAAATTATTATCACTTTTATAGTTTATTGGTCGCACGTTTTACATTAAATTAAACTGTAGCACTTGTTTAATAGAAAAGATTGATTTATATTTACAATATTATGTATGTTTGGCATGAAGAAAATATTTGACAAATGAAGAATTACTTAGCTCTCTTTACCTTAATATTTTGCTACCAACCCTAATTTTTAGTATGCCAGATTAGAAAAGGGGAAAAAATAAAGCTCAGAAAGAGAAACAGCACTGCAAAAACATGTCGAACGCTTCTCTTTGATGAAAAATGAGACTCTTATTTTAGTGAATATGTTATTGCCTCAATGCTGGGGGAAAAGCAACCGTCATTAGAAAAACGAATTGCTCAGCTGTTTATAAGCAAAAAGCTCTGGGGAGAATTTCTCAGGACCCCAAAGGCAAAGCATTATAGGGTTATGCAAACATATGTTGCAGGTGTTTTAGGGGAGACAGGTGGGCAAACCTCCGCCATGGAAGAGGAGTTAGTTTAATACGCTGTAACGGAAACGAGAGAACCTAACCGCGTCCAAGTGCAGAGATGCCGTGGCACCAGTGTACAGGAGCTGGAGAGCAAAACTCTCCCTAAAATAATTACCTTGTTAGAGCCAAGCAAACAGAATTTCTCCCTTCTTATAGTTTTATAGAAAACAAACACTGCCAATTACTTAAAAAAAAAAAAAAAAAAAAAAAAAGGAAAGTAAAGGTATTTTAAACCTGGAACAAAGAATAGCCTGAAATAGCGATAATTATCCAAAAAAAAAAGATAAGGATGAAGTATTGTTGCCTTTATTTAAACAAATATTCCTAAGGAGACAGTTTGTTGTAATATCCCCTCTTTGGTTCACTAGGCAACATTAGATTTATCATAATTCTCCTAAAGCCTAAGATATTTCTATATTAAAATGCTAATTTTGTCTTTTCTTTTGCCTGTAATTAAAGCTGGGGAAATTTGTGATCTGATATTCACTGATTGCTAGAGGGTCCACAAAGGTCTCACCATTTCTGTTTCTTATTGCCACATACTGCCCTCTTCATTAAAATTAGAGACAGTAACACAGAGGATCTAAAAGGCACACATTATAATCTTAAGTGCTACCAAAACTCCCTTTTAAAAAAAATATAAAATAAGTGGTATTATTTGGATATTGTTGTCAAATGTAGGTTTGCATTTTATTTCCTTCTTCACTTACCCAAAAGCTGATTTTCTTTTTATATTACTTGTTAATGAGAGAAGTCATTTTACTGTATATACTTATGTATAATAGTAATTGAGCCATACCTTCCTTATCTAAATGACTTCCTTTTTAAAAAACAATTGATACCAATCATTCAATGTTAAATACTTAGTAAAGCTCATAAAACATCAGATCTGGAAAATTAAAACCTATTTTGATTTTTTACATGTTACCAAATCCAAAATATAGATACAAAGTATTCATCAAGTAATACAGATTTTCATCAAAAAAAGAAAATAAATTTTTATAACAAAGGTTGTGAATAAGAATATTACTTCAATACCAGGTTTAAAATGACCTATGGTTTATATAATGATAATAATAATAATTTTTATTTTGACAGGAAATATATATTACAAATACTAGGTATTAAGAATCTCAGAGCAATTGACAGAAAAATTCAGGTAATTCTCCTTTTTGCATATACAGATTAAAACAAAAAAAAATTTTTAAAGGCCTAAAACAAGTTAAAAAAAAAAGGAAGCAAAAAACTGTTAATTGGGTAAAGACACAGACAAAACCTCTGAACCCATGCCAGCCTCATTTTACATACTGAATAAGCCCAATTCCCTAAAGTGACATCCCCATCTATACCCTGGCAAGCCGAGATCTCAGATGGCAGAGAAGCATTTTAAACCACCTGTGCGTTATGCTCGACTGTAGCTTCACACAATAAATAGACACCAAAAGAGAAATAATTTTTTCCTATTTCTAATGTATTTATATTTTTTTAATTTAGCATGCAGGAAGATGCCAGATTAACACATCCCTATATATATGGAAATAAATAAGGAAAGTAACTTAAGACTACACATTTTCTTTGTTACTAATACCGGTCTTCAAAATACTCCTTTTAGATAGTTGGTTAGCTCTTTTCAGCCACACTGAACTCTTCACCTTTCCCTTCCTTGAATGAAAGCAGAATGGAGTGGAGGAGGGTGGGGTGGGAGAAAGCAAGAAGCCTTACTTCAATGGTTTAAAAAAATTTGGAAACCCATTTGTCTCTTCCTCAGCATGGTTACCAACCTTCAATGATACAGAGGAAAAAAAGAAGAGGTGATCTCAAAAAATGTTTCTAAATATTCTAATTTGGGAACAGCCTTAAGAAGCTAAATCTTTGATATAAAAATTATCATTGTAAATTTTTATCTTTAAAATTTTAAAAATAAATTTAAATAAATGATTATGAAAATAAACAATTTAAAAATGGTTTTAGGATATTTGAATCACCAAGAATAAGTCTATGTGACACTATGGGACCAAGAACCCTGGTTTGAGAAATTTTGCCCCTGTCTTCCTTTTCCTACATTCTTTGCTTTCATTACCTGCTTTTGTAATTGCTAAGGCAACAAAAGCTAAGCTCCTGCACACTGAGGCCTGGTAAAAGGAAGCCGTGCACAGCCACACATCGAATGCGATTTTGGGAGTAATTTCAATGATAAAACATTTTTAAATTAAAAATTCATTTATTAGATAAATCTACTCTTACTAAGGTCATACACTTATACTGTTTTTTTTTTTTTTGTGATGCTTTCTGCTAAAACAATGAAGCATCAGTACTGAACTGAAATGTGTTAAGTGTAGACAGAAATCAGAAAGCAAACAAATAACACAGAGATCAGAGTTATATTTTCCTGAGTGAGAATATCTCTACTTAGGAAAGTGTGTCAGGTTAGAGCACTGATACCACTGAGAAGAGTCCCTATAGATGTATCCTTGCCTTTCTTGATTCTTTTTTTTCATTCTAGATTTCATGTGTCATGATAAAAAATAACACCGATGTCAACTGTTAATTTCTCTAAACAAGAAGACAGTGTCGCAAAACATTTTCTTTTTAGTCAGTAACTTCTGATATAGCTAAACCTTAAAACTAAAGTCCCCAGAAATACCAAGTGATAACTGGCATATCAACTGCATGCTGCTTATACGACATCTATTCTAGGGTTCTTAATTTCTTTGTGCCATGGACCACTCTATTTCCTGTGAAGACTTTGGCCTCCTTTTCAGATAGTTTTTAAATGCATAAAATAAAATACATAGGGTTATAAAGGAAACCAATTATACTGAAATACAGTAATCAAAATATTGAACAAGTTTATAACAGTGACATGTGCTTTTATATTAATGTATTAAATAAGATATAGTGGCTGGTCTAATCATTACTATAATTTAGAAGTAGTGATGAATGTAAAAATGATATTTCAAGGTATCTTCATCAACTCTAATGGGATAGAAAATGTCTGTGATTGCTATTAATGAAAATGTTTCAGATGCTACTAATAATATTGCAGTTTGTTGCCTTCATCCATATTTGATATAAATACAAATTTTAGTAAGGGCTTGGTAAAAATAAAGATGTAAATTTTTCCCACCTGAGTTCCTAGATACTCTTTCCATGCCCCTCACCCTAATACCATCCATAGACCTTTTGGGGGGCTGTGGCCTCTTCTCAAGAAACCTGAAAGGTGGTTTTGGGTTCAGCTTTCTTCTTGGTAAGGTAGAATCTTATGGGTACCATTATACTAGTTTATTAACCCTTCTGTTATATAAATGTGTCAGGATGATAGACAAAATATAAAATAACTGCTATAGCATAGAGAGCTACTAATCAGGGCTGACAGGTACACAGGAGGAAATGCCTGAGAGAGACCCTGTTGTGGCAGGTTTTAACCCCTTAGATGCTGGATTCTTTACAGACTGATATAGAAGTACTTCAATATCTTAACAGCTGGTATAGTTGTAACACCAGCTGAATGCGCCAGCCCTGGATAGAAATAATGTTTGGGGTGGGCATGTTTAGATGTTAAGGTTTTGCACTGGAAAGCATTCAGTATCTTATCTGAATAAATAAGAAGTGTGGCTATGTGGGTGATGAGGATGAAGATAATGAAGGAATGCTCGATTACAGTAAAGCAAACTGTCTAATTCTGGAGAGCCCATTCTTTCTGTGCGAACTGCTCTGAGAGCGTTTCCATTGCTATGGGGAAGCTGACAGCAGCCAGATTGGTACAAGGATGCTCCCATAGTGGGGCTGTCCACTCACCACTTTATTTTTAGAAGTATTTAAAAGTTTTTTAGTCTTCAGCCAGAAATCTTGCAAGAAAATAAGTCTCTTCTAAGAAGTCACTTTTTTGAAGAGCCAAATCCGTTAACCTGGGGTTCAAGATCCCCCAGTTGAAACTCTGAAGCAGTGAGAATAACTAAGGATATGTATACTTGGTAGTGATTCAGAATGAGGGATAGGAAGCTGTAAGTAATCATCTAGGTTAAGGAGGAATCTTTGGAGGCCATTCCTTTTCCAATGGTCATTCTGTGAGGAAGTACAGGGCACTCATTTCCCAGTGGACAATGCATACAAAACACTCTTGAGAGAGATGACTTATTAAATGAAAGGGGGAAAAAGTTATGTCTAGAACAACATACAAAATGTAATTCTTATGTAAATATTTTTGAAAAAGAAATAGTTTGCAGAAATTGTCAATATGATCTCAAAATTCATATGGGAATGGAAGTGACTCAGAATAGCTAAAATTATTTTGAAAAAGATAAACAGAGTTCTTAGATTTATAATTCTGATTTCGAAACTTAGTACAAAGCTACAGTAATCATGACAGTGTGATACTACCATTAGGGACAAACATATAGATCAATGGAATAGAACAAAAAGTCCAGAAATAAACCCTCACATTTATAGTTAACTTTTGACAAAAGTTCCATGGGGGAAAAGAACAGTCTTTTCAACAGACACAATTGGATATCCACATGCAAAAGAATGAATTTGGACAGCTACCTCACACCACACAAAAAATTAATTCAAAGTGTATCAGACCTAAATGTAACAGCTAAAACTACTGAACTCTTAGAAGAAAACAGAGAAGTAAATCTTTGTAATCTTGAGCTAGCAAAGATTTCTTAGATATGACACAAAAGTACAAGTGATAAAAGAGAAGACTGATTAGTGGGACTTCATCAAAATTTAAAACATTAAGTGCTTCAAAGGACACTGTTAAGAAAGTGAAAAGATGATCCACATATGAGAAAAAATATTTGCAAATCATGTCATATAAGAGCCTTGTATGCAAATACAACTCAACAATAAAATGACAAATAAAAATGGGCAAAGGATCTAAAGAGACATTTATTTCTTTAAAGAACATGTACAAATGGCCCATAAGCACATGAAAATATGTTCATGTGCTGATTAATTTTTATTAAATGTAAATTATATCTTAAACTGTTAAAAGCCATCAGGGAAATGAAAATCAAAACCACAATGAGACACCATTTCCTATCTATTAGAATGGCTAGAATAAGGATGACAGACATGACAGGTTGTGGCAAAAATGTGGAGAAATTTGAGCCTTTATATACTGCTGGTAGGAATGTAAAATGGTACAACCACTTTGCAGACAGTTTGGCAGTTCCTCAAAATGTTGAATGTAGAGTTACCAAATGACCACGTAATTCCATTGCTAGGTATATATCCAGGAGAAATAAAAACATGTCCACACAGAAACTTGTAAAAGAAATGTTCATAGTAGCATAATTCGTCACAACTATAGAGTGGAAATAACCCAAATGTCTATAAACTGACAAATGGGCAAACAAAATGTAGTGTATCCACAATGGAATTTATTTGGCAATAAAAATGAATAAAGTGCTGATATATGGCTGAACCTCAAAAACATTATGCTAAAGAAGTCAAACACCAAAAAAACAACAACTGTATATTGTTATGATCTCATTTATACTATATCCAAAAAGGTAAATCAATCAATCTATCTTCTTATCTATCTATCTATCAATCAACCTATCTATCTATCTACCTACCTATCTATCTTTCTATCTATGTAAATTAGATTAGCAGTTGAGATAGGGGAAGTTTTCAGCAAGGGGGAGAAATGTGGGGAATGATTGTTAATGGGTACAAGGTTGCTATATGGGATGGTTAAACATGTTCTAAGATTAGATTCTGTTGATGGTTGTACATCACCGTAGTAAAAACCATTGAATTGTATGTTTTAAATGAGTGAAATTTTATTAAATGTAAATTATATCTTAAACTGTTAAAAGCCCAGAACATGATATGTGCTGGTAAATGCATGCATGAGTGTGTGTATTATTTATTATTATTATTTTTTATTACCCTGGGAGGAGAAAAGGGCTGATGTAGGCAAAGGGTGACGGGATAGAGACTTTGGTTTTTCATTTTATATTTTTACACTGTTGTAATGTCATATGATTCCACTCCCATCTGCCAACAATGGGAGTTATCTCCACAATGGGTTTATGGGCAGGGACCATTTCTGATTTTCTCTCTGTACTTTTATGCACTAAATTCCTAATAAAATTTAGCTCTTTAAAGCTATTTAAGATATAAAATAAAAAGTAGTTTATACCCTTCTCAGCTTAGTTTTTATACCCATTATATCACACATATTATAGGTTAAACAGGCATGCAAAATACTTCACAATTCTGGCTGAACTTGTTACTTTTACCAAAAGTCTGTTATATAGTGCTATGCTTACTTTGTTTGGCCAACCTTTTTGATCTCTTACAGGACTGGCTCTATCCACATAGGCCTTTGCCAATTGGGGAGTTCAGATGCCCTAAGCCTGACCCTTGAAGGTCACTTAGAAGTCTTAATTGGTACCAATTTCAGGATTTCATTACAAACTTACACATACACAAACATCACACACAAGGGAACTCTTACAGATATGCTAGTACCTCTTTGTGATCTGCTAAATATACCCTTGCTTTTAATTCTCTGTCCAATTCTTTTTTATACCAATTTCTCCACTATCACCTCTCTGCATTAAAACTCCTAAACCTCCATTTCTGGTATCAACATTTCACACTGGCTCTTAGACAGAATCCTAAACCCAGGACATGAAAAATCCAGGGCTAGAAAGTTCTATCATTCTGCCTCCTCAGTGATTCCTCTGGCAGTATGACAATGATCCTCACTGCAGTGCGGAACTATCTTATTTTTTCCTTGACTATTACAAGTCTCTAATCTCATTCCCCTCTGATCTGTACACATAATGCCACCAGAATCACCTTCCAAAAATATAGGTGTAATTTTTTACTTCCCTTTCTTTGTTCTGAATCAGGTCTCCATTGCCATTCAAGTAATGTTATAATTTCTTAGTATGATATTCAAGGACCTCCTTGATCTGGGCCTCAAAATACTTCTCATATTACCTCCTACGTACCTCACATTTCACTCACGACTCTCTATGGACATATCTCCAGTCTTTAGGCAAGTTGTTCCCTCAGGTTAGAGTTCTAGTCACTACTCTCTGCTTACTGAAATCCTTCTCATTCTTAGTTCAAATACTACCTCCTACAAGAAGCTTTTTGTGAATTTCTAGTTACTCTTCTACCTCCACTCTGATAGCATGCTAATTTCAAGTTAGTTTTGCATTGATTTCATCTTGCCTGCACTAATGTAAGCTGTGTACATCTGGCTTCCCACAGAGCAGAGCGTAAGTTCACTGAAGGCTGACCCCTGTCCAGATCACTGTATCCTCTCTGCCTCTAGCAAAGTATCTGGCACAAGGTATGTGCTCAATGATTATCTATAAGCTAGGTAAACTAAAGAGACAATATCTGGCTTTTAAAAAAATAGTGGGAGATAGGTAGGGTGAAAATCATCAGACCTGCAGGTATGCATGAATAAAGGAAGGCTCAGAGAGAAGGCATTTCTTAAATGCCCCGCAAGTTCTTTCTTCAGTATGAGACAGGCCTGGGCCAAAGATACTGCCATTATGCCCATTTCAGAAAGAAGCTCCAAAAAGGCCAACTGGCAATGAGTGTGACTCATACTGCTCTCAAAGTTTTTCTGAATGAACAGAATCCTAATTCCCACATCCAATTACTATCATAATCACAATTCAGGTAACAAAAAGAAGTCCAGTGAAGGGTTGGCCTTCACTATCTGACTACCGTTTGATGGGTTATCTCACAAAAGAGCAGCTGGTTGAGTGGATTTGTATAGCCCCCTGCTTTATAAAGTAAAACACAGGTAATATAATTAACTTTTCTTAATTGAGTTGAACTCCTTGCATGCAGTAGGTTATCTGAACTTATTTCATTTCGTTTTTGTGGTGTGAAATTGTTTTAATTTGTCTGAGTCTGCATATGAGTTTTATGGGAAACTTGTGAGAAGCTGGATGTCATTTTAAAACCAAGAAGTGCTATTTAACCCAGGAAGCAAGGCTGCGAGGCTGCCAGTAGGAGAGGGGCAGAAAGAACAATCCAAGTAGAAGGAAGAGAACACAGAGGTAGGGTGAAGATAATATGAAATGAAATATCCTTCTGTCTCCATCCATCCACCTATCCATCCATCCATCCATCCATCCATCCATCCATCCATCCATCCATCCACCCATCCATCCATAAATCCTTCTGTCTAAATATTTCCTATGTGTCAGACACTGTGTTAGGTATCAGTTGTACAATGTTGATACAATGGTCAGGACCCTCCCTACCCTTAAAAAACTTATACTAGAGGATGAGGCAAGTAAATATTGATGTAAAATGAAGTCTGTGCTGGATGCTTAGGAAAGGAGGTTATGTTATGCTATGAAAGTGCATAAAAGGGGGATTTTATTTCATCAGAGAGATCAGGGAGGACTTCCCAGAGAAAGTGACAATGGAATGGCAATTTGAAGGAAGAGCAGTTTTTCACTATGTTTGTGTTGTGGGGAGGGTCATGAAGAGAAGCAGTGTTGCACAGTGTGGAATGAATGAACTTACTGATTTCGTCATTTTTAGGGCTCTCAACAGCTATTAAAATGTGATTTCTTTTTTTAGACTGTACTATATAATGATCAATGATATCTAAAACCTTCACACTTTATCTACATATACAATTACATAAAAATAAATAGAGCTTTTAAAAATCAGCAAATAATAATGCACAGTACCATTAAATTATATAGGATGTTTTCTATGTGAGGCATCAATTAAACATTAAATTTAAAGAAAAAACCCATAGCTTAAATATGCCACAAATGGAGTCAGGCCCATTTAGTCTTGCCTCTTTCTCTTAGAGAAAGTACATATAGCATCAGCTATCATTTAGTAGGTGCCAGACCATACCAGACCCTTTACAAACACTATTTCATATTCATAGAATTTTCACAACAAACTCATCACCACTTTAAAGAAACAGGTTCAAAATGGTTAGAAGTTTGGCCAAAGTCATGGAGATAGTATGGGTAGAGCCAGGAACTGAATCCATTTCTATCTTCAAACTTCTGGCTACCATGTACCAGTGACTGCTCTCATTTATATAATGGCTCATGAAGTATGAAGAACATTGCTAATTACTTCTTAGTTTTCTTTTTGGGCTAAGAATCTCACTTCCAGGTACATAGCCTTAATTTTTTTTGTTTTGTAGTTTTAGTTGTGTTTCTTTTAAATAATCAGTTTATATGTGTTCAAATAATATTTTACAATTTCTCACATCTCAAAATTGAGAATGAAAAGTTGGCCATGTTACTTTTGTAAGTATCTGGTTGGGAAATGCTACATTATCTATATATTTGAAAACAATTTTCCCTTTGTTAACAACAGCACTATGCTGCTAATTTATTTTTACCCCTAAATTCCACGCTATCTCCACCTTTCCCTTCCTTTTTATTTCTGAATCATCTATAGGCTTTTTGCTTGTCTTTTATTATTATTATTTTTTATGTCACTGTTTCAGTCTGAAAGGTCACTTTTATTTCCCCATGAGCACTCTAAATATGTCAGTAACTTTCAACAGGGTTATTTATTTTTAATTTCCGTTGATCTCTCTACAACATTTGTCACTAATCATTTCCATGTTCCTGGGACTACCTACCCTGAGGGTAATTATCACTTGATCTTCTCATGGTTTCGCCACATTCTCAGTCTTCTCCATCTGCTCCTTCTTCTCACTCCTATTGTTATGTTCTATGATTCCTTTTCTAACTCATCTTCACGACATATCATTTCTGCACATCACTTACATTCCCTCAACTATAATTAATATCCATATTCCAAGATTTCTGGCTCAGATCACTCTTTGAGCTCTAGACACATATTCCCAGTTGCCTTCTAGACATCTCTACCTGAATATTCCATAACCTACTCAAAATTAACTCATTATTCAACCTTCTTAGCCATGCTCACAAACTCGCTCAGTTATCATTTTCCCACCAACTCAATCAATAAATAGATACCTGGGAAATGTAACTAATTGTTCACCACCCATAGTTAATTATTCACCAAACTTTGTGGATATTATCCTAAATATATTCTGAAGTTATCTTCTATGTTTTGTGTTTTCAAGAAGCTCATTAAATCTTATTTTTCAAAAAAGGAGAGGAAAGAAAGGAAGGAAGAAATCGGAATGCTCACACTATCTATATTTCATTGTTTGCTTTCCTGCACTAAAAGAAATGGTTGGTAGAAAATTACAATAATCTTAATAATAATATAAATACATGGACACATTAATTCCTCCAATGAAATCCTTTAGGGCACAATACTGTATTAGCTCTGTGATTAATAAAGTCTCGTCTCACTTGCGTAATCAGAAGCCAATTTCTTTTGAATGAATAGGTCCTAAATATATTCTGAAATTTTAGATTTTGTTCAGCACTATTTCTAATACTGCTTTTCATGTAGTTGGTTAGTTTCTAAAACACAAATGCAAGGAAGTTCAAATAAGAGAGCTTAAATAAGATGTTATCAATTAAATAAATTTAGTTGATCTCAAATTAATAGCTGACATTCTCATCAGTGGGTCCTTTCGTAAGTGGAACATATAAGAGATATTCAATTAGGATCTTTATGAGAAAATCTGGTGGGATTTCTCCAGACACTGGCTGGAAAGATGAGGAAGGTAAAGGGTTTATCTCTTTCCTGGGTTTATGAAAACAACTCCAATCATCCCTGTCATTTTTCTGCCTTCTTCAGATTTTCTTACTTGGTGCTATTCCTCAAAGACATCTCAAACCATATAAGCATCATACAATGTTTACTTTAAGTGGGATAATTTGAAATACTCTCTATTCTTATTGTGTTGTTATAGAAAGAAGTGATGAATAAAGCACTTATACTACAATAGGAACTTCAAGAAAAATCCAGAAAAAATCAAATCACTAACAACCCCAACTTATGACGATGGCCAGACCGAGGGCTGACAGTTTTGTGAAACATCTTATAGCTCTCAACTTCATCAATTCACTCTCTTCAAAATATTTTCAGTAAACACTACAGAGGATAAACTTGGAGGGGCTTTCAAAAAAAGCTAAGAATGGTACTGTGTGGAGAAAAACCTGAAGGTGAACTCTTGATTCACTGATGCAATCGTGCAGAAAAAAGATGTTAAAGTGTTACTATCCCTAAACTAGTGGGTGAGGGGACCATTATTCCCAATTTTCCTTTTCAGAACTTAAGTTTGATAACAATTAGGTGTGACTCTGAAGTGTCCCCAAGAACTGTGGGAGAGTCAAACTGTAAAATTAACACAAAGTACCTGTGAGCAGAGATATGCAAAACTTTCTTAAGAAACCAGGTGGTTCCTGGTTTAGAAGGATCTGACTATGTCCCTTATATGTTTAATGTATATCAAAAGCAACAACATGTCAGTTAAAAAGGGCTTGCCAAGGAAGCAGAGAAAAGTAGAGTCAAAGAGGCAAGTATGGGCAGAGCCAGTGGGAGAGAGAACCTGAGTTAGAGGTTAATGGACTGTGCCCTCTCTTGAAGCACAGGAAGACTCTTCCCACTATGCAGTAGGTGTGCTAGGCTCACATAGCCTGGTTTCACTAAACAGGCCTTCCGGTCTACATTCATCTGACAGCAGGCCCCCCAAGGAGCTCTGGGATTCTGATTGCATTTTCCCCTTAAGTCTACAGTACACTGGCCCTATGTACCTCAATAACTCGTTCTTTTCCTCAGTGTAAGTGAACTGATAATGACGTGTCCTCCCACCTGAGTCTGCCAACAGGAAGTGAATATGATGGTCGTGGGGGCATGAGGATGCCAGTCTTACAGCTGTGCTAGAGCTCCCCACAGACTGAGACAGGGACTTAACTGATTTTACACAGCAGCCTTTTGAGCTGTTTCGGGAGTCTGTCTCTGAGAGATGGCTGAGTTTTTCTGAGAGTGCTGACAAAATTAGATCTCACAGGTTGTGAGATTTAAGGTCACAAGCTTCCACTGTAATTTTAGCTTCTCCCTGAGAGAGAGCCCTTCCTATGAGCCACAGAAGTAAAGGAACCAGAAGCATTTCCACTTTAAAGAGAGCCATTGGCTGCTCACCAAGCCTGCTTCTCTTCTCCTTTCTGGGTACATAGCAGAACGACATTTTCCAGTCTTATGTGTAGTAGTCACAAGATGGAGTTTTAGCTAGTGGAATATGACCAAGTGATGCATGCCACCTGTACGCCTTACTGTAAAAACTCTCCCGGGAATGATCCTTTCTCTATTTCACTCAAAGAGAGATGTCAGCGTACTGGGGTGATGCTGGAAGGTCAAAGTTGAAAATAGCAGAGCTGGCAGAAGCCCAAAGAACTCTGTGACTCTAAGATATTCTCACTCCTGACTTACATTGTCACTTGTGTGAAAATTAAACACCTACTGTGTAAAGCTATGAAAACATAAGGGTTCATTTGTTACAGTAGTTGGTAAACCTTTAACTAATATAACAATGTAATCGAATGAGCACACATTTTAATCTCAAGAAGAAAAGTTGTCTACGATGACTGTCTTCTTTCAGCTACTTAATTCCTATTCATAAGTTCATATGCATATTCTAATGTATATACTCTTTCTCTTCGAGGTATATAGGACCAGTGCACTGAGGTATATAGTGCACTGGTCCTATATACCTCAATAACTTGTTTTTTTCTTCAATATAAGTGAACTGATAATGACGTGTCCTCCCACCTGAGTCTGCCAACAGGAAGTAAATATACTGGTCGTGGGGGCATCACCCTTAACCCTTTGAATTGGCTCTAGACTGGTTTATTCTTTTTATTTTATTTTATTTTATTATGGGTGGTAGCCATTGTAGCCACATGGTTATGGATAACTTCATTATAGGTTGTTGTTATTGTTTTCCCAATCAATTTCACTGGTTATAACACTATGGGAACCTAGAATAGGCCAGAATTGGCAAATTAATTTATAATAGACCAATTTTCAAACTCAATATTCAGACCATGAGTAAATGGCCTGGAATAGATATTCTCAGTGGAATTCAATGGTACAGAAGACAGATATCAAAGTATCAGTTTAACTAGAGAAGATCAAGAGACCTCTCTTATTCAGTTTTCAGGAGCCACTGGTCCAGAGCAGTGATCCTTCAACTTTGATTATTCCTTCGTTAGTTAAAATCAGGGGGCTTGTATCCTCAACATATGCATGTTTATCTGTTTAAAAATCATATGCATGTACTACTTCTACTAACCTATTATGTATATTAGAAAATATATGCACAATAAAAATGTTAAATTAGAGATGAAATAAGCTATATTTAAATTAACTATAATAATTTACTTATAATGGTTATTTTTTGGCTCTTCCTAAAAATATGTTTAACAGTAGCAATGCGATTGAATATGCTTCTGTACTTTTTGAAAATTTTGGTTAAATGCTTTGTGATGGTGACATTTTATAAATAGCACTTCAGAAAAAGCTACCTCACAAAGATACATAGGTCTAAATGGAGGATGGCCATCACTGGCTGCCCTTGGTAAAGTATGGTATTTATTTTGCATTCCATCAATTATGCCAAAGTTTTTATTAGAATCTGGCTAATAAAATTTCTATCTTCCTCAGTGTTAATCAGTCTGTATTAGTCAGGGCTCTCCAGAGAAACAGCCAAAAGGATATATATGGATATATAAGAGATTTAGTGTGAGAAATCACATTGGCTCATGTGATTATGGAGGTTGAGATATACTGAAATATGCTACCTGCATACTGGAGAACCAGGAAAGCTGGTGGAATAATTCAGTCCAGTTCCAAGGCCTTGAAAGCTGAGAATAGGGGTGGGGGAGTGAGGGGACAGGTTGCGGGGAGGTCTGGGACAATGTGCTGGCATACATCCTGGAATCTGAAGGCTCAAGAACTAGGAGCTGAGATGTCCAAGAGCAGGAGAAGATGACAACCCAGCTTGAGAAGAGAGTTCAGCTTTCCTCGGCCTTTTTGTTCCAGTCAGGCCCTCAAGAGACCAGATGATGCCTTTACTTAGTCTAGTGATTCAAATGCTAACTCTTATGGAAACAGCCTCACAGATACACTCAGAAATAATGTTTTACCAGCTACCCGGGCATCCCTTAGCCCAGTTAAGTTGACATAAAATTAACCATCAAACAGCTCTTCTTAAAATTTAATTGGAAGATGTTACATTTCTGTATTTTTAAAAATGGATTCAAACCTGATTTTATCTCTGCATTTGGAAGATTAGTAACCAAGTTAGAAAATTCTGCTTCCATAATTTTTAGTGTACTCTGAGAGTTTTAAATAAACGATACACTTAAATTGTCTTTGGCAAGAACATCACAAATGGATGAAACATTTCCAAATATTCAATTTAAAAATGTTCTCTCCATAGCATAAATTTCTTCAAAAGCTCTTATTTTCTCTCACTATTAAAATGTTACCATTACCTAGAAGAGTCAAATTAAAGTGCTTATTTTTTTCAAAAATATTTGTATGGCACCATATTACTGACAGCTACTTGTCATCACAACAGAGGTAAGCAAATTTGAAGTACATTTTTTTTTTCCAAAAAGAAATTATTTTTGGCAACTCTTTTAGGTACTTTAGCAGAAGATATTTAGTGAACACAATAGAGGTTCACAACCCCTGACATTTCTTTGGTATGGTAAATATGCCATCATTTAAGATAATAAAACGTATAAACCCACTTAATCGGGTACATGGAAATGGCAATAAGGCACAAAGTGGTGGAAGCAAAGGGAGGAGGGAGAGGGCAGCTGTCAACGCCTTAGTATGGGGAAGTCTCTTCCCTCAGGAGAACTCATAGATGGTACGCGATTGACACGTGGGCCATGTGAAGACACCAGTGTTAAATCTGCACATTAAAAGGTAAGGCACCATTTTATTTTGGGGGGAGAAAAAAAATGTAAACAGAAGTTTCATTATTTTCTTCCTATACTCCATTGGATTGTCACTGTGTAGTAACTGTGTACCCACACATTCCACTTTGGAAACCAGTGGTTTAGAGACAGACTTCTGTTATTAGATGTTTGTCTTTCAGTTTGTGTAGTACCTTTATTCTCAGTCTAATATCTGTTTCTTACAATGTTGTCCCACCAGTGTCAGAATAGTTACAAATACAAATTTCTGGATCCTACTGCAGAACTATTTACATTAGAACTTCTGGGAGTCTGCATTTGTAACAAGTTCCCTCAGGTGCTTCTTTGGCACAACACCATTTAGATCTACTTTATCAAACTGCAAGCTTTGTGAAAAGGGAACCACTTCTCCTTAATTCATTATGCCCCTAGTACCTGGCGCTGGTGGCAATAAACACTTGTTGAACTAAATTGCAATGAACAGCATAATTTTTCCTCTGGCAGATAACTTGAGGGTTTGGTTGAGATAATTAGTCACTGTTTGTTCGTCATTCGTTCGTTCGTTCATTCATTCATTTATTCATTATTGTAGGTACCTGAGTAATATAAAACATACTAAAAGCATTGCCTTCATGTAGCTTATTTATTGTCAGGAAAGAGAGAAAATAAAACATAACATTAGAAATAAGTAAATTATCTACTATGAGAGAAAGTGATAATTGCTATAAAAAGTAAGTAGAGCAGGGTAAGGAGATCAGGAGTGCTGGGGTAGTGGGAAGTGGCCATAGAGCAGTCTGCGGCATGATTATGGCAGGTCTCACTGAGAAGACCTGAAGGAGGTGAGGGAATCAGTCAAGTAAATATTCCTTTCACTCATCACAAATCCTGTTCATCCTCCTTTATATGTTTCAACCAAGACTTCTGAGAAATTTGAGATGCCATTGATACAGCAGGAGCTCAGTAAATTTTGGCTGAATGAATAAAAATAGCATTTTGGAGAAAGAAACAACATGGAGAAATAAAACTATAAAGTTCCTCTTCAAAACCAGGAAAAACAACCAAGTAAATAAAGAACTACTGAAGACAAATCATGAGACACTTGAAAAATGTCACTAGCAGTATATGAGGACCTTACACATCAAATGCTAGAGCTAATTGGCTGCTGCTTGGAGGAGCTGGGGGACATTCTTGCAAATATGGTGGCGGCTCTAGTTCATCTGAGTGGTCCAGTCACTATTTCTGAAGTTTGGAAACCTAACTTACATTTCCCAATATGGTAATCATAAAATGCTTGAATTGTATGAAATGTACTTAAAAATTCTCTATGAAATATTTTGTGATTTTGTTCTGTTTCTGCATTTTTTTGGAACTTCCTGTCTAAAGTATTTAAATAAAACAAAGTTAATTGACTACGGTGATGCAGTTTAGACTTGAATGTATTTTTATTCCTATAAAATCAATATATTTAATATTTTTAATTAGCAATATTATATTTACTGAGCTAATATACTTAAGGGGCAACTAAAATATTTATTGTGGCCATGGCTACCTGCATTAAAAAGAATTATGCTTTTTTCTATTTTTTTTCAGTTTTAAGTTTATCATCTTTTTGTCATAATTTGTGATTTATAACTTTTAATTTCTTTAAATTGTAACACTAAGATGACATAGAAACAACTCAGAGTAGTGCCTTTTCTTTTGAACAAGCTACTTCATATATAATAAGGAAAATAAGTGATTAGCTAGGTTCTCACAGCACTTAGAACTAGAAATTACTTTTGGACATTATAGGCTAATTAAGGCTTTACTAGCCACCTATCCTTTGAAAAAATTAATGAACCTGAATCTAAGGCAGCAAAAGGTTAAATGATTTCTCGGGGGTAATACAGATCAGCAGAGAGGCAGGTCAACCACTTCATTTCTTGATCTCAGAGATATATCACAAACATTTCACTGTGATGTGTTATAATACTTTAATACTTTTACACTTGGGGCCTCATAGCGCCTTTCTAAACACACATGCATAGGATTAGTAGCTTTATAAGCTTAAATAATCTATATAAAATAAATATTTCTCCTTAAAAACCTAAATTTCCTTAATTGTAAGATATTAAATAAAAACCAGGGACTGTTTTGTACACTTTGTTTTATCTCTTATTAATCAGAACAGAATTAACCATAGATTCTAGTCTCTTCTTTAGTTATTTGAGGAAACATAAATCATCACTGTAATTAGTTATGAATTAGTAAAGAAACCATTTTCTCTAATATATGAAGAGCAATCTTTGCCACAAAGTTTCATAGCTATCTTTGGCCACCCCACGTAAAAGTGACTAACTTTCCCAAGAGTGACTTTATAAATCTAAATAGAGACATACTTATTTTGAGCAAATATTGTTACCACAGGCAACTATTAATAGCCAATAAATCTAGTAAAAATCATTCGGATGAAATCTTTTCCATATCAACTTTTCACTTAAACATAAGATATTTATTTATGTTGAATAACAACACAAAAATGGGAGCATTATATAAATTAACGCCAAATAAAATACTATCAAATAAAGACTGCTTACTTACGCATTTGATGAATTTTGAAAACTTAGTGTCTGCTAATACATGAGGTAGAGAGGGAAACACTGTCTTTTTTTTAGGTCTCTGAGGGGTCACTGAGTTACTCTGAACAGAGAACTGCCAGGCCTACCCTAGGCACTTTCTTGAACAATTCTCAGGAGCTTTGCTTACACTGTTCCCTTAAGACAGAATAATAACTCCCAGGAAGACTCTTTAAAACCCAGTTGGAATGCCTCTTCCAACTGGAAGCCTTTCTGATCATCCCAGTCTAAATCAGCTATTCTTTCTGCAACACTTTCACTCATTTTACCTTCTCTATCATCTAGTTGTTTATATTTACAAGTGACTGTGTCCTAATTACATGGACCAATGCTCATGCTTGGTACACAGTAGGTAGTAAAAAAATGTATCTGTTGAATAGAACTAAATTTTGCTACAATTATCCAGAAGGGTCCATTGCGATTCTGTGGTACAGCTTCTTCATTCTACAGTTCAAGAAAAGGAGTGACTTACCCAATAAACACAGCAGGCTATTATGAAGGTGGAACCTGGATTCTGAGTTTCCCTCTTGTGGCTGACACTGGGTGAGTGCCGCTGGAGATCTTCCCTGATCTAGTAGGGCTCTTATTTTGGTAGGTGAGAAAGACTGTTCTAGTTCCCTCCTTACTACACAGTGGAGCATGATGTTGACATAAATGAAAACAAAACTGACTGAAACTGGTGGTATACAGAAAGCAGCTAAGATTACTTTTTTTAAAAGATAAAAATAATATACATATAACTAGAAGAGTTCAGAGTCCTGGCCACAGTCTTCTTAAATCAAATAATAACCTACTGGCCAGATCATGCGACAAGCTTGAGGTCTGAAAAAGTAAGCATGCTTCACCAAGTGAGGAACTTGTCTAAGAAGAGTTGTTGGAACTTCTAGGTGAGAGCAAGAGTAGTTTATAATGAGAAGATGTGTTAATCATCAGCAAGGATCACCATGAATCCAGCAATGTTTCTAGAGTTTCAAACTGTGATCTTTAAAGTAACTTTATATTGTTTCATAATATAAGATTACATAAGAAGAACAAAGTAATAACGAGCCTTTCCTGGTTCATGCATCTCATCTTAGACAGGTTTCCCCAGTTCCCGGCTCCAGTCTTACTGGTCTTCTTTCAGTTCCATGACAGTCTAAGCTCTGAGTCTTTGTGTTTGCTCTTCCCCTGTCTGAAGGCTCTTCTAAGTCTTTGCTTGGCTGACTCCTTCTCCTTCATTAGTTCTCACCTGAAATACTACCTTCTCAAAGAGGGACTTTTTGACCAACCTACATACATTAGGTCTTCACCCAGCCCAGATTCTTCTTCCTCTTATTATTTTAATGATGACATTCCATTTGTAGCCTTCATAACAAACAACAAACTGAGTATTTTCTTATTTGTTTACTTGTTTTTTATAAGAGACACATCTTTTTTTTTTTGTTGGTCATCATTGTATCACCAGGATTTAAACAGTGCATGATGCACAAAAAAGATTTTTTGAATAAATGAATAAATTCAAAATACTTTAATGAAACTAACTTAAAATTATGTAAGTACCTTAGAAACCCTTAACAAGTTTTGAGAAACCCACAATTCTACTGTACAAAATATCTGAACACAATAAATACAAATTTCAAACACTGGCTTAATAAAGATTTCTAGATGACTACTCTACAGATTTTTGATGGCTACCATTTTCTTCAGAAGTAGAACTTAAGGTCTTTTAATGCTAGTCTATGTCAAAAAGTCTAAACGTATTGCACATGAAAACATACTTGATTAGTCACTAATAACAAAATATTAACTATAATAAAAATCTATTTGGATGTAAGCTAAGGATAAAAAGATAATGACATACAATCATGTAGCTCAGATACAAAGGAAAAACATCTTTTTGGGGGGTCACTAACAGAGAAAACACAAAAACAAATGGTGGTTTTCAGAGAAATGCTTCAGCTTTTTAAGAAAAAAAAAAAAACCATGAAGACAAAAGTAATTTTTCATCTGTAACAGAGAAATTAGATTAGAAACACACTAGAAAATCTGAGCAGAGTCTCTGATAGTAACATCCTGATAAATAAATAAATGAATATTATGCATCCTCCTTAAAGAGTTAGTATGTATGGTTTTTAGGTTCTTTATTGCTCAGAGAAGAAAAGATTACAAAAGCATTACTAGAATGGAGCTTTTTCTAATACTGTCATTTGAATGGTAACAGGCTTGAATCCATTCACAACTTTTCAATTCTGTATATGATATCTTACCAAAGCCAGTTGACAATTTTTAAAAAGTTGCACATAGAGAGGGGTTTCTTGGAACTAAAAGAGAAAAAACTACGTGCATCAACTCTGAAATCTGAATATTCAGATGTTTTATAATTCAAAAAAGCAAAATTTATTATAACGCAAAACAAAATCAAATAATAAAAATCAAATAAACAAAATCAAATAAAAAAGCCAAATCAGAATTGGCCAACCATAAGAACATTGTACACACTATTATATTTATAGTGTTTCTGTGTCCAAGAATGATTATTAAATTTAATTGTCTTATTTCTAACCATTTTCTTCCCTGAACAATAACAGCCACTGCTAAAAGGATTGCTTGCAAACTTACTAGAAATTTTTTAGGGGGGGAATATTCTAGTCTTCAAAATAAACAGTAGCTGTCAAATTCATACCGCATAATATAAAATGTTAATCCATGTGCTGTATTTCATTTGTAATAAGTCTTTGTGATAAGGTTAACACTTGAACACATAGCACAAATAAGAGTGCACCAAAAAATGAAAATTACTTTGCTTATGTTTCTGTATTAGAATTTTATTTGCTAAAGGGTAAAAACAGATTTTCAAAATTCACAGTTAACTTAAAACAATAGTTTTAAACCTTTTATTCCTAGCCCTTACTGCCTTCAGGAAGGAAAGAACATCTGGTTACTTAAGGAACACAATATGTTCACATTTTCTATGACTTTTGTTTCTAATTGGGTTTTAAAATTTTTTTTTTTTGAATTTGAACAACTAGTTAGAACAACGTTTTTTAATCACTTCATATTTTTCAGACTGTCCTTCTATCTCTCTACTTAATTTAGTAGATTGTATTTGAAAATCTGCTCAGTGGTTCTAATATGATAAAGACAAGAAAATGAGAGTTAGGATTGTGGTCTGAAGAGCTAAGTATAGAAACCATGTTTATGGTGAACAGAGAATGAGATGCTACAAACAGATATTTGACATCCTGTCTCTACTTACAGCATGCATTTAAAAGAATTTCAAATAGTTCTTGGGCCACTTATATACATGGCATGGCAGTTTCATTTATTACAGATACAAATAAATGTTCAATATAAATGGAAAAATTTGGGTGAGACTAGGATTCCACCAGTTTTAAAAATAATGAAGCTACAGCTCTTGTGTAGAAGGGTAGTTGGAAGACCTGGGTTCAACTGCTGGCTCGGCTCTCCCATTGACAAGTTGTGTGACCTTGAATGAGTCTCTAAACTTTACCTTGATCTTCAGTGATCCTCAGTGTGTCATCTACAGAAGGAGGAGCTAGATTAGACTCTTTAGAGTCTTTATAGTTCTGAAAATATGAGTCTAAGTACATTATTCCTTATTATGCCTTCCTCATTAACTATTCTTTGTTATGTCTTCTTCGTTCCATAATATTTGATGGTGGTAACAAGTTTTCAAATAATTCTGACACATAGTGATTAAAGAACTAGATGCCCTTTAAGTTCAAGTTGTAGGGTTTATTCACCATCTTGATAAAAATGGCAGCTGCTAAAAAATACATAATTGGCTATATATAGCTTCTGTGGACTGTGGATATGAGTTCCAGAAATATGGTAGGTGAATGAGATCTACCTGGATTAGAGTCATTATGTTGTATTGGAAGAGGTTTAGCATTTGAGTCAGAATTCAATTCTACTATTTTCTTAATATCAACCCCTGAAGGATACAAAGCTAAAATGCAAAAAAATGACCAAGATCATAAGGAGAAATAATTGATAAAATCAATAAGCAAATAGCTAAAATACAAGGTGCTGTGGGGACTCGAAGCGGGAAACATGTCCTAACTGATCCTGGGACTGGCTTCCTGGAAAAGGTAAAATGGAGGCTAGAAATCTAAGGTGGGGATGAACAGAAACAAGGTCGTGGAGCCACTCTAGCTAGTTTGGAAGTTTATATGCATTTTGGCCTTAGAAAAGCCATATAACCTTAACCTCTGTGCACTGAAAAACTAAAGAGGAAAGATAACCTGCTCTGCTTGTCTCACAGCTTGTTATGAAGACCAAATTAAGCACATCGAAGTGCTTGGAACCTGTGAAGGAATATAATCCTATTATTACAGTTTACAGGCCTAGTATTTCAGACTGTCCAAATGAGAAATCTTTTCACCGTTAAGCCTACATCACATCTGATATAAAACCATTAAAGCTCAGTGTCTCAAAATCTATTTGCAGAGTCTATTCTCAACTCAGGAACTACACTGGGATTTAGGGATAGCAGTAGGACAAAGTGCTATTCTGAAGGCTGACAATGAACCCCCAAGCTCAGAGTTCCTTGTTCATTTTCATTTTATTGAGTCTGTCAGCAGCGCTCAACACTATTGTCATGTGAAGCTGGGATATGGGAAAGAAAGCATACTTTCATGCCTCAAATCTCATATTCCTACTAGTTTACTTCATAGACACTTGTATATTTATATACTTAGTAGCCCTGGCTACTGCCTGCTCTTCCCTTTCAGCAGGAGGTAATGGGGGACAGGGGTACACTGAGGGTCCAGGTACACAGGAGCAGGGAGACCATGGAGTCCCAGAGCAGTGAGGGACACACAGACCTCATCCCTTCAATGGTTTCTCTTTTTTTCCAGGGGCTGCATTTCCACGGTACTTTTACCTAGTGAGCAGACAGATCTTAAAGGCAGACTGCTGACTGGATGGCACCCTTCCATACTCTGATCTATTTGAATCAAGAATGATTCAAGTATTTTAAGTGTTCCATTGTTGCTAATAATAGAAAACATTTAAAGTACTTTGATATCTGGACTATTAGAGGATATGGGTGGGGTACTAGCATCGCTTACCCTTTCTTTTTTCCCCCTCAGTGTAAAAGCCCTCCTTTATGACTTTACAATAGACATAAATTCTGAAACTGAATAGGCTAAATAGAATAAAAACTCTAGTAACACTTGTTGATTTCTATTATATGTAGAAACTTGATTTTTAAAAATCCATATCATTGTGGCACTGGACTAATTCTTCTAAGATCACCAGAAGTCAGTTCTTTATGGACAGGTCATTAGAGACAATTAATTTCAACCACAAAAGACCACGACTCGGCAAACATGAGTTTCTCCAAATCACAAGGATGGTTCCTTCTGAGGGACAAGAGACATGTGCAGAGTCAGATTTGCCCAGTGTCTTACTTCCTAACTCAGGCTCCTTGCAGGACATTATACTGAGATGCACCTATAATCAGCACACAAGCCAAGTGGCCTTAGTTATTATTGGATGTTTACTAAATAATGTCAATGGGTCTGCCATTACATACACTCAGCTGAAACTATCACCTTGTTGGGCTAGCAATCTGAAAGCCCCTTAACAATATACAGCTTTCTTTATTTTTCCCGTGGATATCATCCATGAACTTGCTTTGAAGAGAAAGTTAAACATGTTTTCATGTGCATTTTAGATGACTCCCTCCTCTTCCTGTGCAATTTCTTTCATCCATCCATCCATCCATCCATCCATCCATCTATCTATCTATCTATCTAATTAGTTTCAAGCATACAGTACATTGGTTAGAAATTTATATAGTTTATAAAATAATCCCCCTAATTGCTCCTTCTCTCCTCTGGTTTTCCACCTAGCCAATACATAAATGCTAACTGCATTCCCTATGCTGTGTTCCACATCCCTGTGATGACTATCAACTATTAATTTGTACTTCTTTAAACCTTCACCCCATTCTCTCAACCCCCTGACTTCCCCTCCCCTCTGTCTATCATCAAATTGTCCTCTATATTTGTGAGTCATTTTTGATTAATTTGTTCTTTTTATTCTTTAGATGCCTGTCCAATTTCTCATGTCTCAGAAAAATCAGACTAAAATTCTACATTTTGGACCATTATATTAATCATGTTTTTACGTAGTAAGATACTGAATGTAAAAATGGGGAATACCTTTTTTTTTTAAAGATACTTATGCTATTAATTATATTTTTCTTTTAAACCTTAGAGAATATATTTTTTAAATGTTTATAGAATTGGCCTCATTGTACTCATATATTATGTATGCTATATTATTGAGATTAAAAATACTCTATTAAAATCACAAATTCCACTAATAACATTGACAGATTTAGTGTATAGGATCCTGCAAATAGAAGAGTGAATAATTCACAGCAAGATCAACCATAATTAGCTAGGAAAAAATTATCAAGATCAATAGGTTTAGATAACATATTCATTTCTCCCTTTAGTGAAACCAAACAAATGACACAAATAGAGAATTCAAACAGTTATTTTAGCACTCCCCCCGCACTCTATATGACTCTAAGAATTCTTAATGCTGAGTTGACAGAATTTAAGTTTGTAGACTAAAACTCACTAACCAGTAACCTCATTCTTTTCTTCTATTGCTATTTCATAATCTTGGTTAGTTTTTATGAAAAATATGTACTTACATGACTTACATATACATATATACATAAAAAATAAATACAGGACTTTTGCTTTTCCTAGTCAAACTCCTGAACTTTACCAGGATAAAAATAATGACACCTTATGTGTCAGAGAAACAATAGATTATATTTCTAATACTTTACAAAATTTTGTGTAAGAGAAATAATATAAAATCATGTATTTCTATAGAAATGGATATAGGTTCAAGGAAATAAATTCTTTTAAATCAAAGAATAAACAGAAAGTATACTCAAATGTTGAAGTCAACAGCTGAGGAGAGGGCAGAAACCCTTTAGAATCAAAATCGATGTTGAACATGGAGGCACAAGTCGATCAGACATGGCTTTGGCAATGGAACCCACAGACAGACTGACTCAAAGACAGCTCGACAACTGCCAACATGACTATTGGGAGTGCTGCCAAAAATCCAAAGGCTGGGATTACCACCCAAGGCCTGGCATTCCTGTACTCGTGTTTGAAGCTTTCTCCCTTATATTTCGTCCAATATTTTTGTTTGGCTCAAACGCATCAAGAATTCACAGATTTTTTTAGATCATTAAATGTTCTTATTTTCAAGAAATATAACATTAGTTGTAAAAGAGCACACTTTTTCTCTGAAGTGTAAAGAAAATTTTGGTGACTTGCTTTAAGTTCAACTAGAGAAATCAGCATTAAAGTCTGTTTATTTTATGAGGTTACTCTTAACACACAAATTATAAAATAATTTAGTATTTCATTGTATCATAAACTGATATGGAACTGGTCTTTTTTTATAGCTCTAACGTCTTGGTCTTCACATGGCCCCCAAGGCTAAGTTGGTCCCTGTGAGGGGTTCCAACGATAATGAAGTGTGGTTATAAGGAGAAGCAGTTGCTCATCTACTTTCCTGAGTTATGAGGAAGGCAGGAGGCCAGAACTACCTTCTGAGGGACAAGAGACATATGCATTTAATTTGCCTGCTGATTTGCTGGCCACTGAGGTATGTGAGTTTTGGCCTACAGTTCTAGGCAAACACTTGAATTAGGCCCTTCATCTGCCATTAGACATGTTTCCTACTAGAAATTCTTGGAGTCATACATAAAAACCAATTTTTTACCCAACTTTAAATTGTACATATCCTAGTGGGAAAGCTTACCTTTGGATCTCGAAGGAACAGAGCCCTTAGGATCAGTGAGTGTATATCCCCAATTCGTGGGTAATGCATCAGGAGGCCAAGACAGGTCTGGTAGTTACTAGAGATCACTGAATAAGGAAAAAAAAATTCAGAAGCAATGTTTCTTAAGATGTTTGTATTATTGAGAATAAAAGAAATAACAACTGAGACTCAGAGAAAGCAAACTAATAACTTAATTGATTTGGTAAAAGGAAATTGAGAGAAGGAATCTTTACCAAATGGACTTTGAAGTAACACACTGTACTGTTAGCTGCAGTCTAATACACTAGCACTTATCCTCAGGGGGTGTTGGAAGGAAGAGCCTAGAATATAGATATGTGTGCATGTTTGAAATATGAATAAACTTAGAAGAATGCATATTTACTGCCATTTATATGGCTGTATTTAAATGTCTCCATTTTTGCTGCTTAGGAATTAGAATAAAAATCTTAGGAATGGGAAAAACTAGTTTAAAATTTTCATAAAATAATATTTACCCTGATTATGCTTCATAACTTACATGTTACATATATTCTTTTGTATATATAAATATTACATAAATCAAAATTAAAGAAAATGCAATTTCTTCCAGCTATTTGTTTTTCTAAAAGTAACAAAAAATGGGAAAATATCTATGCAGCATTTCTTGGAGAAAAATGTCAAAAATATTCATAGATAAGCCCAACTGTGTGCCTTAGACTGTCATTTATTTTTTTTTATATTAACCTAATTATGGGCACAATTATTAAACACATCTTTTCAGGCAGGTCTATGTAAACTACCTCATTTCTTGCCAATTCATCTGCCACTGCTGTCACTGTCGGGGCCATTAATGATGCTTGTTTTGTAAGCTGCACTGAGTGACTCCCCAGCACTGATTGTGAAGGAACTTTACAGTTACAACTTCCTGTAACTGCAACCGATCCATTTTTATTAATCAGAGTAGTTAGTTGAAAAATATTTGATAGGAAAACAACTGTGATTCAACAGGAACAACACAAATCACAAACAATTGTTTGTGACCAGAAATATTGTTAATTCTTAAATTTCTTTTCCTTCCTCTGTTGGAAACCTCATGTCATGCTATAGCTTTCTACCCCTCCCTCTGCCCATTACCTTATGGAGAAAGGAGACAGGACTGGGCAAAATGAATAATTATAATCTATGTAAGGAATCACTTTATCATCTTCATTTCCGTTGCTGATCTGACAGCTTGTAATTTCATACATCTGCTTTCATTTGTAAGGCACTCACTTATCCTACCCTTTCTATATTTGTTCAGACTATTCTTATTCGTTCATTTTGTCACACTCAAACTCAGTTACCTGTTATCCTTTTTTCTCTAGAATTCAAAAAGCTGGGATATTGAGAATAGGATAATGTTTTCATGTACAGTCCTCCTATGAGATCTAACAAATAAATAAAATTTAGGTAATCAACTCATATTTCATAACTTAGAAAGTTATTCTCCCAAATGCTATGATTATATATTAGTAATTGACCACGGAAGAGTTTTTTTGTAGGAGTGGTAGGAGCGTTTTGTGGAAATAGTTCTTGGCTTGGGATTCAAAGATGTGGATTTGAATCCTGTGACATCATTTGAATATTTCATAAAAAGTTGTTCAGAGATTAAATGACATTATCTGTATGACAGATTTATAGCAGTTCATCAAAACCTATTAAAAGTAACCTCTCTGAGCTCAAGTTTAGTCATTGGAAAACAACTTTCTGATTTAAAAAAATTATCTGCCTACCCCATTCAATCCAAAAATCATATGTAGAACTTTACCTGCATTATCTCATATAGTTTCTATGACAATCTTCTTATAAGATACAATTACTACCCCTGTTTTACAAATGAAAAAACTGATACTTCTAAAGGTTAACTCATTTGACCAAATCACATAGCCCTTGGTGTATAAGGCCAGGTACAGTACATATTTAGAAATATCTGTAAATTCTCGTATTTAGCTACCAAAATATCATGTAAAACAAATAATCATGGATTAAAAATAAAACAAAAATGGGCTAACAACAACAACAAAAAACCTTACATCAAGGCTTTAAGATAATTTATTATACCTCTCCCTGATAAGAAAGCCAATGTGGATGCATGTGTCCTGCAAAGTAACCTGCACACAGAAGGCATTAGATAAATGCAATGTACTTTGAAAAAAAAGTTTGCTGTAGACCTGCTACATGCAGGAAAAAATATATTATTACTACATTCAGTGTCTTCAACTATTTTAAAACCCTTTCTATTTAATATTCCCAGTTATACAAAGGCAGCATACAAAATGAATTTCAAATGGACCAGAAAAGTAGGTGGGGTTAGGGAGTAAATCATAAATAAAAACAACAAAACGTTTATTCTTTGAAATCTTAGAGAAAGCCAAGTATAAAACAGGGTCATATCTTTCTCCATACAAAGTGATTTTTATCTAGTGTTTGAGACCCTCATAAGATTTGTCCTTCTAGGTTTTCCTCCCTGCCACTGTGACAATGGCCTAAGCACCATCAATCACTGCAATCACCAATTTCAAAATCCCACACTCTGCCCGAAATTAAAAAATGGAATGGTTCTTATTTCTCTAGCAGCTTTTTACAAAATAATATGAGACTTTTCAATTGAAGCTTTAGAAAGAAGACAATCTCAAATTTGGAGTAGCCCACTCTTTGTCTAGAAAAAGACTTTTAAAATTGCTATTCTCACTGCTTTTCAAGCTTAATAAACTTTAAACAGAAGTTATTTTAATCAGAGATCAAACAACACAAGAGATCTTTACTCAAGATTTATACCTTTAAACATACAGTGCTGCAACTGAAAGGCAGTAAGTAAGCAAGCATCAAGGGCAGGGCTGCTGGTGGCTGGGTGCAAACAATGGAGAAAGAACTCAGTATTAGAAAAGTCAGAAGTATGGCATGTCAGCTCCAGAGCACCACTGATAGTAGCTATGAAGTCAGAAGCAAATCAGTTAACTGCACAGGCTTAAGTTTTCTCTACATCTCTATCTCATTAACCATTAAGGAAATAAATAGATGATACAGTGTAAAAACTTTTAAGTATTTTAACACAAGTTATTGCCATTGGTGTAATAACTATAAGCATGTGCTCAGAATCCGGGCCCAAATTCTATTTCCATATCTGTAAAATGTAATGGAAATGAAGTCTGAAAAAATTAGTGTGTATTGAGATTTAGGAAAGAAACAGTAAGCCTCATTTATAATTTTTGCCTTTCTTAATTTTTAATCCAAATGAAGAAAAACTATAGGTCAGGTTATTTATTTATATGTTTGTTAGTTAATTTGAATACAGATATGTAGGCACATTTTACTGTGCTTAGTGATTTTTAATGCCATTCTAAAAAATATATATTTGCCAGTAAAATAGTCAAAGTACAGAAAATATTCAGTATCCTGACAATATCCCTTTCTTTTTGTTAGACTTTTGTATTCACTCATTTAATGAACATTTATTATATAATTATTTTGTTCCATACACTGAGTTAAGTCCTAAGGACCTAATGAGAAATAAGAGACAATATCAACTTCCTGTTCATATTCCAGTGGAAGAGAAGCATAAGAATAACTGCAATATAGGACAGAGCTAATAACAGTGGCACATACAAAGGGTTGAGACAACTCCTAGAGTGGAAGTCTGTGAGGTTGGTAAGGGTGTCAGCCAACAGCATGTGGAAGCACATGGAGGCAGGACACTGAGTGGCCCCTACCGTGGGCGCTAAAGAGAAATGGAGACATGGAGGGTGAAAGTAGGTGCAGGTTTTGCATATATGTAGAGGTTGGAGTTAGGATTTTACTCTGTATTTGTCAGCATTCACTGAAGAACTGTAAGTCATGTGATCAGATCTGTTTCTCAGGAAGAATGACACTGGCACAGGGGGATAGCAACAGGGAGGAAAAGAGGGATAAGAGGCAGGGGGCCAGTAAAGTTCCTGGTGATACTACAGAGGAGAGATGAATACCTGAAGTGAGGAATGGGCAGAGGGGTATGGTAGGCAGAAACTGCTGGAAAAATGAATAGGTCTTTTATGTGTTTAAAGTTGGGGAGTGTGTGCTTGGGAAAAACAGAAAAGCAATACCAGACAATAAGACTGAGTAAAAATATTAACAATTTACATAATAAGGCTACTTAAAGGATATAGCAACTTTTAATTATTTCTTTGTGGACGTTATAAACATAGTTTCTATTTTTATGAAAGTCATCCATGTATTTAGTTTAAGGAGTCAAATCATTCTATAAGTCTGGTTATAAAAATAGTACCTGCTGTTTCCTACCCACTATTTCCCACTCCCCAGAAGCATTTGCTTCCTTTTAGCTGATTAAAAAAATTTTTTTTATCTTCCATATTGAGAAAAAAACATGCTAATTTTACTAGCTCTCAATTTAAATGTTATCTACTAACTGTCCATTCAAGAAGACAAAGCTTTAACTTATCCTTAGCACTGAAACCCAACCCTCTGTCAGCCTCCACATCACACATGAATTCTTTGTCTCTTCCCTCATGAAGTTACATCATATTTTAGTTAGATCAATTTTTAGAGTTTTCATTTTTATAACTAGGCAAATGTTAGCACAGCTGAGCATTATAGTATATTGTGACTACTTTCCTTTCTTGCATAGTTTCAGTTTTTTCCTGGAGTTTATAACTATCTTGTTTTTCATTTGTCTTATGCATGTATTTAACACTACTCTAACCTTAAATGCTCTCTCAGCCCTATAAATGTTAATACTTTTCAAAATTTTAAGTATTTTGTCTATTTCTGCTTTTTTGAGGAAATTTCTCATGAGGCCTTTCGCCTGCTCCTTCATCCTGTCTTTTACCTCTTCCAAGAATACCCAGGTTACTCTTTTTTGCTTTACTTTCCCATTTTGTTAGAGCATATCCTCCAAAAGTTGCCCAAACTTGGAAGCAACCAAGATGTTCTTCAGTAGGTGAATGGATAAACTGTGGTACATTCAGATAATGAAATAATATTCAGTGCTAAAAAGAAATGAGCAATCAAGCCATGAAAAGACATGGAGAAAACTTAAATTCATAGTACTAAGTGAAGGAAGTTAATCTGAAAAGTTTACATAATGTTTGATTTCAACTATATGACAGTCTAAAAAAATAAAACTATGGAGACAATAAAAAGATAAGTGGTTGTCACAGGTTATAAGGGAGGAAAGAATAAACAGAACACAGAGAATTTTAGGGCAGGGGCACTACTGTGTATGAGATTATAATGATGGATACATGTCATTACACATTTGTCTGAATCCACAGAATGAACCACAATGTGAACTGTGGACTTAGGGTGATCACGATGTATCAGTGCAGGTTCATCAACTGTAACAAATTTTATACTGCAGTGAGGGATGCTGACAGTGAGGTTAGTTGTGTGTATGTGGGGGTGGGGACAGAAGAGAACTCTGTACTTTTTGCTCAATTTTGCTGTGAATCTAAAAATTCTCTAAAACATAGTCTCTAAAAAATAAAATAAAAAATCTAGACATCAAAAATGATGATGTGCTACTATGGTATATTAGCCTATGTCAGTGAAATTTTATAAGATATTTAAACTAAAATATAAAGTAATATAAATGGTATTTGTAACTCAAAGTGTGCAATAATATCCACATCTGAGATAGCCATAAAAACGACTGGAAATGTTTAATGTCTGAGAGGGAAGAGAGCTGGCAGTCAGGAACTGCTTAGCTACTCCTACAAAAATAAGACCACCAATTTATGCTTTTATTAAAACTCTGTGACACACTACCCTGTGATTTAAGAGAGTCTTTGTTTCTAGTCCCTGAGGTTGAGTAAAGCTTTTCCAGAAAAGACAAGTAAATTCAATCTGTAGTTGAAACAAACTGCATTTTGACATTGGTATAATGTTGAACACGCTCTTAATGAGAAAACAGAGAAAGAGGAATTCTGGAGGACAGATGGAAACACTAATAGTTAGACAGGTAGTGGTTTAAGAGTAAGCAGAGATCTAAAATGAAATAAAAAAGAACAATGTTTTATACCATGAAGAGGTCACAATTGCCATACCAGGCTAGGTCAAAAAATGGCTAAGGAGAGAGGCCCTTACAGAAAGCTGAGGAAAATTATAGTTTTGTAATATGTTTATGCTGGCTGAAAAAACAAGGAGGGAAGTAGATAGAAGTGCCAAGAAGAAAACTTTTCCATTTACAAAGTGTTCAGGGAGAAAGTAAATTAAAAGAGACAATAAGTATTTGAGAGAGAATTTCTAATTAGAAAAATCTACAGTTAAATAAATTTGATTATAGTGTTTAAGTATTAATACAATTCGTAAGAAAAATAAAAGGTATGTTATATTGTAATGAGAGAAAATGTTTTTCTTTGATGCTAGTTGAAAAATTAAAAATTTAAATCAATAAAAATGTGAAAAGTTTTAGATAGTTTAAAAAAGTAGACAATGCTTTCTTTAAAAAGTCATGTAGAAAAATGTATTTAAAAAATCATTATTCACTAGAGTTGAGATTCTAAGAGTTTTGGGGCACCTGTCCTCAGCCATTTCTGTGCACAAATCCATGTCCTGCCTCAAGGCGTCTAGAGTACCCTGTATCTGAGATCACTCCAAATACTACCTGTATACATGCAGAGCTTCAGATTCTTTGAGATAGGGAAGAACTATAATAGATGGCTCTGTTCCTGAGGAGCCTGAAATCTAGTTGAGAAGATGGGACTAACATGCAACAATAAGGAACAAATAAGATAGAATATAATTAATCAAGCACTATGTTGAGCGGTATTGATTAAAATCTTACAGGCCTGCAAAAGTGAGAGATCAATGAGGGCTAGAATAACTGGGGAGAGTTAAGGAAAAAGTCACCTTGCTTTAGGTCTGAATATAGAAGCAATATTTAGGTAGAGCCAGGGGAAAGGGGGGAACCACACGAGTGACTTATGAAATAAGTCAGTAAAAAAAAAAAAAATCATGTGATGAGAGTAGGGCTATTAAAAAACTATAAGAGTTGCATCTTATAATATTTTCCTATTTCCTAACATTTATCCTTTTGGATATAATCTTAGTCCATATAATCTGGCAAAGAATCCAACAAGCACTTCTTATAACATATAAGGGAGTAAAGATGTTTATGGTTTGATTAAAATGTTAGGGAATAATTCACTTTAGAAATGGATACTGTATACCTTTAATAAAGCAAAAGTTTTTCAAAAACAGCCATTTGACCATCATTTCAAAGTTAAAATCTGTATAGATAATGTTCATAGTGTTATTTTTTTCAAAGTGAATTTCACTTTTACTTAATAAGATCAAGGTAGAGCTTGAGCAATGGAAAAACTGATGTGAGAACCAGTCCACTTGTCAACAGCCACATGGCCCTGAGCTGGTTTCCTGAACCTCTAAACATGAAGGCTGGCTGGGTCTCTGAAACCTCATCAAGAACACAGTGTTTGTAAGAAATCTATTGAGTAATTGAATATTATACCTGCCTGACTGAATTACTTTCAAAGAAAAGGAGAACACTGTTCAAGGGATATTAAGAAAATTATAAGAACACTTTTGTTAAAAATTAAACATGAGGTGCTGACAGCAGTGAAGGGGGTAAATAAGAACTGAACAGAGGCACTGAGATCTACCCCACAGACTGAGTGTTATTGTTTTAAATTACTTTACTGTCTGGGCATTGTATTAGTTTGCTAGGGCTGCTGTAACAAAGTACCCCAAACTGGATAGTTACAACAATAGGAATTTGTTGTCTAACAGCCCTGCACGCTACACGTCTAAAACTAAGGTGCTGTCAGGGCTGTGCTTCCTCTCCAACCTGTAGGAAAGAATCCTTCTTTTTCTCTTTTAGCTTCTCGCGGCAGGGCTGTTTCTTCTGAGGGCTCCAGGGAGAATCTGTTCTATGACTTTCTCCCAACTTTCGGTGACAGCTGGAAATCCTTGTCATTTCTTGGCTTGTAGATGAATCACTATGATCTTTGCCTCTGTTTTCATATGGTATTCTCCATGTTCTCAGTCATATTTCAGTAGAGGCCTGCCCTACTCCAGTACAACCTCATCTTAACTAATTATATCTGCAATCACCTATTAACAAATAAGGCCATATTCTGAGGTACTAGAGGTTAGGACTTCAATATATGTTTTGGAAGAATATCATTCAACCTATAACAGGCCTCATTATCTGTGCCTGTAAAATCAGGATATAGGATTAGATACAGTGAATCTTAACCATTTTTTAAATTAGATATTCCTTTGAGAAGATGATGAAACCTATATACCCCTGACCCAGGGAAACATACCTGTACAGTATTCTGCACAGTGTCAGGATGATCACAGGCCCTTTGAAGGCCTCCATTGAACCCCTAGGAGGTATGAACCCCAAGTAAAGAATGCTGTCACTGAAGGAAGGCTCTGAGTTTCTCAAAGTACATCATCCTTTGAGCTACAAATATATCATGTACATATAGCTCCAAAAGGACACATGTAATGCCCAAAGCCATCACCACTCTGGATGCTCCAGGCAGGGCATCATGAGTCAGAATCCACTGAGATGGAAAAAAAACTGACACCAGTGTTCCATTTGGAATGCTGAAGCTGGCAAATTGTTCACCTTCCACTAGTTCTTGACCTTGGCCTACAATGTAAGCTCATCTAATTAGTACTGCACTCCCATATATTCTAGCCAATCTTGTCCTGTGTCTGCTTCCCGCTACTCCTCACTTTCTCAGTCTTTTTCTCTGAGAACCAATGCCTTTCTCTCTGAGCTTAGCTTTCCTGGAGCCAAAGCTGCCCCTGCAACCTCCAGTGGTGGTGGTGGTGGTGAGGGGGCACCCCGACTCTGTTTCCAAGCTACTGCTTCCTATCTTTCCATAAAACCTCCTCTTCCTCTGAAGTTCATACCACCTATCTATACCTCCATCAAGCCCCTTCATTGCTGTCATCTGTGCACCAAGATAGCTGGCAAATAGTAGGTACTCCATGAATACTGGTTGAATGGTTGATTCTTTGAATAAATAATTGAGTAAAAGATGTTTTCTTGGTCATTCTTCTACATTTATTTGAAACTTTCATTGCTTCATTCACTGTGCTTCTTTCTACATCTTTTCCTATCATGATTCTAGGTGAATTGTCCACGGAGGACCAAACAAGAATCCCAGCTCCCTCAGAATTCCTTGCTGTCCTCAGTGACTTACTTTCTCCTTTAATCACATCATCCATTTTTGTCCCACCTAGAACTGCTCCATGTCTTCTTGCTTGACCATAACCTCTGATTTTGGCTCTCATACTCTGCCTCTTAATACCTTAACACTCTGATTTCCCCATAGTTTTTCCCTGGCCACGTTTCCCTACCTCTGCATCCTAAACCACTCTCTTCAACACTCTCCGCCCTCCTGTCTCCCTAATTCATTTGGATGTAGGCCTAACTTGAAGCTGGAATCATTGCCTTCATTCTTTCTATCTTGCCTGAACTGCTGAGCATGGCTGGGAAGAAACATAAACTTGAAGCTTGGTGCCACTGACTGCTGCTTCTCTGTAGGATCCTAAACAGCTAGGCTTGTCCTAATTCTTGATCAGTCATTTCCCAGCCATTCCACTCAAACCCCTAATATATTATCCTGATCCATTCACAGCAGATAATCTTGCTTGCTTGTTTATCAGACATGGAATTCCTCTGCTTTCCATCTTTTCCACCTATAAACTGGTTTTCTTCTGAAACCTGCCTTGTGCCTGCATCCTTCCAGGATCAGCATGTTTTCATTCCTATTCCACAGCCAGTCTTCCACAGGACTCCTGACCTCTGAGCTATTATTTCTTCAATTATGTCACTAAAAGAATATTTGTCAGGAATATTACTATGCACTGGGAGCTGTTTTAGATGGTAGGACACAGTAAGAAAACCAAGACGGAAAAAATCCTGCCCTTCATTGGGGTGTATGTGTGTGTGTGTGTGTGTGGGGGGGTGGGTATGAAGAACAAACAACAAACAAGGAAAAAACTTCAATAATTTATAAGATAATTAACCTCTTCCTAGATTTTATCCATGGATAAAAGTCTTGACAGGAGGGATAAAATAGTGCTGAAAGTTGAAGGAGCAACTTAAGCCTGATTTCAGAAGTAAACCTCTCCATCAGCTCTCCCCCACCTCCAAGGTGCCTTGGTCTCATTCTAAGAGAGCCATCAACATTCCTTGCCCTTGTATTGACCTCTAGTTATATCTTTCTTCTCTTTATTGACTTTCTCGAAAGATTACTCTACATATGCTATCTCCATATTCTATCTTTTTTATTGGGTTGACTTTTTAGTTGAAAATATAATGCATACACTAAACAACACCAGCAACAAAAATGTAGACAAGGCTATTGTAATTCTTAACTGTACAGTATCCCTTTAACCCACCGGGATTCAGCTTCTGCCCCACCACTCCATCATATCCATTCTGGCAAAGATATCCCCCAGAACCACATCTGCAGGGACTTTTCTAGACTTACCTTGCTGTACCTCAGCACTTCTGACCCCTGTCACCTTCCTTGGCTCAGATAATATAGTTTTGTGAGGTTATGACACAAGTTCTTCCTTCTCTGGTGTTAACCTTGAAACTAACTTAAACACTATTGTTAAACAGAGCATCCATCTTTGCCCATGTTCTTTTTCTGTAAGCACCGACCATAGGTAGGCTAACCATATAATTCTTAGGATTATAATGGGATGTCTTTGAGAGTGAGAGTGGGCAGTATTAATAACTACTACTCTTGCATAGCACGTATAAACCGAGACTATCCCAAACAACCTGGAACCTATGTTCACCCTATTCTTATGAGATCACATCTCTTGTTATGGGTTTAACTAACACATATCAATTAATCATGTAAAAAGTTATGGTAGCCTTGATACTCACATTGAGCTTTATTTCCCATATCTTCAGGTTATTCTTTCTTACAGATACCTCACTTCCAATATAGCCAAGACTCAATCTTTCCATTCCTAAAACCTACCATTTCTTATATTTCCTATCCAAGTTATACACATTACTGAGTCACTCAACTCTCCAAGCTGGGGATCGTTTTGGACTTCCTGTTCTTCCTCACCCATCATAATCACCAAGACATGCTGACTTTGGTTTTAAAGATTTCTCTGATCTACTATTTCCCTCCCTGGACTACGAGCATGATCTTTTGTCTGATTTCCTTGCTCCAGTCTTGTCTCTTGCAAGTCTATTTTCCACTGCTGCCAGAGTGACCTAAAACTGACCACAGTTCTGATTTAAACCTTTCAATAACTCACTATCACTTACAGGATCAAGACTTTTACCATGATCCCTTCCTGTTTACTCTTTAGTCTCATATCTTATTAGTCTATCTCCCTTTTCACTCTAATAATACCAAATAGCTTCTACAACACATACCTATACACAAGCCCCATTAAGCTGTTTCTCACTTATTCATGCTACCAGGAATGCAGGTCCCCTTATTTAGCTTGCCAACATCTAAACTGTTGTCTCTAGTCACTCACACCTGGCCAAGAGGGGAGCACAGTGCCTCTCCTTTAAACTTTCTAATTATCTGTCCAAACCTCAACCACACCAGTGGTTATGTTAATTTGAAATAAATTATATCAGTCTTTCCTATGAGTTGGTAAGCTTCTTGAGGACAGGGATAGTCACCCTTAAATACCAAAAAATAGTCACTCTATTTTAAAAGATCTCATTCACTGCAGTGGTTTTAAAAAGGCATATTGAAGTTGGACTGAATATTGAAATGAAAAAACAACTTGCATTTTCCACATGTACTCATATGTTTTATAACAACATCAAAGGAGGGATTAAAAAATGTGTAAGAGCTTCAGCTGCCAAAAATTTGCCAGTTTTATAAAATTAATTTTAAAAAGTAGATCTCAGTATAGGAAACAGGATGATTAAATTAAAATTTTAGTTGTGATATGCCAAAGTTAAGACAAAAGCAAATAATTTTTAAGACAATAGAAAATCAAAATAAATTTTAATAATTCTTTAGTTTGAAATATTTTATGAAAATATTATCCAAAAGCATTTTTTAAATAAGAGGTTTCTCATTCCTTTTTTAAAAAAATTACTGACATTAAAAAATATTATTAAACTTTAAAATGGGAAACTAGTATTGAATATTCTAAAATCTAGTATCCATTGAATCTACTCAAACATCCTTCTTTACTTCCCAGATGTTTCCTCTTATGATTTCCACATTCTTATACGATTAGCTTTGAATTACAAAGAAGGAACTTTTTTACTGTCTGTCAAAACTGAAACTATTTGACCTTCAAGGCACAGAAAAAACCCACACTTTTTGGGTAAAATGTGGTACTCCTGTCATTTATTCATTTAAGTAATTTGGGGGAAATTAAAAAAGTATAATCTAAAATTTTAGAGAATATTATTAGTGTTACCAGAGGCATAACAAGAGCATCTGGCACAACTAGTATTCAGTGAATAAATACAAGAGCGTCACATAGCAATTTAACAGTCAAGATTATAAATGACTCCGAATAGTCTATAGTCTTCTGATAAAGTCCTACTCTTAACGATAGTTTTTTATTTCCTACTTAGTCATCACTTTGTGCAATCTTTCCTAATTATATTTTGGTTTACAAATCTTGTTTTGTGAACTGTAATTATTTTTCTGAAAAGGAAAACAAAATAAAGGGTGATTTTGAAATTTAAAACATGCTCTGATATTTTCTTCAAGCTGAGGATTATCTGACTATTCAAAAGGGACAGGCACTGGCTTTCCAGCTATGACAAGCACCCTAAGGTAGATCAGATGAGATGCAATACAGTTACCATTTGGCACTCCATTGAGAAATACATTTGGCCAACATGTAACTGAGAAGCTAAATTACTTTTAAATGCAATATTTATATTTTTAAATCGACAAGTTGTTAATACTATAAAAACAGCTCAAATCTCCCGATAAACATCCTTGAATACTACCTACCTGTCAGAAGGTGGAGCTCTAAACATATCTGAAATGCTGGCTTTTTATATATGCATTTCACAAATGTGTATAATGAGATTTAAGTAAGAGTAAAGTCTTTAGAAAAATGGTTCTGAGCAGATTCCAATTCTCCTAAGACAAAATCACCCACATCTCTCAATATGTACATGGTTAACTAACAAAAAAGATATTTACTATGTTCCTTTGAAACTTCAATATACTGCCTACCGTAAAATGTAGGCATGGTAATTCAGAATAAAGGACAAAGTATATTTCAAAAATTAAAATATTTTAAAAAATCAGGATCACCTACTTGAATGTAGGCAAGGTTATTAACACTTACAAGCATCTCGGATATAGAGTAACATGGCTATGAAGATATAATCCACTAAACTTAGGCTGAGGCCATCTGCAAACAAGGCATCCCAGACCACCAGGAGATCCTGCAGGGGGAACTCTCGTCCAAACAGCAGTCGTACCCATCGTCTGGAGAAAAACAAAACCAAATTCAAGAAACAGTACTTTTCAGAGTAATATAAAGAGAAATCATTTTTCCTGTAACTGTGAAAAACAATTATAATTTTTAACTAATCACAATGAGCAAATATTATATATCAAAAATATAATAAAATCAAATCCAAGTTTTAAGTTTTCAAATGAATTTTGTAATTTTATAACTAGGCCAATGTCATTAAACTTTATTTCTATATAAAAGCACAACATTTGAAAAGGGTAGAAATATTTCATATTTAATAGAAATCACAAACCTCAAAAAGACAAAGAGAAAAGTAAATGGATAGTGGTATGCCACATACGTAAGGTTATGAGTTAAAAAATACAATTTTTCTAAATTGTATTGTCACTACTGATTTTCTTTGTTAAAAGATGTTTGCAAATGGTTATATGACAAAATATTATAGCCAAAAAGAAACCTTTCTCACATTTCACTATTTAAAAAATATTCATTTTAAAATTAAATGGGGGAAAAATAATAGATATTTATATACTTTTTTGGTCAAGCAGAGTTATTTTAAAGGAAATGCAGAGTGATACTTAATTTTTAACTTTAGATATACCTGATAAGTGAGGCAATGTTTCTAGATGTGTTTTGCAAAATATAGTCACTTCTAACACCAGGGAAACGGATATCTAAGCATAAGCATCTAATAAAAATACTGAACAAGGTTTGTATATAATTATATATATGTGTGTATATAATTATATAACCATATGATCAAATACTTAAATAGTAACACTTCATACTTTCAACAAACACTATTTATATCTAATTCTTATAAGAAAATTAAAATAATTTCACTTTGATATGTTTTTATCCATTTACTTCTAATTTCATATAACAGTTATAATTTCCTTACACAAGCCTTTCTCTAGGAACTTCAGCTAGAATTCTATGTGATTTTGGCACATAGCAAAAAATCAAAAATTCCAAATTTCCAGTACTACCAAATACTACAGAATAGAGAAAACCAATCAAAAAATTAGTTATTAGATATTACCACTTTGTAGAATTCGAAACCAAACATACCATCTGTGGGGTTAAAGTGAGGCCAAAAAAAAAAAATCAAATACTTTCTTGAGGAATTATTATATTTAAGGAAGAATCACAACTGTGACAAAGAAGTGCATAATCACACATATGCATCGCAGTCTATTAGGAACCATATGACCAAATACTGAAGTTCTTTTATTCATATTATCAACTTAATCAACAGAATAATTACATTTTATTTTCAACTATATCTAAAATTATGTTACTCATTTTTTCAGGAAAAAATTCTAATGCCTCAGTAACATTTATCTTCTTAAAAATGCTATTATACTGTTTACGATTTTATCTGTCTTTTAATTTACTCCATGCTAATATGAGAGATGACTAAAACAAAACATATCTTTTTGTCTAACATGCCTATATTTATGCAGCTTAGGAAAAAATGTTATTCCTCTACACACTTCTAATTCTTTCAAATTACAAATGCTAATATTTACTGGTTTAAGGAGTATAAAACTATCTCGAAATCAAATAGGTGCTCTTCTTAATTACGAACAATTAACTGGTCTTGCAAAGAGTATCAAGGGATCCAGAGAATGGGCAAAAACCAAGAGTAGCTAGATTAAATCCTTTTGGGCACCTGTTTAAAGGGTCTTTAAACTGGTAACTATATCTGTATTATTAAATCACTAAACATGTAGAATATGGTTATTCACAGGTATTCAACTGAGAGAACTAGAAGAAAAATTCATCAGTGTAAAAAACTGATGAGGATCTAATGTATAAGATGGTGACTACATTTGATAACACTGTATTATATAATTAAAATCTGCTAAAAGAGTAGAACTTAACTGTTCTCACCAAAAAAAAAAAAAAAAATAGGAGAGAGAGAGAGAAAGAAAGATGTGAGGTGATGGATGTGTTAATTAACTAGATGGGAGGAATCCTATCAATATACACCTACATCAAATCTTTAAAATGCCTGCTTTAAATATCTTAAACTTCTATTTGTCATTATACCTCAGTAAAGCTAAAAAATATAAATAAATAAGGAAATAAGCATTACCTTGGTTTGATGAATTGGTAAATTTTGGCTGACATTTAACTGCTTTCTACTAGTTCAAATCTAGATGTTAGTATAGAATCAAGCATTGTACCTACAAAATAGTACTATGCCTTGAACTTGTCCCTTTCACATTTAGAAGTTATTTTAATGCTTTTCTTATTTGAGTAAGCCCACGTAAGTAAATACTGCTGCTGTTTCCTGGAAGGCATTGCTTTTGCTTAACACCTTCTTAAGTGTTGGGGGGAAATTTTGTGTTTTCCCTTCTTTCTCCTATAGAAAGAAACATCACTTTTGAAAAAGTTGACATCATGCTGTAATAGCAAAAAAAAAGAAATAAATAAAGAAGGTTAATACACACCACAGATTAGAATACAATACTATCTTTTCCCCACTTCTTCAAAGCTCAAATTCCTCTCATTTTCTAATGGACAATCATATCTTTGGTTTCATCACAGTGTGTCAAAAGCAAAAAAAGAAACAAAGTAGCCTATTTTTTAATAAACAGTTTACACCCCTATTATTTCTATAACAAAATGCCCAGTTATTGCTCAGACTTCTCTTGCAACCTTCCTGCTGATTAGGGTTGTGTTAGCTTAACTTCAAAAATGACCCCACAGATAGATACACACAGCAATTTCTACTGCAGCACCGTCAGGAGTAGGAACTGCAAACATCTTGTAATCTACATTGAATAAAACATATCCTTAAAACTACACAGAATGTAAATCTTCAGTACTTTTATATTTAATGTATTATCTATGCGCTTTATAAATGTTTTACATTGCTTTAGTTTTGAAGTTTCACCTTGCCACGTACACTGCTAAATAATTCCAGGGCAAGGACCAAATTTTGTGTGTGTGTGGGTATGTTTGTGTGTGTGTGTGTGTGTGTGTGTGTGTGTGTGTGTGTGTGTGTGTGTGTGTGTGTGAGAGAGAGAGAGAGAGAGAGAGAGAGAGAGAGAGAGAGAGAGAGAGAACCAAAACATTCTTTGTAAAGAGCTCTGGACATTTTGCTAAGTGCTCTATGTATCTACCAACGTCCTGTTAAACTTACTGTATGCTACTGAGAAGCAAGCAAAGGTATAGCTAAATTGGAAGTACAGGTATTGTTCTTGTTAGTGACAGCATAAAAATAATGCAGTAAATGGAAAAAGGCCAGAAACACATAAGAAAAAAAATTATTATTAGATGCCCAGAGTGTTTCTTTTATATAAGACTGTTAGTAAGTTGTATATACAAGTATATTAAATTAAAGCAAAATATAGTTTCCTCAATTTTATATGCAATTCTAAAAAAATTAAGGCCAAATTCTCAAAATATTTAAGTCTAATGAAATGCTTTGGGACCAACAATGACCTTATCAATAATTTAATCATTTTTATCCCAACTGAATTTAGTTCATACATATATTTACCACATATAAAATTTCCTGTGCTATTTTAGGCTTTCTTCATTGAGCTTAAAAGCCAAGAAAAAATTCGGTTCTTTATGGAATGAGTTATCAATAGAAATTATTTCAGTAAGCTTTTGTATTCTTTGAAAGGAAAACTTACTCTAAAAAATGAGGTCTTTCAAAGAAGTCATTCATAAAATGAACATGCTTTTATTGCAGTTAAAAATATTTAGCAGGAGTTTAAGTTACATTTAAGTATAGTATTAAACCTTTCCTTTCCCTTTAAAGATAGCTTCAGTTTAATTGCTTGATACTATTAATCTTGCTTTATGTATGTTACACCTGCAGATTGCAATGTTCATAATGTACACACCTTATCATGTGTGATAATACAGTAATTCATAATTTACCAGATCTACTTAGTAATTAAAATCTACACAAACAAAAAGGCCATCTGAAGTATTAAATTTAATAATAAACCACCCAAAGACAGGACAGTATCTATGTCTGCACTTATACCCAATTTTAAATTTCTGTGTAATTAAGTTGCTATCCTCAGGGGATCAGTAACTCCTGATGGTGTTATTGCTTGGTGAATGACCCATGGAAACACCAAGAAAAATCCATTTTTTTATCAATCAGTTTATGAAAATAATCAATTTGACTGATGTTTAAATAAACATAGTCTTAATCCAACATAGCTGTAGTGGGACTATACGTGAAAAAATTTATGTACCACATTTTCATTTGTTTCTTTTCTTTTAATGGCCCTTTAGTGAGATATGGATATGGCCACTTTGGAATGAACAAGTACAAAAAGGTATATTCAATTTAATTTAATAAGCATTATAAGGGTATCTTAAGTAACCTGTGATCACAAAAAGGTAACACTGGGTAAGCGTATTGGAACAAAGAAAAGTAATGTTGAATTTTTTGCTTAATGATATTAATTTTTTTTGTTGCTTTCTGTTCACTTGTACTTTTCAAAGTGAATAATTATTAAATAATCCTTTCCTAGTAGGAAATAAACACAGAATCCAAATTCTGTATTATACAAGAGAAAAAAAGCAAATATAAATGTTCATCTCTGTGGTTGCTGTCTCCTTGACTGAGTTTTGACTCTTATTATGTTGAGTTCCTTTGTACCCAGTTATTTTCAAATTAATTTACCTTTAGTTTTACTTTATATCAACTCTGTGAAAAGAGTCTTAGAATTAGAACCAAATATTGCAGTTATTTTAATTAGGGTCACAAGGCATTCTTATTTTAGAGAGCAAAGCCACAAAAGATGGAAACCAAAATAAATACTTTTTTTCTCCAATTTCATATTCATTATTTTTCTATGGCTCTTTAAAATACACTACTGAAGATGCTTAGACTTTTTACCAATTTTTAAAATCCAGTCAACTATTTCAATTTGGTCTACTTAAAAATATTTGTGATCTGCATGCATTACAGAAAGATCTGAATATTTCAAGCTCATCCAACTTACTTCAAACAGAGAAGGAATTGAAATTTGAATTAGTTATTATCTTTAAAGAACTCAATTTTGCTTTCTAAGTGCTCCTTGTAATCCATGGGTTGAACCCAGCTTGAATTTGACTTTCTGGGAACACATGTTAAACCTAATTTAACCCCCACAGGATAAGTACATGAAGTGTTTAAAGAGTATTTTAGAATTTGAGGACAATTCTCTGTTCCTTTCAGAGGGCAGTACATAGCCCTTTATTAAGGAAGGTTTCTTATTCCAAAAATAAGTTCCTAATAATTATCACCCATTCCTACTGCAATTTATTCTCCTAAGTATCTGAAGCTAGTTTTTTATCAGAACTATAATACACCCTTTGCAAAAATAGTCTGAATGGAAAGCAGAGGCTTGTGTATCTATGTTTTTCCAGAGTATAAGATGTTCATGAGAATGTTGAGCATTCTCATGATCATTGCATATTTTCAGGCTATATAATGGTTGACTATTTAACACACACACACACACACACACACACACACACACACACACATGTTCACATAATCCTTTCTAAGAGGCATACCCACTATTTAGATCACAAGTATGATATTTCAAGGACTGAGTAATTTTAGGATGTGTGATTTGCCAGCAAATTTAAATAAAGCTGGTGAAAGATGGTAAATACTTCAATATAGATTTAGTTGTATGAATAAGATGCACTCTGAGAATCCAACCAGGATGCAGATGGAATCTTAGCCCAAGAGGACCATGGTGGTAACAGATGCTGAGGAGTAATCAATCTCTCTACCCAACCACTTACTTGGGCTCTACTACAAGTGAGCTACTGGGCATGTCCTCCAGAAAATCATTTGGAAGCCATTACTGACTATGAAATAACACAAAAAATTAATGTAAGGTGGTGGTCATGTTGGAAAAATTAATTTTAGTTTTGTGAATACTAGTTTTTATTCACATTGCAGACAAGTTTTACTTTTAGAAGTCTGTACGTAGGCTTTGTTCTGTCGTTTTACCTTCAAGAAAGGGAACTGTGATCAAATCAGGTTTCTAAAAGAGCATACTGAGAATTGCTTAATAGCTCCTATCCTACCTAATCTGAAACTCATTAAAAAAAAAAAGTGTGACTATTTTTTAAAAATTGTCATAGAGAATTTCAAATACCAATGGGATCTTAACCTCACTGAATAACACTTTTCAAATTCCTCTGCATAAATCTCCTAATACATTTATATATATTGTTGGAAGAACTGACATAAAATATAACGCTAAGCTGAGAACTATCAGTATCCATGTGATACAAAATGAAGGTAAGACCACAAATCTATATGTCATCAGGAGAGTCAGATTGAACACATTCCTAAAAGGAGGTGCTGGGGCCTGATTCTCTTGGACCTCTTATCACTTACCTACAGTGGCAAGCACTCTCTGGGGTTGGTTTTCACTGGCCCTCTTTTTCTTCTCTTCTTCGCTATCCCACAAAGCACCCTGACCCCACCTGGCTACTCAGAGGCTAGGACAAGTGCTTCACTCAGGCCCAATGTTTGGAAGTCCCATATCTATTAGTCTCACTGCTTCCCAATTACATTTTCCAAAGATAAAGTCACTGATAAACAAACCCAGCTAAAGGCTTACTTAACTGATAGTCTGGTTTCTCTCCCTTCTCCAGCAGACCACAAGCTCCTTGGGATTATTTGGTGTTGGATATTGAGTAGGAGGTTAACAGAAGTTTATTAAATTATATGAATCCACCTCCTCAGGTCAGCTCTTCTTAACCAGGAGTTTTCTCAACCTTTAGCCTATATCCTTGACCTCTCCCTGGTTTTGTAGCTGCTCATCAGAAATTTCCCTGGGCTTCTATCATCTCTGTAGGGATCCCTGGACATACATACTAAGTAGTAAGTGATCACACCTATGTAAAAATTGATCAAGGCCTACAAAACCATTTTGGACTTTCCCCTTCATATTCTGAACTCTGGCTCTCTGCTTGCCCACACCTCAGATACTCCTGAGCTAGGGCCTGTAGTCTATTAGGACTTTGCTACTCAAAGTGTGATCTGAGTACCAGTTCCATCACCTGGGGCTTGTTAACAAAGTAGAATCCCAGATCCCCGATATAGTACTCCTGGATCAGAATCTTCACTTTAACAGACCTCCAGGTCACCTTTATGTATATTAAATTTGAGAAGCAGCAAACCAAGTAATAGATCCTTACTTCCTGCACATCTTGGTGCCAGCTGCCAGGGTTCCTAAAACACTATGCATTCATGTAAAACGTTACTCCAGGAAGAGAGAGAAGAATTAAACTGTTGAATGGACTCATCTACTTAGAGTAGTGGTCTCCAACTTTAGCATGCATCAGACTTGCATAGATGGTTATTAAAATAAAAATTGCTACAATCCATACTCAAAGTTTGATTCTGATTCTGAGATTTAGCTGGGGCCTGATAATTTGCATTTTGAACTAGTCCCCTAAAGTTGCTGATGTTGCTGATCTGCAGTTCACAGTTTGTGAATTGCTGCATAGGACATTTTGGTTTCTCTCCACATCTCCTCAGTTTAGTCCTCAGTGTGGGTCGTCAGATTAGCTTGTCTAGTCTTGAGATAAATGGCCACTAAACATCTAATGATTGGGACACAAAGTATAGATAGCCAAACCTCTCTTAATATTTTGTATCTGTTAACTTCTACATGTAATTTTTTTCCCCCAGAAAAGTACCACTACAAAAACATGATCCAATAAAAAGAAGAAACATAGATGTGGGGAGGAGCAGAAGGACTCTCAAAGGCTGGGGGAAGCTAGGCCACTTTTTTTAAACTCTCATATACTATAAGGTGAAGAAATGCCAAAATGAGATCCTTTGTGTTTAGTCCTGAACTAATGATTCTCCTGGGCCTCTTGTGATTGGCTCTAATGAGGGAAGAGAGTTGGGACATGGCAGGACTGATGAGCTAAGTGCAAAGAAATAGAGCCCATGAGGGAAGTGGGAAAATGCATACAAGGGGCAGAGAATCCCCATGGCACCAGGACCCAAAAGGGCATTCTCCTACCCTAATGCAGAAGCCCTGCAATATTGGGAGCCTGCCTAAATAAGCATCTATTCAGTGTTCATCTATTCTGTGTTACCTGTGAACCATTCTCACTCTAAGGTTCTGCACTATCAACTAGCTTGGGTGGATCCTACTGTGTCTAAAATAAAATGTGCATTTAAAATGTTATCCCTGGAAAAACAAACAGCTAAACTCTAAGAGAGGTCCCCTAATAGTATTACTACCAGCTCCATGATGTCCTGTGGAGGGAAGATTTCAGGATAAAGTTGTTTCCTGGAACCTCTCAAATCTCAATGCACAGTTGAAATAAAGGAAGGCCACCCAAATAAGAATAAGCAGATGCTATTTACTCAAAGCTGGCTATAGCAAGGTAATGGACTACCATCACATGTGTTTGGCAAAGAATCAGAATCAGTCAGGAGAGTGAAAAAGCTTCATAGTGAAAAAAGAGGGAAGGCTTCAGGTATGCCTGAAGTTGTGAGTGGTGGGCTGACTAGAAGTGGTGATTGATCTGGGGAGCATACTTGGCTTTTTCTGGTTGGTCCCAAGTTGGAAGCAGGCAAAATAGGAAAGCTGACAGTCGTTGATCAAGTTTTGACTATTCTGGGCTGCTTTTGCTACAGGGGTTATGGTTTGGTTTCCTGGGCTTCTTATGTGGGTCAGAGTTCTACTGTCCTATATTTTCTGGCCATTGTCCATTTGCCTATTTAGTTTTTCAATACAGACTTCTGGCTTCTCAGCCTAGGCCTGTGCCCAGTTTGGACTAGTTACAATTATGGAAAAATCACAAAATTACTTTCTTCGATAGTTCTGGAGTCAAAAAGAAGGCAATGACAATGGGTGTGTTACCCTCTTCACAAAATTTTATGAAAAGTACAAAACAGTGAAACTTAAATTCTTTTGTAAATAGAAAGGAGCTGTGGACCTCTTTGAGAGTTTAAATGAGTTATGAACCCTCTCCTCCAAAAAACACACCTCTACACATATACACTATACCTACTCATGTGCAAACATTTGAGGAGTTTGGCTGACCCATAGATCTTAAGTTGAGAAGTCATGTCTATTTTATTTTATTTCTTATTTTATTAATTTTTATTTTATTAATTTTATTTTAGATGCTTATATTGCCACTGAAAGTTACATTCTACTGAAAGGGATACATAGCCTCCTTGTGACTATTTCAAAGAATCTCCTTGCGTTTTAAAAGAATAGCAGCATATTTTCCTTCTTGAAGGGTCCCTGGATTAAATCCCTGCTACTGAGGAACCAATCCATATGCTCAGCTGGCGGTACAGCCTCTAAATCATGACCAGATTGAGAAAATGGCCATGACCCGACAATACTCACCTTCATACCTTCATAGCTGAGTAGAGGGCTGTGGACACCCTTCATTGATTTCTTCTTGTCCATGCTAGCCCTGCTCTGACCATAAATAAGACTGCTGTGAAAAACATTGAGGATCTTCATTTAAAAATTATTTTCTGAACTTCGACTCTGTCACAGGTACTGTGCTAGGCCGTAGACTGAATGATGTGTTATCAACTTTCAATCAATAATGTGGAAATTATCCAAAGTTAATGTCTAATTTAATAAAAGTCCTATCAATCTGGGTCCCATAGTCACTTTGAATTCTTCTGTGCCCCTCCCCATTAAATCCCTCAATCAACCAGGGTGTGTTCAGGGAATGCGAACTAATGGCCACATTAGCAAAATATAATTAGGAAGGTAAAAACAATTTAAAACATTACTAAATACACTTCAAAGCCAAGTATTAATTGTTTTTGGATTATCCACCATTTGGGATTATATTGCCCTAGTTCCTATCCATTAATGCAGATAAATGAAGAGCTGCATGGGGCCCAGATGACATGCAATGATTGGGCAGGGAGAGACACAGAGGAAAAAAGAAAACCTCGAAGGAGCCAGTGAGGGCAAAGGGCAGTCAATACCACCACAATCATTAGTTTGGTATGTGGGTTTGGTGAGAAATTCACAAGTCCAACTCAATCATCACAAATTATTTTCCCTAGTAGTGGAAGCAAAATGGAAAGGAAAGAGGGCTAAAGAGGGGCTGGCTGCTCCATTTTATCCCTAGCTGACAAGCTACTAGCTGAAGTTTAGTGTCCAATTTTATGTTGTATGTGTAAATTTCTAAAAAATAAAGACAATTATGCACTAAGCAAGGCAAATGTCTTTTCTTACGCATAAAAGTTTGACACTCAATGTTTTAAAACAAACACACACAATCTCTGATGATAATGGCAAATATGAATTTATATGACTTTTTGATTTGTAAAGGTATTACTAACATATAATCTAAAAGTAACCCTCTAAAAGCAGTATTTCTTCCAGGGGTCTGTGGAATATATGCCTTAGAGTCACCTATGGAAAAACTCTATATGTTTCAGAGATAGGCTATTTCTTTGCTCACCAAGTACATAATTATGGATCCAAACAGGCAGAGCAGGCACTTGAGCATTACAGATGCCTTGACAGAGGCACAAGGCACAGCCTGAATACACCACACTCAAAAGCAGACTACAGATTCATATGATGATAATTTAACTTCCAGCTCGGTGTTCCTTCTACTCTTTTATACTCATCTTGAAGTCTCTTTAATTCCTAAAGAATATCTAATTCAAACTTATATGAAAAATCACCTCTCCACATTAATGACTGAGTCATAAGACTCAGAACGTACAATATCTACTACTGTTATCATCTGTGGATAACTGAGTTTTTCTGAGCCAAAGAAATGGAGCTTTTTGAAGAACTTATTTTGATGAATCATGATCTGCTATTTCATTAGTACTCCAGTTACAATACAGTGGTAATTACAGCTACAGGACCCTACAAGATTTAGAGTGCTTCCTTTCAAGGAAACTCATTAAGGCAACTATAAAGAACTAAGAATTTACAAAGAAAAATTAATTGCCACTTTTGGTCAGCTGATTTTAGAAAGACTTATGAGGTCTAGAATTACATATCAGGCTAACGGAGAGAATAGAAACTAAGTGAAGTCTAGCTTACTGAAGGTAACGTGGTACATAATATGTTCATAAATTAATCTGCTTGTAAACCAGCTCAAATACACACCACAAGAACATCACATAAAATACCTTAAATTTATTTTCATCAACAATGCTCATTTACTTTCCACATGAGCTAGCTGCTCACGTGGCTGACTGCTGGTGCTAAGAAGCTACAAAGCTACAAAGCCTTGATTTCAAAGTCTGACATGTTGCCTTCTGAATACAGCCTTCTATTTTACCATCCTTTTCGCTTCCTAAATTCTTTTATTTCCTGTGAATTAAAATGAAACTATGTGGGGGTTATTGTTTTGTTAATTTGAGTTGTTTATTTATTTTGCAAATGGTGAAAAAGAATTTGAAAGTCTAACAGGACATACAAGGAGAAATAATTTCCCTTCCTATTACTGATGCTCTCTCCCTCCAAATCCACCTTGCTAAAGGTAGCGATGTTCTTTCATAACATACAGACATTTTTATGCATGCATGTACCTGATTTTATGCATGCATGCAGATAATTGATTATATTTATATAGGTCTTTGTGCTTGTAAGTATATCTTGGAAGAAGTGAATTGCTTACTTGATGTTACCTCGTCACTTTAGTTTGATTTAGGAATCTTTGACTGCAAAACGTAATACTGAATGATCTCAGAAAAAAAGGGGGAAACATGCTAAAACAGCGTTTTTCAAAATGTGGTCCCCAAACCAGTAGCCTCGGCACCACCTGGGAATTTGATCAACTGCAAATGCTTAGACCTTATCTACCAGATACCTACTAAACTGGAAATTCTGGGTAGGGCTCTGCAATTTGTATTTTAACAAGCCTTCTTGGTGACTCTGATATAAACTCAAGTTGGAGAACTATGACTTCAAGAGTACATAAGAGGATATTGTTCTTGACCCCAAAGTTACTGGGGACCAGTTTTAGTGATGCCTAACTTTTTCATCTCTGTCAGCCTACAGAGTCTCTTTACTGTGTCAGAAATTTTATTGTAATGTCAAATTTACCAAACTTTTTCTTCATGGTTTGTGGGATTTTGAATTTTCTACCTAAGAATATAAAAGTAATCTTCTTTCAGTTTGTTTATATCACTGATCCATCTGGAATTTATTTGGGTACAAAAATAGAGATAGAGTTTCATGGTTTACCAAATAGTTCTCAAAACTGTTTTCCCACTGGATTGAAATTCTACTTTTATCAGACTGTATTCCCATATGTATTAAGGGTATGTTTCAGTTTCCTTATTTTATTTTACCATGGGTATGCCTAATTATATGCCAATTCCAAACTGGCAGAATTATGGTATCTTTACAACACATTTCAACAGTGAGTGGGGCTAATGACCGTTTTGCCCCTAGAATATTACTGGCTATACTAGAATGTATATTTAAAAAAATTTTTTGAGATTAAAATTTATATACTTATTTATTTTAATGAGGCATAATTGATACATTATATTAGTTTCAGGTATACAATGTAATAAGTTGATATACTTGCATATAATGCAAAATGATCACAATAAATCCAGCTAATATCCCTCACCATACATAGTTACAACATTCTTTTTGTGTTTGTGTGATTAGAACGTTAAAACTCATTCTCCTTGCCTACTTTCAAATGTGTGATACAGTGTTACCGACTACGATTGCCTCGCTGGACACTCTATTCCCACGACTTACTCATTTTCTAACTGGAAATGTGTAACTTTTCAGAGATTTGTAACATTTGTAATTTATTTTTAACTTAATGCATGTGTAGCTTACATTTTTGTTATTATTTTAAACTGTATAAACTATGTAAAAATGTTTACTTACCCCAAAGCAACAGTTACTACATGCATTAGCTCTGTAACTTGTTTTCTTATTAATTCAAAACTGCTTTTAGTTTTAATTTTTTTCCTTTTGTTTTCTTTACATTTATTTTGCTGTTATTTTCCTCATTACTTGCGATAAATATCTAATTCACATATATTTATTTCTTTTTGTTTAGCAATGTCAGAGTATCGGGCTAAGAACTTCTACAGTATTGTTTTAGTCAAAATTGATAGGTTCCGACCAATACATTTTATCATTATTTTCTAGAAATTATGCAATTTTAGTTTTGACTTGCTTTTAGTATAAGCTTAAAGAGAATTTTAATATGTTCAGAGATAGGTTTTATTGGGGGGTTCTCTTCTATTTTTGTTATTAATTTCGTGTTTTATTACTAAAGAATACAATCTCTACCATTTCTACTAGCTGAAATTTACTGAAGTTTTTCTTTGTGGCTACTTTGAAAATATCTTGTGGATACATTCATTTCATTCTCTGCTTACAGTAGAGAGAATTTGATGTATATCACCTAGATCTGACTTATTATATGTAAATAGGTTTTCTATGTCCCTGCTTTATGGTGAGGAGGCCTGATTCACCATGAATGTAGAGAGGTACAAGTCATTTATTACTATTACATTTCTATGTATTTCTCCTGATACTTCGTGCAGCTGTTAAATTCTAATTTTTTTTTTTTTTTTTTGGCGGGGGTGTACAATGAAGAATGCTCTTCATTGTGTATTGTAAACTTTTTCACTATAAAATGGTCTCATTCATCTCATTCAATGCTATTTGCTTTAAATTCATTTTTTCTGATATAAATGTTATATCTCATTTTTATTTGTTTTTCCTACCATCCCTGTGCAAACTGTTTTATTTTCAATCTCTTTCAGTTTCCTTTGTTTCAGCAGCATGGCACTGTGATCCCTGATATACGGGCAGGGGATGGAGGGAGGGAACACGGGGAACTCAATATACCTGGTTTTCTGCCTGGCAGCACTTTTGAGAACACATAGCAAAAAAGGGAAACTCAGAGCAGAATGCATTGGTTTTATGGGGTTAAGAAGACAGAGATTAGAGGCTGACGGAAGTCTGCAGGACATCTTATCTTTAAAGGAGGAAGCTATATAAAGAACTCCAGAAGTCTACACAGGGATCTCCTTAAGTTTTGTGCTGAAGACTAAGTTGTTCATGTATTGGGTACAGTTCTAGCAGGCCCAGCAAAAAATTATCAGAAAAAAAAAAAAACTACTGAAAAGTGTAAACATTGTAAGAAAGTTTTAGGAGGCTAGGAAATATTCATATTCTGACAAGACAGACCAGAGAGATTGGTGTACACATAAGGAATTCAGAAGAAATCCTAAAATGCCATGCTTTAGTAGTAGGGCTACAATGGCCTTTGGGTAGAGAATACATTAGAACCATTCTTTTTTAAAAAGTCTAAAAACAAGTGTCAAAAAGATGAAGATGATCCAAAGTAATTTAATAGACTGCCAAAAGTAAACTCAACATTCCTTTAAAGGAAAACTGCAAAATTCAGAAATTCAACATCACATTCAAAATGTGCATCATTTAATAAAAAAATACAAATCAAATGAAGAGACAGGAAAATCTAACTCATAACTAAACATATCAGAAAGGAATACCAGTTTGCATCCTGAAAATATAATACAAGCAGAAACTCATATTGAGGCCAATATCACCAAGACTGAAAGGCAAACAGACACTATAAAAAAACTGGAGACCATGAACATAAGCTCAAAAATCCTTAACAAAATATTAGTAAATCATATCCAGCCATACATAAAAGGCATTGAGATTAGAAAAGAAGAAACAAAATTATCTTTAAGTGCAGATGACCTAATTTTCACAAAATACCGAAGATTCTATAAAAAAGCTACTTAAACTAATAAGTGAATTTAGAAAGAATAGAGGATGCAAGATCAAGATACCAAAATCGATTATATTTTTATGTATTAGGAATGAACAACGAGAAATTTAAATGAAAAGAATCAGCATCCTACAATAGCACTCCCCCCATAAAAAAAAAAAAACATAAAATATTTAGGAATGAATAAAACCAATACTTATATGCTAAAAACTACCAAAAAGCATGGGAGAGAAATCAACAAAGACCTAAATAAAGGGGGGAGAATACCATATTTATTGGTTAGAAGAGTCAATTTGTTAAGATGTCTACTTTCCTAAAAGTAATTTCATAGACTTAATGCAATCTTAATTAAGATACCAGCAAGACTTTGGGTGAAATTACTAGCTGGTTCTAAAATATGAATGAAAAAGCAAAGGATTAAGAATAGCCAAAACAATTTTTTAAAACAAAAGCAAAGTTGAAAGACTTTAACTACGTGATTTCCAAAATTACTATAAAGGTACAAGGATCAAGATAACACAGTATTAAAAAAAGACACCCAAATCAATGGAATAGAATAGAGAGTTGAAAATAGACCCCACATATATTTGTTCAATTGATTTTTGCCTAAGATGTCAAGAAAATTCAATTGTAAAGGATGAACATCTTTTTGCAAATGATGCTCACAACAGATAAATGAACCTTGGACCTATATTTCACACTATATACAAAAATTAACTTATGGATAACAGACCTAAAGGCAAAAACTGTGAAATCTCTTAAAAATTAGTAGGAGAAAATTTTGTGACATTGATGTATGCAAAGATTTCTCAGGAAACAGAAAAGTCTAATAGTGAAAGAAAATGAGTAAATTGGATTTTATCAAAATGATCTCTTTGAAAGAAACAGTTAAGAAAATAAAAACACAAGCAATACATTGGGAGAAAATATTTACAACAATGTGAAAAAGGATTTACTTCTTCAATATACCATTAACTCTCATAATCATAATAAATACCTCAATTATAAAAAATGTGGAAGAGATGTGAACAGACACTTCACCAAAAAAGAGATATAAATAACAAATGTATGAAAAGATGCTCAATCAGATTAATTATTAAGGAAATGCATTCTAACCATAATGAGATAACCTACATACCTCAAATGGCTTCTTAAATAACAGCAAAACTAAGTGGTAACAAGGATACAAAATAATTGTAATCCTCATACACTACTAGTGGGAATGCAAAATAGAATATAGTCATTTTGGACATAGTTTGAAAACTACCTGGCAGTTTCTTATAAAGTTAAACACATACATGCCAAACAAACCACTGTCCATTTCTTTGGTATTTATTCAAGAGAATAAAACAAAAACAAAACTATGTTCACATCAATTGCTGTACATAATTAGTAACAGTGGTTTTATTTATAATTGCTCCAAACTAAAAAATCTCAAATGCCCTTCAACTGCCATAGCAACAAAAACACTGTGGTATATCCAAACACTGGAAAACTACTCAGTAGTAAAAAGCAATGAGCTGCTGACACAGGTAACAACATGGATGAATCTTAAAAGTCTTATGCTAAGTGAAAGAAACCAGACTTAAAAAACTATATACTGTATGAGTCTATCTATATTATATTCTGGAAAAGGCAAAACTATAATGACTATAATGACTACAAAAGGGCAGAAGAGAAATTTTTGAAGTATCACTTCTATGTATTGATTATAATACAAATACATTTGTGAAACTATACTTTAAAACACTTGACTTAAAAAAAAAGATATTGGTAAATTAAGTCACAAAGACCTTGAATGCTAAACAAACAACCAAATAAAAAAATGAAAAGTCAATCAATGAGTAGATAGTTAAAAAAAACAAAACCTAGGTTAGTATTAAAGATAAATAAGTCGAAAAAGTGGTAGAACAAATAAAATCTGTATGACCATACTCACGTCCTAGAGTATGAGGAATGTAATGTGTAAGGAAGAAATCTGAGAAACGTCAATCTCATGTACACACACACACACACACACACACACACACACACACACAAAATTAATAGAATCCAGGGGAAAAAACTGTCCCAATATTCAAAACACTTACAAAGAGAAAAGCTGAAATAATTAATCAAAGAATGAAGAGCTGTGTGCCATCCAGGATGAGACACTGGAAGATGAGAAATGGCAAGTCCACTGCCATTTTGGTGGTACTTCAAATTCTGGTCTCTAACGTGCCTGCATTATTTACTTCTCAGAATTCTTGAATGGCTATTTCATTCATTCTGGTAAAGTTTCATAGCCACATTCAGTGGGAGAGACAGAGAAGAGTGCTCTTGGTCCATTTCACCTAGAACCAGACTCTCTCTGCTTGAAATATTAACATCATCTCAAACTGAAAATATCCTATGCCTCTCACTACTTTCATCAACTCAGCAAATAGCAACTCCGCTTTACATAGCACTATACTAGGCATAAATAACTAGAAAACAGCTTTGATGCTGAGGATTAAATAAGCTAGCTATACAGTATACTTTAACATGTTATACCTTAACAGGCTGGGTGATCTAAAATGATGATTTTTAAATAAAGAATTCTCAATTACCTTAATTTTATAGGGATTTGGTGGTTTTACTTGTAGTCAATAATTATTTACTGTATAAGCACAAAATGCAAAACTAAAATATAATCTTTAATCTCTTAGAAGATAAAAACAATAATAAAAAAGCTACCTACTGGTTAACTTTGCAAAACATCAGACAAGTGATTGTAACCTTAATTTTGGAAAATGGGTTGTAAAAGTAGATCTTAGACTTAATAATATAAAAATCCACTGATGGAGATCCAGAAAGTAAGTTACCTGATGCCTACAACCAGTGATTGTCCGATGTTACCTCTTGCCTACACCTTTTCTCTGCCTCTCAACCTCTAGCTCCTAGGCCTACCTTCTAAATAAGCAATCTAGGATCCAGGAATATACATCTCAAAGGTAAAAACTAGTATTCTGGATTCTGTAACCCTTTACTCACCTACCTTATCAGTTTCCAATCTAATTTCTCTATTCTTGAGCAAAGGCTAATAGATTGAAAAAACTTTAGGATAAATTTTGGAATATGGACAGGATCTTTCCACTACAATTATTGCTCCTCAAATTCAGTAAGGCTCTTCATTTATACAAACAAATGCAGAGGCACTGGGAACAAGGATTTGAACAAAAATGGCAGCCCACACAGCTCTCCACTGTTTGGTCCTGGCCATCACCCTTACTGTCACCCAACTACACCTCATTACAAATTTTAATCCTTTGATCTCTTCAACTTTCTCTTTATCTATCAGGCCCCTCCTCCTGTCTCCATTTCCTTCCCTGACTACTTTAGAATCTCTGATCTATTACTCGAAACCCCCTTATCCACCATCCGTTACCTCTGTATGACATGTTGGTAGCTGATTGGTTGCTCAGAATATTCCTCCATACTCTTCAAACTTAGTAGGAGAAACACCAGAATGGAGTATTCTGGAAGTACAGTAAAAAGAGTATTCCAAGAAGGAGGCTGAAATCAATGGTTTCAAAGGTGGGAGGGTGAGTAAAAAAAATGAACTCTGATCACTATATTTATCACCATGGGGATAAATGGCATTAGGTGGAGTGGGGCAGGGGTTGGGAATTGACAGTTTGAGAGCAGTGGCTTTAAGAGAGCGGAAGTTAAAAAGATGGAATTGCATTTGCCCGTCTGCCCTTTTTGAAAGAAATTTTGCTCTAACAGGTAGTGAGAAATAGAAAATAGGAATATATGCTCAAGGCAGGTGTTTTATTTTTCCTATTCCTTCAGATGAGAGAGATTATAGCACGTTCAAATGCTAATAAGAGATTTAAATTTGGTCTAAACCTTAAAATCTGAGTACATATACCCAAAAGGTGAGAAAAGCAATTATTTTTTTCTTATAAGATCATTTGAAAATGGTAAATATTAATTTGGTTAGTTATTTTCATGGTTTGTATTACTATGGTCTTCTCTGACATGAGGCCCTTAGTAAGTTTTTTCTGTCAAAAAATGAAAGGTAATCAAATATGGATATTACTTGAAGAAAATAACAAGATATATAAGGGATGAAGATCACAATCTATGTTATTACTTGAAGAATATAATTAACAAGATATATAAGGGATGAAGATCACAACCTTTGAGTTGATAGTTCCAAATGCTAAAATCTTTTGCCCTGACCCATTCACTACCTCATTGGATCTTTCTGGTAGTCAGGGCAGTGGTACAATGAATGACTCTAAACTACAGTGAGTAGGACCCATCTAGGACTCTACCTGGCAGAGCTGTAACTCCCACACTGAGAAATAAAAACAAACAAACAAACAAAAAACATTCTTCGGTGATAGTCACTCTACTTTATCACCGAAAAGTATTTTAATGCCTACTTGCACACTAAACTGTTTCAAATGTTGTAGAACACAAACTAAATAGGCTTGGGTCCTACCTGCTAAAGTAAAGAATAAACAATGACCTATGCTTTAAGAAGTCTATATAGAATTTATCTGAATTTTAAAGAATATTAAATTATGCAGGATAGATTTCAGCTATTATGTTGGAGAAATTAAGTGATAATTTTCCTCAAAGGCAAAAAATTGATGTGTTAACTACACAGAAGAAACAAAATGTATATTCATAATTACTGGAAGTCTTATTTGGCACAATGAACTTCTAAGAAGAGTTTCATAGGTTGCTAATAAAATGCCCAAATAAGTATTGCAACAAAATAAGGCTCATGCTGCCTTGTTTTCTATTCCCTTATTCCTAGGCTGCTGAAGATTATATTTCAGATGGAGATCGCTTTCACCTTCACTGAGCTTCAATAAGATAAAGCCACCATTTTTCAGAGCTTATAATGTGTCAGGTATGTGGCTAATGGCTAACATATTTGAAGTATTATTATTCTCATTTTACATTTGAGGAAACTATGACTCAGAGAAGTTACATAACTTGCCAAAAATAACTAGTAAGGTATGGAGAGAGGAGATTCAAGCCTAATGTGTGGGCTTAGCCACAATATCAAGTGCTTTGTAATGACTTATTTGATGGGCAGAAAGTAAGGTCTACAAAACAGAAGGAAGAACTTAGAAACAGAAAAGCTACATGTTTCTCCATTTATGGAAACAATTATACTATTTTACTTTATCAGTTAGAATTGCACTTGGTTGCAAGTAAGAAAAACAACTAAACAATGTCTTAAATATGAGGTTTATTTTTGTCTCATGTAGCCAGAAGTCTGAAGTATGTGACCGCTGGTCTTGGTTTTGCGTAGCTTAGAGATGTTGGGGTCTGAGGTGTTTGGTGTTTACTCATAGATGCAAAACGGCTACTGCATCTACAGCTATCACACAGCAAAGAGACTGATAAAATGAAAGGGTGGGGGCCTATGTCAGGGAATCTTTGACAGAAATCCCCAGTAGCTAACTGCAGATTAAATATGATTGATAAGAACTGTGTCATGTTGTACACTTCAAAGTATGCACAGTATCATCCCAAAAACGACAATAAGAAAATCCAACAAACTCCAAATCAGAGTAATTTCAGTAAGGAAGAAAGGGCAAATGAATAATTAGGTGGGTAAATAGCACTGTCTGCCACATTTAACAGGAAAAGAATTTGGTATAGTTGAGTTTCATTACAAATGATGTACATTATAAATAATTTCACAAGACAGAAGGTATATTATTTTGTCTTAAAGTATAGAGTGGGTGTTTGCCTACCATGTATCTATTCTGGCATTATTCCTTCCTAAATGAACTTGATTTAGTTCAGTTGTGCATGTCTCCCCAACATTATTCAAAAGGAAGCTGATAGCATCTCTTGCTCTAGGGGTCAGTGATCCTCAAACACAGCATGCAACAGGATTATTTGAAGGGTTTTTAAAAACAGCAGAGGGCTGGGCTCCACTCTTAGAGTTTCTCATTCAGTGGGTCTGAGGTGTTTCATTTCTAACAAGTGCCTAGGTGATGCTGATGCTGCTGGTCCAGAGGCCATAATTTAAGAACCACTGCTCTAGAATAGACCCCAATTAGTCTAAAGTAAACGGCAGATGATCCTCCCCTTGAGAACTGTTCTTGGTCTGGATAGCCGCATGATCTAATTTGGTCCAATTGTGTTGTTTTGTATTAGATGAAAGGTTTCATTCTCTTTCCTGCTGGGCTAGAACAAGGAAGCCCATACCCCCAAATCATTTGTGATTACAAGAGAATAAGCCTTAAAAAGCAGATGATAAAGTTAACGCAGTGGAGATATAGAAAAAACCTGAGTCCTTACTTGAGCCCCTTGAATCTCAGTACCTCTAGACTTCAGCTGTGTGAAATAATTAAGTTTCTTAATGCTTGAGCCACTGTGAGGTAGGATTTTCTATAACTTGCAGGCAAAATTAACCTGACTGATACAAAGGATAACTTGAAATTTAAATAAGAAACACAATTATACCTTATTTACAGTAGGATATGAGTACATAAAATTTACATATAATCCAAGCTTCATTTTAAATATTGATTTAAAATTTTCCTCTATACAAACTTTTTTATATAATAACTGTTAAGAATACCAAAATAAAGTTTCATTTCCCCTGCCCAGCCTCTATGTAATGAACAGAAAGACAAAGCAGGAGAAAGGTGTAAAAGGCCAAAATCATTTTATACAGAGTGAATAATCACCAATTAAAAAAATCCAACTTTCTTGCTTTCTTTTCTTCATCTTCCAACTTTCCTAATATGGTATCTACTTTGGGCCTCTCACTCCATCCATAGAGAGGCAGAGGAAAAGAGGAAAAGAAGACCCATTTAAATAAAAAAAGCTGAGTAACAGTGATTTAAAATTGTATGGAGTTCAGGGATCAAGGAAGTAACAATTTCTGGCTGAAGTAATTATAAAGTTACAATAAAATATTTCTAATAGTTATTTTTGTTCTGGGAATTTTTAAAATACTTGTTAACTGAAGATATCAGTCAATCTAAAATTTTAGAAAAATGTAGTGTAACTTGTCTCTATTTAAAGAATGAAATGGGACAGAAAAGGCAAAAAAACCAAAAATTAAGATGGCACAAAATTCAGTCTATGACTACTTATATGTTACTTATATACTCAAAATAATTAGAGGAACTGTTTAGCAATAGATACCTACAGTAGCCATTTCTCTTCATCTATTTGCCTAAATGTTCTGCACCATCAAGGTGCTCGTTATTATCAATCTTCCGTCTTTCCTGTCCAGTCACTTCCCAACAAAGCAAAGCAGCCTGATAATCCTCTTATTAGAGCATTGTGCCAAACACAAATAAATTCTCATTCCACTATTAAGGCGAAGGAAAGGATATTAGCTTAGACAGACTGAAGTGAGTATATTTCAATATTAGCAACATGAAAATAAAAGTTTCAATTGTGATATTAAATATGGTAATATTTACTTCATCCATAATTGAAAGACATATTCAAAATAATTCATTTTGGGAGCACTACTACATAGTATTTGCCTGAAACAAATTATGCAAATCCTTACATGTTGTAATTTATTCAATTGCTTTCTAATTCCTCATTTTCTTAACTAAATTAGCTAAAACAGGAAATATATGACCAAAAAAAGAATGTCCATCATCCAAATTAGTGTACAATGAATTCATCTTTCAAACTAAAAGATCCAAGATGTGTAGCTCTTTATTCCTGCTTTAAAGGAATAGTGCCTGTTTAAACACATACACAGGAGTTTTGATGGTTTCATTTAGATACTTGTGTCCCTATAGAAGCTCACACAAAATACACCAATGGCAAGGAGTTAATTCATTAATTAGCCAAAATATTTTTGAGGAAAGGACAGCGCTGAACAATATAGCACTGAATGTGCAGTTGTGGTTGTCTGAGGTCTCTGCTTGCAAAATGTGTGGTGGAGACAAGCACTGCCTATGCTGTTTCTAATTATTCCAATTATCATGGCACACTATGAAAACTTGATTAATAACACTGAAGATATTGTTGTGGCAATTAGCCATATGGTTGTGGGACTTTATTCTGTCACGATTTAGCCATTAGCATCTACTTATGTTTGTCAGAACAGTGCATCCGTGACAAGTTGAAGTTCCGCTCACCTTGCCGAGTCCCCTGTGAGCAACACTAGAGAACTGTTTATTCCTAGGAGCCTCTTGCCTGAGTAAATTTTTCATGTGGCATCCGGTCTGACTGGGGACAAATGTCAGATAGCTTATGTGACGACTCATCAAGCTAAGCTTTCTCTGAAAAACCACTTGGTGACTTGTGTGTCAAAACAAACTACTTGAAGAAAAGAATTTGACCAGTAATAATTAGTCATCAGTGCTGCCCACATACTGCCATGGTTAGTAATTCAGAGAAACTGATATCATATAGATATATAAAAATCTGTAAATATGGTATTAAAAAGGATATACGCGCGCACACACACACACCATATAGCAGAAAATTTGCATGACATTTGCAATGAAGTTAAGAGAAATGAGGAGATAATCCTTTTAATTATGAATGAGGAGATTAAAAAAAAAAAGGTAAAAGATGTTAGTACCTAAAATTAATGCTAGAGAGAAAATAATCAAGGGCCTTACAGCAGAAGACTATAAAGATCAATTAAGGAAAACAAACTTTACATTTAAAATTGAATGAGAAATATAACTATTTATTTAATATTTAAAAGGTGAAGCTTTGAAATAGTTGCTAGCAGTAGCAAATTTGCCAGAACTTTTCTTAGGAACCAGTCATATGGCAAATAGTTCTCACTGCGTTTTTATGAACGCTTAAGGCATCCCAGAGCTTCCAGGTAAAATAAAAGTTGGGGCTATGGGAACACATGGGTGGGGGCAGAAAAAACCCTATGTTACCATCTCATGTTTGGGTTCCCTCCACACTGGGAATGCATCACAACATAAAGAGACCAGGCAGCTTCTCAGTTCTTGTCTGTAAACTTTTAGTTTCAGAGGTTCACAATGAGGAACGACCAAAGTTTATTCTCATGTGGCATAAATAACATTGGGGTAAACAGAGCCTTCAGTCAAGCAAGAGTCTGAGATCTCTAAAGAAACAGTTTCTAATTCTGGCTGTCATCACAAGCGGGAGGTGGCAGCAGCAGAGCACAGGTTTAACCACACCGAGGGCCTGGGCACATTGTGAGTGAGAAGTAAGATTTCACTGACCGCTACACTAACTCCTTATTTACAGTGAGGAGATGGAGAAAGTGTGTGTTGGGCAAAAGGAAAGTACAAGCTAGTTTGTAACTTCAACAAAAGTAGCTCTTTCCCATATTAGGAAACAGAGAATGGAGAGGTCAACACAACCCAGAGACTCGAGAGTGTTGTCTTTACTCTTCCCAGGAGAGTTGAAAGAGCAGTGGGATTATAAAGAGAGGGATGGATAAATCACCCTAGTGGAGTCTGGAGTCAGTGACAGAGGGGCACCAGCTACCTTCCCAGTGATCTAAGCAACGTTATCTAATTCAGAAATATTTATGAAATAAGTACAGTTGTGTGTCTCGTAGTGTATTTCTTCTCCTATCAGTTGCCCATAGCTCCAGTATTTGTCCCTGCTATTTCTTTGATAATGTAACTAGTCACCACTCAACCACCTCCTTGTAAATAAACTCCTGAACTGTAGTCACGGTCTCTGCAATTTATGTCTCTGAAAATGTCACATTAATATTTAAAGAATTCTTTAGTTTTGCATAGTGAATACATTACAATAATTTTATTTTTAGAAAAATGTGCAAGTATTCTGTATTATTTCTCTTATAAAACTGTATTTTCCTATAAAACATTTTTGTCTTGTTATAACACAGTCTAACATTTGAGTGATTACTATGTTAAGAGCTTAACATGTAGCACTTCATTTAATTCTGCACTCTTTAATGATATTATGCCCATTTTGCAGATGAGAAACTATAGCTCAGAAATGTGAGTTACTTTTCTAAGGTCAACAGACTAAGTGGTGAAGTTGGGTTCAATTCCAGGCAAGCTGACTCATATTTTTAATCACTTTTTACAGTGTCTTCCTATAAAATGGTATTTAAATGCAGTAAAACCTTTAAACCACATTTAAACAAAGTAAAGTATTTGGGAAATATTAATAGAATACTACAAATAATTGTAAAATGAATACTCAACCTGAAAATTGCAGTAGGAAATGACAATACAGTACCATAACGGATACAGATAACTGAACAGGCAACTCAAACTTAACTCATCTGACAAATAACTCATTATTTTAGCCCTCCATCCATGTTGATCTCTCTCACCTCCTTTAACTGGGGAGGGAGTTAATGGCTCTTAGCCCTTAAGCCCTCCCTCTCCTGTCTCTAACCCCCTGAGTGCCAAGATACTTCATTCTCTGACTTGAAAGCTCTCCTTCCCTCTGCATTTCCACTACCAAAGATCTTATCTTCCCTGCCTGACACTCCACCAGTTTTCTTGTCGTCTTCCTGCTGTCATCTTACTTAGGCTGAGTCTGCTGCCAGAGAGACCTTTCTCAATGCAATTCTGTCCTACCCTGCTCCTCTGATGAACACCTTGTATGGCATCTCAAATTCTGACTGTTGGCTGACACTCATTTACAGCCACTTCCCCACATTTGAATCTTTCCCAACTGCTGAATACAAAGTCATGTTCTCTTTGCTGCTTTTACGCATGACAGAAATGCCTGCCTCTTCCATGGATTTGTGGGGGGCGGGAGGGGGGAGGTGGAGAAGGGGAGCCTTCTTCAAAACCTCTCTCATATACCCCTGCTTGCTTGACCCTCATGCTGTCTACCATGAAGCACAGACACTCATTCTTGTGCTGAACTATGGGTAGATATAACTTCATTACTATACAAATCATTTAGATTTACATGTCTTTTATTTTCAGGATGAACTTTTTCCATACTCCATGGTAAATTTCTTGAGCTGTATTTCTAGAGTTAGTACCAGCACATAATAAGTAAATTAAGAAAAACTGTTTAGTCTACATTTAAAATAATTGGTTTTATGTATTTTTTTTACATATTAGCTAATGTCAGTCAAGATTGATTTTTTATATTTTTCCTTATTACAAAAGTAATCTCTATTTGTCTCAGAAAAGGTAGAAAATAAAAAGCATAAGCAAAAAGAAAATAAAGATACCCATAATCTCATACCCAGAAATAATACTGAAATATAGATAATTCTATTTCTATGGACATATAAAATATAAACACATTTATTTTATAAGAATATTTTCAGAGTATGTGTATTGTAATCTTTTTCTATGTCAACGAAAACCTCTAAAGAGTGATTTAAAGTGGCTGAATAGTATATTTCATTGTATGGCTATACAATTACATTACAACTTTTAAAGCTAGTAAAACCACTCTATTTATAGGCATTTAAATTTATAGAAATTTTCCGTATCAAAAATAATATTGCCAAAAAATCCTTAAAGCACAATCTCTCTATATCATTATTTTTCATTTGTGATAGCATGAATAGACCCAGAGAATATTATGCTAAATGAAATAACTCTGACAGAGAAAGACAGATTGTTATGATTTTACTTATGTGTGGAAACTGAAAAATAAAGCACGTGATCAAAAAGTAGAAAACAGAAACCAACCCATAGACAGAGAACAAATTGATGGTTGCCAGATGGGAGGGGATAGGAGGATGGGTGAAAAAGGTAAAGAAGACTAAACAAGCACAAACTGAAAATACAGAATAAGTCATGGGGATGCAACGTACAACACAGGGACTACAGTCAATAACGTAATAACGAGGGTATGGTGTCAGATGGTCACTAGACTTACTGTGATAATCACTTTGTAAGGTATGTAGATGTCTGATCACTATGTTGAACACATGAAACTAATATAATATTGTACATTAACTATACATTTAAAAACATTAAAAAATCAAGATCCAAATACTTTTACCACTTTTTAAAAACCTTGAACTCTAACATCTCCTTTTAGAAAGAGACAAGTAAAATTTAAACTTAGAAATCATTAATCAAATTTAATATTTCTATATTAAATTTATCCCAAAACCAAATAAGTCAGGCAAATAAAATAATTCCTCCTATAACTGCAATAGCATTGTGCATTTGTTGAAAACCACGTGGAACTATCACAGCAGCACTGAATTCATTTCCATAAAAAAGTGTGACCCTGCTTAATTATGTGCCTTCACTATCAATCTTTGACCCAATCCCCTGCCTGCTAATGAACTATGCAAGTGATTCTGTTTTTAATGTGCATGCAACTCTCCTGAGTATCTTGTCAACATGTGAATTCTTTGTTAGTAGGCTAGCCAGGTGTGGGGCCTGAGATTCTGCATTTCCACCAAGTTTCCAGGTGATGCAGTGCTGCTGGTTGGTGGACCACACATTGAGTAGCAAGAGACACAAGAATGCCTTTTAAACAAAACTGCTTCTAATTACCATTGGTTACACCGTTAGTAAAATTCTTCCTGGCTGTTTTCTGATTTCACGTGCCACTCTCCACTTTAGACTCAATTTAATTTTCAATCTATAGCTACTGGTAACAATAACTAATCATTGTGGCTGTAGATATAAAGCAAGAAGTCCTAATGATCCCTGATTAGACATTTTGGGGTACCTGAACCATTGCAGAGATACCTGCCTACTCTGCCTTCAGGGATTCACCAGGCTGGCATTGGGGAAAAAAAAAAAAAACCTGTTCTCTTTATTCTAATAACTCTAAAATAAGTTTAAAATTAAAAGGTGAAATGAAACACTAATCAAATACTAGCATCCCTAATTTGTATTTGTTTAGTAGTAATAGATGGTAGTAGGACGAGTAACAGGCCTGAAAATTCTATCATTACAATGCAAAATGGGTAGAGAAAGAAGGCATATTAAACTAGAAAGAGAAAGGGGTAGGAGAGTAGCAGTGAAGCAACCAGTTGTCAGAAATGAGATGAACCTATGTGAAGCTGAAAGCTGTCTGCTTTCTTCTGGGTTCTTCTGGGTTCTACATACACATCAGGGATTCATAATTGTCTTTCAGTGTTTATTTTTGCTTCAGTTACTCTATCAGTATATATCAGTGGCTCACACACTTCAGCGTACATCAGAATCACTTGCAGGCTTGCTAAAAGATTCCTGGATTCCCCTCACAGCTTCTGATTCAGTAGGGACCTAAGGATCTGCGCTTCTAACAATCCCCAAGACAATGCCGATGCTGCTGGTTCAGGGACTATACTTAAGAACTTTGGCATATGCTATTCTGAAAATTAGTTTCTGTGTATTTTTCTTCTATTTAAAACAATTAGTTGCTCTTTTTAAAAATAACTGGGCTTTCATTTCAATAATACTGCACACTTTCAATTCACATTCTCACAGTATGGTGATTACAACTTTTAAAGCTAGTAAAAAATACAAGTGAAAGCTTACAATGTCGTTTTGTTTGAGTGATATATAGCGATGATGAAAAACTTTCAAGAGATTGGGGTTCCTAAAAATAAATGAGGGCAGGAAGATAATCAGCAGAGAGCTGAGAGGTTCCCAAATGAAAATTATTGTTTTGTCCTTTCCAGTAAATTCTTAATGTCTTCAGCTGCAGAATAGCTCATTTCTGAGGTTCTTTTTGGCCTCATGAGTTAATCACACCAGGAGGAGTCACTTTAACTCACATGCCTTTAGGAGTAATGATACGTTTAAATGATTAAACAATCAGAAAAAAAATGCATATCTCTATAATGAAAGCAGTTAGCACACAGATCCATGGTTTATATGAGTATCACAAGTCATTTGTAAATAACATGTTCATTTTAGATATGTAAAGAGTTCTGTCATGCCCTATGAAATAAATTATATTTTATTGGTGCCCGGGTGTTTCATAACTTTTATTTATTTGCTGCAAGAGTGGAGAATTAAGATAGAGTAGTTTATTTCACCAAAAGACTGACAAATGGCTCATTAGATACTTATGAAGCTGAAGCTAATTGTACAATTTTTTTGTTGTATTAATTGTCACTGCTTGCTTAACATGCTCACACTGGTGGCCATCAGTGTCCATTTTTCACCATTATCCCATAAACTACTCTCAAAAAAGAAAAACAAAACAAAAAAGAAAAGAAAACAGAACTTAAAATATAATTTGGGTTGGAGATGTGTATTGGAGGAATGACAAAGGATTAAAATGATGGCCTTTCCCCACTGGACCACCAATAACCATCAATCCCAAACAGCAGTCACCTCACATCACCTAACAGCTTGAGTCACAGAGAGTGGAAGAGCTGTTTTTTTGTTATTCAGATTAAATATCATTTACATTATATACTTTTTTTTTTTATTTCGCCAGAGACATAAGGTCAGAATTGATTGAATATGTATACTACCTGCATATAATGATTTCTCGTTTTTTACAATCATGTGCTAATGCTGCACAGTAATGGCCTACGGATGAAGAGACAGATGTACTACCAGTCATTCGCTACACATTTGCATTAACAAATCATCATTTAATTGAAGCCCATCCAACAAGTTTATGCTACTTAAATAAAGTTCCTTTCAATAAAAGATGCCACAATGACACATGGTTGTTAACTACAAGGAATAATTTTTAAAAAATTATATTTATTTTTATGTCAAAGGCTTAGGTGTGCATTACACAACCATTTATTAATTTTAATTTTGCTTGGAATAAACAACCTGACAAATAGCATTTCATTCCAGGCTACTATGGAGTAGGATCATTTCCTTTTAAACAGTAACACCACAACTTTCTACACTGCAGATTTCACCACCCATCCCCTCTCCTCAAATATATTAAAGAACATGACTTATATATAAAAGCTATTCTGGAGGTATATGCAAATATTTATGCCAAAGCTCCAATACTAATATAAATCTAAAAACCTGCTACTATCAGGGAGGACTATTCTTTTTAAAATATCATACTGAGTTTCCTGGGTAAATACAAAGGGTACTATCTAATAGACTCAAAATTTCTAGTCTTCTTAAAAAATAAGTAGGGGAGGGTTGTACAAATACTAATGCTCTACCTTGATTTCACACACATGGTTGTCATCTATGCGACTCTTAAGAATATTCTGATTACATTTACTACATTACCTAATTCTTTAGTAGGGAAAAAGAAAAAGAGAGAAAGAAAAAAATCCCTTAGCAGTACCACATAAAACATTTGTCTTAAAACAAGGATGGTTAAATATGGCAAGGGAATCTCTCCCACTTCCTTCCCAAGTTTTTATGCAAAAGTGGTTTTTCTCTGTTCATACTAAAGATAAGGACACTCATTTAAAATCAATGTCTGCCTATTGATAGCCTAAATGTAGAGCATTATGCATTTTGTGCATAGATATGTATAGGTATATCTATTTCACATTTGTATACGAACCTATATGTGAGAATGAAAGATGTTATAAGGGTGTTATTCTGACAGTTTATAAGAGAACAAAAACTTGGTTCTTAAATGCATAATTTATTTTCTTCAAATAAAAATTACCTTTTATTTTTCCCTGGGTTTATGTACATTAATGATATGTACAACGTTTTATTTAAACTGGCACGAGAACTCTCTAAAGTGTTAAAATAAGCCTTCTAATTGTTCTCTAAATTGCATTCTTTTAAAGCAAGTAAGACTAGAGAAAAAATAGAAATCATTTTTTTTTTTAATCTATAACTCACTAGGTTGCTTTGGGTTCCTTTTACAGTCAACTGTAGAAACAGGTGAAATTTCACCTTGCTATAAGATTCAAACTAAATTATGGCATACAGAAATGTGTCATAAATCAACTTCAAATACTGAACAAAAGATAAATAACAGAAGATTTATATTCTGACATAAAGAACAGTCTCTAACTACAATACAAAGCAAAGGAAAAAAAATCCTACTGTGCTACTCCAGCACTACTTCTCCTTGCCCTTTTTATATGCTAACTCAGAATAGTAATTATGGATCTTGCAAGTTGACTTCTGTTTTTCAGAACTATGAGTTGTATGTAAAACATGGCTTTTCATTGAAACAATTACCATTAATCAAAACTCTGAGAGCTAATACCACTCAAGTCCAACCTACTGCTGTGCCCAGCAATATATCAAACTGTCTGTTGTCAAACATACTAAACAAACTTAAACAGACTGTTTTCACTATGAATAACAGGAAAAAAAATGCTTGCTAAGTAATTTTTAAATTCAAATTGCTATCTCAGTAATCCATTCTGTCACTGGATTTTAATTTTAAGTATCAATCATAGTCCAACACAGACAGATCACTATTTGGTTTGAGAAAAAAAAGAGTCAGTGGCAGTGATAAACGGAGGTGCCTGGGAAAGACTTGCTACTAACAATGAATTTTGTTAACCTCTGATGATTCAGTACAGAATTACACTTAAACATGTAACACATTTTACTTTTTTAGGGGTTTGTAATGTTTCAGTTCTTAGCAGGAATTATTAGCGTAAGAGATCATTTGACTGATCTACAGGAGTCATAAATAACAAAACTATTTCTATCGCAAGTGCACATACACCATAATTCTATTATTTTATGTTTACTTTAATTTTAAATTCAGTTTTAGAAAAAATGACACAAGAAATTTTCTATGATAATGAAAACCACTTAATTTCTCTTCACGTAAGTATCAGACATTTACATCACTAACATATTTCAATACACAGCTATCTCTAAGGAAAGCTGTCATCCATAAATGAGGTAACAAGTAACTAACTTGAAAGACCTTTATTTTTCTAACTATACCTTTCCTTTTTCCTACTTTACTCTAATTCTTCTTTTTTACTTAATAAACCAAAAGGTAAGATTCTCAACTAGGTAGGTAAAGGCAAATATTTTATAAGTCAGAAAGTCAGCCCTGTTTACCAATTTCTAATCAGTCAAGATGTCAAAGTATTTTATAAAAGAGGATGAGAAAGGGGATGGGAACAGTGGAGTTTAACAAACAGATCAGGCATTTACTACCAGCAAGCTCCATTATGGATTTCTGAGCTTTGTAAGCCAAGCTCCCTCAAGTGTAATTAAATTTTTATTTATAATGGGTTTGTGACTGTTAACTTCATGTTGCTGGTGCCTGTTTCCTCCACACATGCTCAAACACACCAATGTGAAATATCATTCCGCAGTTACTACTAGACAGTACATGTTGATAAAGATTCTTTTCATTTAAAAATAAAAATTGAACATTAATAAAAATAGATTCATAAAACAATGACATGGTATGCAGTGCCTGAGACAGAACACACACACTATAACAGATCTCTTTCACAGAATCAAATTATTTTTCACAGCTTTATGTAGTAAAGGAAACTACAAATCTCATATAGAAGGATATAGGGATACTACGCAACAGACTACATTTTTACTGCTAGTAAGACCCAAGATTAGCGTAACTACAACTAGAAAAAAGGTCTGAAGTCCACCCAAAGCCAATGTGTTGAGCAGTTTCTTCATTCACAAACCTCTCCACCTGATAAAATTTATCACCTCTGTTTTATCATTAATCCCTCCCCCTCCTCATTTAAGTATAAACCCCTGTATACTTTACACCTTCTTTTAAATGCTTAATACAAGTAACCACAGGAGAATCTCCTCTCTCCTTGAAAAACTGCAAATAAAGATGTCAGCTATTGAGTATATTTGTGGCGTCTCCAGCAGCTGCTGTTAAATACCAGCTGGTCTAGCTGATTAAAATTACCTCCGAGTTGGTATTATAAAGATGCCTGGGCAGCGTTGCTGTATTAATGGATTATTGAGTGAGCGATGAAAACCTTGGCCAGCTGATGCGTTTTATTACAGATAGGCTTTATGATGTGTAATCACTGTAATTTTTACAACTAGAGGAAATATGAAAAAAGGAGTAAAAAAAAAAAACCCCATAGAAACGGATTTAACTAGATTATTCCTACCATTTTGTTTCCTAGAAGGAAGGAATGAAAGTATATAATTACTATGTATAAAAATCCAGGTATGGACCTGTACACGATTTATCTATCCATCTATGTGGATATGTTATCAGTGCAGACAAGGAGAGAATGAACATGAACAAATGCAGTATGCATACAATTTGTGTGACTAGATATTCACCATGTTGTTGTCTGCCAAACAACCCAATTGGCTACAATGGGATCACATGACCTAAAATAGTTTTGAACTGTTCACCAGCTGGGCAATAGCTGAAAATCCAAATCCAGCCAACTGGACTATGGTTTGCAATCCAAGGGACAGGATCATTTCACTCCCTTTACCATTTCCCTTTAGTTGTTTTCTTATAAGCCAAGGTTTTTATAGAACTCAACCAAATTGTCTCCCAGATCCTCTAACTTACAGCTTATGTTGAAAAGAAGGTATGGCAGTTTATTGGCTCAGCTATTTTTATGGCTGCCACAGGAGCCAGGACCCTACTCTATCAGTTTCCATGATCATTCAAAAATGCACTGCTCTATTTATGGCACTCTCAAGGCGCCTGTATACTCCTGATTGTTTTTAATTGGCTGTGGCCAATTAAAATGGATCAAGTAGAGAACAAAATTCATTCAAATATGTCATTGGCGAAATGAGTAACTTGAAGAAAAGGACAGCCATCTCAGATTGGATTCTATCTTTTAGGTAATCCACACTTTTACTTTAAAGTAATATTTAACAAAATAATGTTTATCATCAAGTAGTATCAAGTATATTGTATAATACTTAACATTTTTCCACATATCAATAATAAAATACATTGAGCATATGACTGGAAAGTAATGAAACTGATTTTTTAACAAAGATATCAAATGTATATGTGAAACGATTCCTTTAGAGCCCATGTTTGGCTTTCTGTATGCTTCCCACAGAGGCCCGGTGGTATGTTTTGAGGGTTTGTTTTACTCAAGCAAGTAACTAACACGTATAATTGGAGCCAAATGTGGTGAACGAAAAATGAGGCTAGGAAACACTCTCAGATAAAACAAATTTTAAAAAATTATTTGATTTCACATCAATGAAACAGGTTTCCAATGTGGCTCCTACACTAATAATGAAGATAATGCCAAGAGAAGAATTCCTGAAGGATTCTGAGTAAAAATGTTTTATTAAAATAGGTGTATAACTTTAGAAGAGTCACAGTCATTTTCAACCTAAAAACACCAGTATACTGGCTTAAAAAAAAAAAAAAAAAACCCTGATGCCTGATCGTTGGTTAAAACATTCGTTTTGGTTATTTTTTCATGGAAATGAACCTAATCATTTGTACTATCTTCAAATATGTGTAACTTTAACATTGGACTTTGCCATTTTGTGCAATCTCTCACTCATATGGCAACCCATCCATAAAACTTCTGATGGCTGGGAACTGTGGAGCCTCTGCTGACATCGGAGTGAAGGCACTCACCAATTCTGAGCTACTTTGCAAAAACTTTTTGATAGAGGATTTTTCCAGTTGTTGATTCAAAATATGCCCACCCACCCCAATACTTTCCACTGGTTCTTATCTAGCCTCCTGTAGAGGCTATCCCATATTCTAATTAATAATCCTCAACTCCCCAAATGATGGTGACATAAAACACAATGCTTGTTAGCAGTAGGTATGCAATAATATAGCGAATGTTGAATGAATGATAGCTTGAAACAGTCCTATTAAAAAAAAAAACCATTAAACTGAAAAAAAAATCATCGTAAATGAAATCAAGTAAAAGGTATAAACTAAAAAAAGCTAAGAAGAAATGATATACACAGCTTAATCAAAATTTGTGAATGTGAAAACGCATAAATATAGGCAAAGAGCCAAACTTCTAACCAACTAGAATTGAACCAGAAGCAAAGAGGTCAATCATACACGTTGGTCAGAATCTGGCTGGTAATACTCAGGTAGCTGTGGAGACCACCCTTTGGTAGTGAAGTGCTGGTCCTGGGTTTGGTGGGCTCATCTTCCATTGCCTTGAGACCTTATTCCAGAATGCAGGGTTTTAGAGGCCAGGGTTAAACCTACAGCTGTAGAATTGGTATAGGGAAACCAGTCAAACCTTGTTTCTTAGAGATCCTTAAACAGTTTTTAAAAGGCGGGGAGGGGTAGTGTGTGTCAGTGTTAACCGATAAAAAAGAAATAGTGAGATTATAAAATCTAGATAAATGGTTTAAATGCCTACCAAACACTAAAAACTTTATTTCATATGCCACTCTTTCTTTTTCCTCATTCTTTTATGTCCTAATACCAGCAAAATGCATGGGTTGTTGGTGGGGAGGTAGTGAGGGGCGAACATGGAGAGGGATGAGAGACAGAGGCGTGAAAAGAAATCAGAATGCACAGAAAGAAAACCAGAATGGTGGAGGGAAGCAAGGAGAAAGCCTATCAGACCAACTCGGAGTGCAGAAAGGAGGCGCCTGCTCTATTAACTGCAAAACAGCCCATGGAAAAGGATGAGCTAACTGATCACTCTCATCTCACATTTACTGTTTTAAAATTGCATTTTCTACAAAAAAAAAAAAAAAGAGTGGAAGTGAAAAGTCAAAGATAAAAAAAATCACATTAGGAGCCAGTCTACCCCAATTTGGCACTTTTCTCAGAAATTCCAAGAAGCAGAGGCACTCCTCCTGCCTGAAGCTGATCAAGCAACAGAAAAAACAGCTAGCTACTTACTTACTGATGGGCTAACCCAAACTAAAGGGCATTTAGTATATGGGGACTCATGACTCCAGAAAGAACTATTTTTCATTAATTTTAAATTTAAAGGAGTAATATTATTCATCATTTTATTATTTAGCGGTATGAGGTCTTAACTAGGATTTTATGATCCTTGCTATGATCTATCATTATTTTTTAATTTAATGAACACTTAGAAAGTGTTTCCTATGTGCCAGACATGGTTTAAAGTGCTTTGCAAATAGAAACTCTGGATGTGATAACCCCTATAAAGAAGGTACTTTTAATCTAACTTCAACTTCTGGGAGCACTCATTGCAATCCCGAAACTGCAATCTCGTTTTGGGATGCAGTGAATGAAGAGCTCGGCAAGTGTAAGAAGGTGCAGGTAAGATGTATTATTACTATTATTTTTCTCTATGTCTTGTTTCAAATAAAATAAAGACTTTTTAATTATAAGCTAGTAACTCAAATGAACTAAAGCTATAATATATATCAAGTATCAACATGAAAAAATTCTACTCATTTAAATATATTTGTATTCCTGTTCTCCCGCTTCCTCCCCATACCAGGTCTAGAGATTTATCATCTTCATACTTGGGGACTAGTTACCTAGAAGAAATAGAGCTCTGGTTCCCTTCAGTATCACTGCTTTGGCTTAATTCTGACAGTATCCACAATGTTCACTGTTCTCACTAGCACAATATTTTTTAACAGTTTAAGACCCACTGACTTATTTAGGTCAGGTTCTCTTTAATAAACATTGAACTGACTCAGTGTAGGTGGGATCTCTCAGATTGTAACTCATTTTCTTCTTCCCAGTCTTAGCCATTTTTACATAGTTTCTGATGCCTCCTAATCATTTCTTATGTCTATTAAAATGATTACCTATTCTAAATTAAGTTCTTTAAAAAGTATTAGTGTATTTTCTCCAACAGATTCCATGTAGTGCAACATTTAATTTTAAGAAGGCTTTAAATAAATCTAAATAAAATAAAATACAATTTTAAATATATTTTTTAAGTCTTGGATTTTTAAAAACTACACATGTCATTTAAAGTTGAAATAATAATGAGAATCTTTTAGAGGTGACACAGTGGTATAAAAATCATCTATGAAATCATACAAAAATAAAATAACTGATGTAAAATGAAAATGAAAGCTTTATTTTTATTAGAGAAATCAAGTTTTAATGAAAGTTTTTAGAAACTATATAGAAATTGTGAATTTATATATATATATGTATGTATGTATGTATGTATGTATGTATGTATGTATGTATATGCCAAAGTGAATTACAAACAATATTTTATTCTGCACTTAAATTGTTTCAAATCATAAATAAGAAACTTGAGGAGATACAGAAACACATGGTGAAGAACCAATAGTAGCCAAAAGCAAAATAAAAGTAAAAAGCAACAGGCTCTACCAGTTTTTCATCAGTATCCTTAATAAATTAAGGAGAAATTTTGTTTAGAGTTTGTGGTAAAGGAGCTCTTATTTTTTTTCTTTTATAATACTGTAATAAGTGATGAATTTTCTTAATTGTTCAATAGCCTTTGTCCAATAACATCCTACGAAATTATAAGCTTGTAGAGATTTTCTTCATTAAGCAAGCTCATCATTTTTCTAACATTTATTTCAAGGAAGAACTAATGGTGATGGTAAAGCAGGATTCTATCTTGGTCCTTAAAATAACTTAAAAATAAATTTTTACAAACTTTTAAAATAATTTTACAAATTCAGAAAAAGAGCTTAGAATTTTCACACGAAATATACTGGTGATCTCAAATGTCTTAAAAACTAGTCAAAAGACATGGCTCTAGAAAACTTGGCATTTACAGGCATCTGTTTGAAGTACTAATAGTTCCTACAAAAGGTTTTACACATATTAAGCAGATTCCTTAGAGTTCAAAAAATAAGGGTAAATGCTTAAGTCTGGTCAGAGACCCAACGAAGATAAACATAGTAACCACTGATATAAGTTATGCAAGTTAGCTTAATTATGAGGTATACTTAAAAAGGAAGTATGATATCATGTATGAATTACTATATAGTAATAGAAAAGAGCTTACTATGGCAATTAGCTATATGTAGACATTTGATTTGCCTCTGGTTTACATGATTATGAAAAAGGTTGAAGAGTAGAAAAACAATCGGGGACCCATGAAATAAAGAAGCCATGGGTGAAAATGAGGGAGAGAAACTGAATATAAGAGACAATTAATAAAGCCAAGATCTTACCCACATTTTACTATTATTTCCAAGTCTCTCCCCTTCATGCTTTAGAGTCTAGAGTTTTGATTTGAAGATAAAAATTATTTCCCTTCCAATCTAAATGCATTCTGCTGGCTAATAGACTCAAAGGCATATTGGATTTACAGTTGTATCACTTTTGTCATACCAGATGACTTAAAGAAGACATTCTATTGTATCACTGTGATTTAAAAACAACTCTGACAATATTTTTCTGATAAAAAATTTTTTTATGACTGTCATTTCATGGCCTTTTATGTGTACAAAGTTTTGGGGTAATAATTGTTTTTCCTGTAAATTTATATTCAGTTAAAGACATCACGACAAGTGTAAAGTCACAGTTTTACTAGATTTCCTTTAGGGAATGCTGATATAACCTGTAGTTGATCCTGGTTTGATTAGTTTAAAACTGGAGTTGGCAAAGTGTTGTAGAGTTTAAGGTATATAACTAAAAGAAAAGGATGACTATTAGTACTTGGTATGGTATTGGGGTGGGGAGTATGCTCTATCATGAAATATTTTGGCCTAGCGGTCTTTCGCACATCAGTATTTCTCAGGTGTGTAGTATACCTTGTGTTTTAATCACCTCAATTCTTAATCAGAAATATAAATTTCAAAACTGTGAATTTAATCACATACAGGAATTTTTGGAAAACATTAATAAATTAACTGTTAATAAATAAATATAACTTAATAAATGGAGTCTTAGTTGCAGAGCTAAAAAGTTTATGATAAAAACTTATATACTATATATTGTGAAAGCATTTAAAGCTAATAAGTGTATTCAATGAAAATGTCATCGTTTGTTTTTTGGTTACTTTCACTAGTACAATACATTTATTAAGCTCCAAAACACAAGTGGAAGAAGCCATTTAATTGGAAGAAATTTTAAACCATGGGCAGAATTTTAAAAGGAAGAAGAAAAACTTCCTGGTCTAGGTAAACGCTGCATTTCCCAATATGTAAATTAGAGTACTTAAAGCTACAGTTTCCCAAGATCATATTGAAAATCACTGTTTCTGAAAGTTCTTAACTCTATTGTATTTAAAAGTTTTATAATGTTCTGGGTAATTATCAAATCGTAGATTCTATCTATAAACTATTTAAGCTGCTTCTTCATTGTTATCAGCAATTCTCACCAGAACAACTGCAAAGCTCTCCTAGGTGAAATCCTTGTTTCTAGTCTTGCCTCTTTTAAATACATAGGCCACAATAATTTCGTCTAAACGCCAATGAGACTGAATCATTTAATGCTTTACATTCTCAAGTCAGTTACACGTGGGTGGGCGTTCTGTAGGGACTAGCCTTTGTCTCTCTCCTTGTCTCACTTTACTAGCAATTTAAATTAGCATCCTGCAGCATTTGCACAACCAAACTGATGTTTCCATATCTCTTTCCAAAGCTCCACAGCCATTAATTCAGTTGCGTACAACACAGCCACGGTTGCATAGAAACTCCAAACTCAACACACCCATACTGAATTCTTCTTCCCCTTGATATTTCTTTCTCTAGTTACTGCTCTTCAGATTATTATTTCTGATAGCTGCATTCAGTTGTATACCTCTAACCACATCTTATTGGCACGCTGCTTTCAGGCAGTTCTTTAAGTCCTGCTTTTCCCTTGCTCGAGTTATTAATTTTTATTCACCTTTCAGTGGCAATAGTATATTTTAATCTAGAAAAGTATGTGGATTGTACCTTTCCTAAACTTGTGCATGTGTGACTGGGTATTCTTCCTTGTTGGCCTTTGTTTATCCTAGAATTCATGATTACTTTGTTAGTACAGATTCTGCTCACCAGTTAACTCTTTTTGCAGGTCAAGTTTCAGATTAAAGTAACAAACTATCCTATTCCTCCCTCCCTTCCTTATTTTTCTAACCAGCAGCCTGACCTAAGAAAGGTGAGTAGACCAAGTCCCTGAATACATTGTTTGGTTCATATCATTTCATTACGTTGATAAGAAAAAAAAAAAAAATCAATTCCTTGTCAGGGCCATTGTGTGTGTGGAGTTTGCATGTTCTCTTCATGTCTGTGTGGGTTTCCCCTGTGGGATACTCCGGTTTCCTCCCACATCCCAAAGATGTGCACATTAAGTGAACTGGCATGTCTAAATTGTCCCTGAGTGAGTATTGGTGTGTGGTTAGTGGCCCTGTGAAAGGCGTCCTGTCCAGGTTGCTCCCACTTTGTGCCTTGAGCTGCTGGGGTAGGCTCCAGGTACCTGTGACCCTGATTTGGAATAAGCAGGTTGCAAAATAATTCTCTTCCTTGTTTTTATTAATCTTTCTTAAAATTTACAAATAACTCACATTTCTTTGAATGTTTAATATTAGAAGTGTTTTGGGTTTGTATTTACAAGTTTAGTGATATTTTTGTGACCAGAAATATGTCATAGGAACTTAACTAGTTTATATTAATTAGCCTATGGTAAACTGGTTTGGTTATGCATCATTTCGCTTAAAGTCAAAGCATCCAAAACCTACTGACAACTTTATGTGAGAAATTACTGTATTGGGCCTGGACAAGCATATTTAAGTCTTAAACAATAGCTTATTATTTTAGATATGCTTTTGCTGCTGGTACCTGTACATTGAATATCCTGAGCTCTTTCTGTTCTAAATCTTGGCATGACTGTGGGCGCTGGGCTCTCTCCAGTGCCCTCGATTTTCCATTTCCTCCTCACCAGGCTGGCTTCTGATCACTACTAACAGGGTTCCTGATTCCAGGCTTTGTAGCTGCTTGGTTTTGTTGTTTATCTGGTCACCCTGATTTTGGCTCATGGTCCACACACAGTTCCTGTGGGTGCTTTAGTTTTCTACCATATTCACAGACCTAATGACATTAGAGTGTGAAGGAAATCTCAAGGGTTCAAAACCTGGCTCAGCTTCTTGGTAGCTGGTCAATCTAAATAAGTCTTTATAAGCCTTATTTTTTTCATCTAAAAAATGAGGGTGATAACAGTATCTACCCCAACATGTTGTGAGGTTAAATAAGACTATGTAAAGCCATTAGAATAATGCCTGGCCCACAGAAAACAATAAATATTAACATTTGTTAACCACTGTTTCAAATAATTTATCAGTCTTCCCTATAATTCTTAATTATGATAATTCTTCATACAGAAGAAAAAATACCCAGCTCTTTCAAGAGGTGTAATTCTGGGGGATTACCCAGTGATATATGACAAGGTATCATTGGACCTTGACCTTCTTATCCCTCATTCTGATTTTTACATTTAATGTATAACATAAAGCTCATTGAGAAGAAAAAAGTTTTTCAATCATTAACTGTATTTAGAATAGGAAGCTTTTTGCTTAAATTGTTAAGAGAGCATTTTTAAGGTGGGTGATTATACCAATTTTAATGACTGAGAGTTATATTTTACAATTTATCTCTTTACAAGTTATGTTTTTTATAATTTCGAAAACATGTTTAAAAAGCTTAGTAGTCACACATAATTATACTGTGATATGTTTTAGAATATACTGTGATATAAATATTTTAAAATGATACCACAAAATTTAGCAGATTATCAATAACCAATAACCTCCCCAATTAAGTTATTATAAACCACCACAGTGAAGCAACTGCTAATCCAGAAACCAGAAAATAAGGGAAATGGAAGATGTATAAAAAACATTTGGGAGATATGGAATTTATCCCACGAGTGCTGTAAAGAGCACATAATTTAAGAATGCCAAAGCCCAAGTGTGTTATGAGGGTCTTTCCTCAAAAGTGACATTAATTACATATCCCACAGATGCTTATTATGTAGTCTATTTATATCAAAGTATAAAATGTAGTAGTAAAAATATACAGATTCAATACATTAAAGAGAGACAATAAAACTCTGGCACAGCAAAAATTATTATTTTTAAACTTCAACTTTTGGTCTCTTTAGAAAACAGTATTATAGTATTATTGGAAACAGTAATGAATCTTTATATTGAATCTGCTAAGATTAAGGGTCTTTTGGACTCACAAGTATATACTCAGGGATGAAATTATAACACTAACATTTAATATTTTAGAGGCTTCTGCACAAAAATAACTCCAAAGTGATGAAATAAAAGAAAATTCTTATTCTCATAGTGTAACCAAAGATATCAATAAAAACCCGAACTCTTAGGGGGTTTTTAACGGATTAAAGGGGTCAAATATTTGGCGACAGAAGGAAATCTAAATTTGGGTTGTGAACACATGATACAATATATATGACAGTCTGCTGAACTGTATACCTGAAACTTATTTGATTATTAATCAATGTCACCTCAATAATTTTTAATAAAAGGAAGGAAATTACCTTGGCAAGTTGGGAATAATGTAGTCAATGTTTGCTTTGGAAATTAGTCATTGTGCATTGATATACTCCTACAAAACTTAATACTTAAAAAGTCTAATACTCACCAGTAACTGGCAAATAATAGACAACTGAAGATGTTAATTATCTGAATTAAAGTAAGAGAAACTTCATTCTAAGTGAAACAGGCATAATCTTTCATAAAGTTAATGAAAAACAGTGTAGACTACTTTTAGGAAATATTTTGTAATATCACTTACAAAGTGTTAAATATTTAATTTCAAAATAACTTTTTAAAATCTGAATAGTAGGCTGATTTAACATTTTCTAACATTAAAACCAATTACTATTATCCAGGGGATAAAGCCCTTAACTACATAAAATAATATCATTAATAAGCAAGTTATTATATAACATTCAAGATCATGAGTAGTCCCATATTTAAAGACAGATATCAATCTATTTAAAATTGAGATAAGCTAATTTCAAATGACTTTAGCCAATGTTATTACAATTTATATTTTTATAGTAATTATTAATTATAATTTTATTAAAAGAAGTATTAGAAAAATGCAATAAATATGTTTACACATGGCTCATCTGCCATACGGGAGACTTTAACATATATTTCCTTACAAAATCCAGAACAAAAACTACTTTTAAAAGTGAATTGTGAAATATTTTTCTTAATGATAATTATAAGCATATTAAAAAGCAGATCTAAATAAATTTTAATGTACTATGCAACTGCTTAAGATCAACTAAAATTAGAAACCTAATTTTAAACAGAGTATAATATTATTTTGCTAACACTTTCCCTATCATGTGAAGAAACATATTTATGATTTACTCTGCATTCTATAGAAGTATTGATAACATTTCTCCCTTGGTGCATTCATTATTGGCATTTTTATCATATTGTTTTCTAATTTTGTTAGAACATTTTAGAATGTAAGAAAATATTTGTTTGAAAATAAAAATTCTATTAAAAAATAGTTCTATTAAAAAATGTAAAAGTACATTTTAAATGATATAATTATGGGTTCTGATGTCATCCAGAGGAAGAGTAGCTTTTATTAACCCAAAATTAGTTATTTTATATTGGTCCACTTGATAATCTACTCAAACTGTAACTAATTATTTTTAAGTAGTAATACTGACTATAGCCTATATTACCAACTTTCTTCCAATGGGAATAGATAGCATCATCAGCAATTGTTTAGATTAACATTACTTATATGATATAGGACAAAACAAAATATTTCAATTCATTTAAATGAGATACAGACCTACAATATTTATTAGGTTCAAGGACCTATTGAGCCAAACTACTATAATCTGTTTATAAAAGTTTAGTCTCAACATCTATACTATCTCTTCAGAAGCACTGGTCCAAAGGAGATATAAGTGTTTCCACTTATAAGACCATATGTTTTAGGGAAAAAAATATAGAAAGCAAAGCCAGAACTGGAAAGGTTCATGAATCGCATAGTCCATCCCAGTCACAGAGCCATGATACCCTAGACACCCTAGGTAAGTAATGGTCATGCATAACGATAACATAAGCACTGACAAACATATATTTAATGTTCATTATATACTGAGAACTATGCTTTTTATACATTATGATTTGATTCTCATAGGCATCGTATGAAGTAGGTATAATTATTTTTAATCTCCATGTCACAGATGAAGAAACCAAGGCTCAAAGTAGGTAAATAGGTCCATTTAATTTCAAAGTCTGTGCTCCTAATGGCTATTTTGTATTGTACTAATATTATTCTTTGGCCCCTAAGATTCTAACAGTCATTTATAGGAAACATACAGTGGTGTAATATAGCTTAGGATAGCATAAAGACAGAAAAATAAAACCACAGTTACCTTTCATATGCCCCACAAATAGAAATAATGCAATCAAATTTAATAAATGAAATGACTGAAGTAGAATCCTTGTACTAAAAATGTAGTACACTCAATTAAGAGAGTGAATGACTTCTTCAAAGATATTTTTTAAATGCACATTTTTAGATAATATAGATGAGATTCCACACAAAAATAATGGAATAAGTCAGCTATGGTTACTGCAAGCCTTCGTATTGTTAGTACTGCTAAAAAATAAAGCTGAAAGATTAATTATGTCATAGATCATAGAATTTTACTGGGAAAGTGCTAGTTGGATGTCGAAGAAGCTCTATGAGTCATTATGGCAAAGAGAAAGCCCGTGGAAACTTATGTCTGCAAAGGAAGCTGGAATGCAATGATCACAAGTCCATGCCATCACCAATGCAATGTACAGCACCAGATAGGACAAAAAAGTGATAAACAATAAAGCATTTCAACAAAATCATAAATGTCATAAACATCAATTATGAACATTAATTCTTTCCCCAAAATTTAAGATCAATTTCTAGACTTTAGTGAACAACTTTTTGTATTTGAATAAACCATTCTTTGAGTGCACAGTAGATAGGAATACAGAATTTAACTCCTAACCTTGCCACTAGCTATTTTAAAATAAGTTTTTATGTCTATAAATATAAATATATTAGCTAGACTTATAAGTATAATTGGCAATTCATCAATAACCTGTAGTGTTGTCCAATACCCATGTCACCCATGACTTTCTCGCTTTCTGTGGGAATAGAGTTGCTTTCAATGATGAAGTAAATCAAGCATAAGTCACAGAAATGAAATAAGCATCATTAAAAACAGAAAAGTAGAAACTTGCAATTACATATCAGGGATTCCAGAAAAGACAGACAGACATGAATTATTATTAATGAGAGACTCTCTGTAACATGAGAACATAAAGAAAACACTCATTGATATTCTTTTCTTTGGACTAAATAAATAGGCCTCTGCTCTGGTCCTGAACCTTTGACTTGAGATTCTTTGTAATTCCAATAATGAATTCATAATTATTGAGCATCTACTGTGCACATCTCAATGATATCTTTTCAATTTTCCATGTTCTACCTAATTGAGAGATGGAATTTGCAGGAAATATCTACCAAGGAACTGCCCAGCACTGGATACATTCTTTTGCTCCATCCAATATAAAGGATCCTTTTGTTGTCTGTAGTACTACACAACAAATTCAAATTTATTAAAACTGCTGTCTTTGTTAATTTTCCCACTCACCTGATAAGCCACTGAATGAACACACACACACACACACACACACACACACACACACACACACACACACACACACACACCCTATTCTGCTAGTATAGCATTTTACAGAGGTAGATTATGTGGCTGAAGATTAGTATATTACGTTCACTGTAAGGAACATTAACCTTGTTTTTGAAATGCACTGTTTAGAGTAGAGTAGATGACCACACAATAAAATGGAAAGAGCATAGATATCTTATAGTATCATTTGGGTTTGGGGCTGGCTTCATGTGTGTATGACCTGTACAACCCTGCACTTCTTAAAGTGTTTAGTTTAATAATCTGCTGTTGCCATCTTGAACTTCTTACTAATTTTTTTAAGGGACCAATCATTTTTATTTTGCACTGAGCTCTGCAGATCATGAAGCCAATCCAGCTGGGATCTGAATTAGACTTTGTTATTTAATATGTATAAACTTAGTGCAAGCCTTAATTTCTTCCTCTGTAACAAAGGGGTAACATTCAATTAATAGGCTTGGTAGGAGTATTTGATGAAATATTGTATGTGAAAGTCATGAGCATAGAACCAGGCACATAGGACATGAAAGAGATATGGAACGAAATGAAGCCGGAACAGTTCTTGCTTTTACATCTAAGGATCTGAGACATATAGGAGCCATAATAAATCATAATTAAGGATAGCTGAAATTTAAACTTCAATACTTACAACCCATATATTTGTGGTGCAATTTCTAGTCTGTTCAAGTGCATATAAAGCTCAATATCATGCTTCTTCAGTAGATGATCCTGAATCTGGTTGACTTTGGTAACAATAGCGATTGTTGGCCCTAAATCCTGTGGTCTAGCAAAGGGAATGGGAGTCATCAGTGTTTCTTTCCCCTAAAAACAGAAAAAATAGAACATGTATTATTTCTATATGAAATTAACATATACAGTGACATAATTTCTGAGTATACTTATCAATGGCTGTTTAAATAAGAAGCAATTATTTTAATCTTACGACAAATGCTTACACTGTGAAATTATATGCTGACTGACTGTTCATACAGATGATTGTGCTCATAAATTGAGAAGGCGAGGAAATGTCTTCTAAAATACTGCCTGTTTGTAATCCTTTGACCACCTTCTCTGGTGACATTATGTATTACAAGATAATTTTGGCTAGAGGTAGTGGTAGGCCTTAGTCTATTTCCTTGTGGCCAGTTTGTCTAATCAGCCATAGTACCCAAATGGAATACTCTGATGAAAATATATTTCTTGTGGCATAAAACTTAAATGTGAAAAAAAGTAAATTAAAACTGTTTTAATGTAAGCTCTTAAAATGATAAAAAAGTCAGAAAATAAAGGAAACCCAGTACTAGAAAATAAAAGATTTTTTAAAATTGCCCTTTGAGCAATTTAACAACTGAGCAGAAGAGACTTTAAAACTCTCCAGGCCAAAAATACAGCTGACTTAAAAAAAAAAATTATGTGGGCCATCTACAACTTCTCTACTTGCCATCCCATGTCCCATATTAAGAAAGATATATTTGTAATTCCTTATAATGCTTTCATGTATACTTTAACTCTCCCCTCAAATCTGATGACTTCCTCGAATATACTATGTCTGAACTTTCTTCTGATGTTATCCTAAATTTCTACCTCTCCAAAATTGGGATTTATATCATTAATCTGTGATTGCCTACTACTTACCTTCAGTCTACTTCTCTAGCTCAAATTCCTATTTCTGCTTCACAAACATTGCTTTTTCACAAAGTTCTGGTCTTAGTTTTATTCTCTACTTATATGCAATTCCCTGAGTGACCTGAGTCATATATAGTGCGGCAATCAAAACCCATTTTCCAAAGACTTAATCTGTATCCACAACCTAGAACTCCCTTGAGTGCCTCCCATTCATTCAAATGTTGGCAAGGACTCTTCAATTGCAAAAAGGTCCTCCAATTCAGCAGGCCCACAACTGAGCTCACCGTCTTCTGCTCAAAAACATCTTTGCTCTTCCCCCATGCCTATCACAAGCCATCCTCCAACAAGAACACCTACTTTGCCAATTTTAGCTCCTCAGATCCACTCAGGGGCACTCTTTCATGTCTCCTCTTCCACACCCCTCTGTAACAACCTGATTTGAGGGTCCTAATCATTTCATTTCATTCCTCCTAACTGGTCTCACTGCTCCTAATTTAGTCTGCTTTTAAATCCATCTTCTAAAATGCCTGGTAATCTATCTGACATGATATTAGATTATGCCAAATTGCCTTCTTTAAATATTTTTAATAATTCCCCACCTTTCCACTCAGGAGGAAACTCCCAAACTCTTCAGCCAGGTCTGTTCCGTTACCTGGCTGGCCCCAACTCCCACTCCCAGAGACCCAGGAGATGCCCTTCCTTACCAAGAATGTTCCCCCACCCAGTGTTTCCACTGAGGAACTCCAAGTATTTTTAAAATTTTGCTCAAGTGCCACATCCTATTTCATTATCTTCTTCTGACCTATAACTGTATCCTTTTCTACTTCTTTGCCTCATAAAGTGTGAGATTTTTAAGAGGAATACCATGTTTTCATTGCTGGACCAGAATCAGGGGCACAAGACAAAGAAGGAAAAGCTTTTGCCCTCATGTCCAGAGGGGAAGACTACGCAGAAAACCACTTAGAATTCCACATTAGAACAATGACTAATCAGGCAGATAAAAAACACAGAGGAGAGGTGGAGCCTGTGTTAGTATAAGGAAAAATTTCCTGAAAGGGGTTCCATATGTCTTTCTAAGATCACTTCAAGTCTTAAAAAGAAATGCAGTCCTCTGTACTTCCTGCACTGTCTGTCCTTGTGTCTTTAGGTCCAAAGGATAGAAATCTACATTATTTTTTCTGATTCAATTAGTGTGTGTTCATTTATATAAACAGGAGAAAAGGAAACCTCTATATTGTGGTCATGAAATAGAAAACTAATACATCCAAGACACCATTTTCTGATTTTGTGATATCTAATATTTACTTCAAATTAAAAAAAAAAAGATTTTAATTTTGTTACAAGTTTTTCCCACTGATATTAAATTGAAATAACTTTTTGGAATTCATGATAATTATAAGATACTATTAACAACTGAAAGGCAGTGTTTACTCTGAAGCCAAATTTCCTTTAAAAACAAGCAATTTATGTACTTATGTATGTATTTATGTACTTTGGTCGTAGAGTTTTTCCTTTACTGAAGAACCTGTGTGGCTGAATACCATACAGCACTGGGTGGAAGCACTCAGGCCAGACAGGGTTTCTAATAAGCACATGAAAAAAAGGCAACTGTATCCAGTCTTCTTTTAAGGGTCTTGAATACATGTACATCTGTAGAGATGCGATACTGGCTTTGGAAAAAACTGATTCTAAATTATCCTTTTTAAAAATGTTTAACTTAATGCAATCATATATTCAATTTCTAGTTTGAATAGAATGAATTTTCATTAAATCAAAAGCCATGTGGTCCATTTTTCAAATGCTTAATAGAGACTCATGTTCTAAGTCTTATATAAACTATAGTTTGCAAAAGACTTCCCCTGTGCTCAGAATAGTTATAACCAAATCTCTTATACTTAAGAAACTCAAAAGTAATGCTCAAGATTACTTAAGTACTAAACATTAAAATCAAAAGAGAAGCTGGAGTTAATGTAAGATACTTTCTTATTATCAGAATTTCTTATCATAATAAAAAATGCTATTTGCATTTAACAACTGGGGCAGCCACAACTATCAATAAAACTAAAAAATCTTTTTAACCGTTTATTAAGCAGTACTCAAAATGTGTTCCACAAACTGTTACAGGAATGCAAAAAGATAATGATTTTACGCCATATGTAAACCAATACACTGCTTTCTTCATCAAGAAAGTTGTATTATGAAAAGTATGTCTGGTGAAATAGGCAGCATGCATACTGATATAATTGAATTTTCAAAGGCACTAGAAGAACTGAATGAGGAAATGGTATATTAATTTCTACAGCTTTTTAAAAAAGTAATAAAATTATGAAATAGAATAAAAAGGGAATGATGAATAAGGGATTCACTAGACATGAATTTTAGAAATTTATTATTCACTGATATAGGCAAATAAATAACATAAATATTCAGAGGTCATATCTATGTGTTTCTTGATAAAATAAATGTCTTTCTATTGTTGTATTAGCCATTTTCAGGAACTTAACTTGGTGATATCAACATGAATAGGTAAAACTGAAAAATGGTAACCCTCTTATTTTTTTCATTCAGTTTCTCTGATACTGTGAATCAGCTATAAAATACAAAATGACAGTGCATGAAATAATCATGATGCTTGTTTTAAAAGTATTCAAATATTCTCTGCTCAAAATTTTGATGTTCACTTAAGTCTAAGACTTCATCAAGTCACTCGCCAAGAATATAAAGTTATTGATCTAAAACCTAAGGAAGTTCATCATATATGATGATAGCAAGTTTCACCTCTAATAATCATTACAAAATACATCATATTCATATATTGCTGAATGAAAATTTTATCACCTAGGCTAGGGGTCAGCAAACCAGCTCTGTAAAGAGCCAGATAGTAAATAATTTAGGCTTGACAGGTCACACAGTCTGTGTTGCAACTACTCAACTCTGTTAATTGTAATAAGCAAGCAGCCACAGACAATAAGTAAACAAACAGGCATAGCTATATCCTAATAAAACTTCCTTTATGGACAGAGAAATTGAATTCCATATTACTTTCATATGTCACAAAATATTATTCTTCTTTTCATTTTTTTTCAGCCAGTTAATAATATAAAAGCCATTTTAAGTCACAAGCTGTACACAAACAAATGGCAGGCCAAATTGGCTTGCAGGCATAGTTTGCCCTGACCTATACCAAAAGCATAAAAAGCATTAGTTATCTATTCCATTTTTTAAGAAATGGAATAAAGTGACTCAGTAATACATGATTTCTAATGTGAATGCAAATAATTATACCAATATAAAAGAAATTGATCATATAGAAAATAATATACTAAAAACTCTTAACCACATCCCTTCCAGAATAATGTAATTTCCCCAATATTATGCAATAACAATGAAAAGACTTTAAGATCTATAAGTTAACATAGATGTTTGTTTAAAATGACAGATAATTCAGCAATTTCACTTCTTGAGGTATGCCAAGAGAACTGAAAACATGTTCACACAAAAGTTTGTACACAAATGTTCATAGTAAGCAAAAAATGAAAAGAACTCAGATGTCCATCAACTTATGCATGAGTAAACAAAATGAGGTATATTCACACAATGAAATGTTATTCAGCCATGAAAAGGAATGAAGTATTGATGCATGGTACAATGAATAAACATTGAAAACACTACGCTAAAAGGAGTAAGTCTTGAAAGACCATATATTGTATAATTCACTTATTTTAAATTTCCAGAATAAGCAAGTATAGAGAAATAGAAAGTAGATGAGTGCTATCAGAGGCTCTGAGGAGAAGGGAATGGGAAGTGACTGCTATTGGGCATGAGATTTCTTTTTGGGGTGATGAAACGTTTTAGAATTAGTTGTGAGGACATTTGCACCACCTTGTGACTATATTAAAACCCACTGAATTGTACACTTTAAAACATTTCAAAAAGGTGAGTGTTAGGGTATGTTATTTATAGGACAGTAAAAACTGTAGTTGAAAATCAGGATAAGAGGGAGTAAGAATAAATGGTATTTATGCTAAATGTGTAAATTCTATAGTGATACACCAGTAAAATGACCTATTTAATACAGTTTATATGCTTTCATTAAAACTGTATCTATAAACTCACTAGGATAGCAATAGATGGAGCAGATAAAACATTTATTAAAAATTTATAATAGTTTTAAAGTAAGAATTTATATTGCATGGATATTATATACACATATAAAAGCAGTTTCTTATTCATTTATATAAATTTTTTATATTACCTTTGTATATTTGTTAATGTCATCAGAGACACAATTTAGATTACCAGATCTCATTCTGAGCATTTTTTAAATTTTCTTTTTTTATAATAATAATAATAATGGCTTTTTTTCTGAGTATATATTACTTACTAAAATTATCTGTTACCTCAAATATACTGAAAAGGTTTGTATTACATAATTTACCTTTTGACCATCATGCTCAAAAGTAGAAAACCAAGGTTCAGCAGTTTCCATAAGTTGTGAGAACATGGCACTAAAAATTAGAAAAATAATATAATACTGTTAAACCTTCATTAAAGTAAAGATGATATAAAAAATGTAAATAACAGAAAGTTTTTGTACTTACTAGGCATCATGTTCCAGATACTCAGGGTTCAAGAGAGTTTTCATTTCCTCACTTAAAAAAGCAATACATGCAATCAAAATGTGTAATTTTTAAATGGAAGGAGATTCAGAGGTGGCCTTATTCTATACTTATAAGCCAACTTTTATATAATGCTCAAGGGAAAAAATTAGCATTTTTAAATAAAAAGAGCAAGTCTATAAACAAATGAAATATTTTCTTTCTATAAAAATCAAAGCCAAATTAACTGTCTTATCTGTACTACAATGAGGTAACTATCTAATTATTCCAAATAACAAATAGAAATGTGACAATATAGTCCTTGAATGTGCCTGATCCAGAATAAATTGATCATGCCACAATTTAATACTTACTGTCCAAAACAAAACAAAACAAAAAATATATAGTTACTGATAAATATACCATGTTAAAACATCAATTTATTTTTTTTAGTGGAATCTATTTTTACTGTATTTTAACATCAATTAATCAGAGATGGCACCTCTTCTAAATCTATTTTAGTGTTGTTTTACATTTTAGTGGATTCAAACAGCTAAAGAAGCATGTCTAACTCATTTAAAAGCTATTTTCAATCATCTATACTTTCACATGAAGTATACCCTGCATGAGTATTTTTTAAAAGATAAAACTGGCTTGAAAACAGGATCCTAATAATAGCTTCATCCTTATCATTCTTTAGAGTAACTAAAGCAATGGCAATTAAAATATGGTTACTAAAGTCAAATCCAGTAAACTCAGTATGACTAGAGAGAAGTAGAAAATACTAATTGATAATATAGTAAATAAAAGTTAATTTTTTCAAAGGCCCTAACATATGTTCAGCAAAATAGATGGCTACATTTGATTAATAAAGATTGAACACATGTAATGCTATATAATTATTTTTTATTTTCTGCGTATGGATAGTTAGCATGTGCAATACTCCTGACAAAGTTTTACGATCCTGTAGTTTTCCATTCCCAAGATGCTTCCTAGCTGCCTCTGTGGCCCATCAGTTAGAAAATAAATTCTAACAATTGTCTTAAGTTAAATACAATTACTGAAGTTAATTGCTGGAAAGAATACATTAATATATCTCAAAAACATGAGAACTCATTTTTATTTTGTTATAGAGTGGGGTTCTTTGTGGTACTGTTCTCCATTTAGGAACTGAACTGAGTCAAACCTGGGGTGGAGAAAGTATCTCACAGATAAGGTTCTCAGACAGCCTGTAGTAAAAGAATGGCTCATTAAGAGAATGAGATATATGAATACTACCAATCTTTAGCACTTTGCCATAACATCAAAAAAATTTTTTTCTTGACCCATTAATTATGTCTTTCTTTGGTACAGATCTAAGATTTGCAGAAACATTCCTGTTTCCAAATTTTCCCATAGCTGAACTGGGATTACAACTATTAAGTAGAATTATCAATCAGCCACAGGAAACACGACTAAATGTTTACAATTTACAAAAGTACCTTTGCTTTAAAAGATTTTGAGGCATAAAAAAAAAAAATAAATAAAGATTACAGCAGAGTTGAATAAAAAACAGATGGGGCTTATATAAAACCTTGCCTTGGTTGTGCAGACTCACTGGCATGAAGAAAAGCTTGGTGGTCACAGTGGAGGATAAAGATTATAGGAGCTAACAGCTCATGCATGCCCTGAAATACAACAGCAAGAGAAATGAAAGGGTTAGATGTTTAAAATCCACAAGTGGACAGAAAAAGCTCAGTTAAACACTTCTTCAAATGATCTCTGCCAATCAACATTTCCATATTATATAGAAAAGCATAAAAAAGAAAAGCTACAGAAATGAGATTTTATTTACTTTTAGACTTTGATTCCAATTCAACCACAGCATGTATTCTGCTTTAAAACATGGAGAGAAATTCTCTTTTAAATGACACAACAAACAATAAATTGGCATGGTAGACAACCTTGCACCTGTCAGTTGCTTCCAGATCTGTACTCATAAATATGAATTTCATTTATGCAAATTATAATCATGAACTACAGTGTAAAGATCTGCAGTAAGAAGGGCAACTAAGAACTGTAGACCTAAGGAAATTACATCCAATGTTTTCATTATATAATGGCTCAAAATTAGGATGTCTGTAGATTTAGGAAGTGCTGAAGTCAGCTAGCTGGAAATGTTGGATAATAAAAGAAGCAACCTTTAGCAGCTATGAAAAAAAACCAAAGTTTTTAAAGTATGATTTTCAACATGTTTAATCTGAAGATTATCATAATTTTTTTCCTATTTCAACTATAAATTTATTTTAAATTTAGTTATTTGGCTGCGATTCTTTTTCCTTATATCGGTGTTCACGTGTGAATTACATGAGGAGGCATAGAAACAAAAAGGTGTATTAGCTATTAAGTTGTCTTAAAAAAAGTATTATAGGAGGTATTATTTATCTATTACTATATGAAAATAAGGTGTTCTACATAGTATGTTGCCTTGTTAATTGAGATTTTTTCCCTTTTAAGCATCAAAAAACATATATTAGCAAGTTAAAAATTAACTGCACTAATTTTGCCTCTGAAAGTGAGTAAATTGCCATTTTCCTTTTGCTTAATAACTATGGGCCAAAAACAAAATAAAGGGGGGGAAAATGATAGGTATCCTTGTAATAAACTTTGTGTTTTTTTTTTTTTGCCTATTATTGATGGTTTCCTTACCATAAAGTACCTAGAAGCAGAATTTCTGTGTAAATGAGGAAAGACATTTGTTAAAGTCTCTGATGTGCACAATTAAGCTATTCTTCAAAAACAACCTCCTCACTTTCGAGCATAAAACTCACCATCTCACAAATTTTCACCTATATTTGTAGTGCTTTTAAAAAATCCTATAAAATTTCAGTCAAATGGTTGTTTTAACTTATTTAAATGTTAGTGAGAGTACACATAGTAACTGTATTGGACATTTTTATTTAATGAATTCGCCATTTTCTCCTAAGAGTTTCCTTTACCCTATGGATTTATAATAGTTCTCTAATTCAGGATATTAACCCTTGGTCATTTTTGTTACATATACTTGCCCATGTTTACCATTTGTCTTTTAAATCTGGTATTTTATAGTAAAGGTGTATACTTTAAAATAATAAAATCAATAAATCAGAATTATCTTGCCTATTTAACTTAATTTTTTCATCCAAACTTATTTCATTATCATTTAGTAACATAAAATGCTAAACAAAATACAGCAATTTTTATTGGCATTGTATTAAAATCAACTTGAAAAAAAACCCAGATATTTTTAGAACACCAGATTTTCTAATCCAAAAATTTGTAGAGCTAAATAATTTTTGTTGGGTTTGTTACTACATTTTTATTGTTGGTGATGGCTAATTTAATGAGAACAATATCCTGCTTAAATGCATCCTTCCACTTTCTTAAATGTTGTCTTCCCTCTAGTTTCTATGACACTCCATTCTAGATTCTCTATTCATCTTCATTTATTTCAAAACTACTAACTACCTATGACGTGCTGGGAACACAAAAGTAAATGAAGTGGACAAGCTCGTAACCAACATGGAGCTTGCAGTCTAGAGAGCAAGACACAGTAATGAAATGAGCACAGAAGTGACTATACGACTGTAAACTGTGGTAAGTGATATGTGTGTATATATACCCATATATGTATATACATAGGTATACATACATGCATATATATAAGCATGTACACACACACATACAACACAGCTCCTATTACAAGCGTGGCCATAGAAGGTGCTCACTACACTGAATGAATGAAACATCTCCCCCTGAACACAATGATAAAAGTTAAAACAGAAAAGAGTAACACTAAATCATATTTCAATATTTCACATTAATAAACAGCCATGCTTGCTCTTTGTATCATGAAAATTAAGAGTTTTCTGGATACCATTTAAGACCATCTTCTACAAATTCAGATTTGAGTTCCAACTAAACTAGAAATATTTTCTTAAATAAACTTGTAAGAAATTGTTAGATTTACTCTCAATTGTAGACTAGTAAAACCTCATTACTAATTACAAGTAGCAAGTATACAGAACTCTTTAAAAAGTATGAGAACTATCTAGACAGAATGGTGATAAATTCAATATGCTGTAAATTCGACAAAGAAAAATAAAAAATAACGTATTGTTAGTACACTTCTTGGTTCCCAAAACATGTATTTTGCTTCCATCTACACTGTCAGCATTTCTGCCAGCTTAAAGCCTTTATCCCTGCTGTATTGTTAGTAGTCACTGCACTCCAAACTCTTGCCATTTGAAAATAAAGGTAACAAAGTTTTCTTCATCAACAGCCTGTAGGCTCACAAAATTGAACCTGTTCTTTTATCTGCCTGTGTTCATTTAGCCCACCAAGCAGTCTTTATTAAAGCAGAGGCATCAGGCAGTCAAAGTTCATTAATACCATTTATATAATCTCTGCAGTTTCAATTAACTCAGCAAGACATTCTACTACATGATAACAGTCTCATTAATTCAATAAAATCCCATAACTATTAACAATATGGTCGATGTTAAACGGGGTGTCACCTAGTACAATATAATAGCTTTAACAGCTTGTGATGAAACACGAGGTTCTTTCTTAAATTTGATCAGGCTAAATATTCAGTCCTTCTATAGCAAGGTATTATTTCTATGTAAAGAATCTATAGGATTTTAAACATGTGCAGGGAGTAATTAAGTCTTATTAACTGATAACTGGGAGTAAGTTAATACGTTCTTATTCTACAATTGATAGACTTTATTTAAATTATCAAGAATCTGATCTTCAATATTCCTATTTAGTCTTCCTTACAAATGCAGTGGGCCACATACATCACAAATGATGGAGTGTGCAGTTATGTTTTTGTTCCTTGTCAGTAGAACTTGATTCCATTATTATAAGACTTCCCTAATTGTTTTCTTTCTCTAAAGAGAAAGGTAAAATAAAAGTGTAACTTGGGATAATTTTACTCTGACTTGATTCCTATCATCAAATCTTTTACTGTTAGGTATTTTAAAATATTTGAAAGAACAGAAGAGACAATGAGCAGATAGGCTTGATAATAAAAGCCAACACAATGAGGAGAGAAAAATGGAAAAACAGAAATAAACCTGGATCATAGATGAAAAGTTTGAGCTACTGAACTGACTAATGTTGCAGAACTATTTTGCCACCCCTCGCAACTTCTTATAATGTGCAACAATAATTAGAGTCCATCATTTTCTGTTATTTGCCTCCAAAAAATCCTATAATGATAGATTTATTTTCTCTCAGTCTCCTTATTTTGGTTTCTTTGTTTTTGGTTTTGGGACTTTGTCTATGACTTCTGGATAACCTATATTGCTTGGGAAGGCCCTCCTACCCTGAAATGGTAAAAAATCCTCTTAAATTTTTTCTAGTGCTTTTACGTAATTCTTATTTTTCCATTTATATTTTGACACTATCTGAAAATTTTCTCCGATAAAGGTAGAACTTAAGCTTTTTTCTAGATGGAGAGCCAAATATGGCAAGTCAGTGAAAACATCCTATCTTATCACATTAAGATCTCATACATAACTGGACCTGTTGTTAGCTTGTTCCACTGGTCTATTTGTCCAATCCCACACAACTGTCACATTGGTTTAATCACAGAAGATTTACAAAAGTCTTCATATCTCCCTTTGCCATTCTTCCCTTCCCCTAAATTCTGTGGCAACTCCAACATACTTAATAATGATTATAATAATAACCACAACTAACAACATGAACTCTTACTGAGAACTAAATGTTTTTAACTCTACAAAGTCTATACTATTGTTGCCCTCTTCTTACAGATAAGGAAACTAAGGATTGGAAAAGTTGAGTAAATTGCCTAAGGTTATGTAGGTAGTAAATGGCAGAGCTGAAATTCAATTAAAGGGAGTTGAGACTAGGCCCAGTATGCTTAATCACTAAGCTATATTATCTCTATCAAAGTTACTGTAAAGTTTTTGGCCCTAAATTTGAAATAACTGTGTCCAGTTTTTAGAAAGCATATCTGTCACATAGACTATCCTTGGGATGACGTATTAACATTTACATAATAACTTGGTTAGAATTAATATTTTTATTTAATGTCTTCTCATCTAAAAACATGCTATCTCTTTTCTGTTTATTCAAGTCTGGCTTTATATCCTTCAATAACATTTATAGTTTTCTTCATACAGCTTCTGTACTTATATTGTTAAGTTCACTTCTAGATATTTTATAGTTTTGGTTGGCATTATGAATGGGATATATTTTTTCCATTTCCCATTCTAAACAGGGGTTTATAATAATTAACTGTAACTAATACAACTATGTAACTAATATAAAGAGCCATTATTAATATTAAAACTAAGATAAAATTAGTTCCCTTGAATAGTCTGTGTACAGAGAAATTGTATTGTTTAAAACAATTGTAATACAATTTCATTTATTATTTTTAGCTAATCAAATTTATTTCAAATTAAATACATTGCTCTCACCATATAGGTGTATTCTGTTTATATTACACTGAAGTTAGGTAGTCCTCAGTTAGACATACATCATGACTTTGAGATACATATTAAGTATACAATTTACATTTCGATAAAAATAAAACATAATCCAACAATCTGCTTTTGTAATGGGATGACTCAAATATCAGGCTCACAAAGAATATCATGTAAACTTCAAAAATATACTTAAAGAAACTTTCTGTAGTTATATTACTGATAAATTTTAAATAGTAAGAGGATACTTTACTTTTTACATGGCATGTCACATATTTATAAATGTTGTACTTAGAAACAATATTTATACATACAGTTCTGAAAAGTTTTATTACTAGATTGGCTTCAAAGATGTTGTTTATAAACAAACTCCTAAAAGTTGAAAGAAAAGATTGAATGCCTTATAGAGGACAATTTGGTGGAATGTCTTATAATAAGGAAGAAGCATATGTGCTTCAATGAGCTTACTTTTCTCACCATGCAGCTGACAAGCAGCTCTTTGATTGCTTTACTATTATGGTACAACTTTGGATACAATAAAGGCTACATTATTGCTCTATCATTTGTCAAGCTGTACAGAAAATTTTGAGTCAATGGATGCCACCTGTACGATATTTTCATTACCTGTTTATAAAGCAACTGCTCGTTTTCTCTAGCATAACAGAAAAGAACATCTGTAAGAATTTTTCTCACATTTTCTTGCTGGAAAAACTGCATTTCAGGAAACCTGAAAAAAGGAAACACAGGATTGAAAGTGACTAGCACAATTCCAAGAATTACCCTCAAACTCTCATCTCTGAGAGGTATCAAGGGCTGCTTTAGGTTTTAGTACAAGTCTGTATTTGTCATGAAGCTTATGCCACTAGTGGGACTGATACGTTAAGGAGAAAAGAGTGAGAAAAGGAAAATTATTATATTACTGAGGAAAACAATACCTTCAACATGTAAATATTTAAAATATTTTCCATATGCTTAAAGACATCACATTGTGAATACACCATTTTTAAACAAAATGAATTATAGCCTCTGTATCTGAGGTGGAGAATTGGTTTGTTTATCCTGTTTGGTTTTTAGGACTAGTATGTAACCTTGTTAGTACCAACTTTTTAAAGAAAACATTGTCTTTTCAATGTAAATATCAGGATTTAAATTATTACACATGAGTACACTGTTAGTATTATCTGATTAAAATGTAGACTTTAAATGGAACAAGTTAGTTGCTTAAATCCTCTCTGGCCCCAAAATTCTATCAGTGCTTTGAGGTAAAGTGAAATAGAAAAAGGGCAGACTATTAACTGAAAGGAGCTTAAATGATTATTTATAATACAAGAACATACACAATGCAATACACAATGAAAACATAGGGGAAGAGGGGATGTCACCTAGAACTAAAGTTAAATGGGTTCAAATCACAAAAAGTTTAAACAAGAACTTTCAGGAGAGGAGGAACACGGAACACCAGTGGGCAAGGTAACCAAATCAGAAGCTATGAAGGTCTATAAGGCAATGAGTATTCCAGGTGTACAGCACAATATGGTAATTAGTCATCAGAAAGAAAAGTATTTCCATGAAGTACTGACAGTTGGGAGCAGGAAAACAGGACAGAAGAAAAGGTGGGTCAGGTCTGAAAAGAACTTCATGTTAAATTTACAACTGAGGAAATGCAATAGAGTGACTACATTTTTTGAATAAGGAAGTCACAAAAAGAATAGTATTTGAGTACTCTTGTGGGGATAGGCTAAAAGAGATTACAGGAAGGCGATAAAAGGGCATTACAATGAAACTAAATGGAAAAATTGCAAACCTGAAAAGGAAAGCCTTTGCCCAAATTCATGCTGCAGGAACTGCTAGCTATGGAACCTTGAATAAATGATTGCCTCCTCTGTTAAGTAGGGATAATAAAACTGACCTTGTAATAGAGATGAGACACAGTGAAAACATCAAGAACAGTGACCGGCAAATAGTAGATGTTGAAAAATACAAGTCATTATTAGTCTTGGAGCATTGTTGGTACTTTGTGTGATGAAGATGTGGTTTAGGTGGCTTTGGAACTAGAAAATGAGACTATGTGAAACTGAAAAGGAAGAGTGCCTAAAGCAGGAAGGCACCGGGCATTATCAAAACAGAAAAAATAGTCCTTAGTCTTTAAGAGAGCAAAAATGGCTGTTTCACTCCATATCATAATGGTTGACTGCCTCCTATTTTTGGAGACCTCGGCTGTGTTACGCTTCATTCTGACCTTCTTCTGGCTCACCGTGACTTATTACCTTCTCTCTAGTCCAGGCTGGGTTCCTGGGTAAACTATGCTAGTGGCCTGCAAAGCATCTCTCCTGGTCTTAATTGTTATGCTTATCAGTTCATACGACTTTGGCTTGAAATTCCCTTTGATGTACAATTTTCTCCAGACACAGATATTTGATCTTTTCTTTAGTAGTAAGGAGGCCTCTCTTTTGGGGGCCAGTAATGAACAAATCATATATCTGAGCAAGATTACTTCATATCTCTGCATAAATCACAATGTGATGAATTTCAAGACAGTCCCAACTCAGCCATGAGAGTTTGACTAGGGACAAGTGACCTTGGCTCCTAAAGAATAGAAAAATTAACCTAAAGGTAGATTCAGAGTAAGAATAATGTATGATAGAAGCCAAAGAAGATCCAGAAAGATGTCAAATGCATTGAAGTAGAAAAGAAACAGAAATTTTTTGAATGACTTATTTAGAATAAAAGGAAGCTGCTAAAGTCCTTAGAAAGTCAAACACCCCAAATAATCAGGATTAAAGGGAAGTAATTAATAAGGCAAATTGCTGAAGAGAAATTTCTTGTGAGAGCTTAGTCAGTAAATTAAAACTAAGATAACCCTTTTCAGAGGTAAAATTGTTTCCCCTTCTTCCTCAATAGATGACTTAAATCTAGCCCTATCCTTAAGTAGGCTTCATGCCTCATGATCTACATCAAGTGGCCATTGATTTTGTGTGTCTCTTTCATTAACTATTCTTTGGATATTTTCTATGTGTACCAGCACAACCAAATTCTGTGTAGTTGTTGCAATCTGAATTATAGGATTATGGGAGAAAACACTAAGAACTGTAGCATTCATTTTGTAACAAATACCCATGAACTATACAGTAAGAGTTTAATACTTAACTATGAAAAATGTAAATTATATTACATACCAATTCATAGTTTCATTCAAATGCATACTATTCACTTGCAAGATTAAAACCTAGAGATCTACAAGAATTAAATTGCAGGTAGATAATTTAAATTACCCTCGTTTAGTAAATACCCAATCAACTGAAAATGTGTATTAGGCAGACACAGCATATCTATGCAATAACACGCAATCGACAATTTTATTCTATAATGCCTGAGTGCCAATTTATGAAGTTTTACGATACCCTGTTTTAAAAGAAAAGCATGACTTGTACTCTAAACTCAGATGAAGAACCCACTGCATCAAAGAAGTAAGGTAGAAAGATATAGAAAACTTCTGAAAAATAAATAAATGTTTATGCTATTTCAGGAGTTGGAAAAAGAACTGACATTCAGAGAATTCGTAGCTGAAAGATGATGATGACCCCGTCCAACTGGAAGATGATTCAGTCCAAACCAGAAGGTAACAAGTACGGACACTGAAAACAGAAAATAAACCTGTCCCAATGTATCTGGGTAGTTAACAGACTTTCCACCGCTTCACTAAATAGTTATAAACGAGTCAAGATATATGTGTTTATGTAAAATTCCATGAGTTTAGTTAAACCAAAGAACATAGGTCTTATTTCTTATAACAAGTATGTGATCGTCATATTATCAGGTTTCAAAACAGAAAATATACCATCTGTAGGAATCAGAAATGAGAGAGAAAAGTACAGTGAGTAGCATTTCTAGGACTAGCAGTAATCATTTTTAAATTATGTGTGTGTGTGTGTGTGTGTGTGTGTGTGTGTGTGTGTGTGTGTGTGTGTGTGTATTTTTTCCGCCATGGCATCTGGTGTTAATTCAGGACAGATAAATTCATTTGAACATCAGTTTAATCCAAACATCATCAAAAAGGGCATTCTAATTTGGAAATGATGATAAAAATCACAAACTGCAGACCCAAGCTATATTAAATAACTGTTAAAATTTTGAAAATCAATAGTGTGACTTCATTTTCATGTAAAAAAGGGAAATGATAGTAACCAGTAAAGATGACATAGAGAAAAACATTTAGAATTAAAACTTTATTAGTTTGATTCTTTCAAGCCGAAATATCTGATAGAAAAGTAAAAGGTAAAAAAAATTACTCTGAATAGGGACTGAAGAAAATTTTTGTTATTATAAGAATATAAAAGTCTAACAGAAGTAATTTCTGCATTTGGCTGGAAAATGAAAATAAAGATGGCAAATAGGGAACGGTGAAACTCTAATTGAAAAAAGTGAAGATAAAATACTACTAAAATATTCCATGATGAAATTTAGACTCATATAGTGTCAGATTTTTACTTGATGGGAAAAAAGAAGTCATATTTTAGTTTTAACTTAGTTGATCAATATTTAAAACATAGCAGTTTTACTCTCAAGATGTGTGAAGAAACTTACATTTAGACAAATTTTATATACTGTAAACTAATGACCAACAGATATAAAAGTATGGTGTGTGTTTTTTTTGTTTTGCATCTTTAAATAACCTAAAATTCATAGGGAACAGTCTTTATTATAAAGTCAAAAAAGTTGTCTCATTATGGAAAAATTCAAACATTTATAAAAAAGAGATAATAGTAGACTGAACCCCAATATAATCTATTACCCAGCTTCATCACTAATTAATTCTTGTCTTATATATTCTTCCCTCAATGCTGCATTTTGAAGTAAATCTGAGACATTACTCCATCTATAAATATTGCAGTATCGATCAAAGATAAGGACTCTTTAAAAACATAACCATAATGCCATTATAATCCTACTACTAATAAAAATACATTAAACAAATCAAATATCTAGCCAATTTTCAAATATCTCTAACATATATTCAGTTTGTTAAAATCAAGATCTAAGAAATGTCCATTTATTGAAATTTGTTGATATATCTCTTAGGACTCTTTTACACCATAAAATTTTCCTTCTCTCTCTTTTTTTTTAAGAAGCTAAATTCTTTATCCTATAAAAACATCTCACATTCTGAAATTTATTTATTGTTCCTCCATTTTTTTTTTAATTTAACGCATACCTCTTTCCCATTATTTCCTGTAAAGTGGTAGTTAGGGATAGAGCCTTCATCAGATTCAGGTTCGACTTTCAATAAATTCTTCGTGGGTGAGTAATGATTTTAAGACATGTTCACAAATTCTTTGGCACTCCTCCCATAAAAAGGTAAGTCTAACTCCCCTCCATTTGAGTATGTGCTGACCTTTGTGACTAGCTTATCAGAGAGAAGGCCGTGTAAGTGATGTCTGTCTGGCTCTCCATGTGGACATATCTTTGGAACTGAGACACCATGCTGCTTAGAGTCAAGCAGCTACATGAGAGGGCCATGTAGACGTGCTACAGCTCCAGATTCATAAGATCTCTGTTGAAAGCTGGCATTAACAGCCAGATATATGACTGAACCAACCTCCAGCCTCTAATTTTCAACATGGCCTCGCTAACACAATGTGGAACAGAGACAAACTTTGCTGCTCAGATCTGCCTAAATTACACATTGATTCATCAACAAAATAAATTCTGTTGCTTTAAGTTTTGGGGTGGTTTGCAATGCAGCGATAAATAACTGGCACAGTTGGTGTGTATTTCCATCAGGAGGCACAGTTTGTTAGCTTATCTCTCATTTTGTAAAGCTAGAAACCATTGATGATCACTGCCTTGATGTATTAATTCACTTGAAGTTGTAAAATGGTAAAGCTATAATTTTATCTTTTTTTTCTTCCTTTATTGTCTAAAATACACATAGAAAGAAAAATTTCCCTTCATCAATATTTAGTTATCCTGAAGTACAGATCATCACAATTTTAAAAAATTTTGTTCATTTCCATTACCTTTGTTGATAGCTATTTGTGGACACCTAAGATTTATGGATGAGAGAATGACCACTAATTCTTTCACAAAAGTGGTTTATGACAACTTTTCTCTTTCCCTTTGGATATCTTCTTACATGATTGCAATGTATAGGAATGAATCAGGAGGTGAGGGATGGGAGACAACTAAACACCAAGTTTAGAGTTCAATAACTGGGAACCCAGGTAGGTGCCTATGGGAGCTAACTGGAGAGACATTTGATAAGGCAATGATCTGTCATAATACAAAGGGACAAAAAAAAGAAGCCAGGCAAATATCTGGGTTGTCTATAATGAAGAGTTCTTCAGAAAACAAAGAGACAAAAAGAATATTTTCTAAGCAAGAAAAGGGTTAAGAGAATAGTGAAATGATACAGGGCTTTGGCACTGAATTATAGTACATAATTAGGTAATTAGAACTATTAAAACAGACAAAGCATTAAGACCAGATGAATTACTGAAGATGCAAGTATTCAATAAGATGCCCCAAGGGGAAAAATAAAGCCCTTGGTGAAGGTTTATAATCATGCAGTAGGACAGAGATGCACAGAAGGACTTGAAGTAACAATAACTGATGTTATACACATTCTTCAAAAACAGAATTTCAAAAGAAGCATTCATCCAAAATTTAAAAAGAGTTGAAGAAAACTCCCTAGAATACTATTAAATACTAAAATAACTATAATACCTTAATCCAGGTTTATTGTTTTATTAAAGAAAAACTAAAAAATCAAGCCATAACAATTTGATGTAGAATGAAGGCAGACACATCAGATACTTTTTCTTCCTGTGTTCCCTATTTTTGTTGATGACTCCACCAATCCCCCTATTCAACCAAATCTGCTTTCTTGTCACTCTAGGCACACAGTGGAGTTAATTGCCTGGCCTCCTTTTCAGTGAGCTGTGGCCACTGACTCAGTGCTAGCCAACGGAACGAGAGTGGAAGTGAAGTGTGAGCACAAAAGTCATCCCTTCACCCCACTCGGGGCCCACAGATATTTTCCCTCCCAGCTGGAGAGAATGAAAAGGTCATCTGGGAGATATGGGAAGCTACATGTGGTCTGTAGTAATTTAAAAAATATACCTGCAAATTATTTAACACACCTCCCTTCTTCCTTGTGTTGCTCACTCTTGGGGAAGTAGAAAAACATTTAATCAGTCCCATGGAGAAGGACCAATGCTATGCCCCAGCCCCGTTTGGGCCGTCAGATGACTGCAACTCTGGCTAACACCTGACTGCATGTCATGAGACTCAAAAGCCAGAACCTTCCAGCTAAGATGCTTCTAAACTCCTGATATGAGAAACTATGAAATAAATAATTACTGTTCCAAGTCACTAAGTTTTGATTGATTTATTAGCAATAGATAACTAAGACGGGTTTTGATACCTGAAGTGTTAAAAAACCATAAAATACGTGGTAGAAGTGTCTATGGGACTGCATAGAAGGTAGAAGGACCTTGCACAAAGCATCAGTGAAAGACTAAATGGTGTGAATGAGACTGTTAGCAAAAGACAGCCCATGAGGAAGCTGACAGTGAGGCCTTAAATGCAAGTGGGGAAAACATTACAGAAAACACATTCCTTACTGTGTAGTGGCAACATAGCAGCCTGCAGTTATATGGAAAATAGAAAATGTACTTAATAAATTGGGCGATTTAACTAAGGAGCTATCCAAGCAGAGTACTGAAGGTGCTGACAGCTTTACACTTGATACTTATAATAGAATGAAAGAGGAGAAAAACAAAGGAAGAACTGCTAAACAATAAAGGTGCTAGGGCTTGTTGGGTTTAAAGTAAAACCTTTTCTCTTTCTCAGCCTCTTTAGTCAGCAAAGGATAACATTAAGACACTACTTCTGGGCTAAGATCAAATGTAAGATAGAGTCAGAAAAACAAGATCTAAAAATAAACACAAGGGTGTGAATGTAAAATCTTTTGTTAAGATCTCAGAAAGCTCTTACACAGGGCCTCTAAGAACCCTCCTGTCAGACAAGATGCCCTGATGCCCTGTAAAGATTTAAAAGGCATGCCTCACAAAGCCTTTAGCAGTTAGAGGTCAGGGATGCTGCTAAACCTCCTACACTTCACATGACAGCCTCTTACAACAAAGAATTAGTTGGGCGAAATGTCAATAATCCCAAAGTTAAGAAACTCTGCCATGGAGTACAGGAACCTAGAGGGCAGCAAGAGTATTTACTTATTTAATCTCCACCTCCTTCTGATTAAGATTTGAGATAATTTGCTCATGTTTCCATTTCCTATTTGCTACACAGAGGGCTTTGCATACAGAAGGTATTTGATAAATACTTCTTGAATTAAGAGTGTTAAATCTAGGCAAACAAGATTGACATAAAATATTATAGAATGGTAAGAGCTGAAGTCCTAGGTATTATTTCTTTTTTGGCCATTAACAAGTTATAGTTTCTTAAGTCATATTCTTTCTGAACTTCCACTTTCCATGTTTGCAAAATAAAAAGAAATTGATGATGACCAATGACACAAATGACTGATTCAGGTGCCAGGTACTAGGGAAGATGAAGATACAAAACATAAGTACTAAGTACTCACAAAAATCCAGGAAACAAAATAGACATTTTACAAATTTTCTTAAAGGAAAATAATGAAAATAAAATATGCATGATTTGTAAAAGAACAGAAGAGACACTATTTTCTTTATTAGGATCCTCAACTTGCAGAACAGGAGCTGGTATGCAGTAATTTCTCAAGTATTATTTGTTGAATGAATAAATAAAGTGACAAACCAACAAACAAGACAATCAATAAAAAATGAAAATTAAATCTATGGACTCAGGGACCGGAAATGAGGAGGCAAAATATAAGAATGTCCAGACCAGAGTTCTCTTTGTTTTTGTAGTTAATAAAGACAAGAGAAACATAGTTTTCATAAGCCATAAACTGGTGATGAACACTGATTGTAAAGAGGCAAAGAAAAGGAAGTAGAAACCCGGTATTGTGACAAGGAGTAGGATCCAGCCCAAGAGGACCATAGAAAAATTCCAAATGTCTAACTTGAGAGTTTGAAATCACCACACAGGTGAGAAGATGAAGCAGACGGGATAGGACGACAGGAAATATCAAAGAAGGAAAAGGAGCAGGCAGGGTTGGAGTTTCAAGAGGTGGTATGCTTCGCGATCTAAATAGAGGCTTTTGTCAAAGGTTCTATTTAGTTCTCAAATGCCCTGAGATACATAGCAAACCATCTCTCCTATCGCCTCCCCTCCCCATCATCAAAACAAAAGAATAACAACAACAACAAAACGATTTTACTCATACATAAAGGTGAAAAATTAGGGAAAAATAGGAAGATAAATATATGCACTTTAAGTGCAAGACCGTCTCAACTGAAAATACAGACTTTATGGTGCAATTTTTCAATAATAAAAAAGGAAAAGGTAAATCAAAGGAAAATCAAAGCATTTACCCTTGAAGTATCAAGATAGTTTCAATTCCAAATCTGCATGAAAGTCCTAAAAGGTCATGTCATATCACTGGGAATATTTCAGGAGGGGTATTGCTTTACCATCCACCAGACTATTTTTTAACCTCACACTCAGAATGTGAACACACAACTATAAATAGTGCTAAAAAATCAGGCTTAATCAGAAGGGTCTCAAAGCAAAAACTCTTCTGTTCAGCAGTTTAGGGTGATATAACTGTGCTGCCACTGCATGTATCACTTCTCCCAAATTCCAAAGATTATGGGCATCGGGATACTAATCAAAGCACTGCAACTCTATACTGTGCAGTAAATACACCTATATTTTCAAATACTAAAAAAAAAAAAAATAAATAAATAAAAATTAAGTTTTAAAATATCCCGTAAGTAGGAATAAATGTGTAATAAGACTGTGCATTCTTAAATAGAACAGAAATGGGAAACATACACATTCAAAACAGGAGTAGTACAGGAAAATGTATATTTCTAAATGAATACGCGCAACCATGATAATCAAATATTTTGTTTTTACCTTAAATGTTGTCAAATGAGGAAGGACGACAGGCCATTTGACAGAAGAATTGTTTCTTATATTCCTGAAACTCTGTTTTTCCCCCTCTTTAATATTTAAGAAACACACACAGGTTGCCGACAACTCTTACAGAGCGGCTTGTGTTTTAGTTTTCACTTTCTCGGCTGTGAACAAGTGCATATGTGAGGGCTGGTCGTGCATGAACAAGTATGTACTTTGCCTGCATTACATAAAATCACAGCACAACACCAAGTACATCCACTCATTCATGTGTGCCTGCAGTCCACCTCGAGGAGACTGAAAATATAAATACAAGCTGCTATTTTGGTGTGATCACACGAACATGGCAGCTTGTGTGTTTTTTTTTCTCTCTAACATTTTAACACTGGGCAGATTGTCTGCATTAACACACACCAAAATCAATTCTGCTCTGAAATTGCTTGTAAAATCTTCCTTCCCTAAGGAATTTCTTTTTTATTTAAGTACAAAATGGGTTTGGAGGAAATTGTATAAAAAATACCAACATTTAAGACGTCTTAAATTTATAAAGTGTGACAATCAAGTCACACTTTACAGAATACTGACAGTATGCTCCCAAAATGGAAACTGCGGAGAAGATGGACTTTAAACAAGAAAAAAAAAATCAAGTTAACTTTGTAAAATCACTTCTGTATATCACTACAATACAAATAATATAGAAAAAAATTCAAACTAGTCTAATTTCAAGCTGCTTACTACATTGTAACACAACAGGTAAATCTGACCAAAACTCAGATGAAACTTACATATTATAAAAATACACAAAGATTTCTTAATGGCATTGAAGATAAAAAAAAGTAAATATTTAGCATAGGCCATATCTAAAAGTTCATTATCAATAAAAAATAAAATGCAGACATTCATATCAGATACTATAAAAATATGAGAATGCATTATATGTCGTGCTGTCCAACAGAACTTTCTGTAATAGAAGTGTTCTATATCTGTGCTGTCTCATACAATAGCCATTAGCACTTGAAATGTGGCTACTATGAATGAAGACTTAACCTTAAGTTTCATTTAATCTTAATTAATTTTAAATAGCCACATGAGCCTGGTGGCTACCGAAGTAGACAGTACACATAGTTTTAAAAAGAGAATTTTAGCAATTATTAATGAATCTATAAAATATCAAATGACAAGCTACATTTAACAGAAGATACAAAGTTTGCTTAGATTATGTCTAAAGCTTGGACCGTAAACTATAAAGAAAAGGAAGCATTAAAATGAGAAAGTTGGATCTTCACAGATTTAAACATACCATGGAGATTCAAGTAGGAAAGAATGTAATTAAGTGATGAATGAGCTGCTTGAAGTGCTAACTATAATGACCCTATAATAACCAGAAACATAAAAGACCAAAAATTGAAGATGAGGACTAGCATATCCAAAAGGGGATCAGAAAAATTTTAAATACAGTCAAAGTTACAATTATAAAAGTAAGTTAAAGAATTTTAGTCATTTAATTGAAGGGAGAGGGAAAACACATTTGAAGAAAAGATGATACTATTTGGCAATAGCTTATAAATATGTTAATTAGCAAATGATGTTATAGGCACTATAAATACACTTTTAGAATAGACCTTGATAGACCAAATAACAGACTTCTTTGGCATCTACTATCAAGATGATATTTTATTCTGAACTCAATACTTCCCATCATTTTAAATTATACTGAATTTCATTTAATATCACAGCCTTTGAAGCATGGCAAAATTGGTTCGGAATGGACAGTTCAAGTTCCAAATTAGAAATGCTGTAAATTGGAATTCTTTGATTTACCTTTTGATTTTCAGTTTTTCTCAATAATAAAAATGAGAACAGTAACAACCTCATTAGGTTGAGGTAAAGAACAATTAATTGAAATAAATACAAATGCTTTGAAGTAAAAAAGGGTTAGTAGAATAAAAGAATATTAAAATTAGTTGAAAGAGGAGGTAATATTTAATACAGTGACATATTCAAATCAAATAAATTCAATAATGATAGCAACAGTGCAGCTTATGAGATGAAATTAGCTCAGGCTAGAAGACTAATAATAGTATTTATTTTTTTTAAAGTGTGCTTATATTGCTGAAGACTGAAAATGTTAGAGATTATCATTACTAAAATCGAATACCTGATCATGAGCGATAAGATTCACAATTAAAGAGCATTTATTAAACAGCTGACTCTGTACAGTGAGACAAAACAAGATTAGGCACCATGCCTTCCAGGGGCTTACCGTTAGCTTTGAAAGATGAGACCTGGGCTTGTACATACTGTTTCCATTACAGCACTAGCTATCTTGCACTGTAACTTTTTTTTTTTTTTTTTTGGCTGCTTTTGCTATTAGACTTTAAGCTTCTTAAGGGTCCATGCCATATTTATTTTGGCATCTCCAGTGCCTGGCACCCAGAGGAGATTAATATAAATGTATTGACTATACTGGCAGATTGAATACCCTGGCAGGTCTAAATAAATAAAAGACTGAACAAAATTAAGTAATATCATCAAGAAGTTATTAAGAATATTCTACTAGAACATACAATAGACACAAATTATTTCTAATTATAAAAACTGAAACTGCTTCATGAACAAGGTGGTGATAAACTCAGGTTCTAAAGGATGAACTGTCAGGAATCCAATAGGAAACAGGGGTGTTAGTTGCATTCCCAAGAGGAGGAGCCAAGTAATGCAAAGCATGGAAAATGGAAAGCACAAAACCTGTTCAAGGAATAATGTCACAGCACTGGTCTAAAAGGAAACTGTGATGGGTGTTAGGTTTCTGGTTCTACATGTAAGGAGTCTGGACATTGCTACTCCATCCTAACAAATAAAAAGCTGAGCAGACTAAAAAATCAACAGTTTTCCTTAGATCCATAAGAATGGGGAGGACACAAGGCAAATCTCTGTCTTCAAACCTGGACAAACAGACAGGGAAATACAGTGAGTCACAATTTAACCAGAGAGACTCACAAGCAGGAACCAGTTCCTGTAATTGGAGAATTACTGGAAGCTCCATGTAGACAACTTTAAGAGTTAAAAATGCCATGTGGACCCAGTCACTAAGGGGACTCACAATATTGTGAGGTTTACTTCTGGGAGCTTGACCAGGTTCCCACAGCAAATATCAGAGACAAATCCCCTTGGCTTCCAGCAATAGGAGGGGAAAGGTGCTATTTTGAACATAGCATTCTGTTCTTCTTCTCCTTTTTTTTTTTTTATCAAGTTTATTGGGGTAACATTGGTTAATACAATTATATAATTTTCAGGTACATTATAATTTGACATCTATATATTCTATTGTGTGTTTACCACCAAAAGTCCAGATATTTGATCCCCTTTACCAACTTCACCCTCTCCCACTACATTTGACCACATTTACCCCATTTACCTTCCCTCTCCTCCCCCACCTCCTACCCTCTGGTTATCACTAGTCCATTGTCCATGTCCATGAGTCTCTGTTTATCCTGTTCATCTGTTGCTTTTCAGTTTCTATCCCACATATAAGTGATATTATGTGATGTTCAACTTTTTCTGTCTGGCTTAACAAGGCCTGACCTCGGGGAAAGTTAACTAGAGCCTAACCTGTTGGGGTGTTATCAGAGCTTAATTGACCTGGGGGAGAAGAAAACACCAGACTTCGGCCCACTCTAGCCATCCTGTCCCATTTAAGGAAAGAAGTAGGAGTGTGGTAGAGAAACACTTGTGAAGGTCACAGTCCAAAGGAACAGGCTCACAAAAACACTGAGACCTTATCAGACCTTACCCCTCATTTTATCACATACTAAAGGCCTATTAATGGCAGCTCCTTTTACATGCTACGTAATGCCCAGCTATCAAAAAGAAAAAAAAAAATACAAGACATACCAAAAGGAAAAAAGCACAATTTGAAGAGATAGAGCAAGCATCAAAATCAGACAAGGCAGATAAGTTAGAATTATGCGTTCAGGAATTCAAAAGAATTATGATTAATATGCTAAGAGCTCTAATGAATATAGTAAAAGCATGCAAGAACAGGCAATGTAAGCCGAGAGAGATGGAAATCCTAATCAAAAAGCTAAAAAAACCCCCAAAAAACAAAAACTAGGGATTAAAAACACTGTAGCAGAAATGAAGAAAGCCTCTGATGGGTTTTTTAGTAGACTAAACATGGCTGAGGAATGAATCTCTGAGCTAGAGGAGATACTGAGAGTCCTTAAAAACTAAAAAGCAAAAAGAACAAAGACTGAAAAAAATAAAGAACAGAAAATCCAAGGACTGTAGGATGACTAGAAAAGTGTAACAGACACATAATGGGAATATCAGAAGAAGAAAGAAACAGAATATTTGAAATAATAACTGAGAAATTCCCCTAAATTAATGTCATACACCAAACCACAAATCCAGGAAACTCAGAGAACACCAAGCAGAATAAATGTCCAAAGAAATAAATCTAGGCATATCATTTTCAAACTACAAAAAAATCTTAAAGAGGAAAATCACCCCTTACCTACACAGGAACAAAGACAAGAATTGCTTATTCAACTTTTCAGAAACCATGCAAGCAAGAAAGTGAAGTGAAATATTTTAAGTGTTGAGAGGAAAAAAAAGAAAAAACAACCCTAGAATTCTGCACCCTGCAAAATTATTCTGTAAAAGTAAAGAAGAAATAAAGATATTCTTAGACAAAAATAGGGTATTTGTTGCAAGAAGACCTGCCTCACCGGAAGAGATTTTTAAAAAGTTCTATAGAGAAAAGTAAAACAACATAGGTCAGAAACTTGGATCTACATAAAGGAAGAGTGTAAGAAGAAATACATGTTAATAAAAAAACCCAAAAACTTTCTTTTTCTTTTTCTTAATTGATATAACAGATACACACACACACACACACACACACACACACACACACACACACACACACGTATATATATAGACACACAGATACATAAGTACATATATGCTTATAAATGCTTATATAGAAGTGAAATGAATGACAGAAATGATGCTAAAGATAGGAAGGAGGAATGACAATTATTTTATTATATGGTACTCACTTGTGATGTGGTATACTGTTATTTGAAAGTGGATTTGCATTAGCTGAAATGTAGTACTGCAAATTTTAGGGTATCCACTAAATAAAAGTGAAAAAGGAAATATAACCAATGTAATAAGAAAGAAGAGAAAATGTAATAATAAAACATGCTCAATTAAAACAACGGAAAGCAGAAAGAATGGAAGACAAAAATTGGAAAAAACAAGAGTAACATATAGAAAACAGTAATAAACATAAAGATAATAATCTAAGTATATCTACAATCATTTTGAATATCAATGACCTAGATGTACCAATTAAAAGACAGTTAGCACAGATGAAAAAACAAGACCCAACTCTATGTTGCTTATACGTTGCCTACAAGAAACACACTTTAAATATAAAGACACATGTAGATTAAAGGTAAATGGATGGGAAAAAATATACCATGCTAACATTAATTAAAAGATAAAAAAGGGCATTACATAATAATAAAGGGATTGATTCTCCAAGACGACGTAATAAACCTTAACATGTACGGGCCTCATAAAAGAGCATCAAACTGTATAAGAAAAATCTAATAAAATTGCGAAGAGAAATAAAAGAATCCAGTATCATGGCTAGCAACTTCAACCCCCCACTGTTAGAAGTGGACAGATGTGGCAGGCAGAAGATCAGTAAGGACATAGTTGAACTCAACAGTATTATCAATCAACTTCATATAATTGACATTTATACACGATTTCGTCAAACAACAGAATACACATTCTTCTCAAGCTCGTGTGGAACATTCACAAAATAGACCACAGTCTGGACCATAAAACACACCTTAACAGATTTGACAGAATAGAAATCAGACAATGGCTGCTCTTAGACCACAGTGGAATTAAATTATAAATCAATAACAGAAAGATAAAGGGAAAACTCAAAAAGAGAACTGTGTGCATGTTAAGGAGTAAATCTATTCTTTTGCAGACTACAGAGTCATAGAAGGTTTAAGATTAGGCATATATCATGACTAAAATGTGCTTTGAGAAAACAGAGCTGTAATACGGGGATAGGATTAGAAGAGATAGCTAATAGATACAAGAGAAAAACAAGTAAGAGACTAGATAAGTGGTAAAAAGGACCTGAAACAGGAGTAAAAATGGAACAGAACTTATGAATGTGACAGAAGTACATATAATGATGTCCTCATTTGTACTTAAAAATATAAAATGCATATCCTCAACCTATCTACTCTAAGCCATCTTTAGTTAAGTCAGTAACATTCCTCAATTTAGAACACTGCAATCGTTTCATCCCTAGGTACTTTTCGAGCTTCCATTCTTACCTCCTCCACCTTCACCAGACTATCGCAGCAGCTAGGATTATCTTTTTAGATATTACTCCCCCGTTCAATATCTCCCGAGGCTTCCCATTGCAACAGAAATAAAATCCAAACTCCTTACTATGGTCTTTGGGACTGCTCATCTGGCATTTGCCCTCTTCTCAAATTTTCCTATCTCTCTCTCTCATCTATTTATTATTGTTTTATTATTATTATTTATTATTATTATTATTATTACATTATTATTATTATGACATTGGTTAACAAAATCCAATAAGTTTCAAGTGTACAATTTAACAGTAAGTCATATATATATTGGATTGTATGTTCACTGATCAGGTTCTCCTACTTAAGTCACTTGCTTCCCACTATACCTGCCCTTCCCTTTGTTCGTCTATTTTAACTGAGGGACTTTGCACCACCTGTTCCCTCTGCCTGGACTGTTCTTCCCCTAGATCTTCACATCACTGGCTTTAAAAAATTTTTCACATCTCAATTCAAATATCATCTTCTTAGAGATGCCTTTTCTGATCACTGTTCCTAAAGCAGGCATCCTTCCACCTATCCTATTACCCTTCTTACTTCACATCAATTACCACCCTCTATAATAACCCTCATATCTATACATACTTATTGTCTCACTCTCCCACCCCCCAACACTAAAATATACATCTTGTGATAGCACAGCCTTATTTATCTTATCATCACTCTGTTACCACAATAAAAAGGATCAGCCTGGAACATAGTAGGCATTCAATAAATAGACATTAAACAAAACGAAATTCTTATCACAGATGCTAGTAAACAAATACCATTGTATAACATTCACTGAACTGGACTTCCTTTCTTCTCCTACTGCATTATGAGCTGCTTTACAGGCTTGATTGAAAACATGAATTTTAGATCATTTAGTGCCTTATAAAGAGAGTGTATTATCTAAAGTAGTAAAATTATTCAAGCTATTCAGCTTTTATGAGTAGGCAATTTGGTGGTTTTAGAATAAGACTGACAATCTTATCCGACAAGCTAAGTTACTTGTCATAAAATGTATACAGAGATGGCTAAGAAACTTAATCTAAATATAGAGAGCGCCATGCAAGAGCCTTCTGGGGAAGAAGGTATGCAACCTCCTCTACCTGTGCTATGAACTATAGCTGCCTTCCCTGAATCTCTGGTTTGCCAACTTAATTAAATGTACTAGTGGAGAAAAATTGTTAAAAAAAAAGAAATTAGCCATACATGTGTTTTACACACACACACACACACACACACACACACACACACACACACATTTTTATAAGGAAAATGCACAGAAAATATAAAACCAAATAGTGTCAAGAAAACAGTTTTAAGCAATAATACTTTCTAATAAAGCAAAGCAGAAATGTCTGAGCTAAGTAACCAAAATGATGAATGGAATTCCATCGTCACTTCTTATTTGGCTTAGCTATCCAGGTTTTATTTTCCTCTTCTCTTGTTTGCGATTTCTTTTAACCAACCTGGCCCATATGGCCTGAGTGTGTGCCTCTGCCCCAATACCACGGTACCACCACTCCCATTTAATAATGGTAGAGAGATTGATTGCAATCCTTCCTAAGAGCCACTTAAAGCTGAAGCTGTCAAGTTTTCTAAGATAATCACCTAGTATTTTTAAAAAAGAGATGCCTTTATTGCTTAGTTAGCAATATATACTTTGCATTTTGTTTTTAGAGGCCTATTTTACTGCCACTGATTACCTAGTTACTTAAATGATGGATAAGGAAATTTATTCTTTCTGTTTTATTCAACAAATATTTACTGAGTACCTCTGGTGCACCAACACAATGGCATTCTACTTTCTGAAACTCATACTGGAAAGATCAAGCACAACTACCTCACACTTCTGAAAGCAGCTTTCCTATAACTGGCTACTCCTGGGTTAAATGAATAACTTAAGCTCATCAAAATGATCCATACCTCCCACCTCACAACCCACTACTGTTGCCAATCATCTATGAAATTTTTGTTGTACTCTGATTCATGAGTCCTCTGAATTTTTTTTATAACAAAATTTCACTTGTTAGACATGTAGAATAATCTTAATAGCAGTCGCTGACATCTGATTATTCCATTTAGACCTTGAAAGAGATAAATATCAGAGAGCTAGAGGCCTCGACACTGTAATAGATCTAGGTGGAGTTAAATTAGGAATGGGTAGACAGACAAAGCTAGCTGCAGAAGGACTTGAAAGATGGCACCAGAGAGAACCATGACTCTGAATATCCCTGGCTCATCCTAGACCCAAAGATTAAATTATATTTACTAACATGTATGTAATTGTTTAAAGTATAAATGTATCTCATTTACTATTATAACATATACTTATTAATCTATAACAATACTCTGAGGTGATTACTATTATTCCAGTTTTGAAGGACTCTGAGGAGAAAGACACTCGTTGAAAGTAATTTCCCCAAGATTACAGAGAATGCTGCTAGAACTTACTTCAGGATCTTCCTACACAAATTCTATGTACTTCTCACTGCCTGACCCAGAAAGATGAGGTCCAATATATAAAAGTTATGGATATTAACTATGTGCTAAACAAGAAACTAGTTTTTCACAAGGTAAATACTGAGTAGACTGAGAGAAGAGATTGTTTGCAAACCTGAATGGCTTTAAGAGGAAGAGAAATAAGAAGGGTAGTTGTCATTTAAAAAGTAATATGGTTAAAAAGGTATTTAAAGGTGTAAAGCAAGAGAAATTTTTCTATCAATACCAATATTATGAATGCATAATATTGTATCAAAACAATCTTAATCAAAAGCATATGACTTCAAATAATTATTGGAATTTGAAAAACTAATTAAATATTATTTTAAGAGTATTAATATTATAATTACAATAATTTATTTTGAAGAAGAGAGAAAAGAAATATATGTTTTAAGAATAGAAAATGATCATTGTTATCAAAACTTGGCCAAAATTACTGTCATTAATAAAAGTAGAACACTGCATTCAATTAAGGCTCTCCTATGGGTTTTGCATTTTGATAAATTACAAACAGGTAACACAAATTTAAATTACTGAAAATAACATAAATAGTTCTACATACGTTCTATTGACATCTTGTTCAATCATTGATCGAAGTTCTTTATCTTGGAAGAATTTGTTCCAAAGACTCTGAAATATAGGAGAACCACCTAGTCAAAATAATCTCACATCTTTGCTGGACTTTAATAATCTCAATTTAATAATTTAAATGATTAAATTTATCCTTCTCTGAGTTATCATTTCACATTGCAGATAAGAAGCCTGAAAATGGAATAACTTTTATTAAAATCTAATTTACTCTCAGGAATACATCCTTATTCTAACATTAATTTTTCCAATGATGTTACTGTATGTATTTAAATTTCTTCTGTTATTTATATAAAGTGAATGATATTTTTTACTATGTACCTGCTACTAGCCCTATGATAAAAAGTTCTGCTTGGTCCCAACTAGAAGGTGACCCGAATTCTCAATACACTAAGAAAGATATGTAATGTTTTCTACAAAGCTTGGTTTTATAATTAAATAGATTTTAATGTATGTTTCAAAATGTGGATTTAAGTTTTAAAATTTACTTAACAATATTTTATGCTGCCAAACCATAGACTATATCTATAATAATTATATGTATCAGGAAAAAGAAATGTTAATATATAACAACTGGAAAAAAACTTTTCTGTTAGCGGGGAACTAGAAATTAGGAATTAAAGCTGTAATTAAAGAAGTTATACAACACCTCTAGTAGTAATTATTCCTAGTCTTCACTAAAATATGAGTGGAGATAGGCCTAACTTTTTCCTTGCTCTTTAAAAACTTTAGTAGACTCACTACAAATAGTTTCCTTTTTTCTTGAAAGCTAGTCTGCCAAGTAAACCCTCCTCTATTTTAATCATAAAGGGAGGCTTTCCTCCAAACTCCTTCCTGCAATTCTTAATAGAACTGTTCTAGCCTCACCTTCATATTCTTCTATTTTGCCCTTAGTTCTAACAGAGTATCCTGGGACTTCTCTGTAGTGCCATTTCACAGAAATAGATCATAAACTTCATGGAATAATCTCCATCAGGTTTTAGGTGGTATAATATGTGGGGTAAAAAAAAAAAAAACACACAAAAGTTGTATGAAATAACACTGCTTTCGTGGTGATTGATAACTAGTCTAATAAACACTCTTACGGCAAAAGAAGTTGAGATAGAAATAAAGACAAATTTTACCCCTTCATCTTGTGAAAGGGGATTATTAATCATCAGATCTTGCTGGCCAACAACCTTCCTTGGGTTTGTGATGTGCTGGTAAGAAAGAAAGAATACACATAAAGATCAGAGGCTACAAATTTTATATGTAAGAAAATAATTATATTAATAAAAGTACAACTTACTATTTCTTTGATGTTGCTATACCATGCTCTTAATTCTTTAATTTTACTTATCCACTGACTTTTATCTTGAGGAAGAACACAAAGAAATAGCTGTTAAGAAAAAAAATGCAAACCTATAAAAATTGTAATAAGTAAAACATGAAATGATGCCAAATAGAATCACCTGAAAATTGAGCTATTCATATTCATGGTATTTCATAGTCACATCATTCATTCCAATTCTCAATAAATTATATTTGGAGATACTTAAGGTATACACACACACACACACACACGCACACACGCACACACACACTCACACACACACAGACAATTCCAAAAGTGAACAAAGACCAAAAAACAAGATCTTAAAAGCTATACCACAAAATGGAATCAACCTACCCTCCAGATTTATATTAAAAATGAACAAAAAAATTCATGCGATTCAGGTATAATTCTCATTTTACAGTCTTATTAAGGGGGGAGAGGGAGCATTAACAGGCACAAGGTCCAAACAGTAATTTTAAGGTTTAAGATTTGTTTTAAAAGAAGGAGGTAAAGGACAGAGGAAAACAATGTTAGGACACAGCCTGAGAAGTGAAGTCATTCCTTTTATAGCAGAAAATTTAATTTACAACTGGCAGTCGGCTTATGAAAATAATAAGCATTCTTAAAAAGACAAATTTGATTTAATTTAGTTTACTGCAACATTAAAATAAATCTGGATTTGAGTTTATTTTCAGCAAACGAAGGATACTAAAAGTTAAACAACAAAGAATGTGGGTGAGGAACCAATATTTGTATACAAATATTCTAGCAGCAGGTCTCCTGACTTTACTGCCTGCATCTAACAGAAGAAAAATGTATTTTAATTATCAACTCTAAATTATTAAATCTAAAACTGTCTAATACATCATGTATTCCTTACTGTCTTTACTTGCAGACTCTGGATGCTCAATTTATGCAGATACACCCTAAAAATCTTTCAATAGAAGTCATTTTAAAAATGAGTCTAACTCTAAATTAATTCGTTTTGCGAGAACAAAAAGGGACATTACCACACAATTAAAAAGGTAACTGCAGATTACTAGTTTTGGTAACCAGTGGCTCTTTCTCTCAGAAAGAAACCGACCTAATTTCCTTCTACTTCTCCTTGCTGCGCTTCACTTTGTGTTTTCAGTAAGAGAAATATAGAAAATTTTTCTATCTGCTATTATGAAGAAAAAAGGAAAGATGACTAAATGATAGCGCTTGATATAATAGGAACCTGAAAGTTAATACCCCTCTGCTTCTGCCCAGCTTCAAGGATTTCTGCAAAAGCCTCTGGGGAATGCAAGGTGTTGCTCTGAATTCTGCACCATCAACTGAGATGAAAAGACAATTATGTCAAATCACACCTTTACCATCAGCAGTTATTCAGAACTAAGGTGGTTGAACCTTATCAGTAAACATCCTATGAACGATAAACATGGATGGCCAAAAATGGGCAGTGAAGTCTCTTGGAAAATTCAGTGATCCCCTGCTTGGGTAATCTTCAAGGGCCATCAGGTAATGTGTTGACATACTGCAACCACAAACTGTAAATAAATATTTTCTCCTTACCTTCCAGCAAATGCTGCGGAACCTGCTGCTTCTCAGCTGCCCATTAATCCCCTTCTGCCTTATTGTTGCCAAGTAATTGTTGTTTACAAATAGTTCTTCCCATTCTTTCCTACATGCAAGAAACCAAAGCATGGGGATCCTTTTGTTAAAATTCTTCTGCTTGGAAAGAAGTGCTACAGAAAATTAATTTTAAATAAGTCTAAGAAATGCAACTTTAAAAACGTATATATTGAGTTGTATACTGCTTCTGAATGCATGGCTGTCTTTTTGGACAGAGTTCTTCTGTAGATTTAATGAATATGTAGATCGCTATAATTATGCCAGCTACTGAAATTCATACTGTCTACGGAGGCTATTCCATTTCCTCTGAAATGCTGGTAGTGCAGTTCAGTGAATAGACAAGAAATAAAATGAATATTAATGTAAGCTTATGGCTGCTTTAGCCACTAACAAAGATATACCTGCTCCAAAAATACACAACAAAAAAAAATGTATTGTTGATTATATTGATTTCTCACATGAAATATCTGTTTAAATGAACCTATTTCTCTTTAATGTCAGGCTGGGCAGTTAAATATAATAGAAGACTACTTTCTTTTACTTTTAGTGCTATTTACTATTGAAATCTTTGCAACTTCTTTCTACATGATCAGTTTTAAAATTTTAACAGGTGCAGGCAAATTTGAAAAAAAATCAAAAAATTAAAAAGCCTCACTGTAAAAACTGTTAAAGGCAAGCTTGAGTACCTTGCAGTACCTATGGCTGAGTAGATAAACAACTGAAATATGCCTCCCAGGCACGCAGGCACCAGGGGCCTAACACCTGTGCCTCATTAATATACAAGTAAATCTGCTCTACTGGGAAACAATTGGAAATTAATTGTCCCAAACCATTTACTGAGTTTGAATAAAGGAAGTAGACTTATATTCACAGTATCTTGTACCAAACTAAACATCAAGAATCATTTATCAACAGTTGAGGCTACTGAGTATAGCTTTATAAAATATCTCTCAGATTTCATAATGCCACAATAAAGTTATAATTAAATTGTTTTATCAAAGCTAAAACCCTAGCAATCTCTTCAGAGTCTTCTTCAAAAGAAAGCCTCTAAAAGCCTTCCACATATACTCGCAGCAGTTGTCATTGGCCAGCCTTGCATACTATGTTATCTTAGAGCCAGAAACGTAACCAATTGTACACCAGAAGTTCAAAAAACAGATTGTGGAGCAAGCTGCATCTTCTCCACAGAGTTTTCCAGCAGTGTTACCAAGGCAAGGAAGGGCATGTTCCCTATTGCCACCAGCAGAACTTCCAGCCGCAGCCTTGTAGGCTGATCTCGAATCACACCAAACCTCTGCCAGCCTCTGTCAGTAGGGCCCTGTGGGTAACTATGCTAAGTAGGACACAAGCTCAAGAAGCTCAAGAAGTACACTTCTAATACCACTCCATGTAAACTTCCTATTCTCATCTCTCTATTCATAAGAGAAAATAACAGTTCATTTTTACTTTATATTTGTATCATTAATATAACTGAACATTTTTCATGCTTTTGGGTCACTTTATTTCTTCTTTTTTTAAAACTTTTTTTTTTTTTTGGCCTTTTGTCTATTTTACATGGTACAGGACAGTGGTTAAGAAAACAGACATCAGGACCCCACCCCTTGGATCAAAAAGACACCTTGAATCATGCATTCCGAAACACTACACAGTTTACTGACTACTTAACCGACTATGCAAGCCTGGGAGTTGCATAACTTCCCTGTGCCTCTGTTTCCTCATTTGTGAAATGGAATAATAGTAATAGCATCTACCTCACAAGAATTACTATAGGATCAAAATGCATGATAGGCCCTCTGAAGGGTGCCCGGAATATCATAACACTGAGAAAATTAATATTACTGTTAATAATATTATAATACTACTTGTATTATTGTGTGCCTCATTATTGGTCTCAAGAGTTTTTCATAGATTAAAGACATCATACTTTTGCCTGTCAAATATATGTATTTTCTAATCCAATCATATTGATTTTCCTACACAATGAAGCTTTTAATATTTGTTTATAATACAAAACTAACATTATTTTCTCTTGATGCTCTTTCCATTGTTTTTGTGCTTAATTCTTAGCCACTCCAAGTTCAAAGAAATATTCATTGAAATCTTAGGGTTTTTTAAATCACTGTAGTCTATTTGTATTACCTATAAGATTTTAAATACATTACACATTTCTCAATTCCACATATATTATCCACATCTCATATTCAAGTTTTGTTTTTATCAAGTTTTTAGTAATACTCAAAGATCAGATGAGCAGAGAGTACATAGAAAATTACAGGAATACATCTCAGAAACTGTTTGAGACCTGTGAACAAAGGACAGATTTCAAATGTATTTTGAACCCAAGATATTTCATAACTCGTGAGAGACCATGCAGTTCCATGGCCTGAAAACCCCAATGCATTCCAGATAGGAGAGGGAACTCTGAGTTAAAGACTCCCCCAGCCTTTCCCCAAATCAGCTTTTATTCAAAGGTACCAAGACATTGTGAAAGCAGACACAGCTGGTGACTAGATTCACTGCCATCTTGTCAAGTTAAAGTAGCCTTTAGGTCAAGTTACATACTACTTATGTAATGAAGGATAATCATTTGTTAGCTTAAATAAGATCCTGTGCCTTGATTACAGTGTTGGTAAAGAGAAAAGGAGACTGAGGCTTGTGAAATGGAAACATTATCTCTGAAATTCACAATCATTTCAATTTATTCATAGGTACTTATAGTTCCAATTAAGGCATATCATCTAAAATTTGATGAAGAGCTCTAACAATAGAGTAACATAAAGGCTACAAGATAATCTATTGTCTTTCGTTATTAATAAACTGTGATGCAGAATATGCATAATAAACATTTACTTAGTGCCTACTATGTGGTTTAACACTCAGAGATATTTTTTAAAAAGCATAAAGTTAAGTGAGTAGATGTATGTGCAAACCAATAATGATGTGATTCAGGCAAAGCACTCGGGGTAGTACAGAGGAGGGAGGAATAGTTTTATACCTAAAAATTAAAATGCAGTATAGAAAATAATAAATAGTAGCACCATAGGCACTGAAATGCTACATCAAAGAACTGAGCTGTCAGAGGTTCAGCAGACCCTGTAGGGCAAAATCTTGAAAAGTTTAGCCCTATGAGGGGAGCTGGACTATTGAACTTGAGCGAAGACATGGGGAAAAATAATAAGTATTGAGGTATCAGTGTTAAAATTTTTCAGTTTAACAAAATGAAGGAAAAGTACTGCTAACCTGTCTTACCTAAAAAATTTTTATATTGTGTGCCTATGAATGCAAAATCTGTCAATGATGCTATAAAATTATATATATATATATATATATATATATATATATATATATATATATATAATTTTAGGCGAGGCAACCCTTGGTTGACCTCACAGATTGCAAGAATCTTGTCAGCTTACATCCCTTATTTTAATTTTTTTTTTTATGCCTACAGCACCTGGTCTTCACCACTTTTAACCTCTAAAACAACCTTCACAAGATGTGTATTTTTAACCTTCTTTATAAATGAGGAAACTAAGGCTCAGAACAATTACACATGTTGTCAAGAGAAATCATAATTAGTAAGAACATCTTCCTAAAGTAACATGGAAGACAACACCAAAGGGGAATGTGGTATTGCGGACTTCGAAGACAAACGTGGCCTCTGGCAATGAGGCAAGATAGAAACGGGCCCGTATATCTTCTTTCTTAGGTTTTTTAGTTTTTGAACATCAAGTCCAAGAGTATAGAGAAAAATTTTCATCGGTTGGAATGGGAAGGTAAGTCAATGCTGCTGTGAGTGGTTAGGGACAACCCTGGACATTTAGAGGTACAAATGCCTCAAATGGAACAGGTTAGAGATCTGGACCTTGAGGACTCTCTTGACATAACACTAGCGCCATCTAGTGGCAGCTACTCTGCATCACAGGCACTGGGTCCCTGAAAACATAAGCAGCCTCTCAGCAGGAGGGGCAGAGGTGAGCTGGTTTCATTTCTCAGGCCAGAGTTAATGAATTAGTTGTGGCTGCCTTCGAAGAATTGTGTTGAGAAGGATTCTGAGCCTAACTCCTCAGGGAACATTGTGACTGATTAAAATGTCGGCCATAGGTGCTGCAATCATTTCTAAATAAATGAAATCAACCTTTGCAGCATAAATTGACACCTTCCCTCTAAGACCTACTTAGATAAGCCTCCTGCAATATTTTTTTTTTCATGGAAATCAACTAGGATATGCAGTGAATAAATAAAGCTGATGATCATAAGAGAATATATATTTCTAATTATGTATTTTAAGGTAGTATTTTCCCAAGATACGCACATAAAATTAGTATGAAAACTAGTTAGAATCTTCTAAATATAATTGTTTAAATAATTTTGTAACTTAAAAAAATGCATAAGTAATTTAATTATGTGGCAATTCTGGACTAGAAAATTTCTGAATCATTGTCCCAAATGATAATATACTAGAGATAACATTTTATATTGTATATGATAAGTTTGATCCCAATTCCAAGCATTGTTTGGACAGGGAAGACTGTCTCTATAGGGCTAACTTAAGAAACCAACCACAGTAACTGAAAAGAGCTCAGAGACTATTATATAGTCTAATACTTAGGATCTTCAATACTTGGTTAAGAGGTGCTACTTCGGTTTTTACTGATAACGAAATTGCTGAATGCAGAGAAAGAATGATCACTATGGGGAAGCTTGACAAGTCATGGACAGTAGGAGAGGAAAGAGGGAGGTCACATGTTTCTGGTTATCAGGGAAGTGTCATAAGGGAGAAGTGTGGTAGAGGAGTTCTCAGAAATGACCATGTAGTTTACAAAGTTTGCCAGCCAATCACAATCATCTCATTCAAGATTTATCTCATTGTTGAGATTTGACTAAGAGTAACAGTAGAACCAAAAGCCAGGGAAGGATAAAGGTGATTTTGGAGCAGGATAAGATCAGAGATAGATGGGTTGAATATTTGAAGGTGAAGAAGCACAAGTTTAAGAAAACTGAACCTGATGCAAAAGGTTTATACAATTTTATAATCCTAAAGTGCATGCCAATATTTGAAAAATTGCCCTATTAATTAGAATCATATTTGCTTTATCAAATGCAAAGGAAAAAGAAAATAATGAATTTTTAATCTTTCTAATCTGTGCAGAAGCATAGTAGTGAAAGATTTCTATTAAGAAAGAACTGTACCATAATTCCAATATTCCATGTTACAGAGTATGTACCTTATACTATTTTAAAGGTAGGATTTAAAAAATACTATTCAAATAGAATAAGGAACATCTAAAGTAAAAATCAATAGAAATATGAGAAGTATAAATTAGGTATGTCAGCATCAGACTGCAGTGTGGCACCAGATATGGGTAAGCTACAACATTAGGACTGCAGGTGCCAAGATCAACAAGATAAACACTGATGTTATCTATAATTACCTCATTTTTAGCTTAAATCACAGGTAATGAGGGAACTCAGAGACTCTAAAAGGCAATTAGAAACTGTACTGGCTTTTTTGCTTCCTGTATCAGGAATTTTTAAAAACTTACTTGTATTTAAAGCTTTTTCCCTCCATAATGAAACATCAGGGCATATCACTTATACATATATAAATAAATATAAAAACAGAATGCACAATTGCTCATAAGCTTAAAATGATTTCTTCATGTCTTTATCCAAAATATGTATCATATGATGAGGCTCCAGTGAAACAAAGGCAACATAGTTTTGTGTATGGTTTGTTAAAAGTAATTTATGATGGTGGTTTGAATCAGGTTTGGACTTAACTTTGTATTGTGAAATCTTGAGCCTCTACCTCAATATCCACAAGGATGCAAAGAATTGAGTAAGCAAGAGTTTTGCATTGTAAGATACGTATATTTTGTATAATGTATTATTTTTCCTCAAAATGTAGTTTTTAAAAGCTTCTAAATTCAGGGTTATATTAAAGTAGTTAAACTCAACAAACACACTTTTAGAAAATGAATCAAGAAAAACTATATCTTAGAGCTATAAAAATTAAGTACATAATAAACATCATTATATTACTAATCAAAGGGTCATCATTTAAAATGAGGAGAGGAAAGGATCCTGCACTAGACAAGCTAGTCTTCTGAAATGAATATCTTTTATATTCCATGTTTTACTGATGTTTCTTAAATAACTAATAAGGGGCAATCCCCTTCTTAGAGACACCTCCCTGAAAATCTTCCCCACCTGCTTCTCAATCACATCCCGCCTTATTTATCTTGATATCTGTAGTAACTAGCATGAGCTTGACATCTAACTTTCTACATGATAAATCTGCCACACAGTGTGTAATGCAAACAATACTATAAGGGAGATACTTACAGAATTGAGAATAAATTATTTTCCAGTAATTTAGAAATAGGCATTTATTTGGAAAACTCTGATGTCCTAATTAAAAGTCAATCCTGTCACTTAGCAGTGGTCCCCAACCTTTCTGGCACCAGGGACTAGTGCTCCTCTGAGAATCTAATGCCTGATGATCTGCGGTGGAGCTGAGGTGGTGATGCCAGTACCTTGCTCCCCGGCCACTCTCCTCCTGCTATGAAACCTGGTTTCTAACAGGCCACGGACTGGTACTGATCCACAGTGTGGTGGTTGGGGACCCCTGTCTTAAAGCATTACTTTCCAATACTCGGTTGACTTATAGAGTATTGTACATACAGAAATAAATGTACAATTAAAATACTTTCTCTTAAAAAGCTTTAAGTTGCTTGTATTTTAACTCAATCCATCACTCATTTAATAACCTCTAGATCAACACTGTCCAACAGAACTTTCCAAGGTGATAGAAATGTTCTGTACCTAACTGTCTAATATGTGATGTGAATCACTAATCATATGTGGCTACTTAATAAGCAGATGAAATATGACTATTGCAATTTAAGAACTATATATTTTATTTTACTTTAATTAATTTAAACATAAATTTAAATAGCCTCATGTGGTTAGTGGTTCTCATATTGTATGGCAACTCAAAGTGTCTTAAGGATGATGGACCATTCATATATGCATTCAATTTTCAAAATAACTTTAAAAGTTCAAGGGATATAAAGATAATTATACACATGATACATATGTATAGTGTTATTGGGGAAAGATCACATATATATGTTAAAAGTTAAATAATATAAGTGATTAGAAGAATCAAGATAATTCCACAAGAGATGTAACACAACATATAATTAATTCTAAACGAATAGTGCTACTACTAAGATCAGACATAAACATAATAGGTTATTCTAGTCTTTTTTTGCCACCATCTTATTGTCTCTCCCTGTCTGTTTCTGTTTCTACCATCATTCTGCCCCCTGTTTCATCCCACATCCCTCTTCTCTCTCTCACACACATATATATGTTAGGAAAGCAAGTCTTTAGTGATGACAGTGATACATCTATAAGTTATCAAAAATGATTAATTCTGGAAAGAACCAGACACAAGATTCGGATGATGAGCCTAATACAACAATACTCAGTAATAGAATGGCTCAAAGATCCAGGACATGGTCATTTTAAATGAAGATAAATGGGTCATGTGATAAAATAAACTTTAGTTTTAGGTCAATATGCAGTTTATAATTTGTTTGGATTAATGTGACTGGGAAAACAATTTCATATGGGCCCCCCAAAAGATAAGAAAACATCCCCAACCTTAAGGACTACTAGAAAATCTCACTCATTTATAATTAAAAAGAGAAAATTTAATTAAAAAAAACATGCTTAAATGTCACATTTACCCAGCATGATGAAAAGGCAATGTATGCCATCTAAGTGACTTTTTTTTTTTAACATGAAAATGTTGAAGTATCAAACATCTTTAAGCCAAAGGAGTTTGTGTCTTGATACAGTATACATTTGGAAAATGCATTGCTATTTGCCCCTATCTTAAATAACTCCACACTGCTTTGCTTTTGGAGCTTTCCATCCTGTTTTTAGTGACATTTCTCTCATGACCATCCTTGTCAGGCTGTCAGCTACCAATTTGTATAATGATTATATATTAGCTTTTAGAAATTCTAAATCTATAGCCGTCTGTCATTTGCTCAGACTAACTCGCCTTTTTAAAAATAAAGACAACAAACTAGACTTTAAGTTGCTATACATTCTACCTTCACTTACTTACTATCACTTACTTAAATATTATGAATATCATAATATTTCTTAATTTAAAAAATGAGAAATAAGTGGAAGGAGAGTAAGGACTGAAAGGGCTCTCCTGTGACTAAATGGACTTTAATGAACAAATTTGGCCATTCTAATATTTTCCACCTTTTCTAAGTTTCTGATTATGTTTTAGTTGGTTAATACTATTAGAAACTGATGTGTTACTCTATCTATATCCAAAGAAAAAGGGTGGAAATCCCTTTCTTTAACAGTGGTTTTGAGCGTGTGGGACAAAGGGCTGGGGAAAACACATCACAAAGAAACCAGGGGTACAGAGACCTACTTTGAGTTTGCAGTCTGCTTCCCATGTAGGCTAGGACAACAGTGAGAACAGTTATTTTTCTCGCTGATATGTTAAAACAGTTGTTCTGCATCACAGAGGAGGATGAACCATTTCCTCGTGACCTCCTTGCCCAAATTCAATTATATGTCATAAAGAGCCTGTGTCAGGCAGAGTATTCCTCCACTGCTGAAATTGTATATTATTTGAAAGTTCATTTACTTCAAAAGAATCCGAATCTAGTCCTGACTTCATAAAAATGCTTCTTGTTATTTTGTTATTTGCTATTCTGATATCCATACTCTCAGTAATTCAGATATTCCTAAATGCATGCCACAAAAACTTAATTGTATGACCACAGCCATTTTTATATGAACCAAAGAGGTGTTTCCATAAAACTATTACTTTATGAAAACATGGAATGCTACTGTAAAACTTAAAATTAGCACCATAAGAAATGTACATCTTTTTATAGTCTTTAAAAATATTATGATTAAGAATGGCACCTAGAAATACAGAGGTAGGAAAACTGGGTTCCTTCTTCAGGGTCCATCAGCAACCCCAGTGGCAATGGGCAAAACAGAGATCAGAGCCACATTAAAAATGTCAAACAGTCTACTTTGGATTTATTTATATATCCCACGCCCGCCCCCCCTGCCCCCCCCCCCTCAATCTTTCCTGTGGACAAACAGCATTGTCAGAATACAAAGGAGAGAAGCAGCCTCTGGGCGCGGCCCTGTGGTAAGGTGAGGGGAGGGCAAACAAACAACAGTGGTTACTTCCGAGATTATAGATTTATTCTTGTGGACTGAACAAAATCCAAATAATGAGAGGGCTGTGCCTGGTTCAATGATAGTAGAGCTTTCCTGCTCAAGAGAACTAAGGTCTAGAAGCACATTAAAAACCTGTAATGAGAGTTATGAGATGGTGTACAACTATTCTGTTTTGCTTCAAATGGGCTAAGAGACTTGGGCATTACTTTCATAATCTGAACAAGTGGCTTGAAATACAATCTTTGAAACTCCTTGAGACTATGTCAACCAGACTAAACTACTATATCTATCTCAGAACATTGCATCTATAATCATGGAATGAAAACTATGTTCATATGTTCAGATGATACTAGGATGTCTTTTAAATTTAAATATTCCTTCATTAGCAGGCTACTTTTTATTCCATAGCTGTTTTATCAATTTCCCCATATTTCTCGGCACATAATATTCATAAATCTACGTAGTTTTCTTTAATAATAATCTTAGCTTACTATAACATTTTTATTTTATAGACTTTTAACTTTTTTAACTTTTAACTCTTGTAATAATACTTAGCTTAAAACACATATAGCACTTCTGTATATATTTTCTTTCTTTTTATCTTTATGAACTTTTCTCTATTTAAATTTTTTTTAACTTTGTAAACTTTTTAGATAAAATCTAGAGCAAACACACACATTAGCCTAGACCTACACTGGGTCCAGGTCATCAACATCACTGTCTTCCACCACCACCTCTCGTCCCACTGGAAGGTCTTCACGTGCAGTAATATGCATGAAGGTCTCATTTCACATGACAGCAATGCCTTCTTCTGGAATACTTCCTGAAGGACCAGCCGGAATCTATTCTTGAGGAGGTGTCACTCTTTTAAGAAATATGTGGTTTGCTTGGTTTGTTTCCTTTCTTCATGAAAGATTTGCTTGTAAGCAGATAATTCACCATGAACATCCCTCTTTATCGATAAAAACCTTTCAGTGTAGAGGTCATGTTTTCAAACCTTTTAAGGAACTTGCTGAGTTCTGCAAAAGCTTTTGCTAAAACCTGCACTGTGAATTTTCTTGGGGTTCTTCTTTTGCTTCTCCTACAGTTTCCTTTTCTCTTACCTCTTCTTTAGCTACGAGATCCTGATCCAGTTTCAACAACTCCTCATTAGTCATTTCCTTAGGAATCTCCTCTAGGAGCTCCTCAATGTTATTGTCTTCTACACCTAAGTTAAAGTTGTTTGCCATTTCAACCACAGTCTCCAGGAGGTTGCAACCTCCTCATCCTTGAAAAACCCTCTGAAGTCACGAACAAACATCTTAAGTGTCTTTCTAGATTCATACACACCTTGGTGACATTGCCCCAACCTCAAGCAGGGTTCTTGATACAGTCACAGATGCTATACCTTTTTCTAGAATTGCATCAGTATCTTCTCAGTGTCTTCTTCAGCAATAGCCTGGGCTAAGTTCCTCGTCAGGCAATAATAGGCTGTAAAAGTTGTTATAACTTTCTGACCCATTGGTTGGATCAAAGAGATGGCATTTGGAGAGAGAAATGCCAATTTAATATGGGATGAAGACCACCAATAAAAGGAGGATTATAGAAGAATTATCAATAATAAGCAAAATCTTGAATGGTATGTTATTCTCCAAACAGTACTTTTCCATTTCACTGGCACAGCAATTCAGGATGGTATCTTGTAAAAGGAGCTGGGTCATCTGTGCCTTCTTATGGCTCCTGTAGTATGTGGGGCAATGTGTGTTTTATTGATATGCTTGAAGATTCTAAGGTTCTCACCGTGCAAGATCATAAATGGTTTGAATTTGTGGCCTACAACCTAGCCTCTAAGCAAGACGATCATCCTGTCCTTAAATACCTTGAAGCTTAGCACTGATTTGGCCTCCTTGTGGATGAAAGTCCTTTCACAATTCTGTTTCCAGAATAGGGAGGTTGCATCCATAATGAATAAAAGCTTTGTAAGTACTTTTCCACCACAATCAGCTTATCTAGAATTTCCAAAAATTCTTCAGCTGCTTGCAGACTCACAACTCATTTTCATATTATGTAATGAAGAATAATTCTTGAATTGTTTAAACTACTCAGAACTAGTAACAAATTCAACATTGCAGTCAGGTCTAGCCTTCTCTTCAAAACAGCAAACTTTCTGCTTTGATTTTGACTGTCATGGTGCCGAGAGAAATATGCTTCTGTGTCTGGTCTTCAATCCAGGTAATTAGAAGTTCTCCACGTCTGATATAGGCCCTTCTCAAATTTTTGTTAGTCTCGTTGCCTTCAATGAAGCAGATCCTTTAACAGCTTCCATCACTTTGTTCTTGTTCTTCAAGATCATAGCCATGGTGGAATGGGATGTGCCTAAATGGCAAGTAATAACCACCACTAATTTTCCACCTTTGGTAGTCCTTAATCACCTTTAATTTAGTTTCCTGGCCAAACACTTGGTGTGGACTCTCAATGGCAACATTAGCCATAAATTCTGCATGCTTAGGGGCCATTATAAACAAAGCAAAATGAGATTAAATCAAGCGCAAGAGAAAATGATGGAATCAAGAGACACAGTAAACACGGGATGTATGAGGCTACTGCCCATGTAACATAGCATGCTGTTTTATAGCAATTTTTTTTTAATAAACAGAAAGAGTATATTCTAAAATAATGATAAATAGTATAGTAATTGCATAAACCAATAACTCAATCACTTATTATTTTAGGTAGTTAGACAGACATGAGTGACAGGGGAACAAAGGAATGAAGGCCCAGTCCAGAGACCGCCCAAAGACCTCTCCAAAACACCCATTTTATAGTTATAAAGCACTCCTGCATCCTGAGAAACAAAGGAATAGAGGGCCATAATCCTAAAGCTGGTCTAAACTGGTCACAGACACTTGCACAGTAACGATTACTCTGACCCTTTAGAACCTCAGCATTATTATAATACCATCATTATACTATCATGCTTAGGCCTGGAAGTTCATGAATCTAATTATAATAGAATGAATTCTGGGTAACCATGAGTGTTGTAGGCAGAGAGTTATATAACAGCCAATTGTCAATCAAAATGCCAATTGAGTGCCAATCATCTAGTTACACCTTTGCAATGCCCCCATCATGGCCCCAATGTAATACAGACATCCTTATTTCCATGAAGTTATAGCTCTTGCTGTAACCCACTCCTCACTTGGAACATACTTTAATCATATGTTTTGTTTCTGTGTGGTTATAGCCTGTTTAGGCATGACCTGCTTCTTCCTTAAAATGTACTTTTAATAAATCTTACCTTTTCTAAATCTTGCTGAGCAATCTTTGCTGCATCAGTGAAAAGAACTGAGGACCCTACTGTTACCAGGGCAATGCCAGAATTCAGATCACCCTAAAATGATAACATTATCATTATCAAGTATTATGTACTATACATAATTGTAATGTGCTGTACACCAGCATCACCACAAACACATGAGTAGTGCATTGCACTACAATGGCTAAAATGTCACTAGGCAACAGAAATTTTTCAGCTCCATTATCATTTTATGGGACCACTGTTGTGCGTGCAGTCCATCGTTGATGGAAACGTTATGTGGCACATGACTATAGGAAAACAAACCCATTAATTATTTAAATGGAAGGTAACATATTTCCAGAGCCCTAAGTGATCAATAATTAGTTCAGACAGATTGCAATGATAAAGAAGCATAGATAGTGACCAATTCCACTATGATAAAAATAATAAAGCTATTTCAGGAAGATATGTTCATCATTCAAATGTGATTTGCGCTTCTTTTCTCAAATGTGGCTCCATTATGGAGATGAAAATAAAAGGTAATATTCTGATTTTGGTTTCTTGAAAATGTAAAAGTTACACATTTTGTGCTCTCTGAACTAATTTAACTATAAAGGTTGTGGTGCAACTTGAGCAAATATGGAAATAAATACTTGATAATGAGATTGTGAGACTAAGTATAAGCACAGGTTTTATATAATCCTCCCATATAGCCTATAGGTAACTATAGATATCTGTAGATATGATCTTTTATAGATAATTACAGATCTGATCCTTAAATATCATTTGTTGCCACTTTAGAATTATCCAGCATTTTAAAATATTTTTCTGAGATAAAAGACAACTCTGTTAGGTGAAAAAGTTGATTAAATTTTAAAGAAAATTTCAGGAAAAAAACGTGCAAAAAAACTAATATTTGTTACTTACTACATGTTAGTTGACCAGGCCAGGTGTCCTACACATTTGTAGATATGCTCCCTGTAACTCCATGACATAGGAGCTGTTAACATTGCAATATTACAAAGGAGGTTCCTAGGAATCAAAAGGGTTAATTACCTTCTTTAGGTCACACATGGTAAGTGGTGGAGCTTGGGTGTAAAGTTTAGTCTACTTTATTTCTATCTGTGTGCTTTTGCCAAACTGTTTCTCTAAATCATGTAATCGTCTTAGAGTTTGTGCCATATAATCACACAGATTCTCCATCTAATACAGACAGCACATCAAAGTGACAAAAGCAATTGTCTGTGGATCAAGAAAGAAACCCTAATTCCAGGCCCTCCTTTCTCATCTACTTACTAAGCTATGATGCCCTGAATAAATAATTTAAATCGCAAGGCATTAGGAACTTAAGATGACAAGTGGCAGTGGAATGGGATGGAGAATTTAGGTTGGTCTGCTATGGACTGTTCCCCCACCCCTTCCCCAAATTCATATGTTGAATCCTAACAACCAATGTGTGGAGGCAGGGTGTGGAGATGATTTAGTCATGAGGGTGGACCTCTCATGAACGGAGTTAGAGCCCTTATAAAACAAGTCTCCAGAGAGCTCTCTCACCTCTTCTACCATATGAGAACTCAGGAAAAAGCCTCTCTCTAGGAACCAGGAAGGGGTCTCTCAACAGACACCAAATCTGCCAGCACCTTAATCTTTAAACTTCCCAGCCCCTAGAACTGTGAGAAATAAAATTCTCTTGCTTATAAGCTACCCAGTCTCTGGTATTTTGTTATAGCAAACTTCATGTACATAAACCAAATGGACTAATAGTGTTACTTTCAATAAGTTAAATGATTCTAGGACTTTGTATTCTTAAAAATAACAGATTAACAAACATGAAGAGTGTAACCACAAACTATATTTCTGAACTTTAAATCCAAAGTATGATTTTGCCCTATTACCTCTACTCTAATTTTGAATCACTGCTTCATTGTTATTTCAAGAGATACATGACCCTCTTACATACAAATGGGGGGAAAAATAGAATGTAAATGATGGAAGGCTGTTTTCCAGTTCCTCCCAAATTACTTATTACACGTAAAGAGGATACATAAAAATCTCTGATATACCTTGAAGCTTAATTTTTAAAATTTACTTTATGACTAAAGTAAGTTCAAATTAATATGTATTTTCCAATTCAGAAAAAGGTTTAACTTTTAAATTAAAAGAACTAAGACAAATAAATTTTTAAACTTTTTTTATTGACTTAAACAGCTCTGACTCTGTGGGCTACAGAATGTACCATATTGAGACAAGGAGGTCACTTTGGAAGCTCTGATCATTATTAAGAAATTATTACACCACCACTTTAGAAACAAGTGGCATTTTATTTTCTTTCCTGGAAAAAAACAAAATAATATGTAGAAAGGAAAAAAGTTCCTTTTATTTGTTCAATAAAAGTTCTTTTGAAATACTAAATATAATAGTCCTTTTGGAGGGAAAAAATGAGAAGTCAGAAAGTATGAATACTTCTTAATTTAAAAACATAAATAATGTATTGTATTTTTTAGGTAACTGAGGTCTTTATAAATGTTTCAAGTCTCAAGTCACCTTACTATCACCATTGCAGGATTTACTAATTCACACACAAGACAAACGTAAGTATTTCGCAATCCTTTTGCATCCAGCTACCATTATTTTTTAATTTAACACCAGGGGTTACAACTAAATCACTACAGTCTTTGTTTCTTGGCTCTGACTTATAACTGGACAACCAATGGTTGCTATTATTTTATATTGTGTCTTGTGGAGTCAACATCTCATTTACAAAGTATTATTTGAAAATTATCCAACTGTCAAAATCTAGAAGACAGTACATTTTTCCTAGCAGGACAGCTTGGGAAAATATACTCGTAAATGATATCATGTGAAATTAAAATTTAAAAATAATTAGGGTAGGCCAGACAACTTACTAGTGTATATACAAAATCTAGAAAATCAGAGTTAAACACACAAATTAATTTTAAAGCAATCTACAGTGATTTATATTCTATCCTACCCATTTATACAACGCCAAGACAATGTTTGAAAATTAAGGAATATTTTAAGTTTCCCAGAGAATGCCAAAAACTGGTCTGAGTTTTCTCTAACTAAATTGATTATTAAACTAATGGATTTTAACATGAATTTGTGGCTATATAAACAAAACCTAATGAGACAAAAATTAAGTTATTTCCTATTTGAGAATTATGACATAATACTTAAAAAAGCATTATATTGGCTCAAAAGCCATATAGGCTTTCCATGAACATTTTTGGAAAGTTATAATTTGATTAAGAAAGATATTTAGAAACACAGGGAAAAAAAGAAGAAAACTTTTAAAATGTTCACCTTCAATTTATTTCATAGGTCACAGTTATACCACCTAATAAGATAATTAAAAACATGCAAGCAGCTGGTACTACAGCTAAACAGATTAATGTAATAGTCTGTAGTCATATGTGCTGGCAAGCGGCTCGCCTCTTTGGAGAGGAGAAGGTCAGCTGCCCTTGGGCAGAGGGGATGGGGATGGTTGTGAGAATATTCCTTTTGCCTTGTGGTCTCGTGCTACAGTTACTTAGTTGAACAGCTTTTGCAACTGCTAATTGGCAAACTACTGTTCTTTCCTACCTAGGGGTCACTCGTCTTTAATAGTTACATAAGAAAAAAAGAAAACTCAAGTAATCTGACAGAAAATATTAAAATTGGTCTCTAAAAGCTTACAAAATATAATATATAATATCTTCTCAATTCTTTTTCATTTTCCATTTTAACACATCATCTGTAAATTAGTTAGGAGATATATAATCAAATTTAAACAAAAACTTCCAAATCATGAAGCAGTCTATTGGCCAGCCATCATATAATAACCATACTAGTGCCATAGAAGTTAAATACTACTGTACTCTATCTTGAATCAATGAAGCAAAAATCACAAAAGACACAAATCCAAAGTAAAATCTAGTCTATAAAAAAACAAAATCTATGAGCATTTGGTACACAAAACTATAGTAAAAGTCAGTCAACTTTAAGTTTCAAAATTTGTCAAAATTCCAAAAATTCACCTCTGAACTTATACTGATAGTAAAAACCTTCCTTTTATCTTTACTATGTGTACAATTTTATTATACAAAGGCAATCTAGACTACCTTATCAGAGATCGAGAGTTTTGAGCCTCAGGTGAAACTGGTTCTTAGCTCCTTTCCTGCTACCAGTCAAAAGTTATTCTCCTGCTAAGACATATTTTTAAATCTTCTTTGAGATGTCCCAAATTTAAAAAGCTGTAAAAAAGTTCTATACTACCAAAAAATGAATGATGATGACAATGATGATGATGACACTAACTGGAAGATGAAAGCAGCTAATATTTATTCAGCATTTACCATATGACGCCATTCCGTTAACTCTTCATAAGTGTGTTTTATTATGCCCATCTCAAAGGTGAGGAAAGTGAGGGTAACACTTGTCTAAAGTCTCCAAAGTATTTGGAGTCAGGGTCTGAACCAATTCACTATGTTTAGGTATTATTAACAAACATAAAAACAAAACAACAACAAAAAACAGAGGCTATGCCCTCTTGAAATGGAAAATCTAAGACTAAAATAATACAAACAAATAATGTAAAGATACAGATTTAGGTGACTAATTCAGGCCTAAATTCAAAAGTTAATAAAACCTAGCATATGCTATAAAAGGGTACACCTGTTGGAATGTTAAATGAGGACAAGTTGACAATTTACGGAAAGTAAGCACAAAAGAAGAATAATGCTGCCATGGCTTTGCATTTAGATTTTGAAGAGCTTTATCTTAGACATTTTATCTCAGCTTTTAAAATGGCTGTGAGAAGGAAGCAAGTTAGACATTATAATGTCCATTTCCTAGATAACAAACTAATGCTAATCATTATCCTGGACACAAGTATATACAGCTTGAATATGGTTTGTACTAGGCTGACAGCCAGAACTGTCTAACTGTGAAGGAAGGTCAGGGTATCTGAGCCAGTTTAAATAATACAAAAGTAGACTTGTTAGGATGTTTGAGGGTTGGGATATTTAAATGTTTCCAACAACCTATTTTTGGTTAGTTTAAAAGAGCTATGGTGGCAGGAGAAAAATAATTTTCATTTTCAAAAGTGAATTTTACTGACAATTCTGTTGCCATTTTAGTGTGATTCTGCAACAATAGATTTTATTAGTTAACCTTAATATGAAAATACCCCAGAGCTGTGCTCCAATGAATTCTGCATTTAACCCAGGTGTCAAATTCACAAGTAAGCTCATTATATTGTAAGAGCTATTGCCTACTAAGTAGAAAATATTCATTTCACACCTTGAATACTATACTATTTCATAACAGCACTGGCCTGCCAACTATTAAAAGCTTGTTTTTATATACTGCTCTACCTGAGCTTTCTATCTTGCCTTTTTAATCACAACAATAAATTAATATCCTAACATTACAACACTCATGGACAGTGATTAAATATATATTAGTTAACAACATTAGTATTTATTGTGCAAAGTTGCATTAGAAGTTCCATTTTCAAAATACAATTATCACTCAATAATACTGATACTTCAATCTTCAAACTATTCAAGAACAAAATAAACTACAAGATAATACTATTCATTCACATAAAAACATTTCTCTTAACTTTATATTATGTCCATTATTTACTATAATTAGCTAAACAAATATAATTGTAAAATACAATTCAACAAAATTTATATACATATAGATTTTCCTTCCTGTGAAATATATCTTTATTTTCCTTTTGTTTTTATTGTATTTATATCTAACAGTGATATTATCATCAAATATATCAAATAAATTATATTAATATTTCTCAGTTACATTACAAACCTTGAATATTTATTTAACTATCTTTAACATTCACCTTTGTTTTGGTGTGATCAGCTGTAACATGTTCAGATATAGGATGTCTACCTATCACTTAATATGTCAAATTCCAAGTTTATATTATATTTCAGCACTAAACAAAGGATTTGGAGAATTCTAACATTTATAAGGTAAGACGGGTACAGTGAAAATATAATGACAACATCTGAGCTTTACTGCTGTGATAATACCTTCTAAAACACCATGGGAACATAAGCTTTTTGTAGTATCTGTGACACCTAAATGACTGATTATTTATACAGACCCCAACTGGTATAAAATAAAGATGTCAAGTGTTTCAATTACTATCTAATTTCTGGAATTCATAAACAAATGGTAAAAACTTTCACATTTACCACATTCTTACTGAGTGTTTCCTATATATGAGGCCTTACTCTAGATGTAAAAGCTTGCCTGGGATCTGAAGAAACAAATGACACAGTTCCAATTGTAGATTCAATAAAAATATAAAGATTCTAAGCATAAAAATCCATATTTGTTATAGAAAAGGAGTGACAGCTTAATATTCAAATGAGTTTCCAAGCGTACAGTGTGGTTCTTGCATATATTTTATAGTGTCATTATACAAGTATCAGAACTAATTAACCATAAGGACAATGTACTCCAATTAAAGTATTTCTTCAAGAATCTGCATTATCTATAATGCCAAAATGTATTACTATTGAATCTGTACTTTTTTTCCCTAAAAGAAAACCTGGTTCTTACATCATTTTGGTTCAGAATATAAATTTTGAAATATTACTGGAAATACTTTAATCTTCCTTCTTCCTAGGTTTCTCTGTTATGAGGGTACAAATTCCATAAACACTAACTCAAGCAAATTCAAGTTATAAGGAGAATATTAACAAAAGACTAGATAAGATACATGTTTTCTTAACTAGTGTATTCTTTTTAAAAAAATCACTAATTGAGATGTAACTACCCTGTTTGCTGAAAAGCTAAATGAGATATTAACAAATAGCATTTAATGTAACCACAGATTACATTTTATATTCTCTTAGATGCTCATAAACAGTACTCTCCATACTAGCAAGACACTTAAACAGAAAGAAGTCTTTAGTACTGTAACAAATATACTGGAAAAACAAAAACAAAAATTGATTATAAAGAAGCTTAATCTACATGTCCATTCATTCCAATTATCCTATGATAGGTTAACAATGGATATCTATCAAAAGACCATTTATTCAAGAAATTAGTCTTACATTTTCCATTATTCAATAAATCTGCAGAACAATCACACAACACGATATTTACTTTAGTCATATTTTTTAAATAACAGTAATTTCTAACTACTCTAAGGTTAAATTCTTGTAAGGTTAGGTATTTTGTACATTAACTTGTAATATCATTTATCTATGTATTCATCACCTACCTATAGGAATTAAAAGTCCCATCAGAATCTAAAGTAGAACTTGTTCTTCTTCCATTTTTATTTGAATCTCCTGGAAAAAAAATTAAAAAACACTGAAATAATGGAGATTACAAAACTGACTATTTGAGTTGAAAAGCTACTGTGTGACAACTCTATGCAATATATTGGGCCAAAAAGCATATATCCCCTCATCTCTTCCCCAGCTATCTTTTGTAATCAGAGCCCTTTAGGCCAAAATTTTATTTTGATGCTAACATATAAACCAACACCACTGTTCCTAATTTTGGGGAATTTGGATGGAAATACTACCAAAGTAATTGCTCACAGAAACAAATGCAGTACAGACATTTTCTTCTTATGAGTTACCAACAAACCAAAATTTATAAACCATTGAATCACAGACTAATGTTTATAAACAAAAGGAAACTTTCTGTTAGAGGCCAAATCACCCATTATGGCCACAGGGTATAGTCAAAGAAGGCAGGTAGAGGGCAGACCTGGAATGTTTCCCAGTCCCCAGTGCTCTAAAAACCAGTATCTAGGGGTCTGTTAGGCAGAAAGATAAAACAGAAAGCAGACTGGGAGAGACCAATCAAGAACACAATCTAATGAGCTCTGCATACACCTAACATTGTTCCCAATGTTACTGTACTTTTAGCAGTTTAAAAAGTACATCAAAAGGTATTGCTGCCTCGTGTGGTAATATCAAACATTTAGGGGGAAAAAACATTGTCACTCAAAAAACTGGCAGATTCATAAATTCAGATTTAGAAAAAATTCATACCTATCGGTTTAAAAATTATAATAAAATTTAAAAATTACAATAAAAATAAAATTTTTAAAGAAGTTAAAATGTTCTTACTAATGCCACAATATAAAATACATATCCTTATTGACAGAAATTTATTTTTAATACTTTAAATTTTACAATATACACTTCAAAGTACAGTTTTATGAAACCATAGTATACTACTATAAAACTTATTTATTTTTAGAAACAAAGAGACTAGCATCTGATTATATTTTATAGACTTAATTCCTGTCATGTAACTTTAAAACACCAGGTTACATTCATTTTTATGATATTTAAAGCCAAATAATTAAATGACATATCTAATTTTAAATTTATACTTTTAATCCACTTTGAACAACCTAAGGTGCCACTGGAGATCATCACAGTGGTCCTGGGTAAGTCAAATAGTAATTACAGAGCTTTCACTTTAAAGATAAGATTATTTTTAATTATTGAGTATAGTACTTAAAATACCATACTTATATAATTATGCTACTCATTAAATGGTTATTGAAAGCTAAAATGTAATTTTAATGACAGCTACCTATTTTTCCTTGCACATTTTATAGTTGACAGATTAGTCAAAAATGCTGGTTCTCTTCAAGTTCCTTGCAGCTGCACCTAAGTGTTGAGGAGGACGAGAGCTGGACTGAACCCACGTACTGAACTTTTAACTTGACTCTTTTTTTTAAAATGTACTTTCAGCTTTTTTTTAAACAAAAATCCTAAAACAGATTACAGCATTTGAAAATGTTGACGATTATCACAGAAGGAAATAATCCAAAAACACTTAAATGTTTAAGATTAATCTAACGGGGTATATTTTAATTCTTTGAAAACATGGGTACCATAAGATTACTCACTCAACATATTTCATTTTCTTTAAAAAAATTAATGGTATTATAATAAATAAAAAAAAATAAGGGAAATTAGTCTCTGTCTTGCTAGATGAAAATTTCCAACAACACATGTTATTTAACAGCTTGCAGACATTTCCTGTGAAACACTCCATAATCAGCATAGAATAAGTACTATATCATATATTAAAGATATGAGCCTTCTTTCTCTTTAAAACAAAAGATTATGATTACTTATATACATAAAGTCTTACCAATAGATTATGTCTTGCCTTCTGCTGAAATTTATCAGATCAAATATAATATCCTTCAAATAATTAAGACTTTTGTTTTTTTTTTAAAACAACTAGGTTTTGTCATAATATATTACAACAGTGTTCTTCATTTTATACCTGTTTTGAAATGCATATGTCACATTAAATGTAACTTTCAAAGGATGGTAACAAAGGCGGGGGGAAGCAGTTTTTCTTTCTCAAACACATACTAAATAAGGAGTACAATTGTTTCTCTAAACAATACCAGAGAAGAGATTCAGAGTTTGCTACACGAGGAAAAGGCAATAAAGTTTTGAATCAGGAAAGACTGCTTTGTTCCTTCAATTCTCTAGTTGAAATTAATTATAGCAAATGTTTATGAAAACATCTGTTCCTTACACTTATAAATTCTTAATTTTAGTATGGACGATTCCAGGCTCTTATTTTGGAAGAAAATTGTCTTACAATTGAAAGGTTTACAAAAAATATATAAATCATAATTCCGAAAATTGTATATAGAGTGTGCAATCTCCTGTAGAGGCTCTCATTCTTATGAAACATTTAGAGAGGCTTAAAACTGGTAACTAGGAAAAATCAAAAAAACAGAAAGGCTCATCTTTCACTTTTAAGCTGTTATACAATAAAAACATATCAGTATCACGAGAAACAACATATAAGAATTAAAAGCAAGTATCACTTTACTATTAATTTAATTTGAGCTAAGTATAAAAAACTAAGTATTAATTTTATCAGGGATTGTAATAAGTCTAATATTAATAATCATGTGAAGGAATGTGTAGTGTTCCCCCCAAAAAACAACAGAGGGTGCAAGAGAGTTTAATATGATGTTTTTAGTTGCTGTTCTGATTCTTGAACTAAGTTACCAGGTAGCAGTAACTGTAACAAGGATGCATAGGTTGTTTTCAGCATTAAGGTTCTCTTTTCTACTTTTCTCTCTCTCTTCCTTTCAGTCTCTCTCCCTTTCACCCTCCACTACCCTCCCTCCCTTTCTCTCTTCCCACTCCCTCCTTCCTCTCTCTCACACATACACACAAAGCACACACATTATTAATCTTACACAGACTTTTAAATGATCAAGTAAACAAATACTTAAATGTGATTTAAGATAACAGACTTTCTTTCACCTCCTTGAAAAATAAGAGTAAATTTTTAAAATATAATTGTAATTTTAAAGGTATTTAATATTCAATGTAAACTAACCAATAAAATAATGTGGATGTATTTACTGAGTAAATTTAAAATAAATGCATAAATTACATATAACATATAACATACATATTATGCTACTATACATGGAGTACAGCATTGTTCAACATTATATATTTATAAACAGTTCATCAATTACTTGTGACCATTAAAGTCTGAAATTTACATAACACATTCATTTTTCATTAGTTGTTAAGTAACTTTGTAAAATGAGTTCATAACATTCACAAAATAAGTTGCCTGATTCAAAAAAACTGCTTGTAGTTACATTGTTTTCTATGAGGGTACAAAGAGCATAGTATTTAATTTTCCACTTGTGATTTCTAATATACTGGTATCTAAATTATTAAGCCAATAATACATATAATGGTGACTTAAATTTCAAAACAGGAAAATTGAATTCTGGACTTCATTTTTGCTTTTACTACAGTCATGTTTAGCTAAGGTCATTTTTGGTATCTGTGCACTGCTGAGATCACACTCCATGAAGGTTTACAATAGATTTCTATAGTGCTTTTTCTGTACAAACATCTGCTTCATGAAGCGAGAACCAGAGATTTTAAGTTATGTTAGGTTAAAAAAGAACCAGAATAATGCTATGATAAGCACATGTACTCATTTGTGCCTTCAGTTTACATCTAAAAAAAAAATCAAATTTTAAGTCTCACATCACACACTAGGTATGATTTTTGAAAAGTATTCATAAAAAAGAATAGGGTTTATCTCTGAATTGTTAGAGAAATGACACCAAGTGTGTGTACTGAATATTTAACTGTAAGGGAGAAAAAAAATATCTGGTTCAAACTTACTGAAAACAAAGCTGTAGGTAAACACATTTTAGTTGTGATAGGATAAGATGTTATAAATGTTAGTGTAAAGACCTAAAACCTCCTGTCTTTTAAACTAATTAGCATTACTACTGAAATGTCTTAGTTACATTTAAAATCCCACTTAAAGTAATGATTCAAAAAATATCTCTGAATTAAGTATATTCATATGATGATACACAGTGAAGGCAAAGCATAATAACTCAGAGTTATCTATGAAGACAATAGCCACACTAAGGATATCACCTAATTTCAGGAACCAGGTAAACAACACCCTCTCTAGGCAAATTATTTATGTTAAAATCCAGGACCTTCTGGTAGACCTAAAAGCCAGGGCTCCAGTAAATACAGAAAATTTGTCTATTTAGTAATTTTCTTGATTATTGTTAATTTATCTGCAGTCTAATGATTTAATGGCCATTTTTAGTTCTCTATGTAATATTTCAAATTATTTTTTACATAATGAAAATTCAGATGTAAAACTGGGATACACAGGAGCTATTCGAAGTAAATAAAATTTCAAGTGGACAATGTTAATTTACGTAGATAGAGTTTTTGTTATTCCTATTGAATCATTAATGGAATTCTTTAAAAAAGAAAGCAAATTGACATCAACAGAGTGGTGGAATATGTAACTCCCGATTCTCATGCTCCCACAGAAATACTAAAAACAACTTTAAAACCACTCTGGAAAACAGTCAAAGATTTACAAAACCAAATGAACAGAATTAAGAAACACAGATTGAAGGCTTGTGGCATTTTTACCTGTTCTTGCTCCATCCCCACCTCCACCCAGTATAGCCACTGTCTTGAAGAGAAAAGCAAGTTCCCAGAGTGCAGAACCTACAGGTTCCACAGGGAGCAGAACAGACCATATTTGCAAATTACTGGATGAATGTGTTCTAACTTGAAGGGCTGACACACGATGCTCATTTCTCCAAAAAAAGTGCTGGGCATAGCTTTTCAACACACTGCGGACAAAGTAAAACCAGCTGATACAAAAGACTAGGGCAAAAGATTACAAGTGCAACATAAAATTGACCCTCAAAGGCCTGGTGAGAGTTACTTTGGGAAATTAGGATATTCAAGAATATCCAGATATGAAGGGGAAAGTAGAAGGCCATGAACATGCTCAAGGCAAGGTGCATGATCAGAAAGAAACAGAAGACCTTAAGTTTCCACCTTAAACATCTCACTAGGATAAGAACAAGCCAAACTAACCAATGAAGGCCTTTCATGACATAGAGCCAATCTCCAAAATCTCCAAAGGCAAAGAGATGTTTATTTTTTGCTGGCTTTTTTCTTTTTTTTAAGCTCTTGGCATTCAAGGAAATCTCAGACAGAATCCTAGCTGAACACAAACTAAGAAATAGACTTTAGTGACTACATATGTTGAGGAATAACTATTTGCAAAAACAGCTTGGGAAAATCACTAAACACATGGACAGTGTTAAAAACAAAACAAAACAAAAAAAACAGCAAACACTGGTGAAGGGGAGAATCTGCTATCAAGAGATACCAAATTATAATGTCAAAATATCCAGCTGTCAATCAAAAAAAATCACAAAGTATAAAAGAAACAGGAAGCTTGGCTCATCAAAGAAAAAAAAAAAATCAATAGAAACTATCCCCAAGGAATTTATAAATTAGATTTACTAGACAAAGATTTTAAAACAATTTTCTTAAATGAAGCTCAAAGAGCAAAAAGAAAACAAAGAAGAAAAGAAAATCAGGTAAATAACAACTGAACAAAATAAGAATATCAATAATGAGATGGAAATACTTTTCATCTCATCCAGAAAGGAAAAACTTTCTGGAGCTGAAAAATACAATAATTGAAATAAAAAATTCACTAGAGGGGCTCATCAACAAGTGTGAGCAGGCAGGAGACAGAAAAAACATTGAGCTATGCCAGCTCTGTACATTAAACTAATGTGACCAGTAACATGTACTGATTACTGGGGGGAGGGTGTGGATTGGAGATGACAAGCAGAATACTGCTATTGGCCTATGTGGTCCTCCTGAGGACCACTTCTGCCTCAGAAGCACCTTCCTACAAAAAAGTTGCACAGTGCCAATCCTGTAATTTAGAGAGTTGTAAAACACATTTATACTAAGATAAACAACAAAATAGATTTGGGGAAGAGCTTCCTCAAAAATAAATGCACTAACAAAGAATATTTGAAAATTATTTCTTTAAATTTAAAGAAAGAATATTAAGGCCAACGATAATTATTATATAATTTGCCCTTTGCTATATTTTTTTCTTACTAATAACAATTTGGCTTAACTGACATTTGACTGACATTTTTAATTTTGCTACTAGTCTTAAAAAAGTTTTAATGAAATGTCAGCACCCACACCCCCTATATATACACACACACAATAGCTTTTCATAGAATCTTACGGAATTCCAATCTTGACATTAAATTATCTGTTCAGGGCCTAAATAAATACATATAACAAACGTAACATACATATTATTTGCTAAATAATATATCTGGTATTAAAGTCCTATTTTATTTTCTATAAATTTTCCAAAGAGTAACTGTAAAATATTTATATTATTTTTCTTCAATGTATAAAAATATATTTTTCCACAAATTAGATTCCTTAGAGCGCTTCCCATTTTCACTATTTGTTAAAATCAGTTCTAGATTCTTTAAGATTGATTTATGATCTAGTAGACAAGACCTCATAAAATGGAGAGATAGCCATTAACCCCAAGTACTTAACTTTAGATAGTTCATATGAAATATCTCCCTTTTAGGTATAAAAAATAAAGTGGAAACAATTTAAAACATATAAATTACCATCCATGAAACAGGATAAGTAATCATATTTGTGTCTTTTAAATGAAATCTAACTGAACAAATTCTTCTATCTAAAATATACATAAAAAAAGCATAAATGGGTATTTTAACTATAAAATGGCAAAGCTGAGGTGAGGCACCAAAGGTAAATATTCTCAAACATATCTTTAGTCTTACAATTTACTAAACTAAATCACATTAAATACAGTAATCTAAAATCCTCAAACACAATATCAAAAAAATTTTTAATGTTTATCATTTCCTTCAAATAAAAAATTTCAAAACACTTTAATTGAGCCATAAAAATGCCTTATTTTGCTAATTATTTTTCTTATGACATTAAAGAGTTGTACTGAAATCTGATTTTCAAAGAATTGCAAATCCATAAATTCATTTCTATTCACCATTTTATGATAAAGTATAATTATTTATTAGTGAAGATAATTTTTTAAACCTGATAATGAGAAATATGTAAAACAAATGAATCCTTAAAATTTGCAAGGAAATGTGCAATATATAAAATTCAACTATACTTTTAGAATATAAAAAAATAGCATTCATAGTAGTTATGAGCCCTAACTAAGATGTGCATTTACTGATTCACACTCCTAGTCATGTACCTGGATCATGTGATAGCTCTTCCACTTTTTTTATTCTTTCAACAATCATGTATTGAGCCCCTCCTATATTTTAGTGTTGGTGATACAGTAGTTGTAAGCAAAAGCTCAAAATCCATCTCCCACATCCCTGATTTTGTTGAAAGTTTAGCAGAAGAGATGTACAATGACAACTTTTTTAAGTTACACATCCTATAACTTATTTAAGTTACACACCCTACTGTACAATCACACATGAGAGGAGAGGTCACTAACCAAATAAAGGGATGAAGAGTACTCTACTAGAGATATGCATGTACAAAGACTTTGTGAAAAGTCATGTTGAGGGTTTGGGTCAAAAGGAACAGGAGGTCAGTGAAAGAAACATTTTAAACAGAAACAGAATATGCTAAGGTTTGAAGCTTTTAAAAGATAACCTGAAATGAACTTCGAGGTGAAGCAAATTGAGGGTGGGTGTAGGGAGACTGGATAAGAAGCTCTTATACTACAAGGTAAAAAATAATAGAATAGCTATCCATATTGATGATGCTATTTTCATACCATCTTAATTATGGCAATTTACCATTTTAAAGCTTGTTTATATTATTTATAGAGATCTACTGTGTGCCAGGCACTGTTCAAGTACCTGGAAGTACTACGGTGAACAAAACAGAGTGAAGTCAGGGAGGGAGGTTCACGGTCAGGGGGAGAAACATAAGAAAATAAATTCATAACAGATAAGTTCAGATAATTATAAGAGCTGTAAAGAAAATACAGCAGAATAATTTGACATTCAGTGATTGGGGAAGGGTGCTCTCTGCAGGTAGAATTAATATCTGACTTGTGATTCTAGATACAAAAAAAAAAAAAATTAACCATTTAAACATCTATGGCAAAGGGCACAACATAAAAAGGCCCTAGAGCAGAAGCTGGATTTTGGTAGGCGAGGAGGCCAACATGGCTAGAAGGCTAGGAGTAGAGAGTACTAGAAAATAAGGTCTATGGGACAAAGAGGGGCCATAGAACTTGGAGTTTTATAGGAAGATGTTTAGATTTTACAAGTACAACGAAAAGCCATGGTAAAGTTTCAAAATGATAAAAAAGATTATTGACTTCATGTTTGGAAAAGATCATTTTAGCTATATGAAGATTAGGTTGAAGTTGGGGGGCAAAAAGGAAGCTAAAAAATCGGTTAGGATCTGGTTCCCAGTATAAACCAATAAAATGGGCAGAGACAACTGCATACTTGCTTAATTCTAAATGAGGATTTGAAATCTTCTGAAATAATAAAAAAGTATTTTCATGGCAGAAAACTAATAAATGTATTACTAAATACCATCCTAAAATGACATTTTAATATGCAGTTATTTTCTTAATTTCACTGTTAATTTTATTATTATAAACTGCTTTCTACATAGATCAGAAATACACTTGGTTTCTAAATAAGACTAATATCTGAATCCCCCAAAAAATAAATAGAAAAAACAGTGAAACATTATGGATTACTAGCAGAATTTCTAATCCCATCCAACATGGAGCATCACTGTAAGCCTAGCTCACCCACTGATTACAACTAAAAACTGGGCCAAAAAGTACAAAAAGTACAAAAAACAACTTCTTGAGGACTCTGAAAAGTAAATAATAGCAAGCATACTGAACAAGATATGTGGAGGTAACTCCCTCTTGTAACTCCCAGCTTTGAGCTCAGGTCATGCTGAATCTGACTGAGAACTAAACAGCAGGCACAGAGAGTAAAAACTCCAATCCCATTTTCCCGGAAATAAGAGTCTTCTTTTCCTTTTTTCATTTCCAACCTTTCAACAAGGTAGGCCTAACTGCAGAATCACAATGCCACAGTGGGTGGGTGGCAGCAGTAACATGGGTATGTAAAATCCTGAAGAATAAAGCTATCTTTTTGGACAGAAAACTAGGAATAGGGGTCCCTGATGTGTGAACAGTGGGTAGAAAAATACTCATTTTTATTCTTTTTTCTTTCATCACTTTGCTATGAAAGTGACCTCATTCATGTAAAACTGTATGGTAATATGAGAGGCAAAAGCTCTCAAAGAACAAGTCAGGGGTTATCCTGGAGAAGAAAGCACTAGACAAGGAGATTCTCTAATTCTGTATATAAACTGACACAAATTTTAGGTTCACCCCCAAACATACCCACAGAAGTAGAGCAAACACTGAGAATTGACCTATGTGTAAAGAACCAACATAGTCCCAGATTAAAACCTGAGGGTCATACGTCCAAGACTCAAAAAGCATAAAAAGGATATTAAAAATTGAACTGACAATGAAACCACCATCCACAGAAGGCAAGGCTGAATTGGTAGTCTGGATCTAATTGAGGTGACTGAGAAAAGAAAAGAAAAAAAGAAAGAAAAAAGTGGAAGAAAAAAAAAAGAAAAAAATTCTCTAGAAGATTTAACAGAATCTAGAGTTTCAAAACAAAGTATTCAAAATGATTAAGATATAATTTCAAATTAAAGAATATACCAAGAACCTGGAAAATCTGGCCAAGTGTCACAGCATAATACCACCAACAGAAGCCAACCCTGAGAAGATCCAGATTTGTAATCAACAAAGATTTAAAGAAGCTACTATAACTTTTCTCCAAGAAGCAACAATGCACACTGCTGAAGTAAACGGAAAGACAGGAGTCAATGCTAAAAAAATAAAAAAAGAAACTATTAGAATCAAGTGAAAAATTTTAAACTATAGAGTATCTGAAATAAAAAAAAATTCACTAGATGGGTTCCATAACATCATGGGGTTGACTTGACAAGTTGATGAACTAGGAGACAGATCAATCATTAGTTATCCAATTTGAAGAAGAGAGAAATGCAAGATTAAAAAAATAAAATAAACAGAGCCTCAGAAAACTTGGAGACAATACAGACTCTTAGTGGATCTTCAAAATTCAAACCTTTTTAAAAACATCAAGATCACACTATGCAAATTTTCAGTATAACCTAATTATGTTCTCATTAGTAATAGTCAAACTAGATACAGACTATATGATGTAGCTATTTCATGTTAGATGTAATCTTGCATGCACAAGTGATACGGACCAATTTGTTTTCACTTGTTAAAAAAACATCCTGTTGTCCTGTATTAGCTTTCCGTCTTTCCCATGGACTATAACAATAACAATGGCTAAATTAAGCCAAAAGAGTAGCTATAAACAAAAAGACAGAATATAGAAGTGTTAGTGAGGATGTGGAGAAACTAGCCTCATACATTGATAGTAGGAGTGTAAAATAGTGTAGCTACTTTGGAAAACAGTATGGCAATTTCTTCAAAACTTATATATAAATTCACCATTTATCCCAGCAATTCTACTCTTAGGCTTCTACCCAAGGGAAATGAATACATATGTCTACTTGAAGGTCTATGGTTAAATGTTTATAGCAGCATTATTTATAATAGCCCCAAACTAAAAACAATACAAATATCCACTAACCATTGAATAAACAAACAAACTGTGGTACATTTTATACAATGGCATACTATTCAACAAAACAAAAGGAACAACATACTGATACAAGCTAAAACATGGCTGAAACTCAAAAGCATTATGCCAAGTGAAATAAGCCAGACACGATCATGTGTACTGTCCCTTTTTATTCCAATAACAATCCTTGTTTTGAAGACTCCTTAGTCTGATATTAATAGTTACTCCAGCTCTCTTTTGTTTAATGTTTTCATGGTATATCTTTCTCCATCCATTTACTTTGGATCTATGTCATTTGTGTTAGTTTTCTATTGTTGTTATAATGAATTATGAAAAGCTTAGAAGTGTAAAACAACACGGATATACTATTTTATAGTTCAGCAGGTCAGAATATTCTAATGCAGGCCTCACTGGGCTAAAATCGAGGTATGAGTAGGGCTATGTACTTTACTAGAGGCTCTAGGAAATAATCTGTTTCCTTGCTCACTCGGGTGTTCAAGGAACTCAGTTCCTCAGAAACTGAGGTCCCCAATTCCTTAAAGTGTGTAAGTAGAAGGCAGTTCCCTGCTCCTAGAGGCCACACACATTCCTTGCTTTCTTCTATCTTCAAAGGTATAGCAATAGGTCAAGACACCTTCATGCTTTGTATCTCTCCTGCCTCTTCTGTTCTCACTTATTTCTGATTGTAGCAGAGAAATGTACGGTGCTGTTAAGGACCCATAAAATTAGACTGGGCCCACCCAGAAAATCCATGATAATTTCTTGATCTCAACATAATTTCCTGCCATGTAAGGTAATATATTCATAGGTTCTGGAGATTAGGATGTAGAAGTACTGGGGGAGGAGTGTGTTATTCAGCCTGCCACATCTTTTATTTAAATTAACTTGCAGGCAATATATAATTGTTTCTTGTTTTATTTTTTTTAAATCTTTTTTGGACAATGTCTTCCTTAGACTACTCTTATTAATGTGCTTATTGATATAAATGAATTCAAATATGCACCCAGCTAGCTCTCTTGTTTCTGTTCCATCTGTTTTTCATTTCTTTTTTCTCATTTTATGCCTTCTTTTGTGCTGAGGATATTTTGATTCCATCTGATCATCTCTACTAAATTATTATTTATATCTCTGTATTTTTAATGGATTATCTAGAGCAGGGGTTGACAAACCATGGCCTGTGGGCCAGCCAACTGTTTTTGTATATTAAGTTTTACTGAAACGCAGCTATGTCCATTCGTTTATGTACTAAGGCTGTTTTCACAATATGATGGAAGAGATGGGTGCAGCAACAGAAATCATTAAGCAAGCAAGCCTTACATAAGTATTGTATTGCCCTTTAAGAAAAAACTTCCTGACCCGTGCTCTAGGTTTACAAAATATATTTAATTCATCAGTGTCTACCTTCAAATAATATAGTCATGTGTAATGTCAGAACCTAACAAGAGTATATTCCAAATTCTTATCTTTTGTGCTATTTTCGTCATGTACTTTAATTTTACAAATGTATAATATGTTGTTGTAATTCTTACTTAAGTCACATTTTAGAGCAATTAAAAATGAAAAAAAAATTTTATTTTACATTTGTTCCACTTCCAATGCTCTTATTTTTCTGTATAAATCTAAGTGTCTTTATTCTATCATTTTACCTATGCCTGATAACCCTGTTTTAACATTTCTTATTGGTTTGCTAATAATAAATTTCCCATGGTTTTTGCTTATTTTAAAAAGTCTTTTTTTCTTTAATTTTTGAAAGATATTTTCATTGGGTATAAAATTCTAAATTGATTTATTCTTCCTTCCAGCATATTAAAGATATCACTCCATGATCATCTTCTACCTTATATAAGTTCTGAAATCTGCTCTCTTACATAGTTTTATGTGTAATATTTTGTATTAGTTTTCTATTGTTATAACAATGATATTTTTTTCTGGTTGCTTTTAAGAATTTATTTGTCTTTTGTTTATAACAGTGTGAATATAATTTGCCTGCATTTTTAAATTATTCTATTTATCTTTGTTTTCTATATTCTGCTTTGTGCGCTTTGAGCTTCTTGAATCTGTAGTTTTAGTATCTGCTATTAATTTGGGGAAATTAATAGCCATTATTTCTTCTGTACCTCTCTTCTTCCGGGATTCCAATTACATGTGCCACTTGATATTGTTTTATGGTTTTTGGTTGTTCTGTTTAATTCATCTTTCTCTTTGTTTCAATTTGAGTAATTTCTATTGAGGTACCTTCTAGTTTGCTGATTTTCTTTTGTGGCGGGGGTGTGTCTGTCAATTCTACTTATGATCCTGTCATAGGCATTCTCTATCTCTGTTACTGTGTTTCACATTTCCAGGATATCCATCCATTCAGTTTGTTGATATAAGTTTCATCTCTCTGCTGAAATTAGCCATCTGATCTTGCATGTTATCCAGCTTCTTCACTAGTGTCTTTCACATATTATACATATTTAAAAATTCCATGTGGGAGAGTTACAATATTTGTGTCATAGCTGCATCTGTTTTCAATGATTGTGTTGTCTCTTTTGAATGTATTTTGTTCTTGCCTTTTCATATGCATTGTAACTTACTGAAGTTCTTACATATTACTATTACCAGGTATCTGATAGAGCAGACACCTTGGAAATGAGCATATGCTTCCTTCTTATGCTTGGAAATGAGCATATGCTTCCTTCTACTAGAACTTTACCACGGGGCTTCAAGTTAATCTAAATGAGGAGTCAAGGTAGGTTTGAAATTAGCCATTGATGTGGTTACAATTCAGTGCACCACAGACTGCATATTCCTATAGTAAGATCTTATGTTGGAGATGGGGTATTTAAGGTACCCCAGTTTTTTCTTTTCTCATAACTGGTCCACACTCAATCTGAAATCTTTGTACTCAAAAAAGGAATGTCTCTTGCAAGTGTCTTATGATTTAATACTTGTTATTTTGGCAGCAGAAAGGGAAAAATGGGGGAGAGGATTATTTAATCTTCTGATTAAGACTTAGTCTTAGTTGAGCATTGTGTCTCTTGGTCTCATGTGTATGCATTCTCAGTATTCCCTCCTCCCTCTTGGAATAGTTCTAGTTCCTGTAGATATTCCTGTCCCTTCCCTAGTGGTTGATATTTTTGTTTTTTTGTTTTGTTTTGTTTTTTGGAGTTTTTTGTTCCTCCTGTTCCTATCTCCCAGGTGGACCGGGATTCCAACAGTGCCCAAAAGCAACAGTAATTGCTGTAGCTTCCCACAAAAAGAATATGCCTGTGTTCCATAAGAGAAATTAAGGGAGAAGAGAATCCAGGGAAAGCTTATTGTTCCTCCTCCTGTGGCTGCTATACTCTTCTCCCACAGATTTTCTTTGATTGGCTGCTGGGGTTCATGAAGAAATATCCACACAAGCGGGTATGGTGGCCTATCTTTGTGGCCCCTCTCCAGAGGCTTCACCTTTTCCCCACCAGCACACACTTAGACTCCATCAGTTCAATAATCATTTTAGTTGAAATCTTTCAATACATTCCTGGCTGTGTCTTGCTAAGGTAAGTCAGGAGTACTTGTACCTTGCCTCTCTGTGCAAGAGATAAGTGTCTATCTCTCCCAAGATTCTGGGGCCAGTTCATTATCCTGAAATTTAAGCACTCAATAGGTTAAAAAAATGTAGTGAACTTGCTATTTGTCCAGCTTTTTATTTTTGTATATTTGTAAATGATTTTTTCCCCAGTTCTCAACATCTCAGATAAGAAACCAGAAGCCATCTCGACTATTTCTATTTAACTCCATGTATTATGGTTTTCAAAGCTTACTATAATAACTTTCCACTTAAGTTCAATCTTTCATCAAATGACCAGCTAAAGCTTACTACATGGCAGGCAATGAGCCAGAAGCCAACACCTTTATTCTGTCAAAGTTAGGCAGCTAAGTAATGTCCATAACATCAAATTCCCCACCAATTTCTAACCTTGAGGATGAGTATACTTAAGTCAAGATTAAATATTTCATAATTACATTTCTTTGTAGTAAGGTGTAGATAAGTACTGTATTTTAATTAAAACAACTTAAAATACTTTGCACAGCACTGTAGAAAATATAGGTATGAGTAAGATAAGGACTTTATCTTTTATCTCTATAATACTTGTTGATAGAGAATAGTTCAGACATATAAAAAACAATGCTGTAGAGCACACATTATTAATAGTCTGCAGTTTAAAGTACAATATTAAGACATCAGCAAATAAACAAGAATCACCATTCACAGGTAACAGATGAAATGAAGTCACAATGCTTCAGAAAAAAATGGAGTTTTCCATGCCAAATTGACCCTGTAAGTTTATAACAAATAGAAAACAAGAACAGAATTTTAAAAATCCAACAGACTATATCAGATTCTATGATATAATGAGAATGTATTATATGGAGTTAAGAAATGGAATTTCTTCATGAAATATGGTTTATTTCATATCTGAACCTTTAGCACTCTGGTGGTAAGTACTCAGTCTTAAACCCTAAAAGAATTTTTCAGCACATCAGATTTTACTGAAATCAGGCTCTCTGAGCCAGTTCTGTTCATATAAGAAATTAAAGTATATCTGCCAAATAATGAATGTATTATGTGGAACCAACAAATATCTGTAAGGAGGATCAGATATTTGCAAGTCTAACCATTATCACCTCTGCATATAAGAAAAACTACTTGGAAAGTCAAGGTTTCAGAACGTAAATTGATAAGGAAAATAGCATAGTAAAGGTGGGTTAGAGGACTAATTTTAACAGATTTATATTTTTCTAACTTGATGTATTCACCCTTCCATATTTTTGGAGATAACTGCTGAGAACATTGTGGTTTTCTAAAATAACTGCTCCTCTGCAGTTAATGCTCAAATGGTTATTACAAATACTTCTTACTTCTTTCCATTTCCAGCTGACCCTTATTCTCATAGATTGTCATTCTCTGGGTAAGTTAGTATTAGTTATGTTATAGACAAGTTATTAAATCCCATCTCTCAGTCACTTTGCCTCTCTACTATGATCACTTCTACTGTTATCTAGTAGATAAGTTATATATATATATAAAAATATAATTATAATTATAATTTTATAATTTACATAGATTTTATAATTTGATTCTCCAAAGGTAATGTTTTCCAATTTTTTTGTGTATGTTCCATGATCGATTTTTTTTACGTATATATTCTGAAAGGACAAAAGACGATGGATCACTTAAATACCACTTGAATATCAAACTCAGAGCGACAAAAGTTAAAAAAAAAAAAGATACTACAGAGAAATGTTGGTGATTATACAACAATAAAAATTAGCTTCAATATAATAGTGGGTTAGAAAGATTATTATACTAGCACATGCATGATTCAATCTTTTGATTAAAAAAGCACTATACTTAAGAGTTATAAAAAGCTCAGAAAACTGGAAACAGAAATGCAGCCTAGGATAGATTATTCAGACTAATATACAAGTCTTGGCATGAATAATAACAGAACTGTGGTTGATCCACAGAACAGTTGGATTATGAACCAGAATATGCAAATCAGGTAACTATTTATGATAATTATTAAAATGTTAACTTGCAAATAAAGCAGAGAAAATAACATTCCACAGTAGGTTGATTCAAGCACAGTATAGGACAAGGCAGTATAATTAGAAATATATGCAGTTTATGGTATGTATTACTCTCAAGCATGTTAATACCAAAGCAATAATGCAAGCACAATTTAACTTCATTTTAAGTTAATTGTTCATGTCTACACTTACGCACACACTCGCATGCGCATACACCTGTCTGGTTGCAAGTTTCCTTACATTTCCAACAGGTTTTGTTAATACGTTCTTATGTATTTGCTTGGGCTTCTCTCAAATCCCGGACTTAGAAGTTTTCACTCTTTTACCTCTACATCTGATAGTTACTGAGTTGGGCTGATTTACTGTCCACAATGCTTTGAAACTGCTTACATTGTCTTTCATTTACAAAGCCACCAACACTGCTTTCACTGGTCATAGCCTAGCCCATGGACTGCTACTTTTCAGAAGATTCAGTATCTGCTTTCATTTTCTCCCTCAATAGTTCTAAAAATGACTACCAGAATAATCTTCACATAAATCATCTTTATCAAGGTAAGACATAAGGGCTTGTGATGCTACATGTGTGTATATGTTTTGTTTGACCCGATTACAAATTCAACCCTAAACTCCCATCCGAAGCATCATGGTCTTTGTGACGTTGTCTCCTGTCTTCCCCAATCTCCTTTCCAAAATCTCAATGTTCCAGAAAGAATTTTGGTTCTCCTCATACCCATCACCTCATTTTATACAGTCCTTTCAATTTGTCTTATCTATGCATTAAATTTATGCTTTCATTCTGCTCTTTACTACTTCTAACAGATATTTCAATTCAGCTATTATATTTCAAATTCTTATACTTTCTTTCCAGCTCCCTTTATCTTTTCCTGTATCTTAGCCTGATTTCTTTTCACCTCAATCTTTTAACATCTTTCATGCTTTGTTTTAAAAGAACATGTATGCTTATTGAAAATACTACGCATTTTTTAGTAAAATGTACTTCCTTTTTCTAGATTTAAACCTTTTTTATCTAGATTTTTAAAATCTAGATTTAAATCATATATCTATGAACATATAATATATCTTTACTCTGCCCTCTAAGGATAATGCTCCCCTTTATTTCATATAACTGAATCTTTTGGCCTTTGACTATTTACTCATTCTTGAAGAAGTCAGTTCTATTCTTTCGTAATAAATGGGAAAGAAGGAGATGGTGAATTAATTTCCTTGGTTTTCTCCATTATCCACATATTGATATCTAAACCTTTCACTCTTAAGAACCTTGACCAAATTTCTAATAGTAGCTGTCATTTGCTTACAATGGCTTAAGGAGACAGCTCACCTGGGCTCCACTGCTTCCTGTCTATTTAAAATTGTAAATCTTGGATAAACTGAAGCATTGCCTTTTCTTTAAAGACACAGCAATTAAAAATACAAATGCCAGACTGCACAGATCCCATGATTCTACACACCTTCGTGGCACTAATTTTCCTATTTCAGAATGCAATGTGCTTTGACCATAACTTTATTACCTTGGCCACATTATATTCTTGGGAACTTCCCTGCTGAATAAAGCAAGGCACTAAATGGGTGAATAATAGGCAGTAAGAGGTCAGCATGGTCATGAAATGGTCTTGTCACAAAACAACTCCTTCAGGGCAAGAAAAGAATTCTTTCTTCAAAGACTTGGTTTCTCAAAGGTATAAGGCAAGTTATGGATTTAAAAAACAACTCAAAAAAATCAAATATCAAAACCTCCTACCACCATTTCATTTTACCCTATTATCATTCTGCTTCTAAACCTCATCAGCATTTTGGATTGTAGAAATTCTACAAGCATTTTGAAGGTAACACGAAAAAGCATGGACTGGGTGTCAAAAAGCTGATTCAATCCTCAACTTGCTGGTCCCATTTTGTCTACTTCTAGGTTCTACTGCATTAGTTATGTGGTCCCTCATCTCAAGCTCATATTCTCAAAGATTCCTATGTTCTTAAGGTTATCAACTCTGAGAGACTTCATGGTTAAATAAATAGGACTGGTTTAGGGTGAAGTGAATGAGAAAAGTTAGCTGATAAAATTAAGCTCATAAAATATACGGGGAGGCCAAAAACTCAGTAAGATAAAAATGTTTTTATGTAATATTTTTTTAAAAAATCACAACAATACCAAAAAAAGTGGTTAAGAAATTATCAAAATTTTAAGTGAAGACAAAATCAGTAACATTGCTATTCTAAGCCATGGCAAAAGAGAAATTAGTAACATGATCTTTTCATTTGTCTCACCCTAGTCTTGGTCTTGAAACTAATATCTGAACAACTTTACTTTCTAGCTACTAAGCTCTGCTGTGGTTGTTGCTGAAGGAAGAATGTGAAGCCTGAAGATAAGATCAACATAATTTCACGTGATCCTATATTAACTATATCCTCTTCTCATAGCTGTTGGTGATTTCATTATTAATTTAATTTACACTTTATTTCTCAAGTTCCTTATTTGTACTTGCCTTTTTCATTCTTAATAAACTGAATTCAAGGTCATCAAGACAAGAGTTACTGGTTTTCCCAACTGATTGTTCCACTCTAACAAAAGATGCCCCCACATACTCCTCACTAATTAAAACTTCACTGAATATTCACCCATATCTTTCTACTTCACCCTTATCTCAGAGCAAAAGGGATCTTTCTTGAATTATCAAGTATTTTATTCTCTTCCCTTCTCCTTTACTGGTACCTTATTCTGTAAGTACTTTTTTCTATATCAGCTTTGAATTCTTCCCCTTTGTTGATTCTTCTTCTTTCAAGAGAAATTGCATCCCAGAGCCTTAAAAAATCCTTTCTAGATCTAGAGCATTCTTTCTTTAACCTTATTTTCACTTATTTCACCACTGCTTAAAACAGTGGTATACAGATACTGCTTCCACTTTCTCATTTTCTTACCCATACATTTGCCATTGATGGCTTTTGCCCCCAACATCTGATTTAAACTACACAAAAATCATCTATAGTTTCTTATCTATATGCTTTCTCATTATATTCACTTACTCATCTATATCCTTCTTTCATTACCAGTAGTATGTCCCTTCTTGACAGCCTTGTCATCTCACAGCTGACTGAAATAGTCTCTTAACTGAAGACCTAGCTTTCTAACTAATTTTCTTGATTCCATCTCTCTGTTTTGTAATTCATTCTACACTGTGCTGCTCACCCTATTCCCTTATATCTTCACCACCACCAACAAGAAATCTATGCTGCTCTCAATCCCAGATAACCACCTTTTTCAACATGCGATATATCCCTTTCTGCCACCTTTGTTCTTACAGCTATCTTTTGATTATTCCTCTCTTTCTTTCCTAGTAATACCCTAGCCATGTAAAAAATACATTTTAAGTGAGATCTTTACTTTTTTCATTAGATTATAAATTCCTTAGATATAGGGGTATTTTCATTTATCTTAGTATCCCCAGCACCAAACAAACAAACAAACAAAGGCATGAACTCATGTTAACAAAAAACGCACATATAAGGCATTACCACATAGTAAAAACTACCTTGTTTAGAAAACTTAAGCTATCTGGTAAATACTTTGATTTTCTTTAAGATATCAACAAGTTTAATCAAAAATTTATAATGTACTTAGAAAGAAAAAAATTTTTAAGCAAGCAAAGTCAAATTGTGATTGTCACTGAACAAGTCTAAATCAGGGGTCTAGAAAGTACAACTGTCTTTATGTAGCCTACAAGCTAAGAATGGTTTCTAAATTTCAAATTAAAAATAAAATCAGAGAAGAATATTTCATGACACAAAAAAACTAAAATTCAAATTTTGGTTATCATAAAGTTTTACTGGAACACTGCCATACCCATTCATTTACGTTTTCTATGGCTGCTTTTGTGTTACAAGGACATCATTCAGTAGTTGCTACAGACCACATGGCTATAATACCTAAAATATTTACTATCTGGCTATTTAGAAAAAAATAAATGAAGTCCATTCCTGGTCTAGATCAACAAAGTAATGCCTTGAGAAACCTCACCAGCAGAAAGTAAGGGTGATGCACAAGACAAGAAAAGGCTCTGGTTGTTGCTAAGGTCCTGTACAGGGCTCTGTGTCATTTTTACCAATTAGCCATTTGTAATAAAATTTGGGAGTTTCAGTGTAGAAAGAAAAGAGAATAGAAAAAAGAAAAAAGAAAGAAAAGAAAAAAAAAAGAAATAAAAGACAAGGCACAGCAAGGCTTTGGTGGCTGCAGCAAAGAATATTCCTTCTTTAACGTCAAACGAAATTTTCTATGAGAGGAAAAGCTTAAAAGGAGTCATATTCTACTAGCTGACAGAAAGCAATCAGCTGAGGAATAAAAATTTGTTCACTTTTAAATTATACCTCACTCTCAAAAAAAAAAAAAAAAACTGACTCCTTCCACCCACAAACACACGCACACACTTATTTTCAATTTACATACTTCATAAATGTGGATAAACTTATACCTAATCTCCTGCTGTGGCAAAAAGCTTATATATCTTGTTCTCCAAATAGATCATATGATTACGTTATCATAAACCGAGAAATTTTTCAAGAAGCAATGGTTCCTACTGTGTAACTACTGAAAGTAGGAAGAACTCGATAGCAAATATACCCAAACTCAAATCTTTGTTTTTGGCCTCCACGCTCTAGTGTATAAATGGCAATTGACAACTAAAGTCAATTAAACAAGGTAATTCCTAGAGGAACGTATTTTTAGCCAAATTCTTCTGGTCAGACCATCAAGAAGTGATGTTACTTCAATTCAGATGTTGTGAAGGCCTGAACTGCCTCACAATTGATAGACACAACTGATTACACATTCTCTTCATAGTTTCCAGATCCTGCCATATTTTGTGACACAAAACTGAGGTATCAACACAGTACTTTCTCAGATGGATTGCTTCTTGAAAAATATTTTGGCTTTGCCTATAAGCATCCCTACAATCCACATCAATGGAAGAACAGGTCCCAGTGAGAATACAAATTGGTATTCTCATATCATGACGAAATGTTACTGCCTTGCCTTAAGCATGTTTGTTAGCTAAAAAAGTCTTGAGTCAGTTCATTTAGTAAAAACTTAGTGAGCCTCTGCTATGCGCTTCGAGGAATTCAGGGATGAAACACAGCCTCTACTTGGAAAGAAAAAAAATAGCTTAGTTCAGAAAACAGATGCGTAAACCAAATATAAAGAATATCTATAAAACACACTCCTAAACTAAAAACTCTATCGTTCCTGTTAAATAGTTGAGACAGCCAAAGTTTAAGAAACTCATCTAAGGCAATGTGCAGGCAAACTTATTTTTTTAATTACCACATTTCCATTTCTATCCTCTACTTACTTATTTCCTTTTCTCCCTAACTCCAGGAAACAGTAATAGGAATTTTAGATATGCAGTTTATTGGCTCACAGTATAATTTGGGTTGGGAGCTAGAGATCAAATACATAGGCTAGCCATCATTTCCTTTAAAGAATATTTTTCTCTCTTTGATCTAGTCAGACCACCAGACAAAAGATTCCTATAGGAAATAAAGGGTCCTAGATTTCTTTGGCTCTTTCCTCAGAATTAGACTTTAGACTCTTTCCTCAGAATTATAATTTGTTTTTAGGAATTATATCCTTAGTTTTGTTTTTTTGTTTTTATCAAAAGTGACTAAAGTAGTTCATGTTCAACAGGAATAGTTAAGCTACTAAAAATTACCAGGATTGGAAACTGTATCACAAAAATATTTTAAAGTTTATAATGAAAACAGGGTGAGGAAAACTAAATTTTGGAAGTGAATTTTTTAAAGCCCTAATAAATAGTTTGTATTTAAAAAAAAAAATAAAGTATTACTATTAAAAGGAAGATATACTTTATTTTTCACATTAAGTATTACTAGTGGGTACGACACAATTAATTGCCATATATCAACTCTTGTTTTTTAATACCCTTCAGGCTTTTAAAATTTTAATGAGATAATTATAAATACTTTTTGCTATAGATAAAATAAACACTAAGAAGTATTATTTATTTTTATTCAGGGTTTTATCCTTCATCCAATTGTTTAGTGCACTTCTGATTTTATCAAGTAGGATACTAACTCTTCTGCCAGATTCTGCCAGCCCTTAGCACACTCTCAGTTCCCTCCTTCCTGACACTGAGGGAGGAGTTACAAGGTCTAGATTCAATCTAGGCTTCATTACAAGCACCTGTATTCCTTCTGCTCTGCCTCCTTCTTTGGGACACAGATACAAAAAAGTTACAATTACTCAAGACTACACAATGATTAATAAATAGCACAGTTTTATGAATATTTATACATTTTATTTAAAAATATACTTATCAATAACCTTTACCTAAGATCAACGATTATTATATTAAGAGCCAATTTAATTAACTGCTTTTGACATTAATACGAAGAAATACTTTCTTAGAAATGGTGCTTTTTCTTTCATTAAAGGATGAGAATTATGTAACCTACCTATAGTGTTAAACCTTTCATCCAAGAACCTAAGGCTGTGTCTTTGGTGTGTTTCATTTCATTCACTACAATCATTTAGTGCAATACGCCCTGGTGCTGGGGATACAAAAGTGTACAAAACAGAGGAGGGACCTGTTGCTTGTTTAAAATTGTCTTTTTAGAAGTTTTTGAAAATACTACTTCTCTTTCAATACAATTTTCATTCTACTTGATCAGACATTTTCAGTATGTAAGACTGTTTCACTCCTAAGCTAAGCCCCAATAAAGGTATTTTTGGCCAACATTCACTTCTGTGAGTTGTCCTGGAAATTAAAATTCCTACCTCCAAGGGAATTTGTATAGGAATATGTGCTATCAAGCCTTTATAAACAATTTAGCATCCTTAAAAACAAAACTACCAATTTGTAATTATCAGAATTCCAATCCTAGTCAATGTATATTTAAACATGTATTTCTAAAGACTGTTGCATTAACTAGTACCAGATCACATAATATGAAATTCTGATTGTGAAACTCTGTGCTCCTATATAAGCATTGAGGGTAATAAAGTCCTAGGAGTACCTGTAGGGTTCTGCCTTTACTTGAATGTGTGTAAACACATACATTTATCTCAATGCCTTTGCTTCCCTACAACAGTAAGCAACATAAATTCAGCTGAATTTCCAGCTCATTTAGGATAAGAAATTCCTCTTGCTACCCTTGTGGACACACATAGCCTTTACTCTTCTAGAAAAGTTCCTTCTTAAGTTCTATAGGACTCTTCTTGTTTGCTAGGACTAACTTGGTTCTTAGTATCTCTGATGAAGTGTTTCTCGGTGGAACAGCTGTGGGCATTTGGAGCAAGATAGTTCATTATGTGGACTGTTTAGCAGACTGTAAAGCCTTTAGCAGTTACTTACACACTAAATGCCAATGGGGTTCCCTAGTTACCACGGCAAACACTCTAACTCCACCCCCTTCAAAAACTGCCCTTAAGTGCTTCCAATGCTTAGAGATAAGAGAGGGAGAGGTGAGGGGGGATAAATAAAGCGCCACTCCCAATTAATTACAATAACATATAATTGACCTTGGACTTAAATTCTTTCTATCTTGACAGGTGTTTTGTCCAGTTTTCCTTACTTTAAGAGTGTGAATTCTGTGTCCTCTAAGTGAATCTACTTTCTTCTAAAGTTCTTTTTATATACTAAAGAAATCCTTCCCTTGTTTCCATATAACTCAATCTAACTATATTAAGGTAAAGACAAGACTAAATAAGAAAAAAATGTTAGAAGGTAAGTGTACAGTTTGAATACACAACATAAAATAAATTAAATGCCAAAATGTGACAGGTCTAAAGGGAAAATGACAAAAAGGTCAAAGGCACCCAGCAGCGAGACCATTACAGATGGCAATTTAGTCAACCTGGATCAAACGTATGATCATCTAGGCATACTTGAGGAGTCCAGCACCCATTGATGGTTAGAACAGATAAGACTATTACATAAACTTACATCCCTCTATCCTCACTTGACTTGCAGAGAATGTGCTTGGCCACTCCTATGGACCTTGTACTTGTTATTTTCTCAGTTTATAATGTCCTTGCCCCAATATTCATATGGCTTATTCCTTCATCTCCTTTAAGTCTCAGTTCAAAAAATTTTTTCCTCAGTAAGATCTAAACTGATATATACTTCTGCAACCTCCTGAGTCATACATACACAATTCCCTTAGACTACAATGTTTATTTCTTCTTTTTCTAAAGCAATTATCACTTTCTAAGACACTTTATGTTAACTCTTCATTATGCTTCTATTTTACTATCTCCTTCTGCTAGAAGGTAAGCTCCATGAGGGGAAGGATCTTTGTTTGGTTCATTGATTTATCTCATGTACCTAGAACACAGCTGCAGAACTCAATAGGCATAGTCAACAACCCTGATCTACAAAACAATGGACACGGGTAGCCTCACAAAATCAAAAATGTGATTCCCTTGAAACTACAGACTCTTTCATGGTATTAAGCTAATGCTGCTTCTTGTTCTAGAGAAAGAACAGCTCTCCTCTTACAGATGTGGGCACTAACTGATCCCCTAGTGCCTTGAAGTAGAAAATCTCTGAACCGGCCATAGCAATAATACATGAGTCTATACCAGGAAATCAAAACATATTCCTCCTTCCATCTACCTCAAATTATTTGAGCCTTAAGGAGAGAATTAATAGTTCTGAAAGCCATCTCTTGGCTAAGAGGCATCAGCACAAAACCAGAGAACCCCAATATCCAACGAGTGTTTAAATATGTTTTCTAATGTAGTTCCACAATAGTTTATGAATACTAAGGGCCAGGAAAGCATATAGATCAAGAACTGAAAAAAAAAATATTAAGAAGATACATTTTAATCAAAAGCAGTAGTACGAAATGAAGAAATAGAAATTTCATTGTTAGAAGCTAAATATAGAGAGGGCATCTAGTATATTTAGAGTCCAAGTTAACTATGTCACATCTTTACTTCCTAGAGAAATTTCCTATAACCGTACATTGTTTTACAATGTAAAAAATGAGATTTCTGAAAGATTCTTACTCCATGTCTAGCCCCAGAGGCACAGCAACTCATTCGCATGTTTCACCATTTATTGTATGTGAGGGCTATCCAGCCTATATAGACAATTTAATTAATCTTACAACTGATGTACAAAAAAAAACCCAACAATAACAACCACGACAATAACAACAACAACAAAAAAAACAGATGTGGCATTAAGATTTACAAAGTTATTGAAACTTTTTAACAAGTAAAACGCATCTTTACTTAGCTACACCAGAATGAGGAATAAAGGGGTTTACATATGTTCCAATTCTAAACCTATCAATCAAACCCATGTTATTCCTTTGGGAGCTTATTTACATGCATATTTATCAGCCTCACATGCTAATTCCCTGCTGTTTTATGCCTGCGAGGCATGTTTATGAGTCATAATTGTTGATCTCATTTGATGTATTTCACTGAGGGAAGACATTATTCAGTTATGTGGCCTAATGTCAATGAGTTACGATGACCTGATCTTCCAAATGCAACTTGCTCTTTAATTTTTATTAGGACATAACTTATTGCACAGGAAAAGAAGTGAACTAAAATAAAATAAAAGGACAAATTTTTTATATAAAGAATTTAGTTAATCATCTCATTTCTGATCAACCTTACCCTTCATATTCAATCTGAAATGTGGCTATAAAATTCATGTCATTCATTCGGTCATTCTCCCAACACTCGTGTACTGAACCTTAGCTTCATTATCTGCACTTTACTCTAACTTTCAGGAACCTCATCCAGTTCACAATAAAACATGTTTTTATTCATTTATTCTACTACAATATCCCTTTACTATCATTCTGTTGTTCCCCTCAGTCATGATTCAGTGACTTTTTTAATCTGCACTACAAAATCTGACTAGCCAAGCTATTTTCTTTAACTCACTTGAAATGTTACTAAAGACAGGAAGTCCTCCTAAATTAGGTCAGGTGGGTAATGAGTAACCATTTCTGCATTCATTCAATCCCTTAGAAGTTGTTAAGTATCCACTGTATATTTCACAATATTAATTATTTAAAAAGTAAAAACACTATATCCAATATATACAATTTAGTGGTGCCATCAAGGGATAGTAAGAGATAAGACATTTTGTTATCTGAAAGAGAAATGGAATATATTGCAGTATACCTTTATTTCTAAAGATAATTCTAAATTAGTGTTACATTGAGGTGCTTTACAATAACAGAATATGACTTAGATAGATGACTATACAACATACATAATAATATCACAAGGGTTGTGAAATAACCGCTTTGACACAACCATGAGAAATCTGACTGAAAAATAAAATCAATTTTTGTGACATGGCTTTGTATAAGGAAAATGGTTTATGCTTTCCTGTCCAGCGCTTCTTGGGTGTAATTATTTCATTCATTGCAAGGGGTTACACCATCCTGGATTCAATAGGCCCTGACCATAGTGGGAGCAGGAGAACATGAAGCCTACCTCTACTCTTCTTCTAGGAGATCAAACCACTGGAGTGACAGCTAGAGTGAACTGGAGCCCAGATAAAGTATTAAAAGACAGGCATATGGGACATACAGATAAATACAGAATAGTAGTCATTCTCTCTCCTCTGGACCTATACTTGAAAAATAAAAGCTATGAAGAATTCTATTTTTAGGTGTACTGGCAGGATTAAAATCTTAGAATGAAATAAAATAACACATTCTTATGCTCTTATGTTCAAATAATTTTTTTACAGTTTGGCTAAGCAATAAACTAAAAAAAAAAAAACATTTTAAACGACGAAACATAAGTACAAAAAAAAAAATGAAACTACTTAGATTTCCCAATTTCTTAGCATTTGCAAAAGATTTTTAAAAAGTTGATGATAGTATTCTACGAACAGCATTTTAAAAAATTTAGAATAAATTGATATCCAGTTCATACATTCATAATATCATGAAATTTAAAATGTACTTTAGTGCATTAGAACCTACATGTGTTCATGGAATTTAATTGATTCTCTTTCAACCACAGAGACAAACCCAACCAAATTACACATTTACTACAGTAGGAGGTCAGAAAAAAAAGTTAGTAGAATTACCACATAAAGCAATAAATTTATCCTTTAATATACTATAAATAAATGATAAACTACACTAATAGGACACACTAAAGATGGTAATGCCAGTTCCAGGATATTACGGTTTTTCAATGTTCTTATGATTGTTATGTAATTAGAAGAATATTAAAATTCAACACTATTCTAGTGTGTTTTTAAATACACTGAAGTTTTATGAAGGAGATTTTTCAATTAAACACTTTCTTCAGGTCTTTATATAGACGAAGGAGGCCTTTTTCCTTTACACCATCTCAAAGAGGTCTTTCCTGCTGTCATTAAAACTGTAACACCCTCTTTTATTTACTTTCTACCCTTCTTTCATGCTTCATTTTTCTCCTTAGCCCTTATAACTACCAAACATATCTACTTTACATATTAATCTTGTTTACTGTTTGTCTTCATTTTATTTATATTATTATTAAAATTTTTCAATTATAGTTGACATTCAATATTATATTTTATTAGTTTCAGATGAACAGAATTGTAAAATTCTCGAGAGCAGAGATTACTGTATGTTTTGTTCACTCCTATAGCCCCAGCATCTGTAACAGAGCTTGGCATAGAGTAGACACTCAATAAATAGCTACTGAATGAAGAAATCAATGAATATTAAACCTTACAATGAATATCTAAGGACAAATGAGGTAAAAAAAACACACACACACAAAACAAACAACTGTTTTAATTAACAACTAAACCAGAATACTGAAGGAGAGAGCTGATACTGAATCTCTGATAGCTCTCTGAAATTCTAAATATTAATATATTATTGTCATCAGAATATGTTTGACTAGGTTATCAAAGCACCTTAACCCACCTACTCAGTCATCTTACTATTCAATCCTTAACATGCAATGAAAGGAAAAAAAAAATATCACTAACTATTATTCCTATAAAAACCTACAACTTCAATGACCCTCAAAATTATCTCAATTAAAATGTATGGAATAAAAACTATCAAATTGGTTAAAATTCTTGTGTCAATATCCTGAAGTATATTTGAATCATGAGAGATTAAATGAAAGCAATTTCATGTCCCTAAGAACCTATTAAAATGTGTGACATTAATAGAGAATTAAATAACTTAGCACATTAATGTAAACATATGAATATAAAACAAATTTATAACACTAAAGATTCCCTTAATATTGTTTCATTCTTTATATATTTATTTCAACTGTATTATTATTATTTTTTTAATGCCGACAGCACCCAGTCTTCATAGGTGGTCCTAGATCCAACAACTAACCAGGCTCCACCCTGCTTGGCTTCTGAGATCATATGGGATTGGGCTTGTTCAGGGTGGCATGGCTGTAGACTATTTCAACTGTATTTTTGAAACAAAGTTAAAAATAAACATTTGTAGTACAAAACACTAAACGTTAGTATAGTATGAAAAATAGTAGGAAAGGTTTTTGAACTTTTCTTGTACTGCCACAAATAAAATGTAAAGGTGGCTCTGTGGCTCATCATATTTAATTTTCTTCTTCCATCCATTAAGATAACATCTGTTGTCACCATGAGTTAGTAAATCAAATTTGATAAGAATTTAACTGAGTATAAGGTGGAAATACCTACTGATGAACAGATTTGCAGCTTTTTCTACTTAATAAAACTTTTTTTTTATTTAGAAAGTAAACAAAAGTAGTTTTTGTAAATAACATAAAATGAATGTGCTTGCTTATAATTAAAATGTATAATTAAGTATTATTTCACTCTCTTAAAAAAGGTTTGCTTTTTACCTGTTTCTGATATGCATTGGAACAAACATACATATATCCCATGAAGGGAAGGACTCATAAACCACCCTTTTACACTGAAGGTATCTTTCACATATGAAAGATTTTCTTACATTTACTTAACAATGGTAAAGTGACATAAAATTAAGAGATAAGAAAAGACACTTTAAAATAGAAGCCAACTTATAATTTACTAAATGTCTGCAGAGCCAAAGTTAGTGATCATTTGGTAAAAATTGCTCCTTTTATTTAATTTACCATTTGGAAATACAGGATCAACAGAATTATGTTAGCAAATACTTTTCTAGACTATTAACTACTTATTCATCAAAACAGATTTCTGAGTTACAACACTCAGATAAAAAAAAATCCCTATCAAAATCTGAGTTTATTTATATTTGTCCTAGGAGAAGTTTCATTATATCTTTGTTTTTCTTTGGGCAAAATGAAAAATCACATCCTACTTTGGATTTAATTCATTAAGAAAGTTAACGTCTTAGTCTGTGTGGATTACTATGATAAAAATACCATAGACCAGGAAGCTTAAACAACAAATGTGTTTTTCTCATAATCCAAGAGGCAAAGAAGTCCAAGATCAAGTAACTGGCAGATTCAGTGTCTGGTAAAAGCCAACTTTATTGTTCATAGGTGACTGTGTTCTTAAATGGTGGGAAGAGGGAAAGAGGTCTCTGGAGTCCCTTTTAAAAGGGCACTAATTCTAATCATGAAGCCTCTACCCTCATGACCTAATAATCACCTCCCAAAAGTCCCACCCTTCTAACACCATCAATTGTGGGGTTAGGATTTCAAAACATGAATTTTGGAGAAACACAAATATTCAATCCATTATAGTGAACATAATATAATTTATTATAAATAAGATCTTCTGTGCTAGTTCTGGACAACATTAGCAATATTTGAAAGGTGGGATAAATGTATATCCATAAGGTAAAAAAAAAGCTGGAAGGTATATGAAAGAAAAAAAAAATGAAGAGTGACATATTGGAATTATAGAAATATAAAGAATAACTCCAACTTTCACAAGATACTTTTAGATATAGTTTCAGATGAATAAGGATTTTGTATTCAACCAATTAGCCACATTTATTCTATTTTGATGCATCGCTGACAGTGAAAGTAAAATATAGCAAAGGACAGGAAAATTACAAGATTTCAGAAAGAGAAAATAAACTACACTAGAAGGTTAACGGGCAAGGACACATTAAGAGTTTTGATAAATACTGCCAAACTGCCTGCTAGAAAGATTATACCAATTCATATTGCCACTAAGAGCATGTGAAAATGTCCATCTCTCTGGACCTCAACCAATGATGTTTTATTATTTTTAAATATTTGACAATTTGGTAAAAAAAAAAAATTATTATCTTGCTTTAATGCCACTCCATTAGGGAAAATGAGGCCGGTCTGCATATAATTGTTAAACATCTAAAATGCTTTTTGGAGATTGCTTATATCCTTGGTCATTTTTCTACGGTATTCATTTTTCTTTCTAGTTTGTCTAAATTCTCAAATACTAAGAATATCAAACTCTTATTTATCAACTCTAAAGACTAGTCCCCACAATTAAATGTGCTCAAAACCGACACCACCCTTATCTTGACATGTCCCAAATCCATATAAGAAGACTTATCTTCCGAGAATTTGACACATCTTCTCAATGAGCATCTGACATGTTAGATGTGTGATAAAGGGCAAACAAAAATCTTGATTTCTCCTCCCAACTCCCATTTTATTCAAATTTAATTTTCTCTCAGTTTATAACATTCTAGTAAATAGCATCATTTAGAATCTTGCTGGATTCCTCTCATACTCACTACCTGGCCATCCATTTATCAATAAGTATTCTTATCTGCTCATCTAAAAGTATATACACCTATTGAATTCTCTTCATGTCTTCTACCACCATCCCCAGTACAAAGTCACCATCACCTCTATCCTGAAGACAGCATCACTTTGTAACTAATCTCTCTTCTTCCACTCCTGCCTACCCTTTATCTTCATAACATCTAAATAATCTATTAAAAACATGAATCATAATTTTTAATAAAATTCCAGCATAATTATTTGGGGATATAGAAAAGCGGATTCTAAAATGTACATGTAAAGAAAAAGGCACTAGAATAGCCAAAATGATTTTGAAAAAAAATAAAGTTGGAGGAATCACAGTACCTAATTTATAACTTACTGCATGACGGTGTTTCTCAACTTTTTTTTCATCATCATCTCTCTAAAGAAACTTTTTAGATATTTTTTTCCTAATTGCAGCCCATCATAAAATTTTAATTTCACCAATACAGTGTATATACCTCTTATATACTGTGGTATATTGCAGAGCCACAGCCATTGCAATGTCTAATATTTTTTTCAACCACTAAGAATACATTTTTGCCCACTTTGGGGCAACATCATTCCCACTAAGAAAGCATACCATTGCTATAGTAATCAAGACAGTTAAAGTACTGGTGGAGGGACAGACATGTTGGTCAATGAAAAAGAAGAGAGCCCAGAAACAGTTCAAGAGAAGTATAACAAACTGATTTTGACACAGGTACATGAGCACCTCAATGAAGGAAGAAGAGTCTTTTCAAGAAATGGCATTGGAACAATTAAACATTCACAGACCAATAAAAAGACCTTCATCTAAATCTCATACATCATACAAAGATAAATGAATCCTGAAGCTAAATGTAAAATGTAAAACTTTTAGAAAAAATACCAGAGAAAATCTTCATGACCTAGGTTATGAAAAGTTATGTGACCCAAGTTCTTAGAAGTAATACCAAAGGCACAATTCATTAACAAGAATAATACATAAAAATTAAAAAATTTTTTTTTTTCTGGGAAAAACTCTGTTACAGGATGATGAAAAAAAAAAAAAAAAGCCAAAAGACTAGGAGAAAATATTTGCAGATCACATATCTAACAAAGCCCTTGTATCCAGACTACATAAAACAATTCTTTAAATTCAGCAGTAAGGAAACAATCCAATTCAGTGAACAACTTGAACAGACACTTCATGAAAGAGGAAACATAGATGGCAAATGTTCACATACAAAATGTACATTATAAGCCATTAGGAAAATGCAAATGAAAACCACAGTGAGATACTATTATGCACCATACCATATTATCCTGACCATACAAAACACTGGTGAGGATCCTAAGAAACTGGATCTCTCACATGTTGCTAACGGAAATGCAAAATGGTATATAACCACACTGAAAAATAGCTGAACATACACTTAACATATAAAAGAGCATTTGTACACCTGAGTATTTAAACTAGAAAAATGAAAACTTACATCTACACAAAAACCTGTACACAAATGCTCATTGTGGATTTGTAATTGCCAAAAATTGTAAACAACATATATGTCCTTCAATAAGTGAATGAATAAACGAACTGGTGCAGCATGCAATGGGATAACAATAAAAAGGAACAAACTACAAATACAACTAACAACTTTGAGCTCAACATCATTTTGTAGAATAAAAATAATGCCAATCAAAAAGTGTTACATACTATTTGATTTCACTTATATAACATTTTTGAAGTGACAAAATCATAACAGTTGAGGGGGGTTAGAGATGGGGGAAAAGTGTTACTACTAAAGGATAATACAAAGTTTCTTTAAATGATACAAACTCTATTTCCTGATTATGGTGATACATACTCAAATCTATAAATATAACAATTTAAATAAACTAAACACTTAAGAAGGAGGGAAATATGAACTAGAACATTTAAAAGCTGATGAAATCTGAATATAGTCTTTACCTAAATTGGTAGAATTATACAAGTATCAGTTTCCTGTTTTTGACAATGTAAAATTTATGTAAAATGTTATTGTGTAAACTCTGTACTATTTTTGAAGCTTATCAATAGTCAAAAAATATTTCAAAATAAAACATAATAAAAACTAATAGCCAAGTAATCAGATCATGTCACTCCCCTTCTTACAAATGCTTCAAAGGATTCCCAGTACTCTAGAATCAAATCCAAAGTACTTCCTTTGACTTATAAACCCTAAAAACTTTGATGTTCCATGCAAATCTCTTACATACCAACTAACACTTTTCCTTCTTCATTTCTAATACTCCAGCCACATTGGTGTTCTGATTCACATGTGCTTTTCTTAAGTGTTTATTGTTTATAGCCACCTATTATATGGCATTCACTCACTGGAGCCCCAGAACCCAGAATAGTATTGGGTACATGATAGGTACTCAATAAACACATGTTGAACTGCTGAATAAATTATTAATGTCACATAGCTTATTATTCATATTAGTGGATTTAAAAAAAATCAATCTTTATACATATGTTTTATGTAAGCCTCATGGTAACCACAAAGCAAAAACCTATACTACATACACAAAAGATGGATGAAAATGGAATATAAGCACAACACTAGAAAATCATTAAAACACAAGGGAAAGAAATAAGAGAAAAACAAAGGAACAAAGAAATTACAAACAGCTAGAAAAAAAATTAACACAATGGCAAGAATAAGTCCAAACTAAATAACAACTATAAATGTAAATAGACAAAATTCTCCAATTTAAAGATGGCGCAGCTGAATAAATTTTAAAAAAGAAGATCCAACTACATACTGCCTACAAAGTCTCACTTCAGCTTTAAGGACACTGACTGAAAGTGAAGAGACAGAAAAAGATACTTAATGTAAATAGAAACCAAAAGAAAGCAGGGAGATATTTATACTTTTATCAAATAAAATAGACTTTAAGTCAAAGACTGTACTAAGAAATAAAGAGGTCGTTATACAATGAGGAAGGGGTCAATCCAACAAAATGTTATAATACTTGTAAAAACTGATGCACCTAACAGAGGAGTTCCAAAATATATAAGGCAAATATGAACAGACTTGAAGAAGTAGTAGACGGCAATGCAATAATAGTAAGGGACTTCAATACCCCATTTTCAACAATGAATAGTTCATACAGACAGAAAATCACTATGGAAATGTTGAACTTAAAATATGTCATACTAGTTGGAGTCACCAGGCATTTATAGAAAATTCCATACAACAATGGCAGAAAACACATTTTCCTAAATCATACATGGAACATTCTCCAGAATAGATAATATATTAGGCCATAAAACAAGTCTTAATAAATTTAAGATTGAAATTATATCAAGCATATTTTCCAAACACAATGGTATAAAAACGAGAAATCAATTGCAAGAAGAGGAAAATTCACAAATATGTATGATTAAACAAAATGATACTGAAACCAATGGGACAAGAATGAAATAGAGAAATTAAAAAATACCTTAAGATAATGAAAATAAAAATAAAACATATCATAACTTATAGGATGCAGCAAAAGCAGTTCTTAAGAGGGTTTTTCAACAATAACCATACACATTAAGGAGAAAAGATGTCAAACAACCTAATTTTACACCTCATAGAACTAGAAGAACAACCAGCCAAAGTTAGTAGAAGAAAGGTAATTACAAAGATCAGAGTGGAAATAAATGAAAGAGACTAAGACAATCAAAAAGATGAATGAAACTGTGAGCAGGTTTTTGAAAAGATAAATAAAATAGATAACCCGTTAGTTAGACTGAACAAGAAAAAACAAAGAGAAAGAAACAAAAGAGGAGACTTTATAGCTGATACCACAGAAATATGAAGGATCGTGACACAACTATGAATAATTCACACCAACAAATTGGACAACCGAGCAGAAATGGATGAATTTCTGGAAACATACAACCTATCAAGACTGAATCATGAAGAAATAGAAAATCTGAATCAACTAATTACTAGGAGACTGGAATCAGTAATCAAAAACCTCCACAAAACAGCAAAAAAAAAAAAAAAAAAAAAAAAAAATCTAGGACAAGATGGCTTCACTAGAGAATTCTACCTATACATTTAAAGAAGAATTACTGCCAACCCTTCTCAGACTCTTCCAAAAAACATAAGAAGAACAGTTACTTCCAAACTCATTTTATGAGGCCTTCGTTGCCCTAATGCCAAAACTGGATAAAGACTCTAGAAGAAAAGAAAATTACAGGCCAATATCCCTGATGGACATAAATGCAAAAATCCTCAACAAAATACTAGCAAATCAAATGCAACAATATATTAAAAGGATCATATACTATGATCAAGCAGGATTTATTCCAGAGATACAAGAATGGTTCAAAATCCACAAATAAATGTGATAAACCACGTTAATAAAATAAAGGATAAAATCACATAATCATCTCAATAAGAAAGTAAAAGCATTTGACAAAATTCAACATGAAAAAAACTCTCAAAAAAATGGGTAAAGAGAGTATGAACCTCGACATAATAAAGGCCACATATGACCAGCCCACAGCTAACATTACACTTGATGGTGAAAGCTGAAAGCTTTTCCTCCAAGATCAAGAATAAGACAAGAATGCCCAGTCTCAACACTTTTGCAAGGACCCGACTGCTTTTTACTTAAATTATTTTTCAGGGTTGTTTTGAGCAACCATGAAAAATGAGGTAAGGATGCCCATATACAAAGAAAAAATTTCATGGATTTATTCTACATAATAATGAAAATCCAAGCTAGAGCAATCAGAGATAAAAGAGAGGGAAAAGGAGGGGAGGAGGGGAGAGGTATCTTCAAAACTGTATCTATTTGCAAAGGTATAATATTATATGTATTACATAACATATATATGATGTATGTGTAAATGCCAGCAAAAAGTATTAGAACTAATAAATGAATTCAGTGAACTTGCAGGATAGAAAACAAATACAAAAATAAGTTGCATTTCTGTAGAGTAGCAATAAACAATCAGGAAGGGAAATTAAGAAAACAATCCCATTTACAATTGCATCAAAAAGAATAAAATACTTAGGATTAGTTTAACCAAGAAAGTGAAAGACCTCTACACTGAAAATTATAAGACACTGATGAAAGAAATAGAAGTCATAAATAAATATAAAGATAGTTTGTGCTCACGGATTGAAAGAATTGAATTGTTAAAAGGTCCATACTACTCAAAGTAATTTACAAATTCAATGAAAGAAACCCCTACAAACATTCAATGGTGACGATGTAAGAAAAGGGAACACTTGTGCCTCGTTGGTGGGAATACAAACCCCTATGGGAAACAGTATGAAGGTTCCTGAAAAAATTGAAAATAGAACTACCATACACCCCAGCAATTCCACTTCTGAGCTTCTATCCAAAGGAAACAAAAATACTAATTCAAAAAGATATAGGTACCCCCCCACCCCATTTTCACTGCAGTATTATTACCACAGCCAATACACGGAACCTAAGGTCCACCGATGGATGAATAAAGAAAATCTGGTATATGTATATATGTGTGTGTACATACAGATACACACATATGAGGAAATATTATTCTGCCACAAAAAAAGAAGGAAATCTTGCCATTTGCAACAACAGAGATAGAACTTGGAGGCATTGTGGTAAATGAAATAAGACATACATGGAGACAAATACTGCATGGTTATCACTTAAATGCAGAAATCAGGACAGGACAAGGGAGAGGAGGGGAGAGGAATGGAGGGGAGGGAAATGCTGGGTGTTAGGATATGTTCATATTCCAAGTGGGGGGAAGCAGAGAGGAAGGGAGGGAAGGGGAGGAGGAGGAGAAGGAGGAGGAGGTGGAGGAGGAGAAGGAGAAAGAGAGGAGAGAGGAGAGGAGAGTCAATGTGTGAGAAATTCTAAGAAACAAAGCAGAAAAGTGGATACCTGAGCTGGGGCAGGGGAATTATGCAGAGGTTGGTAAAAGGGTACAAACTTTCCGCTACAAGATGAATAAGGTCTGAGGATCTAATGTATAATATGGTGACTATAGTTGGTAACACTGTATTGTTCTCGCTAATAAAATAAAAAAGATAAATATGTGAGGTGACAAGTGATAATTAACCAGATGGGGGGAACCTTTTACAATACATATGTACAACAAATCATTGTGACATATACTCTGAATACTTTACAATTGTGTTTGTTAATTATATCTCAATAAAGCCAAAAAAAAGTGAATAGCAATTAAAAATAGATATTGTTAGATGAAAACTCTTTTTCTACTGATTTAAACTCTTTAAAATATGATAAATATATATCATATATTTTATATCATGAGTTAAATATACTTGCTATCTTTTTGACTTCCAATTTTCCAATTAATTTGTCTATTTCTTTAATGATACTATTTTAATTATAATGGCTTGAAAATACATTTTAGTAACAAGCAATGCGAGCACCACTTATTCTTCTTGTGGTTTGAAAAATCAATTCATATTTTTAATTAACGAAGGTAATTGTAAAATGTCTTATTTTCAGTAGCCATTATTGAGCTTAAGAAGTCAAATATTACCAAAATCTATGAAATCCCTAGTGTGACCTTTGCTGATTATCATATCCACCTCCATGCCACCAAAATATAACTCTACCCTAAACTTTTAATCATTTTCTCGCTTTTCTTTATAGTTTTACTACATATGTATACATTCTTAAACAATGCATAGTTTTATCATTTTAAAATCTATATAAATGTAGTCATACTTTATATATTCTGTCTTAATATTTGTTAGTTTTGTGTCATCTATATATAGTTCATTTATTTCTACTTTATATTCTATTGTATGATTATATCAAAATTTCCTTATCTATTCTACTGCTGGTAGACATTTGGAGTATTTCTAGTTTTCTGTTATTACAAGAAATAGAGCTATGAATGTTATTATATACAATTTCTGATATAAAAGATTCTCTGTATTCCTAGGCGTGGAAATGCTGGGTCTTAGGATATGGTCATATTCAATTTTCCTGTAATGTTGAATTATTTCCAAAGTGTTGATACCAATTTTAACTACCACCAGCAATACAAGAGAGTTCATTTCTTCACAGTAATAATCACATGGTATTTAAATTATGCCAATCTAGAAGGCACGATATGGAATCTGACTGGGATTTTATTTAGGTTTTTCATACATTTATGGCTATCGTGTATTTATTTTGTGCAATATGTAGACTTGTTCATGACTTTTCTTATTGAATCACAAAAATTATTTATGTATTTTGGATATCAAACTTCTGCTAGTTTTGCATATTATCATCTTTTTTCCAGATTGTGATTTGTCTGTTTTCACTCTCTTTACGGTGTCTTCTGATGATAGAATTTCTTGATTTTACATTCAATCTAATTTTATATGATTCTTGTGTTAAATATTTTGTGACCATAAACAGTAGTTTTCTATATTTTCTTCTAAAAGAACCTATATTAGTTTCCTGTTGCTGCGATATCAAATTACCATGAAATTGGTGGCTTGCAGAAACACAAATGTGTCCTCTTATAGTTCTGGAGGTCATAAGTATAAAATGTGTCAGAAAGCCTATGTTCATTTGGGAGGCTCTAGAGGAGCCTTGCTTTTCCAATGTCTAGAGTTTGCCTGTGACTCCTTCTTCACCTTCAAAGCCAGCAGCATAGCATCTTCTCTACTCTCTAACTTCTGCTTCCATCCTGTATCTGTTCTCTAACTCTTAACTCTACTACCTCCCTCACATGTTGTACATGTTGTAATAGTCTACCTAGCTATAGTTTTTGCTGTGTAACATGTAACTCAGAAAGCCACGCAAATACTTCAGCCTTATAGAATACTTCTTAGTTTACATAAGATGAATTAAAATATCTTTATTTCAGCAAGTCTCAATAATTTTTAATATGAATTTTCTACTTCATTTTAGTTTTCAAATTTGTTGTCAAAAATTTTTCACAATATCCTCTGTGTCTTTTTAACCAGACTATAATTCTGAATGAACTTTAGATATTTTTCAAGTTCAAAGAATCTCTCTGGAAATTTGACTAAAATTATATTCACCTATTTAAAGTTCTTATGTAAAGACCCTAACCTGGCTCTGTCATATGTAATTTATTTTTCAAATGATAATCCCAGAAATATAAGAAAATCAGTTTTTGCTTAATTATTTTCCACTGGCCAAAACATTGTTGTTCGCTATTTCTCCTATTACCTTTTGCTTAATTGCCTTATATTTTCAGATGATTCTTTTGTTTTCTGTCATGCCATTATTTTTTGACTGATACATAACATAAAATACTTATATCATAGTTGTTCATTTACATTTTGGCTTCAGTATCTGTGGCAAACTGATGGTGTAAATATTCCTGGTTATTTTCTTTTAGAATATACACCTTCTACGATGTGGTTTTCTAGTTCCTTCCATCAAAAGGTAGTGACATCACAACAATGAGTTTTCCCATCCATAAACATGAAAGTTCACTCCATTTATTTATATTTTCCTTACAGTAATGTTTTGTACTTTTCAGTGTACTTCCTTTACTTCTTTCGTCAATGTATTCCTAAGAACTTAATTTTTTTTTAATACTACTATGAATAGAATATTTGGCTTAAAATTATTCTTGGGATTATTCATTGCTAGTGTATAGAAAGATATTTTGTCACCACTTAACTCTGTCTGGCTTTATTACTTTCTTTGTCCAAACAAAATGAGATAGATGTGTAAGTGTCAGTACCAAGCTTAGTTCTTATGAAACCCTGCTGTTTGTCTTCCTGGAATGCTGACACCACTATGTAAACAAATAATGGCTAGCCTGTTGAAGGATGAAACATGAGACTGGTCACTCCATTACTTCAATCAGCAGTCAACCAATTGCTAGATACATAAGTGAGGCCATCTTAGACCAGCCCTTTCCAAAACATATAAGCAAGCTCAGCCCAGAACAAGAGATGTATCTAGCTTACCCACTTTCTCATTAGCGATAGTAAATACTTTTGTTTTATGTAACCGAGTTTAGGGGTGGTTTGTTATGCAGCAAAAGCTACTTCATAGAGTGTTTATATAAGTGACATAAAATATAATTGCTTAGCACATACCAAACATATAACTGGCCAACTAGCTCATTTTAGTTATTGAGCTTGGATATATGCCTTTTCAAAACATCTTCAATCTGTAAATTTGGAATATATCTAAATGCAGTTCAAAGAACTTTTTAGAAAATAATCCTAAAATTGCAAATATTTTGATGATTTTACTGAAAAGTATTTTGTAAATAGAATAGAAAAAACTTTAGAACTTTAAAAATCAGAAAAGAAAGGCTAATCACGGAATGTGACTCAAAATATGCCTCAAACCTTTCTGAAATAAGGACATACACATGCACATTTTAAAAATTAAAATTTCTCCCTAAGAAATATTTAGTTTAGAAAAATTAACAGTGCCACTCTTTATAAGAATGAACATGTTGAATAAATACTGTGATCCTTAAAAAGTATTACATTAAAATATTTCAATATTTTAATTTTGCAAATGACTCTTTTTTATCACTTGCTATACAAAATAAATGATCTTTAAATATTTTTTAAACACCTTCACAACATAATTTTCTGGAATTTACTTTTGAAGAAAATTATCCAAAGCCTAAACGTGAATAATGTATTTTGTTGTCTAATCATGTGCATATAAGGCAATGTTTAAATATTCCCATAATATGTATCGTAAGTCCTAATTTTAAAAAAACTTCTTAATCATTTTTGTTTAAAAATAACTTAAAGTAATAAATAATAAGATGCTGTATCTTAAGAGGTAAACACAAAGACACTTATTAGCAAAGAAATAGAGAAAATGTAAAAACCCTACAACACTTTTGTGTATGCAATTTATCAAGAAATGTTGTAAAAGAACAAAACAAATGTTGGCTCATTCTGGAGCTTCTTTGTCATCATTAATGTATTCCAGTTTTCACAGCTGAACTGCTATACTTTGAAAAGATTTTCATGAAAGGAAACTCATATTCAATGTTTAAACAAAGCTGTCAGGTTACCAAGATTAAAATTTGTTTGAGTGTCCAGAAAAACCTTTGCTTAAAAAATAAATGAAAATAAAAACTAAGTTGGTCTTTATTTGCAAACAAAATAAAGGAAGCTTTTGTATAACCATGTGTATTTATTTTTGAAAAAGAATATAGAGAAAGAACAATTTTTAAGTAAAAGTGAGACTATTTTGTGCAGCTATTTTATTACTTGTTCTATTTCTCAAATTGATACAAACGATCTCCTCCTGTTTCTGCCTATCAGCTTGCCTTGTCAGAACAACTAATTGTCAGGGTTGGGGAGATCTCTTATATCTAAACAGAAGATGTGCAGTTTGTAACCTGCTTAATTCGCCTTATGTCCTACATGCCCTCAGTATGGTGTTCATTAAAGTCTCAGCTGTTTTGTACATAGCAATGGCAGCCTAAACATAGGCTTATTTTTCTTTGTTAAAAGGCCAGATTGTGCATAAATGTACCCCTAATTTCCCTCTTTCGTCTCCCTCTATCTCTCTCTACATCTCTCTGTCTCGCTCTCCCTCTCCCCTCAACCCCCGTGTGTGTGTGTGTGTGTGTGTGTGTGTTAATGGCAAGAAATGGCCAAACATGTAAATGCTTCTTGGTATTTTCATCACTCAAGCCAGGCATCTGAACTCACTTAGTCCCTTTCCTAAATGTTTGTAAGAATAGCACCTCTCAGTCTTTTAAGAGATGTTTAGCATAACAGCAATCTCTAAACTCAGATAAACTATATTAAGAATTGCATGTTGGTATAAATAAATTATATAAATTACGATTAAAAATAATTCTTAAGAGTTTCTCCTCATCCCCCACAAAAGATCTTGGTAGGCTCTAAGTTTCTTATCTTAATTGCTTCTATGCAGTTGACCATATAGAAGGTTTAAATGAAATCTATTTATATTTGCTTTCGCAATACTACCTAATAGCTCAAATCAATTACTTTCCTTTTTAGCTTAAATAGAAAATTCAAAACTTTACATTTAACTGGTCAATACACAATCAGAATTTCTGTTCCCTTCTAGTAGTCTATTCACAAGTAGATTAATTTGAGTTTTTAAATGCTATATAAAAATAAGTCTTGTTAAAGTGTATACAAATAATTTCAAAACTCACATTTGAATTGTACAGTTAACAGTGTTCATGAACATGTATCAAATTAATCACATTCCAAAATCATTAAAAGTAGAAGGTAAAGAAATGTGTCAAATATTTAATTACTGTATTTTTCTGTGAAGTTTGATTAACAAGACAAAAGATTTATTTTTAACTTGTTACTAAGTTACTTGTGATGTTAATGTTAACATGCAATTAATTAAATGTACATAAAGAGCTATTAAAGTATTATGCCTGACAGCTGCAAAAAATAATTTAACCTCTGAATGACCAAAAAATAAATACTGTCCGCAGGTCATTTTGGCCCATACAATTACATTTTTAAAATAAAATTACATTAACTGTTAAATATAGCTGCCTGAATATGATGACTTTAAGAAAACAATCTTTTCTCAAGAACTATCAGACAAATGATAGCAGCAAATGGCCTTATTAGGTGAAGATATTGGAGATAACTGGCAAAGTATCAAAAGGACCCCATCAACGAGTCTCCTCTTCATTCCTAATGTTAATTTGTGAATCATTCATAGCTTATCTACTTAAAAGGTGCTTTCAGATAGGAAGACAGCAATGATTTTTACCCTAGTGTTGATCTTTTCTTATCGTTAATCCACCAAAGTTTAACAGAAAAACAGATTCCCACACAGAAAACTGAGTATGAAGCATCATAACCAGAGAATAACTGAACATGAGACAATTATAGGATGGAAAGCAAGTACAGCAATAAAAAGATGAGCAAGGTGAAGACCACTGCCTTGAAAGGAAATAAGGCTATAACGATTTCATGTTCCATCCTTAAGGACACAAACAGAAGGCCTTTTCAACATAATATGGCATGCAACACTATTTGTCAGTATGAAAACTGTCACACTCCTGATATCAACTGGGACAAACTTAATCATAAGATCTTGGTAAAATATGAAACTTAAGACTTTTATGTTATGGGTGGAACTAGAACACCAGGAACAAATTAATCAGAAACTCGAAAGCTGAAAGTCTCCCACTCCTGGTTTGAATAACCACTATTACTCTAAGAACCATGGGGAGGGGGTTGGGGGATGGCTTTTATAAGTAGGATAATGGGTAACACCGTATATGTAACTTTCTGCAGGCTAAATCAACCTTCACAGAGTGAATCCACAGGGTCTAAAATAGGGTCTCTGTACTTAACACTGAGAGATGGGAGAGAAATGAGGTACCCCATTAACACAACTTAAATCTTCTTAACAAAATCAGAGTAATATATTCAGTTCTTCACATTCACAAAGTGCTCCAGACAAATGTTCTACTTCTTAATAGAAATATGATCAACATAAAAAACATAAAAAACTGAAAATTATGCTAGAGTATATCAGGTCCACCCTAAGAAATTTTAAAGTATAATACTATTATTCCTACTACCTTCCAATAATGAAGAACACTAAATTGATATTTAGAATTTACTAAAGGTTTGTGGTGCCAAAATAAAAAACAGGATTTTTTTAAAGGAATTTTGAGGTTTGTGATTCTTCTGTAGACATCTAAGAACATTATTGGCAATTGTCCTCCTGTCACTATTAAATTATTTTTTAAAAAATAAGATTTTTTTATCTTATAGGAGTGTCTCCGAAAAATGGTAGAGCAGGAAACTCCAGGGTTCTATCCCTCCTCAAAAGCAACTAATAAACTGGCAAAAACCGTTAACAATCAACTTTTTCACAATCCTGAAATCTAGTCAAAAACTTATCAAGGCAAAGATTAATGAAGAAAGAAGCTGCTGCACTGTGGTAACCTGGTGCAGGCTGCTACTATCAGAGTGAGCTATACATACCTTGTTCTGGAGAAAAAAAATAAAGTAGTTGAATAATCAACTTGTCTGGCAACCCCCAGAAAGACCGGTGAAGTGCTTACCTTTGTTTCACCCAACTTGGAGTGTTCCCAGGACTGGGGTAGTTTCTCTGGTGGCATTTGCCAAAAGCAGTGAAAGCGAAAAGCTCCAACAGGAAAGGGCTAGAAATAAGTCAGGACAAGTAATAGACAAACCAATAGTCTAGGAAGGAAAAGGTTGGGAAAGGAGATATGTGGGGGAATGAGGGCTTTTAAAAGTTCTCATGTAATGTAAGGGAACTGAGGGGCCACATACACAGTCAGTGCTAGACAGATGCTAAGAAAAGGCCTGAAACAACCCTAAACTTTCACCTCTGGCTGAACTCATGCTCCATGCAAAAAGAAGTTTATAAAGGCCAAAGCAAAGTTGTAAATAGCCTAGCTAAGCAATGAAGGAGAGCCTACCTTAACATGGAACCAATATAAAAAGTCTAGAATAGTACTTTTAACTTTTTCTTTTTTAAAGAAACTGTCAAAACACTAGCTGACCACTGAGTTAATAGAACAGAGTTCAATGGTTATATACAAAAATACAGACATCACAATAATAGTTTATAAAAAGTACTAAAACAGTGACAACCCACTACTACAAGAAACAATAAACCCCAAAAAGGAGAGGGAGAATATGATTTCCATAGCTGCCACACTATCACGTTCAAAAGTATTCGGTTTCAACAAAAAGTTAAGAGGTACATAAAGAAACAAGAAAGTATGGCCCATTAATAGAAAGAAAAAAAAAAAAGAAGTCAACAGAAATAGGTCCTAAGGAAGCCCAGGCATTACAATCACTAGACAAAGACTTTAAGTCAATCGTCATAATGTTCAAACAGCTAAAGGAAACCATGAACAATGAACTAAAGGACACCAGGAGAGCAGTATCTCAACAATCAGAAAGCATCAATAAAAACATAGACATTACGAATAGAAACAAAATAGCAATTCTGGAAGCTGAAAAGCATAATAAATAAAATTAAGTTCATGGGGGGTGTTCAATAGCAAATTTGAACAAGTAGAATAATCAGTTAATTCAATTATAAGACAATTGAAATTATTAGTCTGAAGGGCAGAAGATTAGAGCAGAGATAAATGAAACCGAGAGTAGAATTAGAATGAATGAAAACAAAAATTCGATCTTTGGAAAGAAAACAAAATTGATAAACCTTTAACTAGATTGACATAAAAAATACTAAAATCAGAAATGAAAGTGGAGACTACTACAACAGCACAAAAATAAAAAGGGTTATACGAAACACTATGAAAAACTGTACAACAAATTAGATAATATAAATTAAATGAACAGATTCCTAGAAACACACAAATCGCCAAAACTAACTAAAGAGAAAAGAGAAAATCTGACAGACCTACAAGAAGTAAAAAAATTGAATTAGTAATAATAATTAAAAAAACACCTCCCAATAAAAAGTCCATAACTAGATGACTTCACTGGTAATTCCACTAAACATCAATAATAATTAACACCAATCTTTATATCAAACTCTTCCAAAAACTAGAATAGGAGGGAAGACCACTTACTTATGCAGTCAGCATTACCCTGATACTAAGTGAGATAAATATATATAAGAAAACCATAGACCAATATACCCTTTATGAATATAGATACAAAAATCCTTAACAAAATGCTAGCAGACTGAATCCAGCTGGTATTTTTAAAAGATTTTTAAAAGATTATGTGTTTATTCCTTCCATGAATGCAAAGGTGGTTCAGTATACAAATATCAATCAATATAATACACAACATTAATAAAGGAAATAACTATATGATCATGTAAATTGATGCAGAAAAAGCAATGGAAAAAATCCTGCATCCTTTCCTTATAAAAAACATTCAACAAACCAGGAATGGAAGACAAGTTCCTCAACATTAAAAAAACAAGAAAAATAAAAAGCGTTTATGAAAAACAGCTAAAAGCAGTTAATGATGAAAAACTGAAAGCTTTCCCCCTAAAATCACAAACAAGATACCACTTCTATTCAGCATTGTACTAGAAGTTCTAGCCAGAGTAATTAGGCAAGCAAAAGAAATGGTATCCAAATTGAAAATAATCTCTATTAAAAGCTGACATGATCTTGTATAGAGAAAAAACTAAGTGCACACACATATTCGCACATGCATGCACACACGTGCGCACACACACACACACACACAAACTAGCTAATACGCGAATTCAGCAAAGTTGCAGGATATAAGGTCAACACACAAAAATCCTTGTATTTCTTTACACTAGCATCACTGCAATCCAGCTAAATTCAGTGAGTAGTATATTAAGGAGTCATAATGAAATTCTTATTGATAAGTTGCCTCTAAATTCAGGTGAAGAAACACTTGGGTTTAGTAGTTCCAGTGCTATTAAGCCCAGTTTTTAGGATATTCTAGTCAAAGAAAATTTTGGAAAAAAGAACATTCTATTATCTTCTTCACGTTTCCATTATACGTACTTATCTTCAAAACATAGTCATCTAAAACATGGGTCAACAAACTCTAGCTTCTAGGCCAAATTGGCTGACCTATTTTGGTAAATAATGTTTAATTAAAACACATCCATGGGCATTTGTTTACATATTGTCTATGACAGCTTTCAGACTAAAATGGCATGGCCTACAAACCTAAAATATTTACTATATGGCCCATGAAGAAAAAAATTGGCAGCCTCAGTTCTTAAAATTAATCAAGTATAAAAGCTGACCTCAGGCTGGCATTTGATATGTGTACTAAGACTTTCCCTTTACACTGTCAATTATAAGTTACCAGGCTATTCAAAATCAAAGAAAAGAAAACCCAAAGCATGGCTGAGTTAAAGCTGAAATGATATTTCCAATCTAGAATCAAGGATTGGTCATACAAAAAAGGGCTTTGCTCACTAATTAAAGAGAGATGTTTTAAAAATAATTAAATGAAGGATTAGATTGGTAGCAGGTAATGCTGATGGGAAAGGTTTTCTACTCAAAGGATTCTATTATGAGGATTCTGCCTATTTCAGAAGTGAGACAGAACCATTATAAATGAAAAATATTTGAGTTAACTGAGAGATGTTGTAAACACAGAATGTAGCACATTTTTTCCTTTTTATAATTTGTCATTTCAAGAATTTCTAGTCTTGAGTACTCTGTATATTTCAAATAAACTAACTATGTACTCTATATTAAACTGGTATGATGAATGAAGGGAAAAGGTATGGTACCACTTGGAGAAGTAAAAATCAATGAAAAAAGAACTCTGGGATCTTTTTTTTTTTTCATTAATAAACTATTTTTTTTATTGTTTTGTGTTTTTAAAAATACTGAACAGAAAGTAAAGCAGTCCCTCCCATATATCACCCCCTATCTCTGACAGCTCTTGCACATACAGGTTCCCCTTGGTATTCACAGCTTACATTAGTGTGGTACATTGGTTACATCACTGTATCAGTAGTGATATATTATTTTTAACCAAAGTCCATAATTTATATTAGGGTTTACTCTTGTGTTATATATTCTATGGGTTTTGAAAATGTACGATATCCACAATTATAGTATCATACAGTGTCACTAGCATAAACATCCCCATTCCCATGTATTCAACCTTCCTTTTCTCCACACTCCACCCCCAGTGACCACCACTGATCTTTTTAGCGTCTCCAGAGTTTTGTCTTGTACAGAATATCATTTCATTGGATCGTATACATGTAGCCTTTTCAGATTAGCTTCTTTCACTGAGCAATGTGCATATAAGGTTCCTCCTTGTCTTTCTGTGGCTTAATAGCTCATTTATTTTTATCACTGAATAATTCCATTGTATACATGTACTAGAGTTTGTTTATCCATTCACCTACTGAATGACACCTTGTTTGCTTCCAAGTTTGGCAATTATGAATAAAGCTGATATAAACACTGTGTGCAGGTTTACGTGTGGACGTAAGCTTTCAACTCATTTCAGTAAATACCAAAGAGTGCAGTAGCTGGATCAAAGAGAAACTGCCTTCCAAAGAAGCTGTGCTATTTGTATTCCCACCACCAGTGAATGACAGTTCTTGTTGCTCCACATCCTCACTGGCATTTGGTGTTGTCAGTGTTTTGAATCTTAGTCATTCTAATAGATGTGCAGTGGTATTTCATTTTAATTTGCAATTCCCTGATGACCTATGATGCTGAACATCTTTTCCTATGTTTATTTGCCATCTGTATATCTTTTTCAGTGAGGTTTCTGTTCAGATACTTTACCCATTCTTAAATTGAGTTGTTTGTTTTCTTATTGTTGAGTTATAAAAGTACTTTGTATATTTTAGATACCAGTCCTTTCTCCAGATATGTTTTGCAAAGATTTTTCTCCCAGTCTGTTGTTTGCCTTTCATTCTATTAAGTGTCTTTTGAAGAGAAAAAGGATGTAATTTTAATGAGGTATAACTTACCAATATTTTCTTTCATGAATCATGTTTTTGAAACTAAAATTATAATGTCATCACCAAGTACAAAGTCACCAAGATTATCTTTTATGTCATCTAGGAATTTTATAATTTTGCATTTTATATTTAGGTTTATGGTCTACATTGAGTTAATTTTCATGAAAGGTCTAAAATCTGTATCAATCTTTTTTTTTTTTTTTACATGTGGATATCCAGTTATTCAAATACCATTTGTTAAAAAGATTATCATTTCTCCATTGAATTACCTTTGCCCCTCTGTCAAGATAACTTAAATATAATCACATAAGACTATTTCTGGGCTCTTTTTTAAGTCAGGTAGTATAAGTCTTTCAACTTTGTTCTTCAATATTGTGTTGACTACGCTGGGTGGTCTTGAATATTAATTGAGAAATCCTGTTCAGTCACACTGTAAAGTGACTGAATAAATGCAAAGAACCAGGCTTGAAGGCCTTTTAGAGCTTATTTTAAAACTTCACTTAATCCAAGAAAACACAGGCTTCTCTATAGGCTTTGGACAGTGCTTCTGAAATGCTGTAACCCTAACATGCAGTTCAATTGATCCTCAGACCTAACATGGATTAAACACCTCAAAGGCATACTATGCTATTTCAAGAAGTTTTATGCAATGTCTTACTCTCAAGGTAGAATTAGAACGAAGAATGAAGATCAATCACATGCAGTCAAGATTTGGAAGAAAGCAAGTAACTTCTTCCATTTAGCCTTCTTTGATAATGCAAATCAATGCCTCTTTTTAAAATCTTACATTTTAAAGATCAAGTATTTAAATAAACAGGTTACTCTTCTAAATTTCTATAAGATAGGCTAAGGAATCTATAGACAAATCATTTTAAAATTCAAAATAGCATTTACAGGTGAAGTATAATGGGAATCAAATTAGAGCCAAATGAGAACTATTTGCTGTAGTATATGTAGCAACTCAGTAGTAGTTTACCCATGCTAAACTCAAAAGGCGATTTAAAGAATTACCTAAACTAACTTTCTACTATTGCTAAGGAGATTCTTCTTCTAGTAAATTACCCTATTCTGATTTATGAACAACCTGGTAGAATTAACTCAGAATGTGAGATACACAATGAAAGCCAATGAGTGAACTGTTGCATAAACAAATATAAGTACTAGAAAACTATATACACTCCTATGGTCTTCTTTTCTAGAAATGAGAGATATAGTTAATTTTCCAAAGTCTGTGAATTCCCTAATTTTCTTCCATTTTATATTTAAAGATTTATTACCTAATTACTCGTATACCTGCTTCCGTTTTTCACTTGCAACTTTACCAATTCTTTATCATTAACCAAAGTGGGAAAACAGAAAAATGATGAAAGCAATGTAAACTTAAATTGGTCAATCAAATTAGGCCAAAAGATTATCAAAATAATTTTTAAAGTTAGAGTACTGAATTAGCTGGATTGCATGTATCTCCTCCCCTTGACATAAAATCTCTATTTGATTACATGACAGTAAATCTTGCTCACATGTTTACAGAGAACAGCACATCTTATTACGACTTGGTTGACAATTCATCTCTTTCCATTTACTCAACATATACAGAAACATAAATGTAACTATTTATTCCTCTCTACCTCTTCTGATCCCAACAGAGAGAGAGTAGGCAGGGTAGAAGAGCTTTTTCACTGGCTATGAAAATGGATTCTTAGGTAAGATTTACCCATATTAAAAGATAAAACAAAAAGCCATAGGAAGCAAAATATTCCTATGATTCTGTTCCCCTCCACTAGGGTAATTAATTAGAAATAACTTATTTTATGATTTTTCAAAAATTTGAATATTATTGCAGTATTAAGCAAGAGCCAGATAAAAATCACTTAACATTTTCCAGGATCTATATTCCCTTCTCAACTTCCATTAAAAGTTTCCAATACTATTTACACAATGATGAATGGGACATATATTGGTAAGTACCAAGAAAAGTATTTGTTTTATTCACATTCTTGCCAAGCTTAGCTTTCTGGCTTTGTATTTTATCTTCTATCACATTATCTCTAGCAGCTCTTCCACAAAATCACTCAGTCCATTAAAAGTTTCTTTTCTTTTGTTGTAAGGAGTCAAGAATGCATTATTATATTTTTCTTTGTGAAGTATGCTATTAAATAATAGCTTGTACACTAATTAAGCAAATGTAATTGTGAGAACACATCGACATTGTTAAAGTAAATTACTCATTTTGTTAATAGTTTCATTTCAAGTGACCTTAATTGTATTAATTGTGATACTAGCAAATTAAATTGAAGAGCATTAAATGCATTGTTCTAATATATCCTAGAGGAACAAATTTTCCATTACATCAGCAAAGGGAAAATAATGATTATATGTCCCCCCCACCAAAAGTGTCACACACATGCACACACAATGGGTCAAACAGAAAAGTTCTCACTAGACTGCATTTACTGTTACTATTCTAATATTGGTAGCATGGTATAACATAGACCATATAGTTATGGTCTCAGATCAAGCACAAATTACTTCACCATTATAAACAATTAAAATGTTGAAAACGGGGAAACGAAGATTTGTATAGAGAGCTGCACCAGGGAAATTAATTTTAAAAATATAACTGTAAATCTGGAATTACATATTAGATGCCTAGTATCAAGTCATAAGGATATATATTAAAAAAAGTTATGGCCCTCATTCTTGAGAAGAAACTGTGAGTACAACAAAGATAACAATACAGACTGTTAATTATTTTTAGAATAAAATCTAAACTCAGATTGATTTACAAAATCTTCATAATACAGCTTTTGTCAACTGTTACCCACAGTGACCCAGCCACAATGACTTCCTTCGGGTTCTCAAATGTGACAAGCCTGTTCCTACTCTAGTTGTGAACTCTTCTCTTTTTGTGGAGGTACTCCTTTCTTTCTGTCTCTCTGTCTCTGTCTCTCTTTCTCTCACCACTTTTGTATGTATTGCATGCATAGCTCCTCTTTCATTCACTTCTAGCGATATGTCACCTTTTCAGAGAGAGATCTTCCATAAAAATCTAAACTACACATTTAGTTGCACACCCTATTAAATTCTTTGCTTAGTCTTTATCACTCTCACATTTTTTTCTTGTTTCTGTATCTTTTCATCTTTTTACTGTCTCTCATGCTAAAGTATGAATTCCATTGAAAGAAAGCACTTGGTCTACTTGTAGTCTAATCCCAGATATCAGGTAATCAATAAGTATTTGAGTGAATGAATGAATGTATGAATGAACATCAGGTCTGTGGCCTGCCAGCCTTATTATTTGTGATAAAATATATATTCCTCTATGATCTCTATTTATTTATTATCACTGACATTTCTTAACCATCATGCCAAGATGTCTGACTGAAATATTTAAGTTCAATAAAAGAGATCTATTCGCAAGTCTAATTAAATATTCAAACTGACAGCATTATTCTATGCTTGGTCAAAAGCAGTCATATTGTATTAATATAGTCACTAAACAAAGATGCTAGAAAGCCAACTGTCATTAAGTTTCTCTATATTTGGAAGTAGAAAGAAAGAATCAAGAGAAGTAGGAGAAGAATTATTAACTACACATATTCCCATAATATAAGTGATTATTTGGCTCACACATTGCTATATATATGACTTAAGCAAGTAAAAGTAAATTCTCACTTTTCATATGTTGATAAATAGAGGCTAGTGGGTGGTTTTTCTGACTCAAATGAACTAGATTTGTAAGTTTGGGAAAGACAATCGTTGCAATTCTAGGAATACAATAATTACCAAATGGTAGACAATCATATCATTTCCAAAGACTCAAGTAAATTATATTTTTTAATACTAGAAATGTAATAAAAGAAAATGACCATTTAAAGTAACTAACTTGAGATATTACAATTTTTATAATTTACTAGCTTCTTAATTTCTTCCATTTAAAACACTCAGATTTCCTAAAATGTGAAAATAAAACAGCTTAAAGCTAACACAAAAGTTTCTTCCCTGTGCTTTCCTATATTGTTCATACGGGATTCCATCTCAGGAAATTTGAGGAGCAGCATAGTCAAACTTCAGAGTAAAGTACAAAAACAGATTTCTTATTTCAAAACATCTACTTAATTAACAAGTAAGCCCTCCTTACAAAAAAAGTACAGTGATGGCAAATTAATTTAACTTATTTTCAATTCCTGTGGAATACAAGAATAAAAAAAAATTAATCTGAGCTCAGATTAATCTTATATCAATAGGTCAATGTATATTCTCAAAGCTTCCAGTGAAGACATGTTTAAAGAATAGAACAGTGTCAGAGTACAACCACAGCAAAACTTATATTTACAAACATGAAGAAGAAAATCATAAAAATGCCACAACAAAACAGATGTCTTTTACAAATTACATATATAATTCTAAACTGTTAAAATATGCTGAAGTAGATATCAAGATCTATCAATGCAATACAGATTAAAACTCTGTGCATTAAATTGACTTTTCTGCCCTTGCTATTTAAAAAGATTATTGGAACACAAAGCGAAACACACGAGTTAAGTCTACAAGAAAATTTATAAATATCCAAGTATAACAGTATCAAAATGTTAATAAAAACTATTATATACAAGAGAATTTTACCAAAAGACACCAAATATATTTTTTAAAATACCCATAGCTGTTTTATTACACAGCTGACTGATATGCTGCAAAGTAAGAGGATATTTTTTAGATCTGGACTTGGAAAACATAGGTCTTTAGGAACTTCTACTAGAGGAAGAGTGGGAAAAATACAGAAGAGGGACAGAAGAGGTCCTGGATTGTTTTCTAAAGTAAGGTTTAAGTTTTTTCTTGCATTTCTCTCATTTCTCATTCTCCCTGAATATTCAATTCTTCCCTCTGGTAAGATCAGTAAGAAAGTCTATAATCTTTCTAACCAGTAGTTTAGATATACACAGTTTTAAAAATTGGTTAAGGCTATGAAAGGAGTTAAGAGAAGTATGAGAGAAGTAAAGAACTGTACTTGTAAGGGACCAATTAACTATTCAATTCACTACTAAGCCATGGGGGAGAAATGTTTTAATATGTAAATGAATAAAAAAGGGGCTGTAACATGTGAGAAGCCAGGTGATAACTCTAATATACTTTCTTAAGCCAGGTGCACTGGGACTTGGGTATTGTATTATTTAAACATTTCAAACTCGCTCGACTGTCTTTTCTGGCCCCACTTATAATTAGCAAAAAACAAATATAACTCTTTGTAAGAAATATACTGTGGGTCACTTCACCTAGGTGGGTTTTTTCTTTTTCATTTTTGTTTTTATAAACTTTTAAGATAATATTGTCACTCTAAATTACCTATATCTGGCTTTAGTTATGCCTAGACCTAACCAATTAAATCCATCATTTTACAACCACCAATTTTTGGTGTTCTAAGAGTGTTTATAGAGAATGATTAAGCATGGTGGGGAAAATATCTTAAGGTATAGATGTATCTCTGCAGACCACCTTTGCCCAAGGGCACAGTGGTGATGGTTTTTATAGGGCTATGGCTATTATCTCTGTCTACCACCATGGCCAGTAGTGAAGTCTCCTTTGCTCCTAGAAAGCTGGGAAAAATCAATATGCCTCATCACACAACCCGAACTCTAAAATAATTCTAAAGGAACCTATCACTTCAAGCAAATATAGGGAATCACAAAGCAAACAGAAAATGTGGAAGAAAAAAAAAGAGAACCCTCAAAAATAAATGCAATTAATAAGAAATGGGCAAATCAATGAAAAAAGATCAGAATTGAAACCAAAAGACAGGTTTTTTTTTCCCCAAAGGGTCTATATTTTACCAACAGTAAGTTCATGGTTACCAATAAAATGTCTAACTTGCTAAATCTCAATTCACTGTGAAAACATGAATATATAAAATCCATGTATAATCATCCAAATCTTACATTAAAGAGTAAGTTGAACCTTTCTTGCCATTTAAATGTTTATCACTGATATTTAACCATCTTTTTATGTTAATTCTGAATCAAATTTTGACTCAGTTCTATCCACTCTAGTGAGTTAGTATTATCTTGAAAATGGCTTAACTCCTAATTATAGATCATCAGTACTCTTCCAATAACTAAATAATATATTTTCTCCTTTTACACTTGTTGATATATGCAATCTTTGAAGCACTGACCACTTTGGACACTCTGGAAGCTCTCACATCAGCAGCTTTTATTACTCTGGTGACTACTTTTCCCCCACTTTGACTATTCCTCCAATATTTTTAAAATACTGCTCTCTCTATCTGATTTCTTATTATGGAGAATTCCTACAAATCAATTCTCAGCTCTTTCTTTTCTCTTTGGATTTCTTATCTATCTCATACTCTAGAGACTGATATCTCTGGAGAACCACTCTCAGATCTCTAACTTACAACCTCTTAAAGTGAAGTCTCTCAATTTCCAACTTCCTTTGGACAGAAACTGGGCATTGATTCTTCCATTTCACTTCTTACTGTCACACCACTTAAAACCATCCTTTTTTTTCCCCTTGTTCTGTCATCTAAGAACTTCAAAATCACTCATTTATTTAACGATCTTTATCTTCAACAAAGCAACCACTTTCCTTGGTCTTTATAGCCTTACTTAGAGCTTTTCATATATCTAAACTGCCTTTTTTCTCCTTGATATCTAAGAAGAATTTTTTATTAAAAGATGCTTCTTGCAAAACTATGTACACAGTAAAAAGATTAGTGGTTGCCAGGGGTTGAGAAGTGGAGAGGAGTAGGAGGAAGGACAAACAGGCAAAACACAGAGGATTTTGTAAAAATTCTCTGTATACTTAGAATGATAAATACATCCTTATACATTTGTCCAGACCTATGCAATGCACAATGTCAATAGTGAATCTTCATGAAAACTATAGAATTTAGGGTGATTATGATGTATCAGTGTAGGTTTATCAATTGTAACAAATGTATCATTCTGGTGAAGATGTTGATAGTGGGGAACATTATGCATGTGTGGGGCTGTGGGTATATGGAAATCTGCACCTTTCTCTTAATCTGGCTGTGAATTTAAATTTGTTCCCAAAAAAATAAAGCATTTAAAGTTAAAAAAAAAAATACAGACTTCAAACCAAAACCTACCCAAAACAATGCAGATCCAAATTATTGCATAGAATTAATGAAGGCATTGATCTGGTTTACTGGTTACCATTACACAATATTTCATTTAATTAATGTATTTATCAAGCACTTATATATTGTTCCCGTATCCCCTTCATGACTCCTCCCATCGTACTGCTCTATACTTCATCTCCCCTAACTTCATCTCTTCCAAAATTTTTTATTCTGCCCTCTTTGAATCCCATTCTATGATAGTGAATTTCCTTATTTTTAAAACCATCAATGAATTCTTTCACCACTGACTTCTTTGTCTACTAGTCTACCTGTTACACAACCCAGACAAAATCCCTGCCTGCTTTTCTCATTGGCTAAATTGTAGGTGCTGAATTTGGCATCTAGAACATAATAATACAAATTTACAAGCTTGTTATCACCTATAAGTTATAATGTCTAATCTAAACTTAGCCCCCAAGGTTATGTATTCTTGATCGACTCAATCTAACCTTGTCACTCTCCACAAATCTTCAAATACTTCATCTTAACACTCACTTTCAGCAAATTACCTCACCCTGACTTATCAAAAGAGATTAAATCATCAGTGATATTTCACTGAACTCTGCTATTGGAATAATGAACAGACTGTACTTAAACATCTTTTTTTCCTTCCCCTTATAATTACAATAAAAATAATGATCCTTTCTCTACAAATCCCACTATCTTGTCTCTAGACTGCATCTCCTTCAAATTTCTAAGACCCCAGGACTCCTCTTCCACTGATTTTTAGCCTTTCAAGTATTATTATGACTTTTCTTTCTATTCCTAATGTCAGTTTAGTATAGAGCACATGATTAGTTTATTTGAAATATAGAGTACATACTCAAGATTATGGATTCTTGGATTCTCGAGAGATTACAAAAAGCACTGTATTTGTCATAGTCAACAATGATTCTGTCCAGTGGAGGTATCTATTTTCTTGAACTTTTAGCAAGACAGCCATGAATATCATGTTCAAGAGTTTGGATTTTATGATTAGTGCAATGGAAACCACTGAAAGGCTGTAAGCCAGGAAAAGGAGATTCCCCCCTCCCCCACACTAAAATGACTCCAGTCAATTAGACCAAGGGACAGGGTTTAAAGTAAATTAGATGATTCAGACAAAATCCTATGCTTTGGCCAGGCATCTTTAGCAAAACAAATTAATCTTTTACACAAATCTAAATCCACTTTTACTACATGGAAAACAATACTAAAAGTCATAATAGAACAGCATCATTTTATTATATTAACTTCAATGAACTATTTGATTACCAACTTATTCATCAAAAAAGCCAGGCACTCCCTTCTAGTTCTTAAACTCTATGCTATTAGAACAGAAAGAGAGGAAGATATGGGAGAAAAACAAAATCACAAGAGGCAAAAATGGAGTATGTAGGATATTTTGAACATCTTGGATTTTTTTCAAATGTAGGTTACTAAATATTTTATACATGAAGATAGAAAGAAAGCTCTGAAACAGATATTATATAAAAAGGCATTACATTAAGTAGTAATTATCTGAATACTATAAAAGCTGTAAGTAAGAAGGCATATAAAATTGAAGCTAAAAACTCTGGCAATATGTAACGAAATGCTATTCTCAAAAGAGACATAATAGAGGAAAATGTTCTTTCATCATGAGGTACATTCTAATCTCTTATAAATTTATAAAAACAACAAGTCATTCCAGGAATGTTATTATATTAATAGGTTAAGAGTTTCCCTTGATCTTAATATTGCTGTTTTCAGTTTAAAAGAAAATGATTTTTTTATTTAATTGATTGTTAAATGTTACATTCAAAGAATGAATAATCACAAATAGTTGAACATTTTTGCTTCTTTATGGTTTCAACTGAATTACAGGTACCTTGTCAGTTATTAATTAATACCCTTTGTTCAAAGATCTTGGAATTTAAGATGGTAGTTTAGTATATAACCAAATTTAATAGGTCACAGAAAAAATGTCATACATTCTATGCTGTTCTCTATTTGAAAAAAAAAATTCAAGCAGCTAAAAGTTTAATTCACATGGATTTTGCATGTATATATCTAAACAATGCCTTTTTCTGCTCTCACTTTCCTCAACCACCCATAAAAATACAGGCAGTTTTGTCATTCCTATTATGTGGCTATCTATTTTTGTTAATGGTTTCCAGAATACTCAAAATTATTTATCTCAGTAATGTACTGTTTCTTGATGAAAGGTAAAATTCAGATTTAAGAAATTAAGGACTTGTTTATTTATGGAATCTATAACAGGAATTACAAAAGAAAATTTGTACACAGGGAAACCATGATTAAGTCCAGTGTTTGACTACTTACAAAATGAATCATCCAGTTGCCACAAATTCCCTTGTGGGAAAAGTATGTAAAAACCTTCAAATACATGGAGACTCCCATGAAAGACATATTAAAATAAACAAACATACCAGAAAGGTGATGATTTTTCAAGTAAATATGACAACCCCATTAAAATGCAATACACGTTTTTCTGCAAAAAGAAAATCTAAAAAAGATGAAATAGATGCTTTATATAAAATATTTACATATACAATGCACAAAACCCACTACGGTTAGTAACCTTTATGGCTTTGAAGAACCAGATATTTACATATCTTTCTTTCTGCATGTGCGTGTGCGTATGTGTGTTTTGTATATATTTTTAACAGTTGACAGCTGTTTTAGAGCATACAGAGATGCCAAGCTGAATGAGGGTCTTGATTACTTCAAGATTAGCTATCTAAAGTTTCTATTCATTTTAAGTGTTGTTAGTTGGAAGAGTCATTAGTCACTTCCTTGTCTCATAGAACATCAGCATACATTTACATTGTTAATGAACATTTGGGGTAAATGAATTAATGGCACTTTTAAACATCAATTCAGTCCTAATAACTTTGTATGTCATAGAAATGTTAGGCTAGGATATAAACGAAAAGTCTTTTCAGTAAAGGTAACTACTCATTCCTGCAACAATGAAGGATAAAATTAATTTAAAATATTTTTATCAGTTTTTTTTAGAAAAACCTCAATATTTAATGAACTAGACCATGGAAAAATATGTATTTAAAAAAAAAAAATCCTATGCTCTAAAATAAGCATATAAGCCAGAAAATTCTTGTGCAACTATTTTATATACTTACAACACAAGAACATATTCACTTTTAAAATACCCACTTACATAAGTGTTTGGAAAAATAATTTGACTTATTTAATTATGAGTGCTTCTTATAAGTATTTCATTTAAGAAAAACATCACTAGGGAGGTAGATTATCATTCTTACCACTGAAATGAGACAATAATAATTTTTATATTATTTTTCATATTTAAAAACCTTTAACAGCAGTCTTTTTGAGACCTTTTAGATAAAAGCAAATATAAAAATAAAATCACAAAAATAAGTTATATGGCAAGTTACACTATTTTCAACATAAACTCCATAAAGTTAAGACCTTTAGTACTAAAGAAATAGCCACTTTAAGGAATCGATTATTTTTAAAATTCACAAAACATGACCTGAGTCAATAAATCAACTTTATCAAATATTTAGTGAATTAGTTAAAAATAAAGATAAGGCTTCAGGAATTCTCAAAAACTCCTTTCCTTCTAAGATACTTTATTATTACTAATACTGAGAAAATACAGAGCTCTGACACATACACATTTAATAAATTTTTATCGGGTAGACACGGAATACAATTTACCTTTTAACATTCTATCTTTTAACAATTTCAATGCACAGATCTTTAAAAGTACAACATAAATTTTAATTATTAAAAAAGGAAAAAAGAATCAGGCAAGTCTTTTATCCTAGAATAGTCTCAACTTTTTGGAGGTAAAAAAATCCCTACAAAATCAACACCAAAAGCTTAGACTGCTTTAAAAGAAGTCTGACAAAGACTATTATGCATTCCAATAGTATGAAGCTGAAATAACTGTTTGTTTTTTTAAAAACAAATGACAGCACGTTAAAAATTTGGCTAATGCCTCTGTCTATAATTAAAAGTTGATATTCTGTTGTATTCGTTGGTGTTAGAGTGCTGCTGCATACCTACCTGACCAGGCAAACGTTCTTAAAAGTTGCCCTGCTCAGCTTCATCTAGAGAACTACACACATAAATAGGGCAGGCTTTGCTAACCGAAGACCCTCTGCTAGGTTTCCCAGCAACCCCAGAATATAACTGCATACAAAACTCACCTCCAGTCTTGTTTGAGTAACTCGACAAGGGGTCAATGCCCACTTCTTGTTCTTCTGGCTGCAGAGGATGTCTAGTTTCAGATAAGGAATGATACATTTTCAAAAGTGGAAAATATCAGCAAAAGTGACTACCTGAGAGATGAAAAATAGAAAAAAATACATGACTATTTGTTCCTTCTGCTATGACTGGGAATAAATACCAGACTGAAATAATTAAATGAGCATTACAGACATTAACAAGTTTTCCACATATTCCCAAGACTGTTGTTACTACACATTAGTAGGCACATGCAAAGAAACAAAAAAGGGGCACTAAATTTCCATTTCAAGAATTTCTCCCCAAATCTGAATTTCATTGGTAACCTTTTACCTCAATGTTCAATCACATTTATTGTCAATAAACTTCACAAAAGGTTAAATCATAAGTTAAATCATTGCCACATTTGCAACATCCTTTTGTTTCACTGCCAAAAGAATATACATTTACAATAGGTTTCAAAATGTAGAAAATATAGCAAACCAAAATCAGTCATAATTATACTAGCATTACTGTTAACATTTCGGTTTATTATATATATCCCTTCTTGTCCTTGTTCTGGGCATTTAAAATATGTATTTTTTAATGTGATCCATCAGCTAAACAAGCTGATTATATAAATAAATTATCATTATTATTTTCCTTTCCATAAAAAAATCTATATTAACACTTCTAATGCATCCCCAGTATTCCATTATATAGCTATAACAATTTATGCAACCAATTCCTTATTAGTAAACAGGATGATTTCAGTTATTCAAAATCTCTGTGTCACATCCATTACTACTGCCTTCCTTAGGATAAATTCTTATTGTTAATTGCTGGACCAAAACATGTATGTTTTAAAAAACAAAATTTTGTGATACGTTTTTGGCAAACTGTGCTCTAGGAAGATTTGTACATAACAATTCATTTCCCATGGACCTTCATTAACAATGGGAATGGGTAATTCTTTTTTTTTTTGACCATGGAGACAGTCAAATCTTATATTGCATCTGCTTGATAACTAGTGAGATTACTGAAGATTGCATATGTTTTCTTTCATATCTGTTTATTGTCTTTTGTAGAGTTTATTATTATGATTGTCTTTATGATTTATAAGCATGCTTTAAATATTAAGAATATTAAACTTTGTCATGATACATACTTTTTTTTCATAGTGTCTCCAAATTACATGGCATTTTTCAGACAAAAGAGATTTTTTTCACTTTTATGTACCCCAAAATATCTATATCTCTTTTATGCCTCTGGTATTATGCTTACAAAGGTAAGGTTACATAAATAACCAACTACATTTTCTTTAAAAAAATTTTTTTAATTAAATTACCTTTGAAGTTTCAAGCTACACTGACAGAAGTAGAGTTAGGCAAAATTAACGAGAGAGAAAGAAGAAAACTTTCATTGCCAACACACAGTAAGAATTCCTAAAGCTATAAATCCTAAGTCCATAAATCTAGACAATATCAACTTATGTATTCAAATCAATTAACATATTCTGAATTCGTACAATTGCAAAAAAGAAACAACAGGCCCGAAATGAAGTCACTTGTGCTAAGCCCCATATCAGCAAACCAAGACCCAATACCTAACCTAATTGTAGTTAGCTCCTCCCAGGAACATAACCTCTAACTAGTCAACCTGGAATTACCTGGTCACTACTATGAGGTAACCCCTTCTGCCCCTATACCCAGGTTACCTAAACCCCAAACAATCTCTTTTTCCACTTTTGCCTATAGAAGACTTTCATTTTGCATAGCAACTTAGAGCTCCTCTCTATTTATTAGATGGGATGGTGCCTGATTCATGAATCAATAAATAAAGCAAATCAGTTCCTCAATTTTACTCAGTTGAATTTTTGGTACTATACAGAAGGAACTCTGGGGAATATAATCTAGTAGAAGATAGTAAAATGCAGATGATCAGTTATACCTAATAAATTCTGCTAATCAAATGAACAGATTCAGAAATAAAGTCTTATACTAAGGAAAAGCAAGGATCACCAAACAAATGCCTAACCGAGTCAGGCAAAAAGCATAATTAATTAGTTAATATCTACTGAGCAACAAGTATATGCTAATGAAAAGCACTCTAAATACTTCATATATACTCATCATTTCATCCTCCCAACAATGCTATGATGTATCTTCATCATCAGTTTTATTTTACCCAAGAAAAAACTAAGGTATAGAGAGACTAAGTAATTTGTCTATCATCACATGATTTGCAGGTGTTGAAGTCAGAATCTGTACCCATACAGTTTACTCCTGTACTACATTTGGCTCCCATTAATGAACAAGACAGACAGACAAGGTATAAAACAAGGAGGCATAAGAGGATCCGTGAATAATTGGAACGTCCTTTATTCTGCTTTAACTTTTTCAAGACAAGCTAGAAATCCAGAATTTTATGTGAAATCACTTTACTTGTAAGTGTTGGCAAATAATTCAAATTTTAAAAAATTATGTGGAACAAATTAAACATATTTCAAAATTGTATTTGGCCCATGGACAACTCTTTTAATGTAAGATTCATTTTCTCTATACATTTTGTTATACTCTTAAAAATATAAGAGTAAACATTTGAAAAAGCATATTCCAAGTTAACTGCCAGATTTTTTCAAATTTTCTTTAATGTCTTATCCATGTTTTCATATCATTACCTTAATTTCTTATTTTTATACTATACTCCCACTGTGACAGACTTCACATACCTAAATTATACAAATAAGAGGATTTTATGTATTATAAATTTTATAAGAAATAGACAAGTGACAAGCAAACTGATATCAAAGTATATTTTTTAAAGGACATAAAAATCTTTCTGTAGCTAAAATATATTCTACAATATCAGATGTTCGTATATTTATTCAAGATGCTCAAAGCTGCTTAATGTCTTTTTGACTCTTTAGAAAAAAATAAGTTCAAAAAGCCACTTGATTTTAGCTTTAATAATAATTCTTTATAAATTGACAAGTCTATGGTAGTTTCCAACAACTAGAATGCACAATTTACCAAGTACACCAGTCTACAACCATTCTATCAATCAGGCATCCACTATATTCTAATTTATTATGTCTATAGACTGAAACAGAGTCACTTAAATGCTTTTATAATTAAAGCAAAGCTGATGAATAGTAACAGAGTTATTTTAAAGAAATCTGTTGCAAAAAAAAGTTGGGATAATGTTCTTACTTTTCTTTTAATTATGGATTTAAATAATCTAGTTGAAAAGTAACTTATTAAGCAGGTGCTGCTTTGTTTTTTGTTTTGTTTTAAATACAAATGGCTATTTTAGCTTTCTAGAATAAAAACAATATTTAAGAGTGTTGATTACTGCTATTGTGACTATCTTATAAAACTGCAATATAATGTTGCTTTAAATGTGAAATAATTTTCTTAAAATTTTTCCAACTTGTTTCCTGTGACTATACCAACAAGCATACATATTTCACTACTACAAAGCAGAACACCAAAGGTTTTTGAACAAATAAACCTATGTTTATTTTCATCACTATTATGAATTAATCTTTACTTATAAGACTATACGAAAATATTCGATAAAAAATCGAACAAAGAATTAAGGAAATTATTTTTTGGCTTGAAAATTTTAAGATAATCACTATCAAAGTCAAAATGGCATAAACATTTTGAAACTCCTAATAGACCATTACATTTTATATTTATATTACAAACTCAGACTTCTATACTGGGTATGCTTTAATCTGCTTTATACAAAATCTAGATAAATACAGAGAAAAATATATAATGACCAAAATACAAATGACTACTCAAATCCATAATTGATGAATTTCAGGTTTCTTAAATAATACCAAGCTGTCTCTAGAATTTTCCTGATTGACAAAAATAGTATTCAAATAACTTTTAAAAGTAACCTTATTTTTTCTAATTCAGAAAACACAGCAATATACCTTCCAAGACCTGAGAAAGGAGAGAACTCTTTTTTTGCTATACTTACTATAAATAACAGTTCATGCTTCACATGAACTCAAATTCAAAAATGTCAAAACTGGTTATAGAATGTCGTATTACTGCTATCTTGGTTACAGGAATTGACACATTAGGCTAAATAAAACTGCCTTTTAAAATACAAAACTAATCCTAAGGACAGTTGTACTGGCTTCAAAATTCTGGTTCTTGCAGTATTAAATGTTAAGATAAAATGAACTGTCTGAAAAAAGTCATATGAAATAGTTCATATTTAATTAAAGAGTAGGAGTTTAGCACTAAAGCTTAGAAAACAGTTTTAAAGTCTATTAAATAAAATTTCAAAATAATATTATTTTTCATGTAAACTGAAGCAATACAAGCAGTCTCCGAGAATTTTAAATTATTAGCATTGTACAGAGAAAACAGCAGGTTAGTTGAATAAAATTTTCTCTTTTAAAATGGCATCATATAATCAAAGCCTCTAGAAAAATAATGTATTCCCTCTGAATCTGAAGTTCTATGTATTTCGGCTTGTATTCATTCTTTCACTGTTTTTAATACACAGGCATAGAATTAGCATTCTGAATTGTGTCTTCTAAAGACATCTATATTCAGAAAGCTCATATAAGCATACTTCATTCATTTAAATTCTTGACTGATGGTAAACTTAAAAGTCTAACACTGAAATGACAGAGTAATATTACTTTACATAAAGATATCTCCTATAAGAAAAGCATGCCAAAGCTCTTAAATGAACTATTTCCAGAGCACCAGTATAAAAGGGGGAGAGAATACAGCATGAATAAGTATCTGTTACAGGTAGCATGCATTTACAAATGCTGGGAATAACATCTTGGCTATAAAAGCAAGAAACTTTGATAGAAGCTATATTTTCAAATTAAAATACAAAGTAATTGAGCATTATCTATAGAATTAACAAAAAAAATTTTATTTAGAAATGTTGGTAAATTTGATCATGGAAATAATGATGTCCAAAAGTCTTAATTATAAGAGAAAGAGGTAGAGAAGGAGGAAGAAAAGGAAAAGAGATGGAGGGGAGGAAGAAAGGGAGGGAGGGAAAGCAAAATATGGAAAGAAGTTTTATTTTTAAATTCTAGCAATCTTTAATGTAAGGGGGTTACACTGGACTTTAAATATGTTAATTAAGTATTAAAATCAATCATTTGAAAGTCTTAATATTTAATATTGGTTAGATTGTATATCAAAGTAGTTTTATTATTTATTTACTCCAAACCTTTTCAGAATACTTTGCCTGACAACAGGGAGGTCTGTTTTTCACAAGATAAAAGCATTTACAATGCCAAATAAATTATATATAAAAGCATTTGTCTTAATACACGTCATTCAATATTAAACATCACCCATTGGTTAAATTCTGAAACCACACAACTGTACTCCTCAAGTGTTGTCTATCAAATAGGAATAAATCTACAATAAGCGTCTATATACTAAGAACAGTGATCAAAAGAAAATTAGAACAAATTTAATCTTTATAATTCTAGGCTATCAAAACAAGATGATTAGGTTAAACAATCCACTATAAAAATACTAGACTAGTAAACAATACATATAATCAGAAATAGGTAGAATATAATACATAAAAGGTCACAAGTGAGCTTAAATGTTCTATATTACAAAACAAGAATATAACTCACCTGTCACTATTCAAATGCTATGAAGTCATAGAAAATGGCAATTAAGACCATAAAAAAAAGAGAGAGAAATCGAGCATTATAAAGAGTTAAAATGGCCTAATACAAAGCTCTCCACAGTGTAGCCTCATATGGTTTCAGAGTTCTCCTGAACAGATGCTCACGATGCAAAAATTGGGAAAGTAGCTCAGCCTAGTGACTAAAATTTTTGTTTGTATACAGAGATAAAAACACTACTTCCAATTGTTTCTGTCCCTATTTTATATAGATACCACCTCTATTAAACTATTTAGTCAGGTTTTCATAAAACCAAGGTAACTAACAATTAGAAGTTTAGGAAGAATGAGCAATATTTGAAAAAAGAAAAATAATAATAACTTGGCCGCTTATATTAAACTGATGATGATACTAAGAATAAGAAAAAGAAATGAATGGCTGCTCTTCACATAAGTATCAAATCAAATCAAATCAAACATTTTGTTATAAAACAAACAAAAAACCTCCCTTTGGTGCAAACCTGGGGAGGCCTGAGGTGTTTTAGAAGCATATGACCAACTGTGGGGAGAGTCTTCTAAAAGACCATGTGGATCTGACATTTATCCCTTGGCTATAAGAGGTAGGGCTAAAAAATCCAAAGAAACTTCATTAAAGATAGCACTTTTAATTTAATATTAACATAAAAATATAGCATTTGTTAGAAAGTAGGCACTGTTTAGACACCTTTACTCATAAATTCACTTAAATCTCCCAACTCCTCTGTGTGGCTACTATCCCTTTTTATGTTAAAAAAAAAAACAGAGAAGTTAAGTAACTTATTCAAGGTCACACAGTTATTACTGGCAAAACCACCTCAAATGGCAACAATGACTTAATAAATGTTCTAAGAAAAATTAAACCAGGATTTATAGGATAAACTTTTAATTATGTTAACTACAATGTACATAAAGAATTCTAGTTTACTTATCTCCCAATGCATGCTTTTTCCAAATCAAGATTATCAATTTTTTAGGCCCTATATAGTTGCAAGGTGCTTTCTCAAATCACTGTCTGAGAATAAATGCATATCTAGTGAGAAAAGAAAACAAGTAAGCTGTGAATGCAGGCATAACTTACATATGTCTCAATAAAATTATAATTTATGGATAAGTCACACTGGACCTTTGGAGTCACTATCAACAGCCAAAATTATAAATGACCTAAATTCCCAAATGCTAAGGATTCACATTACACCAATCACTACTGTGCCAAGTGACATCACTGTAGGAAGGCCAACAGCTAAGACGCATCACCTGATTCTGTCCAGAGTAGCTTGTTACATAAAAACATTTACACGTTCCTCCCTCTACAGTTTCAGTCACAGCTTTTTTCCATACCTATTCACCTTTGTAAATTCCATATATAAACTGAACACCCTACTTTTCCTTCATGGCCTGGTGCCATAGTAATTCCTCTAGGGCAGTATCACCCTCACTGGGATGTAGCACAGGAGACCACACAACACCATTAAGTAATAAATGCCCATAGTTAGAATATGAAGACCCAAGTTTGCTCTATATTTCTGTCAACAGCATTAGTCTAGAGTCTTCTTACAGAAAAAAGTTATATAATGGAAGACTTCAGGAGAAAGTTAATATTTTTTTATTCAAGCATTTGCTTCACTCCTGGAATATGGTGGCTCCTAACACCCTAGCTTTAGCTTTCTCCTCTCACCTAAACTCTTGCAATACCCTCCTAACGGACCTCCCAGCTTCCTTTCTTCCTTGCTGATAAAAACACTCTTTCTCACCTTCCCAACAAAATCCAAATTTTGTTCAGGCGACATGTTTCTGGAGAGGTACCAAGGGAATCAAGAGTCATAATTGTTCTAAGCAAATCTTGATGGTCCCAATTCCTTGTGCCAGATTGGTTGGAATGAGCCATTCAATGTGAACAGAGTTGCCCAGAGGCTTTAGTGGTTTTCCTCTCAATTACTAAGATATGTACTCTTAATTGCAGTAAATTAATCAATTCTAGACTCACCCTATCTTTAGCCTTCCTGCTATACGTAACAGAATCCTTACTGTATTATCCAACAGAGATTTTGTTATTGCCAGCTGAAATCAGCCTAACATAGCTTCCTCCTACAATCTATTGCCATGTGATATACATTGAGATTTTTTTTCATTGTAAATCATTTCTCAACGTACTTAGCATGAGATCCAAACTCTTTTAAGTCCGGCCCACGCTTAACCCTCTGACACCACTCTTCCCCTCCCTCAGTATGCTTGGCCACACAACACTTCTTTCTATTCCTTAAACAAAAGAACAGTTCACTGCCACTGTAGGTCTTTGCACACCCACATTTCCTTTGTGGAGAACACTTTGCCCCTTAATATCATTCAGATATCTGCTCAAATTCAGTTCAGCTCAAAAAGCTTTTCCTGGAGCATATATAAGCCACTGGCAAATCTTGTCGATTCTACCTTCAAAATAAAACTAAGAATTGGATCATTCTGTACCACAGTCACCCTGATCTAGGTCACTGCCAACCGTGGCATAACTATTTAATTGCCTCCAATAAGTCTCGCTGTTTCTAACCTGTCCCTCCATTTACTCACAGCTGCCTGAGTGATCTACTTAAAACTTAACTCAGCTCATGTCTCACCTCTGCTCAAAACTTTCCAGTGGCTTCCCCTCTCACTCAGAACAAAATATAAAATCTTCACAAAACTGTACATGATCTTGGCCACAACTACTGTTTTGAATTTTAATACCACTCAAGCCCTCCAGCCCTAATGGCCTCGTTTTAGTTCCTCATATGTGCCAAGCAGGTTCTTGCCACAGGGGTCTTTGTACTTTCCTCAGTTCCAAAACACTTCCCTCAGATATCCACATGGTTCTCTGCCCCCACTGCCTTTAAGTTCAGACTTATTTGTGAGGTCACCCATGTTCACAGGCCCACATTCAGCATACACCCTCCCATACTCTTCATCCTATTACCCAGCTTTACTTTTCTTATAACATTTATCACTACCTATTACCACATATTACATATTACTTCACCCTTTTATTATCAGTTCTATGACTGCAAAGGCTTTATTTATTTTATTCACTACTGTATCTCCCATATCTGGAAGGTATATCTTATTTTTTTTTTTTATATTATGGCCTTCCTGATAATAGCTGGAAAGAGTCCAATAAGGTACAATGAAAGGAAAGTTAATTGAATTCAAGTCAGTTATTAATTTAAATCAGTTTTTCAAGAATTCCTAGGTGCATGCCAGGGATGTATATTAGCACAAAATAAATGTTAAAGAGATTAGAATTAAAGATATTTGAGAAGACAGATCCCATAAAACAGACTAGAAATTAGGTAATTAAGATCTTCTAATAATCATCACTTTAAAGAAGCAATGACTGGTCCTCTAGGTGAGAGTCAGCACCAGACCCAGGGCCCTCACTTGGGAGAGCCTGAGGCATCTAAACAAATACTTGGTCTATGCTGCTGTTCAGCACATGCTCAAAAACACAGAACAGGAGAAGAGAATTCAAGTTCTCTGAGGACCAACAGGCTCTCAGACACACCTATACACTTTCTTCTGCCATCTTCACTCACCACACTCTAAATTATACGGGAAAATTTTTGGCTAGAAATCCTCCCCTGTCCCACAGAAACCATGAAAGACCAAAGACAGCAAGAAAGCTTCCGTGCATTTTGCCTAGCCTATGACCTGTTCTCTGTGAGCTGACCCTACCCTAGCACAGTAGATGAGACTGCCATAAGACCTTGCATTTCAACTGTAAATGTTTAGATTGAGAAATTTCTGAGAAACAAGTAACATATTGTTATACAATATACAACATTTACAAAGTTAACCACTCATAAAAAATAATAAAATAGTAAGAAAAAGAAAATAATAATAAATAATGTGGAGGCCAAAGATGAGAATATGCTATAAACCAATGATTGAGATTAATCAAATTAATGAAGTTCATGAATAAAGTTAACCATTAAAATTTCCAAGTATCCTAATGTACATATACAGAAAATGGACTATTTCAATGATAAAAATAAATCTGAAAGTATTTTAGTATAACATCTGGTTTATATTTGACATCGAGTACATGATATCTTGTGGCTAATCTTTTAAGTCAATTTTATTAAAAATACACATACAAACACATTGAAGGTATGCTACAAAACTCTGCTTTGAAAGATATTTTTACTTTTATTTCAATTATCTATTTTCTCTTCAGAAGAAATTAAATTCTAGATAAAGGATGGCATTTTGTAATTAAAGAAATTTTATCTATTTGTTAATCTCATATAATACCTATCTGATGAGTGATGTGAGGATTAAATAAGATCATGTGTGGGAACATATAGTAAAGACTGCAAAGAAACCAAGATTCACTATTGCAGTTTACTGATAATAATAATCAATATTAAAATTCTTCATGAGACAGCAGATGTATGACTAAATCTTCTGAAGATTACATTACTAACTAAAAGGTGGTGCAGACTGTAAACAGAGAGCAAGAACTGACTAGATGAGGGAAGAAGGGTATTCTTGGCAGAGGAAATGTGTAAGGGCTCAGAGCACAGAGATTACATGCGCATTCTATTCAAAGTTATAAGGAGTCAGGCCCAGCTTAGTTCATGATCAGGCTCAGGAAGGAGACAAAGACTATATAAGAAATGGCTTACATACCACACTTCAGATTCTGAGCAGTATTCTAAGGGCAGTGCTGAATACTTTCAAGTAAAGCGGAAACATCTCCTGCTGCTTCTCCACATTTACACTTTCTTCAACTGTACCAAACTGGGTAACTCTGAACTTCCACACATGTGGCTCCTCTGCCTGCTACTACTATCCTGACCTTCTCTGCCTAAGCAATTGCTACCTGTACCTAAGATTCAGCTCAAAAGTCACCTTCCCTTAACATTCCCTCCCCCATTTTGAGTCAGATGCCCACTTATCTCGTGTTTTAACACCAACTAACATTAACCATTCTTTAATATAAAGGTTGATGTTCCACTAACCTCTACTCCTTCTAAGGAGAGACGATGTGTTTTCTTCATCTAAAGTCCAAGATACCAGTATATAAGAACTTGCAAAAATCAATTATTTAATAAATCAATAAACCCCAAAAGACACACAATATAGTATAATTCCCAGATATGAAGAGTTGTACTTGTTCCTACACACAAGCATACAAACTGAAATGATTTAAAAGCATCTTAAAGTGTGTTATAGGAACAAATATCACCTTAGATTACACTGTTGGAGTTACAGAAACTGAACTATACCCAATACTGTTTAATATGACCTAAAACACTAATTTAACAAATTCATATTGAACACCTAACTAGGAGCAAAGTACTACCGCATTGATCCTCATAGTAAATGCAAATTCAATAAGCAGTGAGCTTAATTCTATACACTGCGTAGTGAAAATTACCACCATGATACCGCATGCACTGAAATGCAGTATTCACTTTCAACTATAACTTTGGATACTTACATCAGATAACAAACTAGATTACTCAGAACGTTTTTTTTTTCCCCATGAAATCAAAAACCTTTTTGAAATGTCAGCCTTGAACATCATAAAATTATACAGAATGATGAGGAACCAAGCTTATAGTGAGTGCATATAAATAAGAGAGCATATTAGGCTGCATTTAATTACCAGTTCAAACAACAACCTGATCTAACCTTTGACAAGTAAAATAAATGTTCTGAATAATTTAACTAAAGCAAACATTTGCTGTTAATGCTGGCTAATTATAGTAAGAGCTGGAAAGAGAAGGGGAAGAGAGATGACGAAGAGAAGGAAAGAAAAGGAGAGATAAAAAAATTTTAATTAAGGTTGAAATCTGCAACTATTCATGGAAACATGATTTTTTTTCAATGAATTTAATTCAGATAAAAGGGCAAAGTCAGTAGAGCAAAGTTGCTTTATACATACTTAAATAAAGAAACATTAAAGATAATTATAGAGCTCCTTCTTTCAGTCAATAAAAATCACCGATTATCATGGGGACAGGAAAACTAGGTATAGATGAATTAGGTTACAATCACCCCCTTCACTCAAGGGGCTCAAAGTTTAGTGTGGAAAGAGCTCAGGATATAGATTGCCAGATTTAGCATTAATAATTAATTGAAATAATTAATTAAAATAAAATTAAAATACTGATGCCCAGTTAAATTTGAATTTCAAAAAAACAACAAAAGTAATATTTGGAATATACTTTTACTAAAAAGTATTCACTATTTATCTGAAATTCAAATTTAAAGGTGTATTGTGTATTTTCTCTGAACAACACTACCAGTAGATAAAGATGAATATCTATGGGAAAATATGTTTTATGTCTACTGTAGGAGCTCCAGAACTAAATGAGATCAAAACTCTGAAAGGATGAGATCCCAAAAGAATTTACTCAAAGGAGGAAAGAACTGTTTTTCCTGTGCTGGTATCTGATTGCTAATGGGAAAGGCCAAAATGTACTACTATGTACTGACCCAGCCCCAGAGGAACTTGTTTTTCAATTGTCCTAAGGAGTTCAAAGAAATATAATAATAAGCAAGTGAACAAAAACTTCTGAATGGACATCAAACTGCAGCAAAATGAAACATCCTAACAAAAGTCCAGAAGCCACTGAAGACCCTATTGGGTGGAGACAGAGTTTATGACTATTCTTACACTGAGATTATCTTTACTCACCTCCCACCCCCCCACCCCCCCGCCAAAAGAGGTACATTTAGAAAAAAAAGTCCAAAAAATTGAACTTTGTGAAATTTTTGAGACCACTCATTCAAATATATAACATTTTCATTCTCATAATGTAAATAAAATTTTTACATAATACTGCATAGCTCTAAATGTAAACTTAAACTTAAAAAACTTTAGTAAAGTGAAGATCGCTATACTCCATATGAAAAGTGCCAAATTACTTGATTACTAACTTCAAAAATGACTAGTATATTTGCTCATGGAGTAGAAGCTTCTATATACTTGGGCATAAGAACCAAGAAGCCTCAGTATGAATATGAAAATGTTTCAATTGTAATAGGTGATAATTATTAGTATAGACAAGAAAAACTCCAATTCTCCAACTTGATGACATACAAATATATACAGACTTTATAAAATACCAGGAAATGACAACTCATACAACTCTGCACCATACAAACAAACAACAAACAAACAAATGATCCAATTTAAAAACAGACAGAAGACCTGAGCAGATATTCCTCCAAAGGGAAAATACAGATGACCAATAGGCAAAAAAAGGATGCTCGAGGTCACTAATCACCAGAGAAATGTAACTTAAAACCACAATTGAGATATCACCTCACACTTGTCAGAAAATGGCTATCATCAATAAAGCAAAGAACAACAAATGTTGGCAAGGATGTGGATAAAAGGAAACCCTGGCACTGTTGGTGGGAATGCAAATTGGTATAGCCACTCTCAAAAAGTTAAAAATAGAACTACCCTTTGACCCAGCAATTCCACTTCTGGGTATCTATACAAAGAAAACTAAAACTCTAATTCGTAAAGATCTATGCACCCCTATGTTCATGGCAGCGCTATCCACAATAGCCAAGATTTGGAGGCAACCTGAGTGCCCATCAATAGGCGACTAGATAAAGCAGTTATTGTACATATTTACAATGAAATATTATTCAGCTATTTTTAAAAAATGAAATCTTACCATTAACAACAAGGATGGATATAGTGGGTATTATGCTGAGTAAAATAAGTCTGACAGAAAGATAAATACCTCATGAGTTCACTTATATGCAGAATCTAAGGAACAAAAGAAATAAACTGAATGAAAACAGTTCCACAGAGAAAAAAATTGGTGATTGCCAGAGAGGAAGGGGGGGAGGGGTTAGAGGGGCTGGGTTTAAAAGGTAAAGGAATAATGAAGTATAAATTAGTAATTTAAAATAAAAATTCTTTTAAAAAGGGAATGTTGTGTGTATATGTATGTGTGTATGCAATATAAAACAACATGCAACCTCACTAATAAAGAAATGTCAACTAAAACAATAAGATGTAATTTCTCAGAAAATTTGCAAAATGAAAATGATGGCTAATACCTAGTGAGGATAAGGATGTGAAGAAATATGCATTTTGATTCTGATGAACTTGATTGTAAAATATAAATTTATTGAAAAGCAACCTGGCAATAACTATGAAAATTACAAATGTGTATACCCTTTGATTCAGTAGTTCTAATGCTAGGAATTTATCCTATAGTTATATTCTCTAGCCATATCTATGCAGAAAAGGGGTTGACTATGATAGTCAAAAGTTTAAACAATCTAAATATTCATCAACAAGGAATTGGTTTTGTTACAGTAAATGTACTGATGCAGAAAACACACAAAATATAATGAATTCAGCAAGTAGCAGAATATATGTAGTATGACCATATTATTTTGTAAAATATATGTTTGATATGCATGTGAAGAGATTCTTCAATTGAACACATGTGTATGCTTTAAAAAATTAAAAATGAGGCTATATCCATCCTTTAACAAATATTTAATTATAAAAATATTAAAATTAGTTGTTCATGTTCATATAGTTAGGAAGCACGGCTATTAATAAAATTATTTTTGGCTCATAATGTACTGTTTTATATTACATCACTTTATAAATCTTACTACTGTTCAGAAAAATCCATTTTGGTAATTAAATATGGTAATGTCTGTGGTTCCTTAATGCCTACTGAAGTATAAATATACCTACATGTTCTCAATGCCTTTCATGATCTACTCACATCTATCTTTATAATCTCCTTCATGTATTACCAATCTCTAAAGACATCCAGTGTTTTCCTACATATCTATTTGGGCAACTAGCCTTGATGAAGGAAACCTATCCTCTCTCTGCAATGTTTCTTGAAAGAGAGGGTGGGGGGAAAAAGAGAGAGAGAGAAGAAGAGGAGGAGGAGGAGGAAAAGGAGGAGGAGGAGGAGGAGGAGGAGGAGGAGGAGGAGGAGGAAGGAGGAGAAGGAAGGAAAGGAAAGGAAAGAAAGGAAAGGGGAAAGGGAAGAGGAAGGGGGAAGGGAAGGAAAGGGAAGGGAAGGGAAGGGAAGGGAAGGGAAGGGAAGGGAAGGAAAGGAAAGGAAAGGAAAGGAAAGGAAAGGAAAGGAAAGGAAAGGAAAGGAAAGGAAAGGAAAGGAAAAGAAACTTCTATTCCCATGGTCTGGCAAATAATAGATAGTAAATATTGTTGAATAAATGAATATCCATCAGACTTGATCCAACTGATCACTTCTCATAGTTCATCTCAAATGCTCTATTCTCTCTGAAATATTTCCTAATTTCTTTTCATTTAGTTTTGAACTTTAAGATAAATAAATATAAAAGCTAGGTCATATGAAAGTGAATTCCATATTTCTACTTCTAATGAGGAAAAAATAAGCAAAACATAGGGTTTCTTTCCTCAAAGAAAATAAAAATGAAAGAATAGCTAAAAGAAGAACCACCCCATCCCACCCCACCCCACCCAGCAAGACTATACCAGCATTGCTTCTTTCCATTAGTGTGCTTTACTATTTCTACAAAAGGAAACTTCCAGAATCTACTTTTGTTGACATTAGTGATAGAGTCACATTTCCTTCATTCAAATTGAGGAAATGCCATTATTAACTATCTGACCTTAGGCAAGTTGGATAAACTTTTTGTGCCTCAGTTTCCTTAATGTAAAATGGGAAACATCCATTTCATAGGTTTTGTGAAGATTAAACAAATAACCCTAAAATACTCAGAATAATACCTGATAGATGCATAGTAAGCACTCAGTAAATGTTAGCTGTTACTGTTATTCCCATCATCATCGCATTGTCACTGCTCTGGTGAATATATTTACACAGGTTATTAGAACAAGACCAAGGATAGGATGGTACTTAGAGTTTAAAAATGTAGATCCTTTGTGCAAACCAGTAGATTTGTTTACTACCTTATTCAATTACAATTTCACGTAATGTTTTCTTAATATGTCTATTAAGGAAGGAAAGAGGGTAGTAAGCAGAAAATAGAGAAAATAGAGACTGTGCAAGTGTAATACACACTCGACTTATATTTTTTTGAATCCTCCCACATGCCAGAAGCCAGTCTAGAAGATAACTGTTTAGTGGGAAATAAGACAAAGTCTCTGTCCTTAGGGAATTTATGTTCTAAAGGAAAACACACACAAAATCAAGGATAAAAAATAGTTCACACATCCAGCAGTGACATAAAGAAAATGTAAAGAGGATAAGGAAACAGAGAATGATGGGCATAACTTAGAGCTTATTTGGGAGCTAGGAGCTGATTTGAGAAAGATAATCTCAGAAGGCCTCTCAGAGGTGGTGACATTTGAATAAAGTGAAGGAACAAGCCATATAACTTGAGGGCAGAGTATAATGGGAACAGCAAATACAGAGACCCTGGAGTGGAAACAGCTGGGAGTTTTGGAGGAACAAATAAGAATGAAGTGTGAATGGAGAGGAAACAGGAGGGGAGATAGGAGTTAGGCCAAGTTAATTATGTTCTTTGAGGCTATGAAAGACCCTGCCTTATACTTCGAGTGGGATGGAAAACCACTGGGAGATTCTGCCCAGGAGAATGAGACATGATCTACTCTATGGAAAGATTACACTACATTTCTCAAAGGAAGAAAAGCACTGAAGACTGGGCCCACCCAGTCAGGACCTTATTCAGAAAAGTGCCTTTCCTCAGAGAGGTTAAAAATAAAGATAAATATCAGTCCTAGAAATACTATCAAGGCTATGGTACATTAGAAAGAGCAAGATGGGGTAAAAAGGAGTCATCACAGAAACCTAAATAGGCTCAATTAGAAAAAAAAAAGTACAATAAAAGAAGGAAAACTAAATCACACAAAAGGGCGTCTAGTACGATGACAGTCCTCAAGATATCTCCAATATTTCTGAAGAAATGAAACACCTACAATCAATCAATCAAATCAGAGAACCATGTAAGACAATAAAATACAATATTAAATGTAACTGATTTCATTTTGTACATTAAAAATTTTAAATCTGTGATCTTTTTACATATGCCTGGTTCTGTTTAGACCCCTTATAGAAAATTACTAACATTTGTTCTACTCTTACACCCCTCTTTTCTAGAATGTGGGAAAATTTATAGGGAAGGACAAAGAAAGGAGACTTGTTTATACTCTCCTCTCTTAATACATGTATCAATATGCACCCGAAGCCAGAAAAAAGATGCAAGTAAGTACTATAATATTTTCTGCAAAAGCTAGGTAGTTATTTAGGCCCTTAAGAAAACAAAACAATTAGAAATACAAATATTTGAAAATATATTAAATTTCAAGGAAGAGCGAGTTAGTTCAAAATGTTAAATTAAAAAAAAAAAGCTGTCCGCATCACCCATCTATATGTTTTTTAGTCTCTAATTCTTATACATCCTGAACATTTCTATTCATATCTCTTAGAGCTTCCTAATCTAAGTTGCCCTCATCTGGATCTCTGTTGAAACCTATCAAGATCTCCCAGCATTCCCTCTTGTGTTCTGTAAATCTAAGAACTCGAGGTCTGACTGTATACCTTCCTCTCTCTCTCTCTCTCTCTCTCTCTCTCTCTCTCTCTCTGTGTGTGTGTGTATGTTTTATTTATAAAATTCTCTAGTTCTCCATGGTATTTTATTTATAAAATATAAACACACACGCGCGCACACGCACGCATACACACATACCCCTACCTTCATTTTATTTCACAGTGAAATGTCTTATAGAATGGCACTTCTAAATATGAGGTGATTCTATCTTTTACCTATATAACAAAGATCAACACTGTATTTCCTGAAACCTTGTGGTGAGGTTTTCTACAGTAGATAGGAGAGTGAGTATACAGATTGTCCTCCCTAAAGAAATAGATCATGAAAACAAAAGATGGAAATGAGGGCCCCCTTTCTAGATTAGTACAACTGCACTGAATTAAAGCTTACATTTAGACATTTTCATCTTTCAGGATACAAAAGCATTATCCTGTTAGGAGAAGAAATTTAATCACAGATCCAAAAACCTTAAACTACTCAAAAACTGTCCAGAGTCTCTTCATTAATGGAAAATCAGTTTGGTAAATAAAAGATACCTCTTAGGGTGGCAAACATGTCTCCTATCTCAATCTTATTGAATGTATATGGATACAAGTCAATGGATAAGGAAAATTTAAACTAGAACAGAAAAATCTGATTCAGATTCAAATTAACATCTTCCTTTTACCTATTCCTTCTGGCAGTATGTACTTGCAAAATCTGTAGCAACAAACTATCACTTCATTATCTTCCCACAAGATCCTGGTTTTCTCTAACACTTCACAATGCTTCTGAGATAGCATATCTGACATAACACCTCCACTTCTCTCCAGCATTTAACAAGATAAAGAAAAGGCAGAAAGAAAGAGAGTAGAAAGTGTTGGTGTTATAAGTGAAAGAATCTAACCCTTCATGAACATTCAAATGTTAATTATATATCTCAAACCATCTTAACTATTTTCCCAGATAGACATTAACATGTTTCCTTTTAATTAATACACTGTAGGGTCATTCATTCAGTGTTAACTCTTGGCAATCATTAATTAATGGTAGGAGGGCTAGTCCCATTAAAACTAAAATATAACAAAAATGAAGCATAGTAATTCAGGGACCCAGGGTGATTGTTTTAATGATTTTTCTTTAATCCAATAAAGCTGAGTAATCAAATGTGGTCTTTGAAGAAGCCTATTTCTATTTTTTTACCCAGATAGGATCCCTCAAAGAGGAAGTAAAATGGCAAGTTTCAATTCACCTAATTACTCAGTATCAAACTTGCTTGACTGTATAACAGTACAAAATTTAAACTTTCTTCAGTGATATTAAAATAAAGATGCAATTGATTAGTTTTACCTGCTTTATAATAATACCCAAAACACAAGCAAGGTGACCTAAATGTAAAAACATGGAGGATTTTCAAGATTGGACCACAAATTAAATCTAGAGATAAGGAGGTTCACATATTTCTCTCCAACCAAATCCATTCAAAAAGCCATCTCCCAACAGGTCTAGGCAAGTACTTCTCAGGGTCTGTGTGTTTGGGTAGAGCATTCAGAAGGCAGGAATCATGCCTGTACAATGTGTTTTTATGGCCCGCTAACATAGCTCCATTTGCACTTATTAAATCCTAGTTGAAAGGCATTTGACAATACAATTGCTGAAAAATTCAATGTTCACCCCGCATGTGAAATCTTGTGCCTTGTACCTTATGATTTTAGCAGTGCCATGTGTGCTGTGATAGTTAAGGGCCTGTCAATGTTTCCATTATAAACTCTGGTTTTCAGAGGTTTGTATCTTGGCCTATAAAAATAGATTCCGGTCTGTAACTTGGCATAGAAAGTACTGGTATCAGCCCAAGAGAACATTTTTTGTTCCAAAGATTAAAATAAAAATCTGTTTAGGAGTTTTAAGTTAAGAGGGTGTTAAAAAGGGGGGGTGGGGTGGGAAGGTGGAGGGAGTATAGAATGTTTTTAAAAACACACACAAAAAACCAATGCTGTATGTCTCACTACTGCTTCATTTTATATTTTGAAATGATTAACACAATATAAACCAATGAAAAATTATTGCGTAAATGAAAAACCTAAAAAGAGTTTTAATTAAAAACATTATGGCGGTTACCAAAAAAATTTCATAATTTTTTAAACAACTACATATGCAGTATCTCAAATAATCTCCACATTCAAGACTGTCCAAGTACTCACTGACAGTAAACCAAAACTATTTCAAAGATACGTTTCTCCAGATATGTAAAAATTACTTTTTAATGAATCACTAAATGCAGATTTACTTCAGATTAGTGGAGACAATCTTCAATCCTATCTTCAATTTATGCATCAAGAAGTTTCTAAAACATAACTTAAATGTAAAGAACTGAAGCAATCTGTATACACTATTTGTTAAAAGTCACTAGTTTGAGTTTTGTATTTGTTCTTTTGGGAGAGGGCATAATATAAATCTGTCTTCTTCAAAAATATAATGCTGTTCTGTAATACTGCTGCATCTTCAAAAAACTACATCTTTGAAACAATAACTTATATATCTGTTAAAGGGGGTATAAATTGGTAATAACCTCCATGGAGAATGATTTGGAAACAGAAGTATGTATACATTCTTAGGAAATTATATTATGAATATATGAGCACATATATGATATTATATAGATATAACTTAAACACTCCTGCACTCACAGAAAGGATATAAAATAGATTTTTTAATTGCAAAATGTAGAACCCAACCTAAATATCCATCAACTGGGGACTTGTGTTAAATAAATCATTGGACATGCATACAGTGGTATTACTATATAGCTATTAAAAAGGAAGAAAGAAAAGATTTAAAAAAAAGAGTACTGATACAGAAAGATTTCCAAGTTATAATGATAGGTGAAAATAACAATGTCCTAGGTTACTATCCTTAGGTGGGAAAAAAGAGGGAAGAAGAATATATATAGAGAGAGGGTTGTATTTGGTTTTACGTGCATATAACCTTTCTAGAGAGAGACACAATAAACCAACAACAGAGATTAATGGTTTTCCATAAAAATAATGTAATAATTTTAGGTGGTATTCCTAATTGAAGTCTCAGTATCAAATAATACAACCAAAAGAATATTAGAAAAAAGTATAACTCTAAGCTTCGATAATTACTGAAAATAATAAAATGAGGTATTATACTTGTATTCAGTCCAGTGGTTCTCAAATGTTGATGTACACTGGAATCACCTGGATGTCTTTACACAACACTGATTCCTCAACTCAACCCTCAATTTCTAACCAATAGGTCTGGAAAAGACCCTAAGAATTTGCTTTTCTTAATGGTCCCCAGACAAGGCTGAGCTCTTCGCCCCGGGATCACAGTTTGAGATCTGTTCTAAATCAAAATTGTACATAAAATTCTACATTAAAAACCCACCTGCTAACAACATTATTGTAATGTTATAACATTATAAAAATAATCTTGTTGTTACCAATAATATTTAGATAATAATACTTGTTTTCTTAAAACTTAAGAAGTCTGAGTGGTAAGAGTGGATGATAATTTATTCTGAACAAGGTGAAACAAAGGAGGAAAAGAGGTAAGAATTTGTTCTATTGTATTTTTCAAACTTAACATCCCATCTCCTATTTCTGCCACTAGATGGAAACCAGTACAATGATAAACTGTCAAATTACAGATATAAATGGAAAAATAGTAAAATAAACTGAAGTGAAAATTATGTCACATGGTATAAATTGCAAAGGGACACAGCTATGGGTCCCTATACTGACATTAACTGTACAAAAAAAAATTGTACATTAACTGTACAATAAATAACCATATTTATTATTCAATTGCTTAACTGTATGTATCATTAGTCATTGGTATGTAAACCATATCAACTTTAGAGAGGTGTTATAGATTGACTCGTGATCCCCCAAAATTCATAAGTTTAAGTCCTAATCCCCAGTACTTCAAAGTGTAACCTTTATTTGGAAGTAGTGACTGACGTAGGAAGTCAAGTTAAAAATAGCATAATCAATGTAGGCCTTAATACAATATGACTGGTGTTCTTATAGAAACGTTAACTTTAAACGCACACAAAGGGAAGATGATGTGAAGACACAGGAAGAAGACAACCAGCTACAAGCCAAATGGAGACACCTGAAACAGATCCATCCTCCATAGCCCTTGGAGGAACCAACCCTGCCAACACTTTCATCTCAGACTTCTGGCCTCCGAAACTGAGACAATATATACCTGTGGTTTTAGTTACTCAGTTTGTGATACTTTATTATGGCAGTCCTAGAAAACCAATACAGGAGTTTTCTGTTTAACTTGCTGTTTGTTTTTCACTTTAAAAGGTTTAATGACTACTATAAGCAATACATTGTGTCAAGTGCTGAGACCACAAAAATGAGTAATATTTGCCTTCAAGGAGCTTACAGTCTAATGGCTTATTGCTTAAGAAGGTATGCATACTCATCAGTCATTAATAAGATTTCAGCAGATTTGTCGGTTTATTGATGCTTGATTCAATGAGTCACCAACAAAAACAGGAGACACAGCGACATCAACACTGAATTCTACTTCATTTCTACTACCATCACCCCAGTCACAGCACTCATTACTTGCTGCCTGGTCCTTAGGACAACTTTCAAACTGGTCTCTTTGTCTCCAACACACTGCTGACAGCACCCTTCCTGATATCACCCTTCTTGTAATTTCCCTGATCAAAATGTTTCAATAAATATCTTAAAAGAACAGTCATTTTTTCCCAATTCAAAATATAGTCAATCATACCTCCCGAATGATGTACATAACTTCAAACAAATTACTTAAAACCGCTGATTCAGTTTGCATCTAGAAAACTGAAATGTCTTTAAAAGAATAAGCAATTATTTTAAATGAACAGAAACAGCAGCAATATCATAAAGTAACATTTAATACACCAGTGCTGAGTAATGCCCTGTCAAGTGACCTCTTACTAAGTTCAGTACAGGACTAATTATCTCAAATCTTGAAGTGATGAGGGTACAAACTTATAGTTGTCCTTGATCTGTGGATGCCTCATACAATACTCATAGCTATCAAGGAAATCCTATTTCTAGATTCTAGAACTTTTATGTAAACTTATTATAGGGATCTTATATCTTATGCAACGTCATTTTATATGATGCACTGGGCTTAAAAACATGGTCTCAATTACAAAATGAAAATTTAACTCTGAATTGCTTGTCATTACATTATCAAATGTCTCTACTGCTGAATTAACCATTTTATATATAATTATATACATTTGTTTTATCTTTGTAGAAACTAACAGCATTCAACTGCCAAGGGAAAATAATTGTTAGTACTAAATTTTCTCTAGAATTTCTCCTCCCTTTTCCTTTCCTCTCAACAGAATTCAGCTACATGGTTTAGGAATCCAAACAGGCAAGTGATAGTCCTATATTATCTTACAAGTAAATAAATTCACAAAGTAAATAAATTTCACATCTTCAAAAATTATTAAAGTAAAAAAGACTATGTTTTGGCCTCTTAGAATACATAATAGTCTAATGTCATTATTTCTTTTAGGTCCCAGGGAGAACATCTTTTATTAGTCCTACAATTAAATGATTCAGCAACCAGCCACACTATCTTTGCCTTTTAACAGTTCCAATCAGTAGCAGATCTAGGTGTAATCAACAGCAGCAGGGGGCTTTAGGAAGCAAAACAAAACAAAAACAGTAGGAATCTTTACGAGAATACAGTAAGTGATACAAGAAAACATTACAGGCTATTTTAATCCAAATAAATCAGATTATTAGAGTCTGATTTTGTCATCAGAAATATAATAAGCAGGACAATTTCTGAATGTATGAAAATGGAACAAGTTTCAAACAGTTAATCTTAAAGGTTAAAATGAAAGGGGACAGTTTTCAAAATGAACCTTTTCAGTCCCAGAAGGGTTATTAACTTCTGTTTTGGTGATTTAGCACCCATTAGCTGATGAATTAAAGCCTTCCTTACCCACTACTGCTACCATATCTAACCCATTTCATACCACATACTTAAAAAATTAAAGCGTCTCAGAGAGTAACTGGCAATGCTCTTACTCCTCTTAAGAAACATTTAAAATTTTACCAGCAACATCAGGACAGTCTTAAAATGTAATTTAGCAAAATGTTCTCATTTCTTTCATTTTCCTATTTTTGATTCTCAAGCTTAGAGTGTATGGGTGGTAGTTAAGTACTATGACTGTGCCACTTGATAGCATGCAGGTAGCACAGTAATTTATTTACATGAAAAATCAAGAGCCAATGGTAGTAAGATATGATGACTACAAATTTTAACTCTACAAAAATTCACAAATGGAAATGTTACCATAGTAACAACCTGATCACACTGCACGTGAGAATAGATGATTTCATGATATAATTCTATAGCTGTTTACTGCAATATGTGCAATGAGAAATCTATGAAACTTCAATTCCTCTATTTCCTCACTCTGCTGGGAAGCACAAGATGTGAGGAATGCAGCTGACAGGTTTACAATCTTGTCAAATTTTTCTTTTACTTCTTTTAAATTTTTCAAAACAAAACAAAAAAAACTAAAAAATAAGTTGCTAGGATTTAAATCATTTAACTATAGAACTCGGTATTGGACATATTCCAACCTAGAGTGTTAGAATTTACAGAGCAGAAAATGAGTGTACCTGGTGGCAACAATTTCTCTTTCTAAAAATCCTTCTGAAGTTATCCGGCACTATCTACAGTGCTTTTACCTCAAAAAGCAGTGTTTTGTACTATTAAAAAATATTAAACTGTGCATCCTCTATCCAGCAGGTATATTAAGACAAATGTTAACAAAAATATCATCATTATCAGTAAATCAACATTTGCCTTGAAAAGGTGCTTTTTTCATAAGAACATTTCTAGATTCTTTGAAGCAATTGTTGAGGAAAAAGTGTATTAAAAATAAACATGGCAGGGAAAATGAGTAGATGTTGATAATGAATTTGTACCTCCGTGTAACAAAAGTCACTTTAAGATTAAAGCTTTGAATATAAAAATAATTTACACTTAAAAATAAATCCATTCACTTATTGGGTTAATGCATTAAAGTATAAAATATATATTTAAAAAAACACTTGCCTCAGTGAAGTATAAGATTTTAGGTAAATCCAAAAGTAGTTCCCAAATATTTGTCAATTATTCCACTAAAAAATTATTTTAGGCAGTAATAATTTTAATAACTTTGGTCATCACTTTTAAGCTGTTTTTGAGAATGTGTTATTTTTTGATATTTCTATCAAGTGTAAATTTTTTTTCATATCTGACTTGTACTACTTGACCAAAACAAAAGCAGGTACCTCTTCATTTCTCTATCAGTGATGTACACTAACACCAGATATAAAAATCTCAAAGTAAAAGTATCTAAAAACTAGTCCTCTTTCATGGTTTTCCTTGCATGATAAATAAATGAATGAATGAATGAATGAATGAATAAATAAATAAATGAAAATACACACATTAACAGTTAACTGATTAGGAAAATAAGCCTATAATTTCACTACGAGTTACAAAAGAAAAAATCACACTGTAATTACTCAACAAATAGGCAACAGGTTGTACTTCTGTGTTCCCATAAAGACAGTGTTAAATAGTTTTCCACTATACTTTTGCAAAATGAATTGTCACATAAACATAGAATTCATTTAATTTTACTTCCCAACCTCTACTAGTTTTTCCCAAAATAATAATCTAATGTGAAGGAGAATGACTTTAGTAATATTATGTAAATTAATATTTTGTTTACATGGGTAAAAATTATATATTATATTAAATCAAACCTTTTAAATCTTTGAGTGTCCCCTTCTATGTTATTTGAAATTATTGGTAAAGTATTTAATAGAAAAATAGTTACTACTATGAGTATATTTTAAAAGGCTAAGATGGAAGGTTAAAACTGGACCATTTAAAAATATTAATCTCTCCTTATCTGACTGTCCTCTATATACAGTAAAAGTTTACTTTAGGACTGTGATTCCACTGTTTATAATTTCAATTCACGCCATCACTCTGAAATAACACCAAGCTGCTAAAAATGGCCATGTTCACCTGAATTGAAACACACTATGAAAGTAAAATAGAATTCAAAAAATATTTTAAATTAAAAATGCAAGTGTACATACCCAATTTAAAAAAAAAAGACACACACAGAGTGTCTTCTTCCATAGTCTGTCCCATAGTCAAGGGCAGAAGCACTTTAATCTATAATGTATATATCATAGCCACAATTAAAATTGTCATAAAATAGAAATGAAATAATGAAATAATGTGAAAGTTTTCATGCCAATAAAAGTAATACATTTAATACTTGAAGTAAAAAAGAAAAAGTATTCAGCTTTCTGGAAATAGAATGAGAGATATTAAGTAATGATAAGAAGGCAATCCACCAGCTGTGAGTCACTAAATGTAGTATTTTGCCATAAAGATAGTGCACTTACACATTGTGGACATCACCAATATCACACATATGGAAAGCTTTAAGTAAAAATATCAGTCAACTGTCATCACTCCGACTTTTACAATATGCCTGCAATAAGATATGACTGTAAAATTCACATCAGTGTTCACATGAAACTAACTAAAACCAACAAATGCAATATCCCAATTATTTTCCTCCCACATTTGTCCTTTCAGATGTTAAATAGAAAGGAAATTAGAATTATTAAAAAGAACTTTCAGTATATAGCTTTACTTCAAAAACAAATGAAGATTAAACAGTAAGAAACGGTAAAGTAGCAATGCGTGAGTGACTGCACAAGCTTGCACTCACACACACACTCTGCAGAAGATTCCCTCCCATGGCTATGCCATTGCTTTGCAGACAACAAGCTAATTTGGGTTCCTATCATGCATCTGATCGGTCATACAGCAATACAAAACAGAAATAAGTAAAGACGACCATCTGCTTGTTAGCTGAAACTATAAAAGTATATCTTTTTAATAAACAATAAAATTAGTTTGACAGGGCAGAGACCACCTGAATAGAAAATCAAATATTTCATGTTATTTAAGGTGTATGTCTGCTGGCTATTAAAATACTCCTCTTTAATTTATTACAGCAACACACACAATACTCATGTCATCCTCATTTTCTAAATCAATAATCAGCACAGCATGCTTCATTAACAGTGACCAATCACAGATGAGCTGGGGATCTCATTTTACAACATGAGCATTCCTAAGACATAAACCATCTGCTACTTGTAGTAACAGAAAAATCAAATTAATCCATTCTTATCATGCATTCAGATTTTAAAGCAATTAAAGATGCTCTTAGTGTAATCGCAGCCACAGAAGTAGTTCTGTAATGAGGGAAGCAAACTCTTCACTGAACTTTCTGTCATTCTCAATACATTTGAAAACTTTACAAGCTTTCTGCACTCCAGTGGGCCATTGTTCTCTGAACACAGATGTTGAAAACAACAAGCAATTTTTATTAAACATTTAATCTTTGCACATTTGAAGGAGTTTAAATACTGAACAGTGATCAAAACATAAAACATATAAACACCAAAAATAACTGCATATTAAAATGAGGCACAACGTCTAGTTTAAACTTACAACAAGAAATTCAGAAATGAGGTTTTTCTGATTCCTTAAACTCCTGCCCTTACTCCTTTTATTTTCAAACACATATGGTATGTGTTGATACCATCTTCAACATCTGCAGCACCTGAGCAGTGGCATGGGAAGCTTTATTTCTGAATAGTATAGATTTGTGGTTTTTATGTAATTTTTCTCCAGTAGGGTACCTCTAATGTGAAAACTATTACTCAGTAACTAAAATTTGAATATAAAGAATACTAGTCTTACCAAATGATTAACACAAGGACCTATAATCTTTAAAGGCAAAAAAAAAAAGGTAATATTCACAGAAACAATAATAAAGTAGCAAGCTGTTTAAGCAAAGGAAGCAATCTGGCAGGGCAAAGCTCACTCCTGTTAAATACTCCCATCTCCTCAAAAAAATTTAAGTTTCAAATATCAAAACTAAGCTTCAATATTGTAAATAAAGAAATTTTGAAAATGTTTCATAGAAGAACTAGTTTCTGAATGAAGTCAAACTGTACATACCTTCCTTCCAAAACCAAACAGTACAGTGAAGGATGAATAAGAGTTTGGGAACTAGAAAAGAGAAGGCTGAGAGAAGAGTATTTGCAAGAGCACCTAACAGAAAGGCAAAGGGTGAAAAAAGATATTCCAGGAGCAATTACAAAAAATGTAACACATGGCAAGCACTGTTCTAGGCCCGGGGACATTGCTCTAAACAAGACAGCAGGCCTGATCAACTGGAACTTAAATGCTGTTAGCGAGAGACAGAGAATAAAGGAATATAAAAATACCAGGTGGTACTGATGATTATGATGAAAATAAAGCAAGTTGATGGGATGGAGAGACACTGGGGCAATTTCAGATTGGGTATTCAGGTATCTGAAGAGATGAAATTTACAGTGAAAGCTAAGTGACAAAAAGAAGCCCATTGTGGGTGGGAGTCTAGAAAAATGGCATTTCCAGTGAGAAGAAAGAGAGTAGAAGCCAAAGACAGAAAAGAGTTTTAGGACAATTCCAAAGTTCCTCAGGCTCAAGAAACAGTATAATCTAACATTTAATGTGGAATTTGCATTTTTCAGTGTTGTTTACTATATGTATGTTTGCACTGTTCTAGCCCCTTATCCTGCCTGGGGGACAGAAAATAAACTTTTACTATACAGACTCAGGAACAAACCCCAAACTGACTATATGGTAAATGTTTACTCAAAACTGTGTTAACTAATGGAGCACAAATAGAACCCTGAATCATAATATTTGGCATATAAGACACACGTAAGAAACATGTGTCTCTGCTATTTTAAAAACTCTTCATAGTCACTGTTAAAGGTTATTAGTCAATACAAGAAAGTCCTTAACCAAAGCCACATGAATAGCCACTCATCTTTAAAAATGTTCTTTGTAAAACTGCAATGAGATTCTACTTTTCACTTATCAGATTGTCAAAAATCCCAAAGTCTGACAATATTTACTAGTAGTAAATCTGGGAAAGAAAAGTTCTTCCTGTACATATTGCTGGTAAAAATGAAAAAAAGATACAATACTAGGAGGGGAATTTGGCAATATTTAACAAAACTACAAATTATTCTGTTCTTGATCCACAAAATCCACAGTGGAAAGTATTCCCACAAAAAATACTAGTGTGTGTGTGTGTGTGTGTGTGTGTGTGTGTGTGTGTGTGTACACATACATAAATACATACATATATATACATGTATATACATATACATATATACATATACATATATATATATGTATATATATATATATATATATATATATATGATCTCCACTATCTCCAAAAATCAAATGCAATTTCCTTACTTTGATATAAAGTCACTTGGCAACAAAATTTGACTTGAATTAATATAAAGTTATTTATAGTTTTTATTTAGCCAACAACGTGATAACCACATATTTTCCATCAGAAACAGTAATTTGTTTGCTTTCTTAGTGCTGCCGCCACTAGAAATGTTTGGTGTTTGGAACAGGTCTCGCACTAACAATTCCAAAGTCCAAAACACTGTGAATTCCATGACATATGTAGTTCCTCTATGGATTTCAGGTAAGGAATTGAGGATCTGTACAAGTTTATTCATTAAAATATTGTTTATAAGAGCAAAATTCTGGAAACAGCCCATGTTCAATAACAGAGGACCAGTTGCATCAACTATTTCGTAACTACCAATTTGTACTTCTTAATCCCTTCACTTTTTTCACCCAGCTCCCAACACCTTCCTTCTGGCAACCCTATATCTATGAGTCTATTTCTGTTTTGTTTATTCATTTATTTTGTTCTTTATGTAAAAGAAACAGCTAACAAAACAAAAAGACAACCTACTGAATGGGAGAAGATATTCACCAATGATATATCTGATAAGGGGTTAATATCCAAAATTTACAAAGAACTCACATAACTCAACACCATCCCCCAAAAAAATCCAATTAAAAAATAGGCTGAGGACCTGAATAGACATTTCTCCAAAGAGACATACGAAAAGATGTTCAATGTCACTATTCATCAGAGAAATCAAATAAAAACCACAATGAGATATATCACCTCACACCTGGTGGAGTGGCTATCAACAATAAATCAAAAAGAAAAAGAGAAAAAAAAATGTGTTGCTGAGAAAGTGGAGAAAAAAAAACCAAAAAAAAATGAAACTGCACCACCTTCTTACACCATATACCAGAATAAACTCAAAATGGATTAAAGACTTAAACATAAGGCCCAAAACCCTAAAACTCCTAGAAGAAAACCTAGGCAGTGAACACTCTGACAAGGCCCTTAGTAATGCTTTTTCTGATATATATCCTCAAGCAAGAAAAACAAAAGAAAAATAAGCAAATGGGATCGAACTAAAGAGTTTTGCATAGAAAACCATCATTTCTCTTTTGTTACATGATACTCTGAAACACATTCTAGAAAATCAACAAATGTTGTTGACAAATGAATACAATCATCCTTTATCCTCCCCGATCTTGGAGCACTTTTCTGCACTTGGGTGTCACTAAAAGCTTTCCTGAAATGAGATCTGAGCTACTAAATCCTAAAAGGGCATGTAGGAATAGAAAACACATCAACTTTCTTCATAAAATCTTTCCATTCTAGTTCCATTAACCCTTTTTTCCCTTATAAATAATATAGCTCTTCAGTTTTTCTCTTCATTTTAAATATTTAACAGTTGTGTATTTCTTTACTAACTCAAGTTGATAAGAATGTATTAAGTTGAACCATATGAAATTGCTGATATTTAATGGTGTTTTCCCAACCAAAAAGAAGAGGCAATTTCCAATGGTTTGAAATTCATTTCCATTTCTTATATTTTCATCATTATCATCTCTTCATGGATAGTCATTACCCAACTCAGGCTCTTCCTATTGCTTCCCATGACATTATAACAGCTATTGATCCTGCTTCCACACCTGATTTCTTTTCCTCTCAAAACTATCTAACACACTAATACCAGAAAAATCTCCATAGCACAGGGTTTTGTCATGATATGCTTTGTTGTAGACCTCTCTCCCATCCCTGAAAGCTTATTGGAATGCACTGATCACAGGTGACATTTTTAAAGGATAACCTTAAATCAGCTCTAATTTATCCAAAATGTAACTCATTTTCAAATTTGATAATTTCATTATTTTTATTAACTAAGTACATAGCAATATATTTCCTAAATGATCATTAGACTATAAAACTTCTTAAGAGCAAGAAGTGACCATTATTAACTCTTAGAAGAAGAATTTACATTAAAAAAGTGAATTATACTGACCATTTCTATTAATTTAGTGAATACAAAAAGTAGGTACAACAAGAAAAAAACATTGAAAATATTGGTAAACACCTACACAGAAAAAGTAAAAAGTGTAGGAAAAGCCAAAACAAATTTAAATGTCTTTAATGCTACAAAATATATGTTACACAATCTAATGTACCTTCTTCCCTCATCAGAAAATAAAAATAAAAACTGCTTAATATGAATGAAAATCATGTTGTGCATTGATAAATGTTTAAGTCTTCAGTCAAAGAGCAGGTATAACTAGCTACTTGTTGGCAATAGAACTAGATAAATGAGTATAAACCAAGAATTAAATACAATAGAAAGTAAGAAATTTCTCATGAAAAAAATTTAAAACAAGATATCTATGAAACCTTTGTATTTGGGAAAAGAACAAAGTGGTAGGTCCTTTTTTTCTCAGAGCTCCTTTGACACATATAGCTTAAGTGAATTAACATTCCCAAACAAATATAATTGATTGGATAATAAGTTTATACCACTCTTCTAAAAAAAATATAAAGTTTTACAACGTGCTTTCCTGCTAACAAGCATTAAATTAGAAATATATTTTGCTTGTTTTTCACGGCAACTTCCATTGGTGGTCGCCTTCTGGCATTTTTTTTTTTTTTTTTTTTTTTTTGGTATCTGAGCACAAGTGACAGCCATAAAATTTTTAAAAATGAAAAAATAAGATTTTGTAATTTATCAGGACATAAATATCATAAATTTTAGTTAAAAACAAACAAACAAAATTCAATTGAGTAAATTTTAAAGATCTTATTGGTTTTATTCAACAAACGTGAATCAAGAAGCATCCAACTTAACAGAGAGAAAGGAGCTCCGAAGAGCTGTACAAAATGAAGGACTTTTATAGGCAGAGGTAGTAGGAACAATGCAGTTATATTAGGCAAAAAAGCGGGCTGGTTATGGCAAGATCACTTTCTTTTAGAGAATGGCAGGATTCTATCTGGCAGATTACCTAACTAGTGTGATTAGGGGATTCCTGATTGGCTGATTTAAAATTCTATTTCTGGAAGAGCTGAAACTGTAATTATGTTAAATCTTGGTTTGGTGACATGAGGCTTAGTGTGACTCCATTTTGGCCCTGTAGTCTTGTTTTTAACACAGCCAAATTCTTCTCTCAATCTATAAACATCCTACCAGCTAAGACATTTTTAAGAAACTTTGTTTTCCTAAAATTCTATTTTATAGTACCATAACAAATCAATAAACTATGTCTTTATAAGTAAATAGGTAACTCTAATGCTGAATCTTTAATAAAACCAAAATCCTGCTCCCAAAGCCTCAGAGGATTTGCTCACAAAATAATTTTAACAATCTTTTTTGTTTTTTTTAAACTTAAATTGCAGTTTGGGTTCAAGCAAAAAAGAAAACTATTAAAAATTACAAATATAAAATTATACAATATAAAATTATCACCTTTAATTACAATTTAACCATAATAATTGCCAAGATTGTCTGAATAGCACCGATTGAATAGCATAGTCAGTATCAAATGGACTTCTTTTAAAAGCTTTCAATGATCAGACAAAAACAAACAAACAAAAAAAATGCATGGGAAATATATTTCAATGTGATCAAAAATTAATGGTCATGAGCAGAGTTGAATTAATGAAGTTATATGTAGGGATTCTTAAAATAACAGTCCCATAAGAAATTATTGGTTATGAACACCAGATTGAATGGGAACGGAAGATAAAGGAAGAAAGGACATTTTCTTAGCTAGGAGTTGGCAAATTTATTCTGTAAAGGGCTAGAGAGCAAATAATTTTAGGCTTTGTGGGTCAGTGTCTTAACTACTCAACAATGCTGTAAATTAATGAGCATGGCTGTATTATAATAAAACTATTTTTATGGACACTAAAATTTACATTTCACATAAATGTCCATGTGTCACAAAATATCACTTCTTCTTTTGACTTTTTAAAAACATTCAAAAACGCAAATGCCATTCTGGGATGGTGGTTTGTACAAAAATGCATAGCAGGCCAGACTTGGCTCATGGACACCTGTTCTAAGTCATCTGCTTAATCACACTGTCATCTTTTAATCACAAAATAGAAACTAGACTCTTTTATCTCTCTCATTTCTACATCTACATTTTAAATATTTTAGAATCCGTCTCCTACTTTCTATCAACAAAGTCTTAATTCAGAGTCATCATTTCTCATTTAAATGCCAAAAACAAAACAAAATTAAAAAACACTCTATGTGATCTCAATGCCTCCTGTAAAGGTCTTACCTCCAACCCATCCTAAAGGCTGCTATTTGAGTAATCTTTCTAAAATGCAAGCCTTCTCTCATAATTTGATTGATCAGATAGAGGTCACAAGTAAAAACAAAGCCCATTTGAAGAATATATTAATAAATTTTATTTAAGTTTTAAATATAAGACATATAAATCACAACTAAAGAAAAAAAAGTTCTTTAAAAATATTAATGGGACATTTGAAAATTTATATGTATGAGGAGAAAAAGATTATCCTAATACACTGGAAAAATGTAGAACCTACAATTTATTGATCACAATACAAATCTAGAAAATTTTTTGCATCCTTGTTAAATAATCAGAAATGGAAACAAACTTCACTTCTAGATAGCTTATATAACAAAAACACTATACAGCAAATGAGATAATGAGTTAATGGATCTAGGCTTTGAGCATCAGTGGCTGCCAACATTTAAAATAATAAAAAAAATATTACAAAAGGACACAAGAACACCCATAGTCTTGCCTGAGAGATTGATTAAGCCTAAATCCAATCAAGCTCTGATGCTATCTGTCAATTGGGACAAAATATAGAAGAAAATGCGTAATTGCACCATGGATATGAAACCAGCAAAATCCAGACCTGCGACATACTTCTGCAGGTTGAAGAGCTGTAGTTCTTCAGTAGATCACTTATAAATAGAAGGAAGGGTTGGAGAAAGAAACTATAAATTAAAAAAGATTTAAAAAGCAAAAATAATTTTTAAAAATGGCAACACTAAATTGTAGTATCTACAGATGCACTTGGGTAATGAAAGAATAAAGAAAAATTAGTTATTATTATGAAAGTCAGAAGAGTGGTTAATTCTGGAGGGTGCATGGGTACTCTAACTGGCATAAAGCATGTGAAAGGAATTTTGCAGTGGCTGATGAAGCTCTATTCTCGACCTGGGTGATAATTATAAGCATGTTCAGCTTAAAATAATTCACCAAGATATGCATTTATTTTTATAGTTTTCTGTATCTGTATTCTATTTCACAATTAAAAGGTTAAAAACACATTAATTCAAGAAAAAAAAACTAATATTATTAACAAGGGGTTTAATACCAGACCTAAAATATTTTTAAAATACACAGAAAAAAATATTCTCTACAATTTTATACCAACAAATTTGAAGATCTAAATGAAATAAAAAAGAAAAAAATGGGTAGTTTTCTAAGAAAAGACAAACTTCCACAATCAATTCAATAAACTGCAAAGAATCTGAATATGTCAATAATTTTAGAAGATATTAAAAATGTGGTCAAAGATTTTCCTCTGTAACCACAATGATCTTCACTCCCAACCAAAGGCACCTTGGTTATAGCATGGATATATTTTAATAAATCTTTAAGGAATTAATAATTCCTATTAAGTTCAAACTATTCCAGAACAAAAAAGGAAAAGTGTACCAATTTATTTTATGTTAGCATGACTCTAATAACAAAAACATAAAAAAAAATAAAAAACAATGATCTCTCACAATATCATTTACCAAGAAGAAATCTTTCCAGAAATGCAAAGGCAATTTAATACTAGAAAATCTAGCAGCTGATTGCATAAATTAAGAGAGAAATGATCATAATAGTGTTTTACTGAATGTAGCAAATTATCAATAAAATATAACACTTATTCCTATTAAAAAAAACTAAGCAAATGAAAAATAAAACTTTCTTCAGTACAGCATTAGGGTGGAAAAACAACAAGTAACAGGCAGATATATTGATAAAACATAAATGCTTTTCTCTTAACAATCAGAAACAATCAAGGATATTGATTATTAATGCTTTTATTCAACATTGTTAGGAAGATTTTAGTGAACCCAATAGGTCAAGTATGAGAAACATGAAGTATATACTTTAAAAGGAAGAAAACATCAGAATTTGAAGCTGTCATTATTTATCTGTGGAAACATGAAATAATTGCAAAATAAAATGCATGAGATTGTATTACTTAAAAAAAAGGCTTGCCTGTTACCAAAAATTCTTTGCAGTTCAGTAAATATTTGAGTAATGTGCCAGTGACTGTCCTAAACACCAAACCAAAAAGTACCATCCATAAGAGACATATCACAATAGCAACAACAATAGAGTGCATTGTCAAAAAAAACTATGTGGAGAAAACATGTGACTTGTTTGAAGGACTTAAATAGCATCTGATTAAATCAAGATACACAACAGGCTCCTGGGTGAGAAGACTCAATAATTGGGAAGATACAAATTCTCCTCAAAGTAATTGGTACTTCTAATGCAATTCTGACAGAAATTCCAAAGAGATTGTGAAGACATACAGTGGCAGGCTTAACAGACCGATTATGAAATCCATCCAAATTGTCTGAATACCTACGATTTTTTAAAGAATAATAATATGAAGAGAACAGCTTTGTAAGGCAGAAATGCAATAAATCCACAGTTATTAAAAAGTGTAAAGTTTGTGTAAAGAAAGACAAACAGAACAACAGATTAAAACTAAGTCCAAAACAAATCCAAAATTTTGACTATGATAAAGGGCTATTTGTGGATGGGTTGAATATGATGAATAAAGAAATTTCTGATCGACAATTAGGTAGAAAGATAGTAGTATCTTTGAAAATTTGGATACAGGTATACAAAGATCAAATTAAGCAAGAATATAAAAAATTTAATTTCTGACTTGTTGAATATGAAGAATTCTCCTGGAATCCAAGTAGAAAAACATCAAGTAGTTAGACAGATGGCTCTGGTGGTCATACAGCGATCTAGTGAACTGTCAACCTGAGGGCATCACACAAAGCTGATAATTACACGAGCCCTGATAAGACTACCAAGAGGAAGGTATAGTAAAAGGAGAAAAGCACGGGATCTTGAGGAATACAAACACTTAAAAATTAGGAAATAGGAAAATCAGGAATGTGTGATATCATAAAAGCAAGGGCAAAAACGTATGTCAAACTAGAGAAAAGTACAACTTAAGGTCTGAAAATATCCACTGGAATTATCACAGTGCATTCCGCACGGTGCAAGGTTAGAGACAGGGATTCACAATGTGAAGAATTCAAGTGAAGAATCCATATTTCCAAAGCGTCTTTAGAAAAAGCTTATGCAGATATTTTAAAAAGAAAATGAGAGGAGAAAGAGCAATATAAAAAAATTTGGGGGGGTGAGGTCTGGAGGGACAGATACAAACAAGAAACAATGGCCATTACTGGGGAAAGAACTACAGGTCGTTTTTAACTTTACACACTTTTGTAGTGTTTGACATTTTTTTTTACCAAAAACATGGAGTACTCACATGTTAGCAAAAAATGTAGTTTAGTTTGAAGGAAAAATAGGGAGGAAAAAAATTACCTCCCCAGTCTTTCCTTTATAAAAAAAAACTTATAATTAGTTCAAGGTTCAAAAAAAATTTCAGAGAGGCCCACATATATCCACAGCATTCTAACTCTTTTATTGTGGCCACATCCTATAAAATTAAATACTTTGATTCATTCTTTTAACTAGTATTCATTAAACGTCTATTATGAAGTACTCACTGTGTTAAAAACTCTGGAGGTGAAAATATAAATAAGATACTATCCTTAAGCCATGAGGGTCAACAGTGTTATAGAGAACACAGACATGTAAATATGATTTTAACTTGACATAACAAATATATACACAAAGTGCCAAGAAAGGTATATTAAAATATTTTAAGAAAATTAAAATTTGAAATGAATTTTAAAGAAAAATAAGGCAGAAGCTTCACTCAAGGTCATCTTATTCAAAAGGAACAAAAATGCAAAAAGAGGCATAAACTTATGTTTGAGGAGACTACATTCACACATTCTACCCAATTAATGATAAATCTACATTCAAACATTCTACCCACCATGCTTCTTGGTTCCCTGTGTATGCCTCACCAGCTACAGATGAGGGCCCCATCAAATGTTTGCGTTTCTCTTAAATACTTAGCACAGAGTAATGGCTCTCTATTTTTTTTATATGTGCTTTAAAAAAAATTAGTGTCCATACACCAAATCGTGAGACTCAGATCTTGAACACTCTGCTCATAGAATAATTTGATTTTGAACCTATCACACTGCATACTTAACAACACCCTACCGCTGAATGAAAAAAAAGAAAAAAATAATGAAGTGAATCCAAAACTTTAACTTGGGTCAAGTCAAGAACATGTAATAAGACTGACTTGTCGACTCCACATTTTCCTAAATATTTTCCATACACTGCTATTTTAAGGAAAGAAAGAACCTTCCTAATTCCAGAAAAGTCATCTGTACTACTATTTTCTTTGAAAAATTCAAACATGTACTTGGGTGGCTGCTGAAGTAAAAGTGTTCCCAACTGATAAAGTAAGAGGTGGACCAGGGATTGAGGGGAATAAACATCAAAGAAAACTTCAATTCTAAAAGAACATTTCTCCTTTTCATTTGTTGTTTCTGTTAATAATCATCATTTATTTACTTATGTATTTCCCCAGATAAAACAAAATAACTTGTATGTATGGTATATTTTATATGTTTTAAAACTAAAGAAAGCAAGTTACCTACTCATTTCTTTATAAAAGATAACTTTTATCTTTAATTTAATTAAAAGTTATTACATTTTTAATTTTATTTTTATGCTTCAATTTAGTTTTTTTGTGTGTGGAAACCAGTGCATGTTACATTAGATACACTTTGCCAAATAATATACATTCCCATATTTTCACAATGGGTAAAAAGATTAAAAATTCAAACTTTCAAACTATGTATTCTAAATGAATAATTTTTTCTCCTTGATATTCTCTTTAATTACTATAAATATAGTGTAGCATCCTTCCTGTTATTAATATTATATCACAATATTTGAGATTAGTTTTTAAGCACCTGACATTCTAAAGGGAAAACATGAAACTAAGGCCACATTAAAGTAATAATTTCAGCTACATAAGCATTTCATAAATGGAAATTATTACACTGTACGATCATATATTTAATGTTAAAATACCACCCTACCATAAAAAGAATTAGTTATGACACAAAAAGACAAATATAAATTTCTAAAAATGGATCTGGTTTAAATGAAGACAAATTAAAATACAAAAACAAAATAAAACTAACCAAAAACAAAGCTGCTTCTCAAAGTTAACATAGGTAACAGAAGGCCATAGTTTTGAAGATCTGATATGTATCAGAGAGGCCCTCTTGAGAAACCACTAAAATTAGTAAAAGTAGGTTGGACCTTCTGTTTACTTTTTACTATAAAACACTGATTAAGATTTTTAAAATAAGAAGGTTAAGAGCTAAGAAACAGTAACCAAAGGTAATTTTAAGTTAATGATATTAAGGACTATAGTAAATTTCACACAAACTGTAAAATTAAAAGACGAATATTTTCAGCCCTCCTTCCTTTCCCCCCCTTTTTCTCTCCATTCCCTGTTTTTCTGTCTCACTACACATATATGCAGATATATATATATATATATGTATAATTAATTCATTTTAGGAAGCTGAATTAATAACAAAAATATTAATAAAATCTTGTATAAACAAAATCAAAAGGCCTTTCTATTTAGCTGGCATTAACTCTGAATTTAGAAATTCTGTAGATCAACTTCACTGGACACTAGGGAATTCATAGATATTTGATGAACAAAGAATACCTTGTCTTGTTAAATTCAATAGGCAGAGATGTCTTTGAATTAAATAACTGAACCATCCTATTATGTCTCATATCCTAAATCATTATTATATATATAACATTCCTTATGCCTATATTTTTACTGATAAATATAATTCTGATTCCCTGACTCTGTCCTAGAAAAATGCACTAAACCTCACACGAGTTATACAATTTGACAATATATACTCCTTAAGAAAAAGAATCTTAAAGTAATCCATTTTGTTTCTAGATATCACTCATTTCAGACTTTTCAGTCTTCACTAATTCCAGAAAAGAATAATTACAAAATTAGTGAAATGTTGCAGAGTTCTTATTTGGGAGAATAACCTGACTAAAGCAGACCACTCACTAATAAAGTGCAACTTAATAAATCATGTGGAATCTTATTTTGTTCAAACCCTTACTAACTCCTAGCACCATCTGTTACCATCAAAACTATATGACAAGATATGATATATAATTAATAGGTAAACAACAATCTAATTAAAATGGACAAATACTCCATGTTCCTGCCATTTGGGAGCTCTAATTACAGACTAAATTTTAAGCTTGAATTAAATATTTAAGCTGGAAAATTAACTTTCCTTCTCGAGCCTTGAATACATTAATACAGATATGTGAAGCGACTTCCTGATGGGAACTTAAACATGTAATTTAGTTTCATCAAAGCAGTTACTAATTGTTAAGCAGCAGTACCTTACCATATGTACACAATAGCTATTTAGAGCTGAAAAGGTGGTTCTAAAGCGCCCCTCTGCAACCCTTTCCTGACATAAATATAAAATGTATATACAGCACAGCAGTAAATACTACACATTGAAAATAAATTACTTAGAGTCCTCAGCTTTCAATTATTTCTGAAGACAATTAGAAATTGGCCTAAATAAACACAATGTACCTATATTTGACATGGTAAAAACGACACACAAATATAAAAGGCCAAAAGATATTAAAGAAAAAATGATTCAGGCATAAAATTCTTAGATTACACAAATAAAAACAAACAAACAAACCCTGACCTACAAATCAAAATACCGATTTAAGACAATATACTAATTCTTCTTTTCTTCCTAGCTCTTTTCTTCACAGAATATAGCAGATTTTGATAATAATGTTATAGAAAGCATTTAGAAAGATGACAGCTTAAAGGTGAACCTTTTTCTACATTTTTCATTCATTTTTGAATGTGGGAAGAATAAAATTTCAGAACAAATCCCAAACCAGCACCTGTTTAAGAAAATAAATTCTGCAAGGATATAAGAAACATACAGTTTTTCATTGCTATTTTATTTATCAAAAAGAAAAGATGAAAGATTGCCAAGGAAAGATGTATACCAATCTTTTTTAAAATAGGTTATTCTAATTCTTTATAAACATAACAAATGATGGTAGGTCAAATATACTAACATAGTTTGGTTATGAAAAGAACACTGTCAAGGGGTTGGTGAAAAGAAAACTGTTTTTGTTTACATATTACATATTTTTTTGTTAAGCATTTAATAGCATAACTGTTGTTTTACTATAAATGACTTGAATCTTACAATTACATAACTGTTTAACATTCAAGGCCAATGAAAAATATATGAGACTTGCTTACATTAAATGTCCTGTATTTGTAATTTTTATAATTTAAGTGAATTAAAATTTAAATCAAAAAGGTCTGCATTTAAGAAAGAAAAGGAGATATATCTTCTATTTTATAATTCATTATTGTTGTTTAAGGGTTTTCCTCAAGAATAAGTTTATTGTCTGTTTTTTTCTACCAATGTTTCCCTGTATCTGTTCTTTGCAAAAGTTGCTAAAATTTCACGTGTTTAAATTTTTACTCAAACTACAGAACATTTGATGTTCCCAGGATATTAGTGATCCCTAACTATCTTAATATGAAGATACTTTTTTAATTTCAAAAAATACCACAGATCTGCCCTACACACATTATTAGTAAATGTACTCACTGACAAAATATACTAACTAAATATACATAAGTGCATGGGTTCAGAGATGTCTTGTCACTCCTTAAAGTTTCCTAAGGAATTGCTGCCGCAGTGACAAATACCCACAAAAAGAAACCAGGGACAACACCCTTTGAACGATTCTTTAAAGTGAATATATATTCTTATGTTATTCCATATGACATAAAGATTAGCAAATAAAAGATAATCAGTAAATATTACTGAGAGATAAAAAACTCTGTCCTAAATGACTTGATGGATATACAAAATCTGGTTGATTCACATTTAAGTAGCATGGTTCTTTTCTGATATTAAATCAGTCAACTGGAAGATAACAGAAGTTTCTCCATAATGCAGGCTAGAAAAGTCTATTCGATTTTATTTAAAATCTGTATGCTGTAAAAGTACATGCCATGGAATTTACTAGGATGACAACTATATAGATATGAAATTCATGACATATTGATTCAACATATTGAACTGGTTTTTAAAACCAATTTATATAAATGATTATAATAGTCTATATTATGTTTAGCCCTTGAGGCATATGGTAGCAAATTTGAATTTAATTTTAAATAAATTTACATAAATATAAAAAGTTCAGTAATTTTTATCCACCCTGCATATGAAACAGAACAAATAAAAAACAAGAAGATTGTACTTTATAAACGCATTTGAGGCCAAAGTTCAAACAAACCAAAAATCTAAGTTTATTGCTTACTAAGAAACATAACAACTGACTTTTATAAGTAAAAAAAAAAGAATGTCATCAATGGTATAAGTACTACTAAATACTAACCAGTAAATATTTATGTTTATAAATGAAATTTATAAATATGTATGTACATATATTTAGCAGTAAATATGATTTACATTTACTATATATTCTTAAAAATAAATTAACAAAAACCTCACACTGACGTATGGTATACATATATTCAGATGGAACTCATAATTAAGACAGGAATATAGAATAATTTCACTTTGAAGAAATTACGCACTTTACAAAATAAAAATACTTTTAAAGGCCATCAAATTTTCCTTCATAGGTACTACAAAGTCAGAGATTTCATCCTTTGTACATGGATGGTTCCAACTTCCTGTCATTAGTTCTCAAGCTCTGATTAACTTAGAGACTAAACCAGAAAAAAATACAGGCTCTGAAGATGGGGCAGAGATGTTTGTATAAAGTGGTCTTGATAATAAAAATTTGTACTTTGACCTCACCTCATTCCTAGCTTTATCAAATAATTAACTGGTCCATATATCCAAAAATGTTAAATATATTAAGTGAAAACCAAGATATGATTCCTAAATTTAAAGTTTATAGTTTCAGTATTATCAGAGGCTTTTTCAAATGTCTATCTTTGCCAATTGCTTTACAGGCTTTTTTTCTAACTTGTGAAACCATCTACAAACTAGATGTTATGCCCGTTTTACAAAAAGGAAACTACCTCAGCAATTAGTTATCATGCCTAAGGTCATACAACTAGAACTCAGATCTCTAATACCAAACATTGTTCTGTTTATGATACTATTTTCTCCAACAGTTTACTCTGAAATTTTTCAAACATTCAGAAAAGTTGCAAGAATGTTACAATGAACATTCCCACCACCTAGATTCTGTAACTGACATTTTACTATACTTGTTTTCTTACCCACCTATCCATCAGACCACGTTTTACGTATTTCAGAGTTGCAGATGCTATATTGCTTTTCAACACTTTATTATAAATAGCTTCAAGTATACAGAGAAAGTTAAGGAATTTAACAGTGAACACCTACCTAAAATCTTCAATTACATTTTAGTATATTTGCTTTACTATAATTTCTATCCATTTGTCTACCCTCCTATTGATCCATCTTATTCATTATTTCAATTAACTAAATTATATGTTGCAAGTCCTGATTCCCTTTTGCAAAAGAAGAGCTACTGAAAAAGTTTTTTGTATGTATTTAAAAATTTGTGTTGCTTTTACAGCTTTCGATTTAAGAAATGTTTAGCTATATATGCTTTGAATGTTTTTGTTACTTCTCTAAGTTTTCCATCAGGTATAAAGACATGAACAAACCCTTCTGGAGAGGAGAACTCACTTGTTTCTCTTTTGAGGGGTAAAAAAACAAACAAAAAAAAAACAAAAAAAACCACTAAAATATTTTCTTAAACTATAAGAAAAATTGAAAAAAAATAATACATTAAAAAAAATAAGTTCTTAGGGGAAACGAACAATGTACTCCCTGATAATTGAATAGATTTAATCAAGAAGCCTGATATACAAGTGGCTCTGAAACTACTTTGTAGAAAAGTTACACTGTGAAACTAAGTAATTATATCTTTATACTTCTTCACGGTATTTAGAATTGTGATTCTATAATGCATACATACAATTGTCATTTTCTGGTGGCAAAATTTTATTTCAAATTCACATGAAGGGATTTCAAAGTATCAGTATTTTCTGGAGTTTGGCTATTAATCTTAAAGTAATAAACCACTATATTATTACAAGTGCCCCTATCCTTAAGCTTTCTTACTCCCTCAATACAAGAGTTTTCAAAAATCTAATTCTTTGAAATATCTATTTCTTTGACTTCATTTAATTTTAATACCTTATTATCCCACTTCTTATTTTACTTCCTTCCCTATCAACTCTGTATTATATAAGCTACTATTTCAACTAATTTCTTACCAAAACATTGTCTTCTCTTGCTCTGCATCTATCAGTTGTATCTTTCCTGAAAAGCTTCTAACACTTGCTCCACCTTAGTCACCTTCTCTGACTCTATAGCTAATTTGCAGAAAGCAGAGAAAATAATGGACCAATAAAGATTCCGTCTACCTTTCATTCAACTGAAATACCCACATCCACTGTGGCAGCCATGTGGTGTACCATGCAGAGAGAAACTACTGTGAGGAGTATAATTTACTAAGAATTTCTAGCGGTCACACCTTTAGGATCTACAGCAGTGTTTGTGCTAAAGCATATTTGCCTCAGCCAAGGAGAGGAATGCTAGAGGAAGTCCATTTCTGCATCTCTAATGGGCAACATTTGCTCTGCCACAACCCCCTCACCATTGGTCTGAGACTTTCTCAAAGCCTCATTGCTATCTGACACTGCTCCCTCCCACCCCCCAATCTATTTTCCTTCCTTCTCTTTTATTGCAATTGTCAGACCTGCATTTCATCTAAAGGCTTTCCCTACTTACTCCTGGCTCCCTCCCTCTTCTTTCCAAAAGTTTCTCCCTGGAAATGTCTTAAAACTTTCATTTCTATCTTGACATCCACTACCCTGAGGACCTGAACTGCCACATCCACTCTTTTCATATTTGTGGTAATATCAATTAAAAAAAAAAAAAAAAAGCCCTCCTGTACAAACTAAACCCTCTACTAGCCTTGGCTACAAATCTGTCTTATTTTTTCATATATCTTCCTCCAAATTTAACTATTTTAACTTAATCTCTCTCCTATATCATCCACCTTTCTCTCCCTCCTGGCCCTTTCTCATCAACATGAAAAATTTTGCAGTTATCTCCTAAATTAAGAACATCTCTTACTATAACTGATCTCCTAGGCTTGAGAGATCCATATATTCAACCATCTCCCAAATATTTGTAATCATCAAGATGCCCAGACAGAAGACAATCTATTCACCTTCAAACTGTTCCTCTTGTACTCTCCAAGGAATAGCACCAACCAATCATTTATCCAAGCCAGATATCTGTATTTTCTTCTTGATCCTCTTATATCATATCAACTGCAAAATCCGATTAATTCTGCCTTCTAAATTAGTCCCTTCTTTACTACTTTATTTATGACTCTGACTTAATTTAGTGTCTCAATTTGTCCTCTGACCTGCTTGTATTAGACTCCTAAACTGGTATCCTGACTCTTGAGCTCTCCCTTCAATTCACTTATGTGCTTTAAATATCACTTAAATGCTCTTTCTAAATTTAAATCTGATCACACCACTCCTTAGCTTAAATTCCTTCAATAGGTCACACAACGCCTGGCACTTCAATCTGAGACTTTTCTACCCCATCTGTCTTCCTTCCTCTTCTATTTTTTCCTTCAAGAAAAAGAGCCCAAACTCTTAGCACAATCCATAAAATTCTTCAAAAATCTAAATTTTTTATCTGCAGTTTCAGGTCTCAATATTGTCCAACATGTAAACCCAAACTATTTGTAGTTCCTCAAATACACTTTAGGTTTGCAGTCATTTCTATAATATTTCCCTCTGCCTAGGGTGTGTGTCTTCAACGTTCCTCACATACAGCTCAGACTGCACTTTCTCTGGAAGTCTCCTTAGAACCACCCTCCCGTCCCCCCTCCAAGCTGGTTTAAGTACCTGTTTGGGGGGGTCCACTAACTGCTTGCATGACTCTCTACTATTATTCATCATGCTATATGTTAATTTTTTAACTGCTATTCTCTCACTTATAAATTTCAAGCTCCTAAGAAAAATTAAAATCATATTTTAATTTTATTGATCCAACACCTAGAATACTGTTTGGTATAATAGGTAGCTTTGTGGAAAGAAGTTTAAAGGCACGGGGATGGGTAGAGGAGGAAGGATGAAATGAAAGACACTTAATATCTCCATAAATGTGTAAGGCAATTTACAAAATAAATGTAACTCATACTCGCTGGTTCTCCAAAAGAGATTAACACTGAAATCACTTAGGGAAAAAAGATCCCCTCAACAATGGGGGTGAGCATCATCCAATACACTGAGGACCTGAATAAAAAATGTGAAAGAAGGGCAATTTCTCTCCCTCGGCTTGAGACTGAAATACCTGGACTTAGACTATGACTGAGACCATCTACTCCACCCCTTACCCACTGCCCCAATTTGTAGGCCTTTAGGCTCAAGATGAATTACACCACAGGCTTTTCTGTTTCTTCAGCTTGCAAATGGCATATTGTGAGAGACTTCTTAGCCTCTACAACCGCATGAACCAATTTCGTGTGTGTGTGTGTTTCCTATAGGTCTATTTTTCTGGATAACTCTAAAACAACCCACAAGGCAGGATACCAGTACCCTATAAATCATCCCCCAGGACATTTCTGGGAGTCCTCTTTAAGTATCTCACAGGTATTCACAGGCAAGACCAGTCAGCTTGTCACCTACCATAACACGTCTATTATTTCAGGCCTCTTTGTGTCTCTCCGTCTGGTATTTGAGGTCTGCTGATTCCATTTCCTTCAAAACAGACTTGAGTGGGCCTCATTTGTTCCTTTCATCGAGGTACTACCTTTGCTTTGCCGTCACTGACAAGGCACCACTGTAGCTTCTTCGGCATACCCCTGCTCTCACTGAGCCCAGCTTCAACTTTGCTCTAATTACTGCTTTGTCAAGTAGCACTGCTGTCACACACGGTGCCCCTCGCCTTTCTAAAACTGCCAGCACAGTGCAGTCTGTAAAAGGCCAGTTACTCAATGGATTGTGGCAAAGAAAGAAAAAGAATACCTTTATACTAATCTCCTAGTTTGGAGAGTCCGGGGCAATGCTGCTTGTCCCCAAGCATCTGACATTATTTTTCCTCATTCTCCTGTGCTTTGTCATATTTTTTTTTTTCTTAGAGCCCACTTATCTTCCTAGCTCCACAAGTCTCTGACACAGGCCTAAGAGATCTAGTCCAGAAAACAAAACAGATCTCAGAGTAAATTAGAAAATGCTGTTTCTCTAACAACTGAGACTGTATCACCAGGTCTAGCTTTTTATTCTTTACTTTTCTTAGAAAAAAAAATTCACTTTTATTCCTATGCATCAATGACTACAGACATGCCAGCCCTGCTGGTCGCCACATCCCAGAAACGGCTGAACCCCTGCCAAACCCTGGTGAGGGCCACACTGAGAACACATTACCCAGAAAGAGTCTTAAACACTAAAATAAAAAAAACAAAACTATTTAAACATGGAATAACTTTTCTTGTTCCATATTTCTCATACTTAAGATACTTCAATAAAATCTTTACTTTAAAGTTTCTGAATTAACATATGCCACTTACAGCAGCTTTCCTATTCACAGATAAAAGCCTTCTTTTTGGGATATTTCATAAATTAACATTTTTTCCCTGAATTTCATAGTGATTAAGCTAAGAGTGTCATACCACCTCCCCATAACACTTTCAGGCAGTAGGAAGCATTCCACCCCTGTCAGCATTCCAAAAGCCATTTCTGGACAAATAGCAACATTGGAAAGGTATGGCCAGAGAGAATGGCAGGCAGTGATGAGCCTCGCCGGGAATTACCAGTAGATTTATCCCTACAAGGAAAAAGTTCATTCTTTATGCTATGAGAACACAATGAAAAAGCAATAACTCTTCTTGCAAGTTCTGTACTCAATTCAGAATTTACTTTAGAGGTAAAACGTATCAACAAAGTATGAACGTAAATAAGACAATGAATGAACTAGAGGAAAAAAAACAATGCAGACAGTCTGAAAATACAAGTAAATTTTAAACAAAATGTGCAATAAATACCAACATTACTGGTAATTCAATTTCATTCAAAAATTGATATATATTTAGAAATTAAATACTTGGCTTTATAAATACAATAAATAAGCAAATACTTTAGGTTAACATATTTTTCCCCATCAAGATTTTATGAGACATTTTTCTTCAAACCTCCATTGCTAATAAATTCCAAAGTGTTTAGTCTTTATTTTTCCTCATTTATTTTTTACTTTTAGCCATTTCATAAATTGTGTATTGGATTTCAACAATCTATCCTCCTAGAATTCTCATATTTTGGTGAAGAAAAAGAAAACACAAACATAAGTGCTTATAATTGCATGACTTTAAAATTGATCTTTACAATAAATATTTCACAAGCATTAAAAAAAAAATACTTGGGGGAGGGAGGAAAAAGAGGCTTTAATAGAATGCAGGAAATAAAAATGGACAAGGACTAACGCAATATGGTATAGTTTTCAGGTAATTTTAAGCACTGGATAATTTTAATCTAGAAAGAAGGTCTCAATTCAGTTAGAAATATATTTTTTAAAATAGCACACTATACCTTAAGAGAATCTGGATGGTGGGATTTTTTGAAACAAGCAACAACAGAAAAAAATAACCTCTCCTTATGTTGCATTTATTCAATTTGTGGACTCCTACTGCAAGTGATCCTTGAGACAATATCAAAAAATATTTCTAAAACAAAATGGATAAGTATGACAATTTATTTAAAATTCAGGCAGTTTTTCAAAACTCTATTTCTACTCAGAGTGTCCAATTATCTACAAGATACATATAGGTTGCAATGCAAGCTATTATGATTGATTTTTTAAACAAAAATAAGAGCATGTATATATATATACACACACATAATGAATCTTATCTCTCTTCAAAGTATCCATTTTGGTCAGCTATACATCAATTCCACAGAAGAAAATTCAAAAACAGATATTTCTAAAATGCTATGATTAATAGATTATGTATAAATCTTCCCAAGGGGACTACTTCAAAGGAAATAACACACAGTTGAATAAATAGGCTCTGATATATTTGTTAAAATTTCACCTCACTAATTTATAGTCACATATAATATAGAAAACAAACTATAAAAGATGTAAAGTTCTCTGAACAATAAATTTTCATATAAAATTTACACATTCAAAATAAATCTGGTTTTGCCACCCAATATTAAGAAAATGGAAAGTGATAAGAGATAGAAAGGTAAGTATTGTAAAGTCAAATAAAAATGAAAGCATATTATATTCACTACCTTTTGAGAATTAAATGACTATTGAGGGGGAAAAAAATCTTCAAATCTACAGGAAAGTCTACTACAAACAGCAACAAATTCACTAAGAATAGTTTTTAAAGTCTGCACAAATATATTTCTTATATTTTTACAAAGCTTTACTTCATCTTTTAGTTGTATATGCTGAAGTGATTCCAACTAATAACAATTCATCAAAAAAATGCAACTCATCTAGAAATACTACTACTTCTCAAAAAGCAAACTACTGCCAATTCCATTTTAGCATTTAAAGGGCAGTAATTTTTACTCTAATCCATGAAGTGTTTTGAAATAGATATAATTAAAAACTAACTTGTAACTTGTAATTACTGTATTTATGCATCTATAGAAACATCCACATACTTTAAAATTATATATTTTCTTCAATAAATCTTAATATAAAAACTCTTCCCAAAGTAGTTTTTATTTTAAAAAATTAATTCAAGGCATGTAATTTTACCATTTATGTTTATTTGTTATGAAAATGCTACAAAACAAATACTTTGACCACAAACCCTGGGTATTCAATGCCTTCCATCAAACCACTGAAATTAATATGAAATTCTAAATACAGAATATAATGCCACATAAATAGTATAACAGCCAAGTCCTGTCTAAGAAGCCATATGTTTTTTCCCATTGTTCAAAAAAAGGAGATGACTTCCCGTCACTTATGTTTCTGATTAGCAAGGTGATTTATGCCACAATCACTAAAAATGCCAGCAAGTGAATGAGAAAATGCATAGTGACTGCACCAGATGTGCACAATAAACAGGAATCCCATTGTAATCTCTGGTACTTAGTTTATATGAAGGTAATGTAGGAAACACTCTTGGATATGGCAAAGTCACTCTTTTTTTACATTTGACTATAAATGATATGAAATAAATTGTGTGTTTTATACTTTATGGCATGCATACATTGATAAATTAGGTACCGTTTTGTATCCCGACTTATCTACAAGACAAACCTGGCTAAGATCATGGGGATTAATTGCTTCAGAAGTGTGAAATGCAGCTTTTCCATTCTTTTCTGCACACTCAGTGAAGAAACAATGATTAATCACTGTTTAACTATTCTCTTGAGGATCTATAAGATTGCCAAAGCAGGACTTATCCTCATAAATCCAAAAAATACAGGTTCAGATTTGTTGCCAGCAACTGAAAGAACATGAACTTAAATCCATTTGTTATCAGATTAAAATAATGTCAAGGTTTTAGAACCCCACTGGTACACAATTCCCTTTTAATCGGTGACTTCAATAGGAAATTAGATTAACACATAAAATATAATGAAAGCAAATGTATTTTACAAAAGAATAAAAGTATCTTTTAAAAATTATAAAACATCCATAACCTAATAAAGTCAAACAACATACTACTTAACTTGAGCTGATAACCTTCCTTAGCTACACAGATACTTGAATTCCTCTGTGCTATTTATAAAAATTAAAATATATGCTATCAGATGAAAAACACTTCAAATGGTTATTTCATGTGGAAAATGGCTACTTATTCCAAGAAATTTTATTCCAGACAGCTATAGCTGAATGACAATTATATGGATAAAATTATTTAGTTCCAATAGTACTAACATATATATATATGTATATATTACATATATACATATATATATATATGTCTTTATAAGACTGAAAATGTAAAACTCCAAACTTTAAGCCTATACTATAAATGATCCAAAAATATGTAACATTTTGAACAGAAGTACATAAGAAGAGAGGTTTCAAATATATTCCAAGTAATTAGGCTTTCAAAATATCTTCAGCCAATATTCACTACATACTGAAGAAATTAAGTAACTCTTAAGTGGAGGTAAAATTATTGTTCATATCATTTATAAAATTTTGAATCTATCTGTCTAAATAATAAACCTTATTCTGTCTCAATAATAAAAATATTAGTATTGTCACAGTCAAATCATTATGAATTGAAGATTTTTTAAATCCCCTTTAAATGGTCATAAACTACAAAGTAAAACTTCAAATTTTTATATAAAATAGAAATACAGTCACCTCTCAATTAAAAAACAATTCATTTTATATTTGTCAGATTATGTGTCCATATAAATTCTCCCTTCCAATTCATGATGCTTCTTTCAAGGTGTATTAGGTATGACAAAAGACTAGCAGAACTACAAGCAAGAGGACATGAAACTGTTGGTCAATTTCACTGTTCATTAAATCATTGCAAAAGGGAGGAAGAGGAGGAGGTGAAATAGATTCCGTATTTTCCACATTTCAGTTCTATCTAGAGTTGGCTGTTTCTCCATTATCAAAAAGTAAGAGTTATGTTAACTGCATGTATTAAAAATCTAAAAAATAAATCACAACAAACTTAGCAAAAAATTTATTTTCTTTACATCACCCATTTTAAAAAGAAAAACATCTTAAAATGACATACTTATTTAAGCATTAGTAGTGTACCTACCATAAACAGTTAATAAAGATTCATTTTTTGGATCAAATAGATTACTTCAGATTGATTCTTAACTAGAGACTGATGATATTTTAGTCTATAGAAAGAAAATTATCCTTTCACCTTCTCCCTACATTGCCAAATATTTTTTCCGCTTAAAATTTTTCAATTCAATGAAAAATATTTAGCAAGAACCACCCTTATGTGTTACTCAAAATATACCACTAGCATAAAATCCCATGGAGATAATAATTAGTCTTATTTAACTTGGAAAAACTATTAAGATGGGATTGTAGGTTCGAGATAGACTCTGACATTAACTTCCAGAGGGAAAACAGTGTGTCAGAATGAGATAGTAGAATTTTTACAGTAAGATTTTTGTAAACAAGTTTGTGCTTATATTGAGAAAGTCACTGCAAATGGTTTAAGTCAGTAATCTAAACACAGAAACCAAGTCTCAGATGACAAAATGGCAACCTGCTGGAGAAATGCATAAGTGAAGCTCAGGAAAGGAGACATACTAAATGATGTTAAATGATAAAGATACTTAACAGGGAATCAGCTAAGAAGATGTTGAAGGAGTAACCTGTGACACATGAACTACTCACCTATGAATAGAATTCCCTGAAGAACCTTCTCAGAGTTAGACAGTGAAATACTGTATAGCCTTGCCACAAAGAATAGGTGTATTTCACACATGAGACTGTGATATCATGTGGGTACCAAAAGAAAATGAGAGAGAACTTTTATCCTTGCTTAAAGGGGAACACAATAAGCCAGAACCTGAATTTAGAGGGAACTGATATAAAGTTATAAGACATACAAGTAATCTTATTTCTAACTATTACTTTCATAACAGTAAGTATACCCAAAGATAGAGTACTAAGTGAATTGACTCTCAGTAAATGTTTCCTACATGGACAAGTGAACGTATGGATGTATAAAAATAATCACTCAAAATGTTTTCCAGCTCAGTGACCAAGAAAATTGTGTCAGATTTTAAGGAAAGGTAGTCTATAAAGAATAGAAATTATTAAAGCTCAGAGGCACCCCACTAGAGGTACTGTGGGGAATCAGAAGTACAAGGCTGCTCAGTTTTTTGGTCTTATAATTGTTCTTGCCTCATCCATTATCCTTCCTAACTTAAGCTCTATGATATTGAAGCAGAACAAACAAGCTGCTTGAATCATGTTGTAAGACACCGTGTGCAGTATCTACAGCCAGAGCAAGAATTACATTACTATAGAAAGCTGAATATTTGAGCAAAGGATGAGTAGGAAGCTCAACATTCTTACAACTCAGAGTGTGACCCCAGAGACAACATTATACCAAGAAGAAAATGCTAGAACTCTAATGCTATTATTACTGTATTCCATATTCATAGACTATGCTCCCAAGCTGAGGTGACAAGGAGAAATATGAGACATAAGGAAAACAACAGCCCTGTGGCATTCATAGCTTTTTACATTCTGATTCCACCCTGTTCAAGCAATCTAGGACATTAAAGTCATTTATCATTTTTCTAATACATGAATTTGAACAATAAGCTCTAAGGTTGGTGTGAGACAGGAGTTGATAGCTCTTCTTCTGATCTTAATGTAGTTTGGTAGTTCTCTAGAACATGCTACAGAAATATTTTATACATTTGAGGTTTTTCAAAAACTTCAACAAGAGGCATATCATTAATAAATGCCTATTGCATATTTTAATTCCACTAAAAGATTTTTTTTTTTTAATTCAAAATTCCTAGACTGGAAACCACCGGTAATCTATATTGCTAAAACAAAAACCACAAAGGGATGAACAGAATAGGACAAGCCTAAAGAAGTGGGAAGCTTGTCCAAAACTGAAATCCTGACTGCCCTAATGTACCCCTTGTATAATCTTCTTCTTCTTCACTAACCGACACTCTTATCTTTCCTGCTTTTTAGACCAAAAACATTATTGGAGTCATTCTTGACCCCCCTTTCTCTTATAACTCAAATCCAATCCATCGACAAATCCTGTTCAAACTACAAGAATCTCTCACCTCTAACCTTCTACACGGTCCTCCTGCTTCTGTCCATGCTACTTTAAAATCAATTCTCAACCTAGATTATAAATCTTTTAAACTTTAAATCAGATGATAATAGTTGCCAAAGGCTCCCCATCTCATTCAGAATAAAAGCCAAATGAATACACGTCTTTAAAAGACCTAAATTCCCAGTTACCTCTACTCTCACTACTCACTTTGCTGCTGAGACATTATCCTCCGCGCTGTTCCTTGACCACATGAGTAATGTTCCTACATGAGGGCCTTTGGACTTCTTGTTCCCTCTGCTTGAGATGCTCACTCGCTCACCTCTCAGGTCTTTACTAAAATGTTACCTTCTCAGTGAAGCTTATTCTGATCACCCTATTTAAAACTTACACCTCTCTCCCTGTACTCTGAACTCTCTGTCCTCTATGCCTCACTTTATCTTCCTACATAGCACAACTACCTAACCTACCACAGCTGTTACTTATGCTTCTTGTCAACCTCTCTACCCTAAAATGCAAGCTCAACCAAGTTAAAAATTTCTATTTTGTTTACACTCTGATATCTCCCAGAACACTCTTTAGTAAGACTAGCTTCAAATTTCTCAAGAGGAATGATGGATGGTAGAAAAAATTGAGAAAAGACTCTGAAGTTCCCAGGAAAATTATTTTAAATCTAGAATTATATACCTAGATAACAAAAACCACAAAAGGGGTGAGCAGAATAGGTAAGTTATCAATCAGATGTGAGAATAGAAGAAAAACATTGTCTAATATGCACAATTAAGAAAATTCATCTATCATCATTTAACATTTTGAAAATTTATTTAAAGAAATCTAAGAATAAAAATGACAATGGGGTACAAGAAACATTGGAACTAATCCAGTAATACAATAAAAAGAAATAAGAGAATAACACTTCAGCAAAAGGCCAAGGAAGTTCTGGCTCATTTTAAAATGAAAAGTCCAGGTTAGGTGAGATATTTCCTCAAAAACAACAAAAATAACCTTACAAAAATGTTATTTTATGATTTAGGAGCCTGGAAGTACAATTGTGTGCTATCTATAAAAATACAGACATAGATTGCCTATAAGCATTAAGCAAAAAGAATGGTAACCTAAAACTCTGGTGGAAACAAAGAACGATACACATACACACAAAAACATGGTTGAAATATGAAACAAAACATAGCATGATTTCAAGAAAATAAAGAAAAGTAAGAAATCCTTTGTTTGAGAAAACAATGTCCAATGGTCAGTTAGTTCTGGATGGAAAAGAGAATTAGGTGATACTCTGAATTAATATATAATCATTATATAAGAAAGAAATATGGGATATAATCACTTCTCTACACTGTTACTTAGCTGAAAGACACTTCTCATTTTCATGAGACATTCCAGTTATCAAAAAAATAGAAAAAATTGTCGGCAAGATGTGGAGAAACTGGAACCCTCATATATTGCTGGTGGGAATATAAAATGCTGCAGCCCGGTGGGAAAGAATTTGGTGGTTCCTCAAAAAGTTAAACAAAGAATTACAATATAACCCAGTAATTTTATTCCTAAGTATATAACTAGAAGAATTTAAAATGAGTACTCAAATAAGCACATGTACACACAAATTCATAGAAGTACTATGCACAATAGCTAAAAGGGAGAAGCAAACTGAGTATTTATATTTATATATACAACGTAATACTATTCAGCAATGAAAAGGAATAAAGTACCAATACACGCTATAACATGGATGAACCTTAAAAACATTATGAGAAGAAGCCAGATACAAAAGAAGTCACATACTATATGGTTCCATTTAAATGAATATTCAGAACAAATAAATCCATAGAGACAGAAAGCAAATTGATGAATATCAGGACCTGGGAGGAGGGCAGAATAAGGAGAAACTACTTAAAGTGTAAATTGTTTTACCTTGGAGTAATAGAAAAGTGTGAAACTAGAGACAGGTGGTGGTAGCACAGCACTGTGAATGTACTAAATGCTACTGAGCTGTTCACTTCACTTTATGTTATATAAATTTCACCTCCATAAATTATTTTTAAATAAAAACATTCTGCTTTTAGATCATTCATTTCCTATTTTATTTCCAGAGTATTTAAAGATTTCTATAATCTTTAACATTGAAAGGCTCTTAGAAAATATTTATGGTTTTGAAAAATATTTATCTGAGGGTCCCTAATCATTTAAGCTACATTTCAATTTTTGTCCCCTCTGTTAAATTTAAGTAAAAATTTAAAAAATAGGTTATATTTGTTTTAAATGTCACATCAGTTCATCTCTATATGATAAGATTAAGGATTTTTTTGTTTCTTTTTATATTTTTTACTTTGTTCTTCTCTGAGGTATATAATTGACCTCAAAATAATGTGATAAAATTGTAACATATCTAATATGTAATCATGATTTGATTTACATATAAATTGTGAAATGATTCCCACCATCCAGTTAATTAATACAACCATGATTACACATATGTATCTTTTTTCTTTTTTTGATGAAGATATTCACATTCTACACTCTTAGCAAATTTCGATTATATAATAATGTTATCAACCATAGTCACCATATTATATATTACATTTTTAGACCCTGTTCATCTTCTAGCAGAAAGTTGTAACATTTTGCCTACTTTGCCATATATTTCACATACTCCCCACAGCTCATGGCAATTATTTTCTACTCTCTGTTTCTATGAGCTTGACTCTTTGTTTTTCTCTTTTATAATGCATTCTACATGTAAGTGATAATGCAGTATTTCTCTTTCTCTGTCTGGCTTAATGTTCTCAAAGTCCATCCATGTTGGCAGAAATTCCTTCTTTCTCCTGTCTGAATAATATTCCATTATATATACGTTATATATCTTCTTTATCCATTCAATCACTGATGGGCACTTAGGTTGCTTCCGTATCTTGGCTATTGTGAATAATACTGCAATAAACGCGGGAGTTGAGATTTATCTCTTTGATATTCTGTTTTCATTTTCTTTGTATATATACCTAGAAGTAGGATTGCTGGGTTATATGGTAGTTCTATTTTTAATTTCTAGCAGAACTCCATAGTGCCTTCTGTAGTGGTTATGCCAATTTACATTCCAAGAGTACATAAGTGTTCCCTTTTCTCCATATCTTCACAAACACTTGTTATCTTGTCTTTTTGATGAAAAATATTATGACAGCTGGGAGAAGATACCTCATAGTCATTTTGAGTTGCACTTCTCCAATGATTAGTGAGGTTGAGCACAATTTTATGTATGTTTGTCATCTGTACTTCTTTTTTAAAATGTCTATTCAGTTCCTCTGCCCATTTTTAAAAAATCAGAGTGGGGTTTTTGCTATTAAGTTATATAATTTTCCATATATTTTGAGTATTGCTTCTTATTAGATGTAATATTCAAATGTTGGTGAGTTTGGGCATTCTTATCTTATTTCTCATCTTAGAGGAAAAGCTTTCAGCTTTTTGCCATCGAGTATAATGTTAGCTATGGGCTTGTCATATACAGCCTTTAGCATTTGGAGGTATACCCCCTCTATATCCAGTTTGGTGAGAATTTATATCATAAGTAGATGTTTTTTTTCAACAGATGCTTTTCCTGCATTTATTGAGGTATGATTTTTTTCCTTCAATTCGGTTTGTTGAGGGTTTTTACAGCTGTGTTCATCAGAAATATTGGTCTGCAGTTTTCTTTTCTTGTAGCGTCCTTATCCAGTTTTGGTATCAGGGTAACACTGGCTTCATAAAATGGTTCTGGAAATGTTCCCTCCTCTTCTATTATTTTTGGAAGAGTTTGAGAAGAATTGGCATTAATTCTACTTTAAATGTTTAATAGAAATCACCAGTGAAGCATGTGGTCCTGTACTTTTGTTGGGAGATTTTTGATTACTGATTCAATCTCCTTACTAGTAACTGGTCTGTTTGGATTTTCTGCTCCTTCAAGATTCAGTCTGGGTATACTGAGTATTTATAGAAATTTATCCATTTCTTCTAGGCTGTCCAATTTGTCGGTATAACTGTTCTCATGATCCTTTGTATTTTTGTGGTGTCAGTTGTAATGGCTCCTCTTTCATTTCTAATTTTAAGTCCTGACTTTTTTCTTAGTATGCTTAGCTAAAGGTTTGTCTGTTCTATTTATTTTTTAAAAAATAATCAACAGTTTTATTGACATTTTCTCTTGGTGTTTAGTCTCTATTTTATCCATTTCCGTGTTCTTTGTTATTTCCTTTCTTCTATTAACTTTGTGTTTAGTTTGTTCTTTTTTTTTCCCCCTAGTTCCTGAGGTGTAAAGTTAGGTTGCTTATTTAAGTTTGTTGTTTTTTTTTTTTCCCCTCAATGTAGGTGTTTGTCACTATGAACTTTCCCCCTAGAACTGCTTTGGCTGCACTGGACTAGAGATAATTTTTATGTTCTTTTACTTTTCTATATACACTAAACTTTCTAAGACAACACATTACTTTTGTATTAAGTAAAAATGCTTTTAATTTATTAAAATGATAAAAATGTTAAATAAAATGAGAATGGGTACTTGAAAAGACCACTTTGGAAAAGTATCTGCATTATTCTAAGATGATATAAAGGGCTTAAAAATGTTTTAAACCAAGAATGATTTAAGGACATCAGCATGCACACAATTTACACAGATAGAATGAACAAAGAGAGAATAAAGAAATACGCACCTTACCATAAAGGGATGATTCTATCAAAGATTACCCCTTTTCAAATTCTGAGATCTGACTATATGTAGCTATGTTTTTACTATAGAATCAAGTAAGTGGTTTGATGTTTCCCTGCAGTCACCCAGTTGTTTTGCCAAACCATCTGATAGCTTGTAATGAATGGAGAGAGAAAAATGAAAAGAACAGAGGAGACAGGATAAAAAGCAACATGACTGAGACAGAAAACAAACTACCTTATTCTATTTACTTTTTCAACAAGTCAGTGATAAAACAATACAAATGACCTAAAGTATGGTTTTTGAAATTGCAAAAGTGAACCTTTATTGGATAGGGAAATACAAATAGCTGTAAGCACCAGTAAGTATTAAATAAAATACACAAACAATAGGATAGAGCACAGTACACATTCCAGGTAGTTAGTGTAAGAACTGTCTCAACTTTTGTTTATTTCTTTTCTAAATTTATACCTGTGGAAAAGGGTTCATAAATGTATATTGTATATCTTACTACAGGTTGTGATAAAAAAGAAAATAAAATGTAAATGCTACCTATCTGAGAGACCTTCAACATTGAAGTTCAATCATTCTAATTTTGCTACTCCTTTAGCAAATTTAATGAATGTCTGAAGGCAGGAAGGTAGAAAGGTAAGGAGGTAAGAAGGTAAGGAAGGGGGAGGAGGGAAGGAGGGGGAAAAAGGAAAGAGGATACAGAAAGTGTCCTCCAAGAGAAGTGCTAAAAATCTCCTCTTGGGAAACATTTTTAAAGCCCCCACAATGTTTCCGGTAAAAGAGAAAGAAAATAATGAGGAAAAGGAAAAGACTGAAAGCTAGTGAATAGATACAGCAAGTGGAAAGAAACTGATCTGGGAAATCTGAGTAACTGTGTTAGGGGACAACATTAATCCCTGAAGGAGCCTGAAATCTAAATCCAGGTGAAGTGTGTACACACACACACACACACACACAAACACATATTTTATACATAAATCTATGGAACACATTACTATAATAAGGATATTGTTGTAAAATGAATGTTATGCTCTCCCCACCCCCAAACTCATATGTTGAAATCTCAGTTCCCAATAAAGTGGTTTTAGCAGTGACACCTCTCAAGGTAGAACCCTCTACTATGTGAGGACACAGTGAAAAGATGGACGGTCTATGAACCAGGAAGTAGGTCCTCACTAGACAGAGAATCTGCTGGCACCTTGATCTTGGACTTCCTAACCTCCAGAACTGTGAAAAATAAATTTCTGTTGTTTATACATCACCCAGTCCATTCAGGTATTGATAGTATTCAATTTTTAAATGTACATTTTGAATAAATATGTACTTACCTTTCAGGAGAACTTTACTGATCCACAAATCTATCTGACACTTGAAAATGCATGCTCTTGATATGAGTCAAATATAACTTCAGGCTCAGTACAACAGAGTTCTCCCAATACTAGCCTTGGTTAGCAAATAGGAAGTAAAGGTGAATCAAGAAATAAAAGTCAGCTGAGTTCTCCTTCAACAGAGATGCAGGAAAAACAGCAAATACCTAGAAAATAAATAAATAAATAAATAAATAAATAAATAAATAATAAAATAAATAAATAGATAAATAGATAAATGAATAAAGAATAGAATAGAATAGAATAGAATAGAATAGAATAGAATAGAATAGAATAGAATAGAATAGAATAGAATAGAATAGAATAGAATAGAATAGGTTTCAAATATTCCTATCCCAGAAGGAACCTTAAACCAAAGCAGACAATGTAAAATGGAGGTGGAAAAAAATTATGTCATAATATTTTAGGTTCTTAGGAGACAAATGTTAGCCTACTCATTAATCACTCTTTCCGTTATCTATTTTAACTCCTAGAAGAGAAACATTTTATAATACCTATAATAATAAGCATTTTAATACCAAAAAGAATCAAAAAAATCTAAAATATCACAATATAAAACAAATCACATGTTAGAAAAAATTCCTTTCATTAAAAATGACATAAAAATGTTCAAATAACAAATATATTATTCTAATATGTAACAAAATGTCAAGTATTAAAAGCACATAAAATAAAAAAAAATGGGTATCTGACATTTGAAAACAAATGTGAAAAAAATTCCACTGAAAATGGATTCCAAAGCAATAATAAAATGTTAAATTAGGAAGCCGATGTATCAGTGTGGCAAGTAAATATTATTTATGAATTAAAAATTAATTTCCATAGCCTTTTTGCCTAGAGAAAAAGAAAACTTTCTTATCACCTTTAATAATATACTTCCACAAATCGTATCTGACATAGATATATCTCTACAGTAAATCTGCAAGAGTGACAACTGAATTTCTTAAACAGCTACCCAACTTAAGAATTTCTTAATAATAATAAATTACTAAACATATTACCACTCTCCTCTAGATTTCATTCTGTATAAGTTTACTTTACTCCCCCCCCATACTTATTGGTGGCTCAGCATATATACAAAAACACAACAGTAATTAGGTAATATAATGTAAAACATAAACTGATAACATAGAACTGAAAAATTTAATAGATAACTGAAACTTATGGAGATTCAAAAGAAATTAATTACTAAAAACACATTTTAGTATCATATGCTATTAAAACCAAATAACAAGGTATGATTTCTAAAGCATAGGAATGAATGCAGCTTTAATCTTTAGACAGATCTCCAGAAACTCTTTTGTGCCCTTGTACTGAATACAATTCATGTTTTATTTAAAAAAATACTTGATCACATTCTGATATAGCATTTCCTTATTTTATCTTTCAATCTTATCTGAAAAAGTTACAAACAACATGTTTTTAAATTACATAATATACATATGAAAAATATCTAAATTTTGTCAGCAACTCCTTAGACAGCAATACTGTCACATGGCTTTTCTGGATAATTGAACTAAAAATTGCTAAACAACTAAAATAAAGCATGTCTCTATTTCTCATCTTTTCCTTATAAAAATACAGACCATTTTTATTCTATGGATGATTCTTTAAGAGTGAAAGACATTCAAATATCTTTCAACTATTCCAGCACATGTGCATATGATGAATGTATTGAATGTATGTTTATATAACATAATATATATCATCATGCTAATATGTCAATACTACTCAGCAAATGATGGCTATTCCTTCCAAAAGTATGACAGTAACCAAAAGAAAAAGTGACACTAAAACCAGTGTCCTGAGTAGTTGTAATTTGTTTTGTTTCTAAATATACACTTGACATCCAGGTCAATTTTATATTTCTTACATTGCTAGGACTGTAATTTACTTCTTGTTCTGACAGGATATATCCAATAAAAGATCTCACTGACGTACCATCAGAGACACCAAGAAGAGAGGGAAAAGACTACAGGTAGAATTAAGAAACTTGAAAACTACCTGGACAGAGAGCCTGTATGAAACAACTAGACTTTCTCAGCAATCCATGTGCAGAAGAAATGTTTACCATAGTCTCACTGAAAGGATATACCAGTTCTTTTTCTAGTTATTCTCCAAGGAATTGCATAAATACTGAGAAATCTAGAAATAGACATACGCATGCACATATAAAAATTATTGTCAGGATATAGGTTACTGCTGCCCTTGGACTGCAATAATTTATGTAACATCTGTTTTCATATTTTCTAATTTTTTCCTAATTAACATGCATATTTAACGCATAAATACTCAGACCACCTCTTTTTTTCTGCTGATTGTGCCTCTTTATTTCTGAAGTTGTGCACTCCTAAGGAAAATTCAGGATGGAAAGAAACCAAAATCTTATAGAAAGCACTAATTTTAAAATGCAAACAAAGTACTAAATCAATTTTCAAAAAAATACTAAAGTCTTAAGAGTTTTCACAAGAACACTTCAACCTGCCAACAACAGTCATGCAGTAAATTAAGGTCCAAATACCAAAAAAACAACATAAGAACATAATTCCAATATTATATTAATCATCTTGATTTTTCTTTAACTTTTTATAAGAGTTGAGAAACTTATTATAACATCTATAATTTCTTGTCTTTATAGATTTTGGTAGTATTAAAATTTTTATGCCTCAGGCAAAAGCATAAATGAGCACATTACATATAATAAACATCAAAAAGAATGTAACCAACTATATCATTTTTAAATTGTAAATTTCAAATACTGTGCAGCTGTGAGGAAAAAGAACATTTTTACTTTAAAGTTCATTCACATGCAGTCAGCTTCTAGAAGCTCTTAATCGGAACTGGAAAATTCAAAATTTGCAATACTCTTATATTTACTTTTAACAAAAAAAGTAAAATCAAGGCTGATCAAGCCAGTGCTACAATAACTAAACTACTCCCAAATAACAATGGCTAAAATGCCTACACTGTGACTCCATCTGTACTTACCTCATTTCAGAATTAATCACTGTATTTTAATTGCCTAGTTATGTACTTCAGTCAGTCATATAATATTTCTCATCTGTTATCAGGGCTGTTTGTAGACAATGAAATTGTGTCAGCTCTCCTAGAACTTACAATTTATTTGGGGAAACAGTACCCAATAACCATGCAAATACATAATTGCAAACAAAGATAAATGCTAATGTTGCCCCAATAATTTTTAATTAAAAAAATTTTAATTAAATTAAATAGATATTTTTAAAAATATGGGGAGCCAAGATTTTATAACAGAGGACTTGATTTAGCCCAAAGATTGGCAAAGACTTAAACAAAGACTGTTTAAGATGAGATCAAAAAAGTATGGCAAGTGTTCCCATCTGGGCACAAGTGCAAAGGTCTAAAAGCAGTTACGATTCCTGTATTTTTTGTTTCATAACTGCCATATGCAAAACATGAAACTAGACTGCTATCTGTCACCAAACATCAAAATTAACTCAAAATAGACCAAAAACTGAAATATAAGATCCAAAACAGTTAATTGCATAGAAGAAAACATAGGCACTAAACTCATTGACTTAGGATTTTTTGATTTGACCTCAAAGGCAAGGAAAATAATAAATAAATAAACAAACAAACAAATAAATAAATGGCTATATCACAGTAAAAAGCTCTGCACAACAAAAGTCATTGACAAGACAAAAAAGTAATCAAATGAATGTAAGAAAATATTTGCAAATATTCTCCGATAAGAGGCTAATATTCAAAACATATAAAGAACTCATAGAACTCAACAAATAAACAGTTCTATTAAAAAATGGGCAGAGAAACTAAACAGACACTTCTCCCATTAGAAGACATACAAATGGCCAACGGATAAGAAAAAATGCTCAATTTCACTAGCTATTAGAAAAATGTAAGTCAAAACCACAATGAGACATCACCTCACACCTGTTAGAATGGCATAATATCATCAACAAGTAACGACAAGTGCTGGAGGGATTATGGGCAAAAAAGAACCCACATAAACTGCTGGAGGAAATATAAATTGGTATAGCCACTATGGAAAACACTATGGAGGTTCCTCAAAAAATTAAGAATTGAATTACCATATGACCCAACAACCCCTCTTCTGGGTATTTATCCCAAACATTTGAAAACATTTATCTATAGAGATATAAGCACCTTGATGTTCACTGCAGCATGAGTCACAGTGCACAGTGGCCAAGACACGGAAACAATCAAAGGGCCCTTCAGTAGATGACTGGATAAAGATGATGTGGTACATATATATAACGGAATATTACTCATCCATAAGATGAACTACTGCCATTTGTGACAACATGGATGGATCTTAAGATTATCATGCTAAGTGAAATAAGTCCAACAGAAAAGTTGAGAACCATACAATTTCATTTATGTGTTGGACATGAAACTGAAGGCAACAAATAAAAACTCATAGACACAGACAGCAGTCTAGTGATTACCAAAGAAAAAGGAGTAGGGGGGTAAATAGATAAGGATAAAATGGGCCAAATGTACAGTGATGGAAAGAAATTAACTGTGAGTGGTGAAACATACAGTGCAATATACATATGATGTATTACTGAACTGTACACTTGAAACCCATATAATTTTATTAACCATTGTTGCCCCAATAAATTTTAATAAAAAAAATTGTTGGTCCAAAAACAATAAAAAGTAAAATAAAATAAAAGCAGTTACAAGATTAGCACTTTTAAAGTCAAGAAATAGAGGCAGAGAAGCCAGTCACAGCTAGAGAGGGAACATATATGAAACAAAATGGGGCAGAAAAAGTCAGTAAGGCAAAATTACTAAAGGGTTTTAAATAAGATATAGCAAGAAATTATAAGTTAAAAATATACCAAGTCTGGCTGAATTATGGAAAGAGGCAAGAGAGGTCCAGGGAAGGAGTTAGGTGTGAGATGACAGGAGCTTAGAATAAACCTATGGAAGTGAATGAAGATGGAGAGAAGGCAGAAAGATTTGTGGGGTAACAATCAGCATTTGGTGGAAGATTAAATTCTGTGGAGGATGCAGATGGATAGCAACTTCATTCACTGATATAAGGAACCCTGGAAGATCATTTGTCATTAGAAAAAAGTCCAAGTTTAGACTTGGACATGTTAAGTAAGGGGTGACCTGTTGAAGATGTCCTGTAGGCATTTCAGTGTAAATATCTGTAGCTGTAAGAAGAATCTGGAGCATTAAGAAGGATCTGGGATGGATAAAATTTAGAATTTACCAGGATGTCAGTAGTAAAAAAATTATTAGAATCATACATTCTTTTCCTAAAGGAACATTCCATCACACATTTAGTATCTTCCATGTTTCTATCATCAGAACAGGAAAACATACATTTCATAATTTGACAAAGTCATTTAGCCTATAATTAGTTAACTTAATTAGGCATGTTTGCCTTAAGTTGCTGATTAATAGTCATCAATTCAATAATTGTCCACTCTTGAATAGAAATATAAAAATAAGCTGAAGTAATCCAAAAAAAAATATGCTTCAGGCCATTAATCCTCACAATAATTTTAGAAATTTAACAATTTCTAAAATGCCTACTTTTAGAAATTTCTAAAATGCCTACTTTTCAGATGAGGACACTGAGGTTTAAGGAAGTGTGGAGTCATTAGTAAAGCCAGCAAATGATAGAAGCATATTTCTAACCCAAAGCAACCTGAACACATAGCCTTTGTTCTTTCCACTTAAAAGGAGGCTCACATATATAGTGTCAAGAGTCTGGGTTTTAAAACAAATCAGCCTCAGTTTCAATCCCAGCCCCAGAAGACCACTTAAGCTCCCTGACAGTTCTTCACTTGCAATACTGATGTTTTAGGAAACACATGAAGCCTCTGTCACAGTCCACTCAGTTGTGCATCACTATTATCATGACATATTCCTTCACCAAGGAGTACTAGTTGAAAGAAGACTTAGAGCAGAAACTAAGACTGATCCCGAAAGCTTTGGAAATTTCACAGTACAGGGCATGGCAAGTTATCAGGTATAGCTAACTCAACTCACCCGTTCTTCCCCCAACTGGGAAAAAGCAGCTTCCATCATAAGAACCACTAGAAGCCAATATCCTAAGAGCTTTCAGAGAATTCAGCAGTGGTTCTACAACTTAAGTATGCATGAAAATTACCTGAGAAGCTCCATAAAATGGATATTTCCAAGCAGATCCACCTCCAAAAATTCTGATACAGCAGTGAAACAGATGACTTTCCAAGCTTTCTAAAAGATATCTACCAGTGACAACCACTTTCGATTTTTCAGGTACATAATTTTTAAATTATTTGTTGAATATATATACATATATATGACTTCCTTTCATCCAATTACATCATACCCAACTTAATATTAAATTTCACACATTTCTTTAAATACCTACTATCAAGGATCCTTTTCAATAGAAAAAGATAATTAAACAAAAGCAGTTTCAACTATATATAAAATGTTTCCATCAAATTTGATCATCTTTAATATATATTTTAAATTTATGATTAAAACTAAGTCATTTAGAGATATAAATATGTCAAAAGACATATGAATGTTTAAGGGAGATGAATGGTCACAAGGAAAATTTTGTTGCAAAATTAACTTTTAGTTAAATAAAATATATTTTGGACTTGTATAAAATCTTATAAATATATAAGAGGGCCTAACACAAGTAACAGTTATCTCAAAAAAAAAGGAATAAGAACTTACATATAACACTGCTCAGTGACCCAACAGGTGCCAACAACATACACCAGTTCCAAAGCAGCATTCAGGATAGAAAATGTCTACTATATTTCCAGACACTTCTGATCACTGAAAAATTAAATTATGTTCATCTTCTCTTTTATATGAGCCACAACTGTCACTATGGACGCATACATTACATTCACTGTCCAATTAACCTGACATACTGGAACAGTGAGTCAAGGCTGCTATAATAAGGTTCTAGAAGCTTAGAGATTCTAAAAAATTCCAAAACTCTAAACCTTCACCCAAGATTAACTGACATTTTTAATTTTGAAATTTCAAAGATATTATTCTTTCAAGGCTTATCAGTGAAGCTAAATGTGGCAGTGAAAGCTTAAAGTTTATTACACAGTATTTCCTTTGAATCAAAGAAAACAGATTCAGGTTTGTTTGTTTTAACCCCATGACTTACTATGAAAGAAAACAGAAGTTTAAAAATAATGAAATTTGCTTGAAAAAGAAGGCTAGCAACAATAACTTCAATACTATATTATGATATTGATACTTATATGGAATATCTCATTTAATCTGTCTGCACCTCCACCCCCCAAAACAACAAAACAGCTAAGAGGAGCTTAAAGACACTAAACTTGTTCAAGTTAACAAATGGTAAAGCTGGGATTGAACTCAAGCAATCTGAACTCAGAGTCTATCCTGTCCTAACCACTAAACCATGCTACATCAATTTAAAGACAACTGTAAGTGTAACTTATCATTACTCACTTTTTCATGAAACCCCTTAACTTTAAAAAACCTTTATATAGCCAATGATCCCAAAAGTACAGACATAATATAAATCTATTCCTCTGGCTTTTATGGTAAATGAAATTATTCCAGGTTGTCCTAACAATAAAACATATCTTCATTTCCAAAATGACTCTTCATCTCTTCCTAGTATACAACACTATTTTCTCCCAAATAGCCATGCTCATTTTTCAATTGTCCTTAGTTGGCACCAAGTTAGATCCCACACTACCCTACGCACCAAGCAAAACAGAAACCAATGTATATATAATGGAAAAAGAGCACTTTGTATGACTTGAAGATTATATCTTCTAATATTTCTCTTGATGCCAACTAAGATAACCTCTCTTCTCTATATCCTGGTTCCATTTAAGATCAAACTCTGGATACCAAGTTCAAATTAGCTTAAGAATAAGAGACAGATTAGTTTTAATCACATTGTTTAAAGGAACCAAAAGAAGTTGGGTCGATTCTAAGAGTAGCTTTGGGTACTTGAGGTTCACTTCAATCGTCAAGACCAGTCTGAACGCCAGTGAAAAGTTAGAAAATTCCAAGAACCACATGTGGTCTCCCTAAGCAAGTTGCAGATCCAACCTGACTCCAAGATATGAAAAATTCCCTAAGATAGTGTTAGTCTTTGTCCATTTCCTCTGGCAGACATAAGGCTTGAGACTTTTCAAAGCTGACATCCTTCACAGTACAATAAGGACACAATCATATTTGTAATTAAAGTATCACCTTCTATTAGGTATGTTCCTGTAACTAGGATAAAACTAAGATTTTCTGAAGTAACTATTTCAGCTAAAACAAACTGAAACTTTAAGCACTGTCCGTAATTTTATCTTGTATTCTAAATTCTCAATTCCAGACTTATTATTCATCATCTCATTAACTACTCTTCTTTATGTTATTCTGTTTCTATGTTCTTTTTTTTTTAATCTATTGTCTTTTTGTAGCATTACCTGTCCATTACCTTTTATCCAATAAATACTAATTTATGTTGCTCAAACTCTACACACAAAAATCAAACCATACTTGACTGCACTGGAGGGAAGTCTAAGAAAACTACTCACTGTCCCAAGTTATTCTAGAATTCTGAGGAAGCTTTAATTCTCTAAAAACAGACGGGGACAAACCTAATTAAAACCAAAGAGAGAACAGATAAAAAGTTAGCTCTACAAAGGACTAAATTATTTAAGATCTATTTTTTCTGCTTCGTATGGCTCATGACTTCCCCATCACTTACTTAACTATTGAACTACTGTTCCTTTATTAATCTCACTGCCTATTAGCTGCTTCTTAAAAAGGAATAAAGAAAATCTAAACTGGATGATGTGGTTAATAATTAGCAGCACAGAAAAATGGCTGAATCGATTATTGGGTCTTTAGTATTTTAGGAAGGTAATTCCAGTGGAGGTATAGAGTATTAATAACCAGACAAACAGAGTATCTATGAACATGGAAGATTGAGAGACAGAAAAACATGAGAAAAATGGTGGTACCTGGACATAAAAATGGAAGAAAAATAAGTTTAGTAAATTCCTAAGGATTCTAATCTAGTTTGGCAGATAGGTACAGCTGAGAATCAGAATTTTCAAATGGTGTTCCTTTTCAAATATCCCTGAAATCATTGTGCAAGTTGGTCACACAAAGCCAAAATACATCCCAATTCTCACTCACACAAATAATGCAAGGAATATAAATAAATTCCAGAAGAAATCTCCAAATACAAAATTACCAGAGTAAGAATAAATGATAGCAAAACTCCTAGAAAATTCAGACCTATGGCCTATCTCCACCTCACCCCCAAAACTGACATAACCAAAAGAAAAGAATTCCAAAGGGCTTATTAAAATACTTCCTGAAGGCAATTCCAGATTTTCCATATGAAGAAGCCATCACTCTTGCTAGAAGACTAGACTTGTTTTAATACCTAATAGAGTTCATCAGTTAGAAACATTTTTAAAATCAGGCAGTAAGTTTCAGATTAAGGCATTGCAACCTCTTACAACAAAGGAATATTGTTGACTAGAAAACAGATCTCTCACGTGGTTATAAGATTTGACCATGTATACATTACGTATCAACTTTTTAAGAAATTGATTGGTAAATCATTTAATTCTTAAGTACAAGAATTTTAAAAAATAACTAAATTCATAGAGCACTGTGCTGTATTTTCTTTTATGATTACTATATTTGACCCTTGGTAGCTTAGTCTATTTTTAGTGTTATTTAACTTAACATAGCATTATTCTATTAATTTGCTAATAGCCATGATATTTTAAGTTCAACTTAGTCTCAGGCTTCTCCATGTCCAAAACATCCATCTTTACATTGGTACGGTTCTCTTCCAGGACAATCTTTCTTCTTAAACAAAAGCTCTTATTAGAGCAAAAACTCTCTGCGAAACAGCAGAGCTCCACTTCCTGACAAACTGGCCTTCCCAGTTTCATACAATTACATACAATATTAGGGTATCTTTCAATGAATGAGTGACTCATTAACTTGATTTTTTAAATTTAATTATAAGTAATGCACTGAATAACATGTACTGAAATTATCCAGTTTACCTGGCATTTTTAGCAACTAGACTTCCGCTCACCAGAACTTCTTAGTTTAGAACTGAAAAGTACTATTTTAGTCAACCGCAATGGTTAAATTATGTTTAGAAGAGTTTGTTTGGGCATAGAAAACAAGACCAAATGTTTTAGAAAGGAAAAAGAACTGTCTTTTAATGAGAAAAAAAATTTGATCATGTAAAAAAATTTGTTCATGTAGGAAAACAAAGTTCATCATACGTGGGGGTTCATTTTATCAACCTCCTTGATTCATTTGGGGGAAGTATAACAGCAAATATTAATATGTATATTAATAGGCTCAATTACAGCAGACAAATCTTGTGAGGTTTCTGTGAGTTAAGGAAAAAAAGGGCTTTGTTAACATCCAATAACACAATACAGAAATTATATTTATGCTCTGTATAATAATAGATGCTTTCATGATACTGAACAGACTTTTTCACGCAAAGATAAAGATCATTCACCAAATTATTGTTGACTACTATATTATACTCTGAAAAAATGATAAATCACATGAGCCTGCTCTGTAGTTCTAGGCACATTTATCTTGCTAGTCTCCCTCTTCTAAACTGTGATAGACAAGAATGAAAGAAAAATAGGTCTTTTATTCTATCACTACCCTACTGTCTTCTTCCCTGCCTCACTCTCAGTGGGTCCAATTTTCATCAAGTAATTTTATTCTATTATTTTGTTCAAATCTCTATAGTTATGATATATGAAACATGTGAATATTATAATTAATGCTAACAAAATAAAGGACTGATACATTATTTTAATAAGGAAAATTATGATTACTAATTATTAATTTATATGGAATTTTTATATAATAATTGTTGGGATATGCAAATAAAATAAAAATAATTAGCATAAGAAATGTTTAATTTAATGTAATTAATTATGAAAGACTGTCCAGAAGAGAGAAGTCAAATATGGTACTTTATAATAGCAAACCTTTATAAGGGTTCAGTTCACATATTTTAAAAATCTTTTTGTTAAAATCAAAACATATACTTTGACAAACAGGTTGTTTCTATACTGAACAAAAATAAAAACAAGAAAAAATAACCCAAAACTTGCAAATCATATCATGGCCCTCAAAGAAAGATGTCAATATACACCCAAAGCTTCGGATAAGACAAGTAGTCCCAACTCTGGCTTTCTGGGAAATATAATAAGAAAGAGAGAAAAAAAATAAGAAGAAATAGCTTAATCAAATTCTCCTCTAATAGTTAATTCAATTTTACTGAAGAGAATGATTAACCATGTAAAAGCTGCTACAACTATTAGATTTAAATTAGGCATTTTCTAGAATATTTTGGGGGAAGTAATATACAGATGATATCCCAGAGAAGAGATCTAAAAAGTCAGGTAACTATTTATTAAAGTAATAATTTTTTTAAAAATCTTCATTATTTGCAAGAAATTTAAGAGTGTCATTAGATTGAGGTAATTACAACCCATTAATACAAATTATAATTGAAATATTTTCTCAATAAAATCTATTGTACACTATAAAAAAAACATATGTGGTAATGAATTAAAATAGAATATAAATTTAATTATTTTAAAGTTTTACATAATGACCTGCAGTGCCTTGTAGCCTCCCTCCAACATGATCTATACTTTTACTTGAAACTCGATTAAAAAAAAAAAAAAGCTGGAATATATTTGCAAATTCATAGCTGACCCTCTCAATCCCTGGTTTCATTCCTGCTGACTTCTGAAGAGCAGCAATCAGTATCACAGACCTCAGGATTCAGAACAGGACCTACAGCAATCAAGGAAAAAAATGACTGCTCACATCTTGGAGAACAGATTAACAACCTTTTGTTTATAAAGCTTACTGGAGGTTTCATGTCATTAAATACTGCATATTATGTAACTCATTAAAAACAAAACTATAGCATCATTTCAATTCAGAAAGAAAACATTTTGTAATATTTAACACCATTTTTAAAATTAAAAATTAACTATAAAGAGAAAACTATCTTAAAGTGATGAAATGAAAGAAATGAACTTTTCCAAAAATCTACACAAAACATGATATATAATGGTAACATATCAGAAGCACTACCCTTTAAAAGAATAAGTGATGCCTGCTATCACTTTTATTGGACATACTACTAAAACTTCAAGACAGTACAGTAAGATAAGATAAAATAAGATGCATAATGAGAAAAAAAGAAACAAAGTTGTCATTTTTTTCAGATATGTCAACTTAAGATAGTCAACTTAAGACACCCAAGGGGACCTATAGATACTTTAATAAATTTAATAAAAGAATTCAGAAAGTTTGCTGGATATATACAAACATATATGTTTACTTTCCCTGATCCATGTTTATCTCTTTTCTTTTTTGTGTCTTTTACAGTCGGTTTAAGTCTTTAATAAGTCACCAACCAGAACTACACATGTATTAAGTCCTAAGGTTTGCATTTTCAATGCATTCCATTCTTACACCAAATTGCTCCTGTAATTAAAATACTTGTTTAGTTGTCAGTTTTTGGCCAGATAATCAGAGTGGGCCACTATCTGTGGGCATACTCTAAAATCTCTCCAACATATCCTATTTCTTTCCTGTTTCAGATGAAGCAGGTCACAACGCATTATTCTTTGTAAAACATAGCCCAATTTACTTAAAAGTACCATTTTGCAGTTGCCGGAAATGAGATCATTTTGCCAGCTTCCTGCCCAGCAATGCAACCTTCAGCATGATTTCTGCACTATGCCTCACCATTTGTTTTACAAGCATTTTGCTTCCTAGACCTGAGTATTATGCAAAAATCTAGAATGTTTACTACCTTGTTCCAGAAGGTTTCCACTGTTATACAGAACACACCATTTAAAAGGGCCTCGTTATCATTCTTTCTAATTATCCAATTCAGTTTCTAATCCATGATGATTTTTTTAATTTTCACTTATTTATTTCATACTTAAAAAACAAAGTCTAGCAAAATATTAGCATTATTTGCCTATTTATAATTTTTCAAAAACTCCATTTTCTTATGGAACATTTTTATTCAACATTATCTTTACAAAAGTTTAAATCCCTTTTTATATAACCCTTTCCTTTTTTTGAATTAGTGAAACTGTTCTCTCCATAATCCAAATGTAATGTCCTTTCCCAAGTCTTTATACTTCTTGACTTTTCTGTAGTCCCAATAACCAGGATCTCCTTCCTAAAATTCTTTCTTTTGTTTCTGGGTTTGTTTGTTTTTTTTCAACAATAGACTCATCAGTTTTGACCCTTTTTCTGATGCAGCCACCTTATCAACATATAGAAGTTCTCCAAGATCTATCTTTCTCTGATTCCTTTCTCAATTTATTCCACCACCATGACCTTTTTTGAGGGGGGGATGGGGGGAGGCTTAACAGTCTCATTCAAATTTCATGCCTTCAACCATCATTGTCTGTCCTCACCTCTCTAGTCCTACCTAGATCCTAAGAACTACACCACACCTGGCATGAACCCAAAGTAGGCACTGTCAATCAGTTGAATGTTATTTCTAATGACTTCTCAACAGTGCTCTGGAGAGTCATGATACTATCAGATAGAGCTAGCACTGAAGGAGAAACCCATTCAGCATCTCCAATCATTCCCTAAATGTCTCTACCTGATAGTCTATCAGCACCTTATAGGTAATATATCAAACACAGAACTCATTATCTTTCCCCAAAACCTTCTACTCCACCTGCATCACTTTGCAAAGAAATTTTGGAATCTTAAATTCTTTCCTCTGTACCTTCAGATCCACACTGTTGCCATATCTTACTGAATTACATTGTGGTATCTATCAAATTTGTCTCTTTTTAGTCTACAAAGCCATACGCTAATATAAGCACTTAATACCTCTTAATAAAACTGCTAAAATTGGTACCTTCCTAACTAGTCTCCCATCTGCTGCCCCTTCCTCTTTTTTTTAATTTTTTTATTTTTTTCAGTCTTATTAAGTGCTGCAAAAAAATTATCATCTCATTTACCTATGGGCACCCAATGACTACTCAAATCCCTTGTTCTCGCTATCAGTATCCTTGGCAAAGGATCTGTAAGGTTACTTCTAATCTTACTTGTATTCCTCCATTTTATATATTCTATTGATTTTAACATCTCTATTCTTTACTCAAAATGTTTTCTTCTGACAGGGTCTCTTTTTCCTTCAGACTAGAGAAAACTGGAAAGTGTGGAGAGAGAAATTCAACAAGACCTGATAATGTAGTGGATAAAGGTGGTGAATGAAAGAGAATACTCAACAATGGTGTTCAGATTACTAGCATATATGATAAGATATATGATACTATTTACTTAAATAAAACTGGAAGCATTTGAGAGGAAGGGTTAGAACTTATATTGTGAAGTAGCTTTGACATTTCAAAGTTGGATACCAGATAGGCAGGTAGACATGTAGATCTTGATCTTAGAAGACAACCACAGACTAAAGATGCTACTTTCAGAATAACTGCAGTATAGATGATAATTTAACCCACTGGTTTGTTTAGAAACCTAAATGGTTCCAAAGAAGATAGAACAGAGTTTTTAAGAAAGAGGTCTAGAATATGTTGTTAGAAACCAACTAGTAAAAGAACTAGAAGACTGAAAAGGAACAACCAAAAGAATGTGATTTTTTAGAAACTAAGGGGGAAAAGTACATTTTGAAGTCATGGCCTACGTGATGAATGCTAGAGAGCAAAATAAGAAAGTAAGATAAAGACGGGAGAGGGAGGGCAGAAAGCCCATTAGATTAATAACAGCTCTCAATGTTGGCCTAAGTTTTGACAATGGAGAAACTGGATTAGAGCTGTTTGAGGAATTAGAATGGGAGTTGAGGAAATAAAGGTGCAAAGTTGATAGGTAAAAACTCCTTCAAAAATATTGGCTATGAAAGGGAAGAGAGATATTATGGAGAATTACATATGAGATACATGTAATGCCTGTAAAGCACTTCAAACTGTGTGTTACCTCATGCAGTTCTCTACATCTTTTCTCCCATTGATATTTCGGAGTGTAAGACTGCTCATTCCCACAAAAGTCAGGAATTATGCAAGAATACCTACTTTCCTGGACATATTAATCAACAAAAAAGACTAGAGAAAACCACTGGAAATATCAAAAATAAGAACTGGAAAAGAAACAAAATTATTAGAGAAAAAATTGTAGGCCAAAGAACTAGAAAAGAAGAAATAATACTATCTGCATTGATATGCTGAAACAACTGGAAAATCCTAGAAAACAAACGATAAAACTCAAGAAATAAAAGAATCCAGCAGAGTAATAAGATACAAATGAACATGCAAATATAGTTAGCACTCACATACACAAATAAAACCAGATAGAATATATAATGGATGAGAAAGCTCTATTTAAAAATAATTTTTAAAAAGATTAAATATTTTGAAATAAACAGAAATGTTCAAAACCTACATAATAAAAAATAAACACTCTTAAAAGACACAAAGACATAAACACACAAATGTCTAACAATTAAAAAGAAATATCCTTGGTCAGGACAACTTAACATCGATATGTCATAAATTTACAAATTTAATGCACATCCCATCACAATATTACTGAACTTTTTGTGGAGCTAGATAATTTGATGCTGAAGTTCAAGTGGAAAAGAAAAATTCAGGAAAAGCTAGGGAACAATGAAAAGAAATAGATATGGGGCAGGGGAACCTCATTAAAACATGCTATAGATATTAAAACATACTACAAAGCCACTATAATTAAAAGTGTGTTGCTGCATGAATAGACTGACCAGTAAAACGAAACAGAAAGTCCAGAAATGAATTTAATTATGATAAAAGCATCTCTCTTATAATGTGAGTATTTATTAAAAAAAAAAAAAAAAAAAAAAAAAACTTTCTAACTAGAACCAAAATCCAAATACAAAATTTTTACATGACAGAAAACACCACAAGCAAATCAAAAGGCAGATGACAACCTGGGAGAAAACATCTGCCAAACATATCACTGATAAATGGCTAATATCACTACAGAGAACCTTCAAAACTAAGGGAATAAAGACAAAATATCCTAGAGAAAGTTGCTCTTAAATCTAAAAGATGACATTAAAATCTACTTACGAGATGAATGCGAATTAAATGTTCACTGAGATACTTCTGCTCATCTATCAAATTGGAAAAAACTCAAGTTTCACAGTATACTGTTGGCAAGGTGGTAGGGAAACAGACACTCCCACACATTACTAGTGGAAATGCAAAATGGTACAGCCCCATGCAGGGAAACTGAGCAATATCTAACAAAAGTACATAAACGTTTATTCTCTAAACCAGCAATGCCACTTCCAGGAATTTACCCTGAAGATAAACCTGCAACAATACGAAAATATATATGCACAAGGTTATTCATCACAGTATTATCTGCAACTGCAAAATATCAGAAACTACTAAAATGCCCAAGCATAAGAGATTAATTGAATAACTATGGTACATACACACAATAAAGAACTATGCATCTATAAAAACAAATGAGAAATATTTCTATTAACTGATAGTGATTTCCAAGAGATATTGATAAATTTAAAAAGTAAATTGCAGAACATATATAGTATGCCACTTTTCATAAAAGAGGAAATAAGAAAAAATGTAAGAAAATTGATCAGATTATCTTTATAAAAGGAAGAATGAACTAAAAACAATAAAGTCTGTTGCCTATAAAGGATGAGAAGAAATGGGGGAGGTGGAGTGACATTTTTCTGAGTATATCTTTTCACGAATTTTACTTTTTGAAAAAGGAAATCATCATTTTCTATATGTTCAAAGAAATTAAATTAATAAAGATGTGAAAAAGGAGTAAAACACAAGAGCTGAAAGAAAACTATAATGAATGAATTCAACTGTATTTCAAATTAATACCACATCTCCACTTAACAGATAAAAAAGAAGTAATCCACATAATTATTAGTACAATGTTTGATTATATATACTCACAGAATTGAGTGGAGTGAGGAAGGAAACTTTGAATAAATCTTAAATTCTTTTTGGTAGACCTGTTTGTTGTGGTGGTATAATGAACTAATTCTGTAACTATCTTAGATGTATTATTGAACAGCACAAATAACTTACCATGTTAATCCTGTTGAAAGCCAATGTCCTCACTGCAAAAGAAGGGACATATAAATACAGAAAGGTGGAAGACAAAAGAGAACCTTGTAGAGGTGGATTAGAATAGATATTCATGTGAACTCCTGATTTAGAAATATGTATGTTTATCAGTATGTATGTATGTATGTACTTACGTATCAATACAGATGTATATATATACAAGCCTATATTTCCTGGCTATGTCCTCTAAAAAGGCCTAAAAGCCAAGATACTGTAGTGATGAGTACAGCTCAGTAGCCATGAGCACACTAGTTCCCAGATCTTGATATCTAATACCACTGCCAAAGAAAAACAGTCAGATCTTGATCTCTAATACCATTGCCCATGAAAAATAATCAGAGCTCTTCAGAGAAATGACTGCCCTGAGATGAGCAGATTAGATCAAAGATAAGCTTGTAACAACTTGTTTTGCCAAAAAGAAAAAAAAAAAAGACTAAAAAACGTAATGGGGGAAAACTATGTACTACTAATAACAAAACCTGGCCAATTTGGGTACCAAAATAACTAAGCACAGTAATGAAATATAAAGCATTAAAAAGAACTGATATCCATAAGCTCATATTAATGATAAATGACTGAGTGAACAAGCAAATAAACCAATCAGTCCATTAGAATGGCTTTTACTTACAGTACAATGCTGACATTGACTGGAAGGCTGGAATTGGAAAACCAGCAGTGTGCAAACACTATAGAAAGGCAAGAATCATGAATAGATGCTAAATATAGGTGGATATTTTGATAAGAACCAAGATAGTACATGATCTTAAAGTATTTTCCCAAAGGCTGCTTATTAGTTTCAAGAGTAAAAAACTATAACACTACAGTGGAAAACTCTGACTACACTCTGATCAAATGATCAAAATTAACATCATCAATGTGCCTCCAGATGTGATACCCTGAGAAGAGTCACTTATGTAGTATTCTGGTTGGAATACAAAACCTAGTCATGAAAAAATAAAAGACAATCCCAAACGAGGAGTGACAGACAGATAAAAAGAAAAATGAAGGACTGTATTTGATGACTGTTGGTGTCATCAAAGACCAAGAAAGGCACAGAACCATTTTAAATCAAAGAAGACTAAAGAGATAATAACAAATAAATGCAATACCTAATCCTAAACTGGATTCTTAGTGAAATAGGAAAAATGCTATAAAGAATATTACTGGGTCATCCAATAAATTCAGGATATGGATGACAGATTACATATAAATATTATATCAATGTTAAATTTACTGAAGCTGATCATTGTACTATAGTTACAAAAAAATATCCTTATTTTTAAGAAATATATACTGATGCACTATTAGCGATAAATGCAATCTCTGTTCAAATGGCTAAGTGTGTGTGTGTGTGTGTGTGTGTGTGTGTGTGTGTGTGTGTGTGTATGTGTTGAGGGACAGAGGGTGGGAGGACGTGCCCAAAAGATAAAACAAAGGGGATAAAATGTTAACAGTAGAAGTCAGTAAAGAATATACTATTCTTATAACTCTTCTGTAAGTTTGAAATTATTCCTAGATAGAAGTGTTTGTTTTGTTTTGTTTTACTATTTTCTCTACCATACTATACACACATTACAACTGAAGAGACTGAGGCCTCATGATGAGAAGTAATCAGGAGGTGAGCCAAGCCCGACTGACTTACTCTGGAATCTTGGTCTTAACTATCACAATATATTACGTTTTAGGTGTTAGATTTAGTCACACTCTTAGCTCTAAGATTTCCAAGGTTGTTTGATCCTCCCTACCTTACCTTTGGAAAATTTCCCTCCTAATTGTCTTTCCTCTGTTTCCCCTAACTGGAAGCCCCTATCACTTCAATTGCATCCTATCTCTGGTTCTCCAGCATACAGTACTCTAGCCAACTTTGTATTTTACAAATCCCTGGGGAAAATACTATGTTCTGGATTCTAACTCTCATACATTTATCAGGATATACTGTATTTACTCCAACAAGCAACTAAATGGCAGAAATTAATCTTTCTCACTATTGTATGCCCAAGGCCATGTACAGAGACTATTCTATATCAAGGATTTCAGTAAACATTCATTGAATTGAAATGTTTAACTTCTTCCATTGCTCATGCTTTTCCTTACTCTAGTAAATATTAGAAATGCTCAATTCCCTTCCCTTCTATTTACCTACCAAATCTGATTGGGATCTATTCAATATTTTCTTTCTAAAAAATGCTTTCTCAGTTATTTCTGCCCTAAAAATGACTGCCAAGTTCAACCTATTGGCACACACGAAGGCTGTACCAATACCTTTGCACTTAAATAACAATATTGGAGAATATGTTTTATGTGGCATAACATTATGACAATTTCAAAAGTTATCCTCATCTATTTTGATTAAGAAAAATAAACACTGGAAAAAAGCCAGTATGTGCATATGTTAAAAGATAATAATGGTCTTTTAAAAGAAAAGAAAAGAAAAGAAAAAAGATACTACGGTCAAATAAGTTTGAAAAAATGCAAAACTGAATTAAGCTACACCAGATTGTCAGATCTTTTAATATAAATCAATGTATCTTGTGATTCTACTAAAGAGGAACAAAGTATACAGTGGTTTCCAAACCTATTTGACCATGGGATCTTTTTACTCAGCCCATCTCCTGGGAAAAATACACCATAGAATATATTCTGAAAATGTTGACTATTACTGAAGAAGTTATCTGAATACCTGGAATGTAATAAGACACTTCAAAACCAAAAGAAACTACCTGCTTGATATCAACAGGGCCACATATAATAATACCAAGCAGCTACTGATTCTACTTGCAAGTACTTACAGACCAAACCCCTTTGAGTTCTAGGTTAAATACCTGCCTATTTCAGGGTCCCACTAAAATTTTGACATGAGCTTCCATTGCGCCCTCCAACTCTTGAATTGCAGATGACCAACTCTCATATCACCTTCACATAATTAAAACACACAAAGAGCAAATGAGAGGTTTTGACTGAGAAGCTACAGGGGCTTCTCAAATTTAATGTTCATATAAATTACCTGTAAATTTTCATTAACCCATTTCCCATTTAGAAAAAAAGTGCAACTCACTGCCAGCATTAATGTAATTTTACATAAACACGCTCTTTGAGGTTGAAGTATTTAATGGAACAACACAAAGCAGAATATCTAATATTTGACATTTTCAACCATCGAGAATTACTGTATTTTATAAATGGAAATACCACTCCTAAAAACAGAAGGCTATAAACATAATGATGTCATTCATTTCCAAAGACTACTGCTATATTAGAGCAATGCAAAAGTAATAATAAAAGCAAGATATTTTGTGGCAAACTTTGAGGGTAAGGTTAGGACTGTAATCTGCAAGTTATCTCAGGGTAAACGCTGCAGCCAAAAATGCCACCAGCAAGTATTCTCGGGGCAAATGAGAAATGGCTTCAAATGCAGATTCTGATATAGTAGGTATGGGTCTGAGACCAATCATCTGTATTTATAGCAAGCTCTCAGGTAACACAGATGTTGAACTACAGACTAAACATGGGTTGAGTTTCAGAATCTCAGGAAAAAAGGTGGAGGTCCATTAATTTATAAGTATCCAATGCCTATATCTTTAAAACTGCTTTTCAAAGGTCTAATTCTCCCATAAGAAAACAAGCTTCCATTCATTCATAAAACAGAAACTATGTACAATAAAAAGATACTAAAATCATTATCTGCTGACAATTATATTTCTGTAGAAATGGAAGTTTTCTGCAGAGAACAATTAAAGTACATGTACAAAAGCAATATTTTTGTATAAATCCTCACTCTACTTCTATTTCCAAATACCCATAATAATGACACAGAAGCACACTGATTTCTACAGCGGACAGGGACTTCCTCCAACTTTACCGACTTACAGAGCTGCAAAGAGAAACTATTATTGCCCTGCCTCTACCCAAAAAAGACATATATAAAGCCAACATCTTTCTCAATGATTTACTGAAAGCAGCAGCTCATTTTAATAAAACCATCCCCAAACATAAATTTGATTGAACCAACTGCTGTAGTTGGCACACACAACAGCTGATCAAAATCATTCAAGATTTTTATTTTTACAGGTATTTTCAGGCTTTAAGAATTTTTTCCCATTCTATACTTTTATGTTGATATTAAAACTACTCAACTAAAAATAAAGGATTTTTAAGTCAATGTAATAAACTTTTAAACTATAAAGTCAGTCAATTCAAGAAAACAATAAACTAGATCATATACAACTTAAACAATAGTAAAACACATAGTAAAACTAACAACCACTTATGTATTTCAAATGACAAAATTAAGAGTTTCAAGGCTTGTGTTGTCAAAAATTGTGTGGTTTTTCCTAGGCATAGCATTGTCATTCAGCAAAGTATTACTATAACATTATATACAACTATTACTCTCATGACTTACCAAGGAAAACTTTATAAAATTAAAAAATTTATTTTTCTTTATAACTGGGTTTCTTGATAGTAAATATTTTAAGATTTTTATTTCACCGAAAAACAAAGATATTTATCTTTTTGTTGCATGTTAGATGTCGTCTTTATTTGACTTTTTATAATAAAGTAATTTTATAGTATTTTTGTCACAGTGAAGGACAAAGATAAGCCAACTGTTTAGATTCCTCTCCTTTATGTTGTGTCTTTGATCACTAACAATGCTGTGTGAACAGCCAACAGAAGGCTGACATTTCATAAAATATGCAGTGATAAAAACTAATACTGTAGCATCTGGGAGCAATATATAAAATGCAGAAATACACCTAATAACTGTGATCTTAAATTACAAGTTACTAAAAGCTAAATAAAAAGCATACCTACAAAAAAAGAGTGGTAAGATCACAAAGGGGTATTTTTGTACTTCCATTTCTAAAAACAAAGTTTTAAAAATAATTTAAATCATAACAACACTTCCCCTGATATTCTACACTAAAAGCCAGCTACTTTCTAAGAACAGGATTTCTGTACTGTATACCTTTTAACAACTGAAGAACACATTACAAAACCATCATTGAAAGGTACAAGAGAAAATGCAGAGGAAATTTTTCTTAGATACTTAAAAATGTCAAAATTGATAATGGAGAGGCAATATATCACTTTTAAGACAAGATACCACAGACCATAACCAAAATAAGTTTTAAAATCTATAATAATCTAAACAAATATACTCCTAATGCTGGTAGTAATACATCCTTTCATAATCTAAGCTTTAAAATCCTTGGTACACCACAGCAAGTAAATTGTGCTCATATATGTTTAAATAATTTTAACTTTACTACTAAATAATTTTTAAATAATAGGAAGCAGTTAAGCTCTCAATAAAGGCCATCCAAGAGCAATCGTGTGAATTAAATATTAAAGCTTTTGCTTTAATATTCTACCTATACCTATCAAAATCACAGTCCAGCAGTATTTTTTTAATACATATGCTAAAAGGAAGTGAAAAAATAAAAGCCATATTCAGCACTTTAAGACTCTAAATTACACTTTGACTAAAGAAAATATACAACAGTTAAGTACATGGGAGGCAATTGTCCTTGTGCTTATAATTAGCATCTGAATTTAGGGATTTCAATGCTTAATGTGTACCCACCGGCCTGTTATTCTTACCATGGCTTTTTATATCACTTAATGGAAATAAATACTCTTTTCTCTCCTCATATTTACATCAGTGCTATTTAATTTTTTTAAAGCTGTTATAATAGGTTAAACAGCAGTCTCAACATCACTCTTCATCTCCCACTGGACAAAGAATGGCATTACAAGACTGAAAAAAGAGAAGGCATATTTACATTCATAATATTCTTAACTATAACATTTATGTAAATTATGATTTTATATTTGCAAATACAATAATTTTTTGTTTCATTGCATACTTTGCTATTCTTTCAACATTAACTTCTCATGGTTATTACAATCTCAAAAAAAGAAGAATCATGCTTATTTTTAAAAAGAAACAACAGGCCCAAAATGGAGTCACTTGCATTAAGCCCCAAATCAGCAAAGGAAGACTTAATACCTGTCCCAACTACAGTTTCCTCTCCCAGGATGGTAATCTTAACCAGTCAGTCTGGAATTTCCTGGCCAGCACTAGGAGGTAATACTCCTGATAGACTCCTGCCTTCCCCTACAGAAAAGTGACTTTGCTTAAAATAATCCTTTCTTTTGTTTATGACTTCCTTGTTCTGCCCTCCTTCTGTCTTTAAAAACCTTTCTTTTCTGCAGCTCTTTAGAGTTCCTTTCTATTTGCTAGATGGGATGCTGCCAACTGGATCCTCAAATTTACTCAGCTAAAATTTTTTTAATGAAATACATGATATTGGTTAAGCCACTGAAAAAAATACTTAAAGCTGAAATAATAATGTGTCTAATAATGTATTTAATTTTAACCTAACCTTATTGTCACATAAAAGAGAGCTTTAGTATATTAACTAAGAAGTTCTAGTAGTTTTAAGTTTAGGGAATCTTCCTTTAAAAAATATTTTCATTACCTTTTAATTATTTTACATCAGTTTACACATCACTAACTGATATACATTTACTACAACTGTTTTAATGTCAAAACTGTATAAATCACTTTCCATTATTTTGTCTACTGAATTCACCCATAGAGCATATCAGTATCATGTATATTTAGAAGAAAACAATTAAGCTTCACCATTTGAAAACCTGTAATTTCAAGAGTAATTTACCCTTTAAAAAATTTTTTTCAAGTAAGAAAAATTATACATACCAATAAAAGCAGAGAAAAAAAAAAGGAGGCAATTCTTTGGTTTTTCCACTTGTCAAAAAAAGTAGAAAACCACATTCTTCAATTGTATTTAAATAGGCATTGTTAAATTAGCTATAGAAAATTTATCTCTCTCTTCTTGAATGTAAATTCCATGAAAGTAGCATCCATGGCTCTTCATCAATAGTGCGTCAGTGTAGATAATTAGTATTCGTGGAAATAATAGGTGAACAAATATCAACTTATCATCTGTGACATGTAATGAATTGTACTTAGCCCATTAGAAAAACACAAAAAAATATATATATAACATGGTCCTACTCTCTTGACACTTAAAATCCAGTTAGCAATATAGAACTTACACCTAACTAAAAAGTAATAGTGAAAAACACTAAACAAAAAGTGCCTTGTGAGCAGACCACATTGACTGGGAAAATTTCAGAGAGGACAGGACATAATGACCAAAAAGAAAACAGAGACCTCGTAGGAAAAAATTGAGAAGAGATATCAAATACTGTGAAACGAGAAAGGATATGCAAATGTAGAAACATTCTCAGTATGTTGGGACAATAGAACGCTAATATGGGAGAATGTCTGTTACTGACCACCAGGGGATAAGGTTAAATGATAAATAGTACGACTTAATGAGGGAACTTTGAATATCAGGCATGAGATTCCAAATTTCAACCTATAGACAAAGTGAGACTACTGAGATTCCTAAGCAGGAAAGTGAAAATGTAAAAGAAATGCTTTAGGAAGATTAACAACAATCAGACAGAGTGGAGAACAGCAAAAACTTCTGAAGTATTCCAGAAATAAGGCTGTAGAGGAGTGAATTATGCTGGCTTTGGGGAATGGTAAGGAACTGGCAAGAGCAAAAATTACTAAGGCTATACATTGACTAATTAGGTATGATGGATAAGGGAGGACACAGTGAATTTCTAGATCTATGATGATGACAATGCTAAGGAATAATGGGAGGTAAAGCTAAGATGGCTGAATTTGGAAAGAAAAGGCCAAGGACAAAACGATGCTCTCAGTTTCAGATCTTTGCTGTGGTGGGAAGCAAAGTACTCAAGATAGAAAATAAAGAGATGGAAACATGAGAATTAGGTCAAATGCAGAGCTATGTATTTTAGAATTGTCTCTAAAGATGTAATAGTTTAAAATCTTTCAAAGGAAGGGAAAGGAAGAGTAAAAACCAGAGACTAAAGATTATACTATACTATTTAATAAATTCAATAAATATATCTGTGGAAATTAACTAAAATAAAATTAAATGGAATGACTGGCTTTATTACATAGTTCCAGGCAAGGAAGAATGACTCGAGAAAAAGAAAACACAATGTCCACAGAGGGTGCACTCACAAAAAATTTACCCAAGGTTGTTAAAAATGTAGAGTCTTGGGAGATACTACAAGAAAGCATCATTTTTAAATATTCTGTTTTTGTTTTATTTTGAAAATATGAGAATACAGATCAGAGGGGAAAATTAAGTATCTGAGGAAACTGTAAAACTTTTCCTATTAAATTGTTTCATTAAAAAAAACTCTAGAATGAATGTGAACATCTATAAAAGATGAAAAGAAAAATAGAATCATCTGCTCTTTTTGCTTTGTATAAATGACATTACTCTCCCCATTTATTTAAATATTATTACTTATAACTATTTTCTCAGGCTTAGGTCAGTATCTATATAAACTAGATATTATGTTTTGATATTTCCTAATTTCAAGAAAATATCCAAATGAGAAAAAAACTTAACAGGTATTGTACGTATTTTTTTAAAAACATGCATACAACCCAATTTTAGACTAATTTACAAGGGAAAGCCTACAGAATAACACAGAGCTCATAGGGAAAACAGAAAATTTGAAAAGCTCCTCCCACGCACGCGCGCGCGCGCGCACACACACACACACACACACACACACACACACACACACACACCATCCACCATTGGGCCTAACGTGTAGAATAACAGCACAAACTTCTGAAAAAGAAACTGAGAACATAGCAAACATAAATGTAAATGTATAGTAAGGTTTTTAAAAGTTGTTTTCCAGAGTGCACTTTATCTGAAGAACCCTGGGAATAATTTAATTGTGTCAAGATTTAGGGATTCCAGTAGAAAGGAGAAAGCTTTCTACAGTTTGATCTTCACCATGATACATAAATAGGAGGTATGCTCATTCATCAGCACAAGAAGCACTTGTTCTGATAAGTGAATATATGCACTCTATGTGGGTATCTCACGCTCCTAAAAGATATTTAAGCTAATCAATAAGTCAGAAATGTTCTTAAAAATTCTAAATGGCTGTTTATGTGTGTTAGATTTTCTGTATGGCATATTAATGTACTTTTCTTCTATGATATAGTGAACTCAGTGATGATAAATATGTGGTGTGTCTGCTACCTACATTTTCACTGACAGCAAATGCAATGTAAAACCAGTATTGTAAACCGAAAAAAAATCAACTTTAGAGGTATGTTTAGAGGTATTACTAAATTTAAACTCTCATGGGTTCACTTTTAATTCAAGGATACAAGTATATGCAAATTAGCAAGTATCAAATATCTACTTATTAAAATAAGACATATGATTAAAAATCATAAGCCGGTTCTTTTTAGACTGTCCATGGAACAAGTTAATCTGTTTGAATACAAATTACATTTTGTGCTTTGGGAAAAATTCCAGACTACAAATTTAAGTTGAAGAGTAGACGTAAATAACAATTTGGTCTTTAGATACACATAAAATACATAATTGCTTTCTTTAATTAATGTAGGTTAATGTAATAAATAAAAGTTTTCAAAAATATGAAAGAAAAACATTCAAGTACTTTATTAAAAGACAGCTATACTAATAAAATTATTTCTATAATATAATAACATACCTCTGGAAAAAAAAATAAGCCGCTATGCTCAGTATATAATGCGCACCTATTTCTTTTATATAAGATAAAGACTAATGGTAGAGGTGGCAAAAAAGCCTGCCCTAATGCCACCTCTTCCCATGTAACAGTCTAAGGATAGTGTCAAGCACAAGCAACGGCATGAATTTAGATACTACAACCTCAGGATTCACCTGTTACCTTATCACTAAACAATGAGGAACATGAGAATACCAAGCTTCAAGAGAAAAGAATGAAAAGAATGATGTAGACCCTGATACTATAAAAAACATGGCTTCTTTATCCATAAACAATGGCCAAAAACAAAATAACATAAACTCTTTCCTTGCTGAAGTCTATCAAGTGAGCCAGGAAAACTACTCATGACCTTTCCGAAACTGCCAAAGGGAAGCAGGAAAGGAAACAGAAAAGAGCTGAAACATAAATCTAAAAGAGAGGGAGACAGAAACCCGAGTTTTGATTTTTATTTGTATTTAAATAATTCAACTGCCTATTCAGAAACTGGATAACCATAAAACTTAGCTTCCAAACTGGGACACTCCTAAGAGTGAAAAGGAGCTATGGAAGGCAGAAAAATGCACCAACTCCCTCAAAGATGCCCATGTCTGAATCCCTAGAAGCTGTGAATATGTTACCTTACATGACAAAAAGGACTTTGAAGATGTGATATGGTTATGGGCCTTGAGATAGAGAGATTATCCTGGTGTGCTCAATGTAATCAAACAAGTCAGAAAGAAAGGTGCTATGAGAGGAAAAGAGTCAGGATGAGATGCAAATGAGTATTCAATTTGCAGTTGCTGGCTTTGAAAATGGAAGAAGGGTGTCATGAGCCAAGATGCAGCCCTCTATAGAGGTGAAAGAAATCTCTCAGTTTACAGGCAACAACAACAAAAACAACAACGAATTTTACTGACCTAGATCCTACAACCACAAAGAATTGAATTTACCCAAGAAACTGAATAAATAGAAAACAAATTCTCTGACACCTTTGATTTTAGCCTGGTGAGATCCATACTAGATTTTTGACCTACAGACCTATAAAATGAAAAAAAAAAAAAAAAGTGTTGTTTTAACACTTTTGCATTAAGTTACATGGGATCAATAAAAAACTAATATAGGGGACGCTAGAAATAATTAAGGCAGGATAACAAGTATATAAAGACATTGTTCCAAGCAAATTGGGCTTATGATCACCCTACTCAGAACTAGCACCCACATGTACAACTCTGTACATGTTTTTCACGTGAAATCATTTTATCCAATACAGAATTCAAACTCTTACCTTAACAGTGGAAAGTTTTAATCCAAGTCATTTTTAGTTAACATTTAACTAATTTCCAGAAAGGACTTAAACCCCACCAGAAGTTGAAAGTAGTCAGTATGCATCTTTATTTCTTACAATAATTAAAACTACATCCCAAGTATTAATACATGCTTATTTCTTTCATTCAGTATTATATCATATCCTTACATTCTCTTTTTCCTAATAAAATTTTTTATCGTCTCTGATAATTTTAAAAAAATATAGGAAAAGTCTTGACATACCTTCCTGAAATATCAAACAGCGTGCTGGCTTCCTCTCACAACCACATCAAAACTACAACTAACCTACAAAATAACCATCAATGAAAATCACCTGAAGTCTAGCTGAACAGAAGTCCTATAACTAATGTTATGCAGAAGAAGCCACCTTGAGACTGGTAGGAGGGGTGGAGATTGAAAACGGACTGGCTCCACACCCACATGTGGCAATTGAGAATCTGGAGGTATATCTGGACTGTGGAGGTCCCTCCAGAAGAGCAAGGGGTTCCAACTCAGCTCAAAGCACCAGTTCCAGGAAGAGAAGTCCCCACAACTTCTGGCTGTGAAGACCAGTAGAGTTTGTGACAAATGAATGCTAGAATCCCAGGTAGTCTTTTTAAAGGGCACCTTGCTGAGGGACTCATTTACTCTAGTCTCCAGCTCTGGAGCAGTGGCTGAAGGACACAGAGACAAACTGAATTGTCTGGCTTCAGAGTGAGGGCTGGAGTGGTAGCTTTCTCCCAATTAGTAGTGCTGGCTGAGGGAACTGTTCCTTAGTCAAGTCCTCCTACGTCCCCCTCCTCCATCCCAGCGTTCAGACCCAGGTGGCCAGTTTATCCGACCCTTCATCAATCTGGCTAACACTGGTCATCCTGCTCTGGTGATTTCGTGAGACCCCCAACATGCCAAACTTGCAAACCCACCCAGCTGCTTCCAGCAGCTTTTCCATACAAAGGGCCTGTCTTGGCTCATGCTGCAAACTTTCTCAAAAGCTCTCAAAGATTCACAAACCCCAAAACAAGCAGCATCTGGCCTCGACATGCCCCATACCTCTTATTGAGCAGCCCCAAGCCCAGGACTAGCAGCCGCCGGCCTTGGTTCACAGCTTAGCCTCTCTCCCAGGGACCTCCAAGTCCAGCACGGGTGGAATACATCTGCGTATCACTTTGTGGCTCCTTCCAGGAGGCTTCAGGGCCCACAAACCTGGTAACCACTTCAGACTGAGCCTGAGCATCTAATGGTCACCTCTGCAAATGACACACCCAAAGGGCACACTGAGAAGGCACCAGAGCCTTGTTAAAGCAAATCTCACTTTGTAAGGTCAGCCCCTGCACAGCAACATTTCCACTATAATCATGGCCAGTCCTCACAAGCAATCAGTGGGTTAATCCCTCCCATTGACATATAAACAGAAACCAAGCCTCAACTACAACAGAAAGGCATACACACCCACATGAGGACCAGAATATACCTGAAGCATTCAGCTAAGGTGACCAAAGAGACTGTACCACTGGGCCCCATAGGACATCTACTACATTAAGGACACTCTACTAATATTGGGAGACATAGTAGCTCTATCTAATACATATTAACAAACCCAGGGAGGCAGCCAAAATGGGGAGACAAAGAAACATGTCCCAAATGAAAGAACAGAACAAAGCTCCAGAAAAAGAATGCAACAAAATGGAGACAAGCAATCTACCAGATGCAGAGTTCAAAACACTGGTTATAAAGATGCTCAGTGATCCCAGTGAGAATGTCAACAAAGAGATAGGAAACATAAAAATGGAGATAGAAATCATAAAAAAAAAGACAGTCAGAAATGAAGAATACAATAACTGAAATAAAAAATATGTTAGAAGGAATCAATAGTAGGTTAGATAAAGCAGAGGATCAAATCAGTAATTTGGAAGAGAAGGTAGCAGAGAACACTCTATGAGAATAAAACTCCCAATCAGAACAGCAACAAGAAAAGAATTTTAAAAAATGAACATAGTTATAGGAGCCTCTGGGACAACATCAAGCAGACCAACATTCACATCAATGGAGCACCAGAAGAGAAGAGAGAAAAGAAAGCAAGGAACTGAAAACCTATTTGAAGAAATAGTGACAGAAAACTTCCCTAACCTGGTGAAGGAAATAGACATCCAAGCCCTGGAAGCACAGAATCCCAAACAAGTTGAACCAACCCCAAGAGGCCTACTCAAAGACACATAATTATAATGCCAAACGTTAAAGACAAAGAGAGAATCTTAAAAGCAGCAAGAGAATGCAGTTTGTTACCTATACGGGAACTCCCAAAAGGCAGTCAGATGATTTCTCAACAAAAAATTTGTAGGCCATAAGGGACTGGCACAAAATATTCAGAGCAAGGACCTACAACTAAGAACACTCTACCAGAAAAGCTATCATTCAAAATTGACAAATAAAGAGTTTTCCAAATATAAAAATGCTAAAGAAGTTTGTCACCATCAAACCAGTATCACAAGAAATGTTAAAGGGATTTAAGAAGGAAAAAATCAAAAATATGAATAAAATGGCAATAACTACATATCTAGCAAAAATTAGGTTAAATGTAAATGGATTAAATGCTCTAATCAAAAGACAGGGTGGCTGAATGGATAAAAAATTAAACCCTTACATATGCTGCCTCTAAGAAGCTCACTTCAGATCAAAAGACATATACAGACTGAAAGCAAAGGGCTAGAAAAGGTATTCTATGCAGATGGAAACAAAAAGAAAAACAGCTGTAAACAAAATGGAGTTTAAAAAAAAAGGCTATAACAAGAGAAGGACCCAGTAATCCCACCTCTGGGTATTTATCCAAAGAAATCCAAAACATACTTTGAAGAAACATGTGAATCCATATGTTCATTGTAACATTATTTACAATAACTAATATATGGAGGCAAACTGGGTGTCCATCAGTGGATAAGTGGACAAAGAGGTGGTATGTATATACAATAGAATTATTATTCAACCATAAAAAAAAAAGAATGAAACCTTGCCATCTGCAAAAACATGAATGGATCTAGAGGTACTGTGCTGAGAAGAATAAGTCAGACAAGGAACCACAAATATCATATGACTTCATTTATATGTGAAATTTAGAGAACAGGATAAACAAACAAAAACAAGCTCATAGATACAGAGAGCATTTTGATGGCTGTCCCATTGGGGGAATGGGAGGATGGGTGAATGGGGGAGGGGATTAAGAGGTACAAATTTGCAGGTACAAAATAATCATGAGGATATAAAGTACACCATAGGGAATATAGGCAGTAGTATCGTAATGACTATGTATGGTGTCACATGACTACTGGATTCATCGGGTGAACACTTCATAAGTTATTTAAATGTCTAATCACTGTTGTATACCTGAAATTAATAAAATATTATATGCTAACTACAATTTAAAAATAAAAGTAATCAAAAATCTAAAAAAAACAAAATAATAAAATGATGTTATTCCTCTATATTGACAGAACCGTTGGGATTTACAGTAGTTTTCATTTCTCTTTTTCCTTTTTGTGCTACTGGTATTTTCTACAAGGTCATGAATCATGTTTTTTAATAGTTTTATTGAGATATGCATATACCATAAAATGCATCTATTTAAAGTGTGCAATTTAAGGTTTTTAATATATACACAAAGCTGTGCAAGCATCGCCACAATCTATTTTAGAACATTTTTATCCTACACCCAAAATAACTCAGTCCCCATTAGCAGTCACTCTCCATCTCTTCCCTAGAGCCCTTGCTCTGGGCAACCATTAGCTCTTTCTGTCTCCACAGCTTTTCCCATTCTAGAGATTTCAAACAAAGGGGATCATACAATTTGTGGTCTTTTTCTGATTGGTTTCCATGTATAATTTTTAAAGCCATTTCCAATTTAGAAATAAAAATGTAATGAAACCATCAATTCTCTAATTTTCCCAGTTAAAAATGAACATAAGCAAACATTCTATAATGATTTTTTATTAGCCAAAACATAAAAAACACAAACCATATTTAATGAAATCTTTTCCAACCATCTTAATATTCACATAAACATCAAGCAACAGAACTCTCTGATAATTCTAAGGTTAGTAAAAACATTGAGATTAATCTTTAATTTAATATCACCTACAACTAGTTACTGCATTTTCTCATCCAAGTGAATTAAAAACAACCAAAAAATTTCCTAGGTTGATATCAAGACTTGTACACCATAAGTACATCTTTTTATAGCAAGTCAATTTCTCAAGTAAATAAAAAATATTAATACAAATCAGAATTATATGGTGAATGAAGCTAAAAAAGTATTCTGATACAAAGGCTCCATTTCTAGTTTTATATGTAAATATATATACATACCACACTTGTATATAACACTACGTATGTATATGTAATTATATATATAATTATATTTGTACATATATATCTTCAGTTATAGCACTTATTAACATAAAACTTAGACAAAACTAATTTTTTTTTCAATCATGAGATACATTCCCAATCATTCCTATATGTCTACATACATACTATATTACTAAGGGAGGAAAGCCAGATTGGGGAAAAAGAAAAGGTTTGGAAAACAATTTTGACAATATCTAGTGAAGCTGGATGTATGAAATTTCACTTTTTAGAGGAAGTATACACATAAAGGAGACAACATGTATATAAATGTAGTCTGCTAGGAGTTTGTCAACAGTGAAAATTTAGAAGCAGCCTGAATGTTTATCAAATAAGGGAGAAATAACAAATTATGGAAGTAAATCTCTATAACAATACTTCATGATAAAGCTCCATGATAATATTTTCCCATGATAACAGAGGCCATCCTTTGCCCATTTCTCAAATAAGCTAAAATCCTTATTTTCTGTGGAAGCGGGTAGGATGGACTTAGGCAATGATTGCCTTATCCATTTAAAAATTTCTCAGATCAGTATGCAGGCAGTGGTGCTAAATATACATTTCACCATCTTTACTTTTGTGCTTTTTGTGACAATACAGATTACTAAAAGTACTGCTTTTCAATAACCTCGTAATAACAAAACCCTATATTTTATTCGATTGAATTTTGGAAAGCCATTTTACATGTTATGGTTGAATTTTTACTATATTTTCATACAATGATATACTTTATAACAGTGAAAGGCAATGCATAAGTTACATGTATCAACATGGGTAAACCTCAAAAGAAAAATATTGAGAGAAAAATTTAAGTTATAAAAGGATATGTATAATAATATAATAAAACCAGATAATAACAAATGTTGGTGAGGATGTAGAGAAATGGGAACTCTCATACATTGCTGATGAGAGTACCTAAAGGTGCAGCCTCTTTGGAAAATAGTTCAGCAGTTTCTAAAAAGTTAAACAAGTTTATCATGTGATTCAGCAATTCCACTCTTAGGTATGTTCTTAAGAAAAATGAAACATATCTTCGCAAAGCCAAAAATTGAAAATAGCCTAAATACTCATGGAAGAGGATGACAAACAGTAAATGTATTAACATAATGTAATAACATCCACCCATAAAAAAAAAAAAAGAAGAAACAAACTATGGATACATACTACGAAATAGACAAACCTCAAAAACATTATGCTTACTAAAAAATAAGCCATACACAAGAGACCAAATATTGTATTATTTCATTTACATAAAATAGCCAGAAAAGGCAAAGATAAAGAGACAGAAAATAGATTAATAGTTGCTTAAGGCAGAATGAGGATTAACAGTTAATGTGCAAGAGAGATTATAATGGAGTGATGAAAATGTTCTACAACTGATTCACGATGACAGTTGCACAACTTGGTAAGTTTCCTTAAAAAAAAAAATAATCAATGAATTGTACATTTGAAAAAGTGATCTCCCCTGAAGAAAAGGGCATTTTGCCAACAGACTGACATTGGACTTGAACTACTACATCAGCTCTTGCCTGCTGACCTATCCTGCAGATTTCAGACCTGGCCAGCCTCCACAATCCTGTGATAGACAGACAGACAGACAGACAGACACAGACACACACACACACACACACACACACACACACACACACACCCCTTACTGGTATGTTTCTCTGAAGGATCCTAATACATTACCCTTATAAATGAATTGAAATTTGATTCTAAGATAATCTATTCCCCATACCTAACCAAAGATAACTTTTTCAGCGTAAATTTACAGGAGAATTGTCCAAAAATGAACTGTGGTGATGACTAAAGGTTTCCTAACAATATTTCATTAAAGGGGGTGGGATCATTGTGTTCTGCTAAATTCAAGTATGTTTAACCTTAGAAGGTTACTAAACTGCTAAACACTTATCTTTATCATGGGCTACATCAAATACAAGACATGAAGGAAAAAGGTGCAGAACTTGTGGTAATCATCTCAAACACTCTACTCCAGCAACAGAGAAACGTTTTCTCACATGGAAACTCTGGTTGACCAGTAATGGTTCCCTGAAGTTGAGAAAATTATGCAACCACCTATGGCTAAGCAAGAAAGAATGCCATAATGTGATGTCTGCAATAAGCATAGGAAAGGGGGATGCATGTAAGCTACATATTTGCCTTCCTAGCTTTAGCCTATTCTACTCCCTACTGAGAACAATGTTATATAAATATCTCTCTTCTTGACCAAGGTGAAGTAGCTTCAGAGAAGTATAACACTGGAGATACATGGTACAATGGTGAGGGGAGAAGGATGAATCTACCACAATAACAATAAACACCAAACTCCTCAATTTCACAAGCACGTACTTCCTGACCTCCCGAATGTTATATAGTAAAAACTTTCTTATTAAATCAGGTGCCATTTGGTGCAGGTGAAGCAGATAACCTATCATTTTTCAAAATTGAAGAGAAAGTAAGCTAGAATTAGTTATATGCATTAAGGTAACTAATTAAAATTTTTTCAAAGACCTTTTTAAATTATGATAGGGAATCTCAGATCTGGCCAAAATCTTCCACCCAGAATTTCCTCTTAAAAGTGAACCTCTTTTAAAATTTGGCTCATGTGAAAGTTAGGTCTGAGAAGGACAATGCTATGAAAAAAAAACGCCATACCAGTGAGAAGACAAAAGAAAAATATAATGCCTAAGAATAAAATAATTTATTCATTATACCATTTCAAGGGTTTTGCAGTAAATACACACACACACACACACACACACACACACACACACACGTGCACACACACACACATTATCATCAAAAACTTTTCTTCATTTGATCCTGTCACAATCCAAGCCAGAAAAAAATTTTAAAAATCACAAGTTTCTCTTGAAAGCAAAAATCTGACAGAACAGAAACATCGTTAAAAGAAAATTTTTTCACAATAAAGTAACTATGGGAGTTTTATTATTTCTATAGCTAGAATAATGCTATCAATTTGATATTAAGCCCTTACTATGTGAAATTCTAATCAAATACTACCATTAGGCATAGGATTGTCTGCCAGGAAATACAAAATTCAAAAACAATCCATACCTAACAGATCAGTGATATAATCCCACACCTGCACTTTACCATTCCTGTTTTCCCTTCATCTATTTACTTGTCTTTACAATTACTAAAAATTATAAGCATGCTAATAAAATTATCTTATATAATAATATCCTTCATGCAGACATAGAAGGAATGTTTAAAAACACTCCATCTACGAAGACAGTTAAGATCTTACTTTACCACTGAGGTGTTCTTGAGTGGGTTATTTTTGAGAACACCAGGGGTCCTATCTGTTAACCAATTATTGTTTTTAAGGGCCACATCAATACCCTTGGTCCAAGAGAATCCCACGATATCATTAAAAAATTATTCCCCCAAAATAAACTACACTCTGTGAATCATCTACATTCTGCATAAATGGTGGCTATGTAGAATGTATGGTGGCTAAGTACATGAGTTATAGAGCCAAAAAGCCTAGGTTTGAATCCTGACTATACGATTTTAGGAAAAATGATAACATTCTCTAGGCTTCAGCTATTTCATCTGCAAAGTGGGCCCCTAGTTCATAAAATAATTAGGAGCATTGAATGAGATAATCTGTATATTAAAACAGCACCTAACAGTAAGTGCTCCTTCAATGTTATTTGCTACCTACCTTCCTCATCTCTCTCTGCCTCCTTTTTACTACTACTATTACTACTACTACTACTACTACTACTACTACTACTACTACTATTACTAATTATTATTACTAATCTTTCTGTATTCTTTTCTTTCCAATGTAATAAGGCCACCTTTGCAACATTTTTTGGCATCTGCTTCCCAGAGCATTTTTTTTTTTCCTTACGCAGTTTGCTGGAATATTTTATTTGTGGCTGGCTCTGACTTTATGTTAATTGTGCTTTTTGTTTCCTGCAAAAATGCAGTGCCTTACTATGGCTGTATTTAGAATTGTAAATTTCAAAATCTATAAATATAAAGTTAAAATAAATAATTTTACAGGAAGCTAGTCCTGATTATAAATGCAGACTAATGACTTTTTTCCCCCTGCAAAAAGAGTAAAAAGAAATGATTTGAAATAGCCCAAAATCTGTTGCTTGAAAATAGTATTATGTAGTATTGCTTTTTTTATTGGTTCAAAATTAGGTGTTATTAATTATTGAGTAAGACTCTGAATAAATATTCTGCACAGATTTGGGGTCTATGATATAAAAATCCTATAAAACTGCATCAAGTTGGTTAACAATGCTTAAACACTTAAATGTCTTTTAAATTTTTATTCTCCCAATACTACAACACACAACACCCTTTCACAGCCATTCATCACAGTCAATTAACTGAGTGTGACCACTGTATTCCAGGCACAGTGTGTGGCACACCTCCAAGAGTGACTGCTCACAACAGATTTAAAGGAGTCAGGCAACCTGTCCTAGTGCTCTCATATGTACTCATATGTTTAGGTAAGGTAACCCTCACAAACCACATAAGGTAGACAGTTATTCTTAACTTCAATACTTCATAGATGAGGAGAAAAAAGATACAGAAAGACAAACTGACTTGCTCAAGATCGCAGAGTATTTGGCAGTGCTAAGACCCAAAACTTCCATCAACTTTCCAATCTGCTCTAAATTTTAAACCAAATGGAATGTCTGTATATTGTAATATTAGAACTATATATTTTTAAAATAAAGCCTATATTCCTCATAGAAAATAAAAATTAGAAATACTTTCTTCCACTCAGTATTAATGGTTCCTTTAGACACAATAAAAACTGCAAAAGATTAAATGAGACATTAAGCAATTTCAGTTTTTCCTATGGATAAAATACTTAAATGTGGAAAAAATTAACCCTCCCTTCTCCCCTCAGCCAACTGTATATGGTTACTTCTCCAAAAAGTTTAAAGTAGGCTAACCAAACCTACCCTATAAAAGAGACTCATTACCTTTTATAAATGATTTTGAAAACATGCATTGACAGTTATAAAACCAGTACCAAAAAGAAAATGACATTTTAAAAGCATATATATTTGTGTCAAAGAGGGTTGATGAGGTCTACAAAAACAAATAACTGTAACAATTTGAAACTAGAAAATTCTTAACAAAGCAGAAGTTATTAATTTCAGTAGGTGTATTCCTATAAATATATTCATATGTATTACTCCAAAGAGTACGTTTTAAGTTGTATAATGATACAAACTGACTATGCCATTAAATTCTCTTATAATGTAAACTATATTTTGAAAATAGTTTCTGGCTAGATTAAGTTTTACAAGATTGTTAATATATCCTAGAAACAGGAGAATTCTTTATTCACTTTCTCGATACCCTAATTTCAACTTCTTATGCAAAACACAATTATCAGCTTTCTAAGGACCTTCCTAAGGGCTAGGTGTACCCTGTCTTCATCAGAATTTACACTGCTGCCAAAACATGAATCAAACCCAGGTACGGAAATATTCATGGTATCACTAAATTGCTAAATATGAAATCTGGGATACCCTTAATAGCAAGTATAGACTTATAGAAAGAAGTTAGTTCTCCAGAAAATCTCCCCTTTAATGACTTGGATTCTAAACATTCAACCCTAAAGTCACATTATTGTAGACATCTGAATTTTACATTATAGAAATCCACCTTCTACAGTCTTCAGTACTCATTCATTCATATATACATTCATTAAATATTGATTTATCACCAGCACCATTCTAGATGAATTTCTTTTAAAAAAAAGTAACAGAGCCACTGACTTCATTTACTTTGGTAGTGGTACTTGCAACAGTAGGCATAAACCTTCTCTGTTTAAGTATAAATAATGGTTTTCCAAGTACAGACAACGAATTTTATATGTTTTTATTATTATTTTAGATTTTATTTATTATCATTATATGTTTTTATTTACAAAGGCTATTATGTGGCTCTAATCTCAAATGGATGACAGGTGATCTGCTGTATATTTAACAATATAAAACAGGAAGTTCATTCTGTGGCCCACTGCCTCCCAGAGATTGTTTCCTTCATAACTGAAATCCAGCTAAAAGTATGGGTGGTATGCAATAGGACAAACTTTTGGAACACCGTATAATTTATATTTTACATTTGGAAATATGGCCATGTTTTGTTTGTTTGTAAAATCATGATGGAACATCCCCCAGAAACCTATTTATTCACTTTTGATGTCACTTTTGGATATCATCTATTTCTAATCTTCAAATACTTCCATATACTAGTCCACTGGCTACGGCAAAGGCCAAGTAGCATCTCTGCACAACTTATATAACCTGAGCATCTCCACAATTGTTATTAAAAAATGATTAGGAGAAATTAGATTAAAAAAAAAATGATGCCCAGCAACATAGTACTGAGCAAAATTTGTTATAACGTGAGTGTATCCTAGAATTTCCATAAATATTTATTTCTAAAACCAAAGACACTTCATTTTAATAGAGAAGCACCTTCACAGTCTCTGAAGTAAGCATGAAAGCGCTGTTATCAGATTTCCAGAAGAAGAAGCTTTTTAAAACAACTCTGAAAAAATTTTATGTTTATAGAAAAATTGCAAAGTAGAGTTCCCACATGCCGTTCACTGAGGTTCCCCTAAAGCAAAAGTCAAATGTACCTATACTACAGTATGCAAAATCATAAAAGATTGGTTCAATATTATTAATTAACCACCTTATTCATTTTTTCCAGTTGTCTACTGATGCAATTTTTCTATTTTTTTCTATTTTCCCCACTTTTTTCTATTCCAAGATCCTACCCAGTATCCCAGATTGCCTCTAGTTATCATGTCTCTTTATTCTTCTCCAGCTTGTGACATTCCTTGTCCATGACCCTGACCCTTTTGAACAGTTATTTTGTAAAATGTGTCTCAGTTTGATTTTTTCCTAACGTTTTCTCATGATTACACTGAGGTTATACATTTTTGGCAATCATATCACATAAGTGATGTGCTCTCTTCCACAGATCACACAACAGATATTAATGTATCTTAGATCACTTGCTGTCTGCCAGCTTTTTCCTCTGCAAAGTTACTATTTTTCCCTTTGTAACTATTAAACATCTTGGGGAGATACTTTTAGACTACGCAAATTTTCTGTTTCTCCTCAAACTTTCACCCTATTTTTGGCATTCATAATGGATCTTGCCTACAACTATTACTGTAGCATTTGCTTCATGGTGATTTGTTATTTCTCTCATTCCTTCTACATTTATGAATTGTAATTCATGAGAATAGTTTTTAAGCTAAATCAAATACCAAAGTCCCAATGAATTATCAAAGGACCAGAGGCACAAAAAACAAACAAACAAACTATAAATGTACCGGACAATAGTATTTCACCTTGAGCTCTAATGACCTTAGTTCCCTGAATCAGATGTCTAGCAGTTCTTTTTTGAAGGATCTGTGTTTGAGTAAGTTGTTAATGACATCTGTCAGCAGCTGTAGTGTTTTGTCTTATATAATTGTAGCCTCATTTTTTATTGCAAGTAATGCATCACGATGCATATTTAAGGTTTTCCAAATAAAGAGTCTTGAGAAATCTATTTTAAAGTAGCTAATACCACAGCACATTTGAGGCTAAGTATTCTTTGGGAACCAAAACAACAAGGACAGCAAATACTCTGCCCCTGCAAATCTAATCTCACTCCTCAACCTGAAACCCAGCCACATGAACATAAAATTATACTGGTAAGGAGAGATCTCTTATAACAGTGAATTCCACAGCTCTGCTTTTCAAGACTCTATTATTCTTATTCCTATGACAGGATGAGGACCTGAAAAACATGAAATATAACCTTTTTCACTTACTCTTTCAAAAAAGGAAAACCTGTCACTCTAATGCTAAAAGGCTTCAGAACTTCCAAACATTTCAAGAAAATGCCTTATTTATCAAAACTTTAATCTCTGTATTGTTCATTAAATTTTGCAGTCTTACACTGGAGTCAAAAAGTGTCAACCAATTATTGTGTAAGTAAGTCCTACTTTTTAATATTAATACCTGGAATACACAGAATTATTTTAATAGGCAACTGAACATACTACCATTTGTTCCTAAATATATTTGGACCATTAAAAAAGCTTACCTTTTTAATCTGGTTTTCAAACTAAAACCTCAGTAAACCAGCAACTAGCACAGTGCCTGGCACACAACAAATACTCTTAAGTATTTTTTTGATGAATAAATTAGTGATGAAAAATATATATACAATGTGTTATTGACACAGATCCATAACTCCTGGACTACTTCCTTAGCAGGCCAAAAGTTCAAGCATACCTTTTCTTCAGCACATTCATAACTCTATACATTTTAGTTATTTCTTAAGAAGACATTAAAATGACTTAGAATATAATCTAAATGACACAGAAATACATTCCTGAAGTTTATCACCCCCAAACTACAATATATTTAGAAAGGACATCAAGTCATTTTTTAAAATGATGTATTTTCATAATGGTTATTTGGGTGATAAAAATAGATGAGAAAATAGGAAATCCCACTCATATTTCTGATCTTACAAATTACTGTCACGATGAGTCCTGAAAACTACTGCAGAATTATGGTTGTTGGATTTATGATGATTTCATTGTTGACTGCAAACCTTAATTTATTAAAAAAAAAAAAAAAAAAGTCTTGGTCTAAAGCATGGCCACAGCAAGATTTTAGAGTCTTAACTATTACATGAAGCACTGGATAAGATGTGGTGATCTTTTCCTGACAGTTGCACAGAAAGCCTACAATGTACCTAATCTGTATTTTCATATGCTTTGAAAATAAAAATTACTTTAATATAGACTATTAATAGGTTGTGCTTTAAAACATTACTTCTTATTAGTGGAAATGCATTTTAGACTAGAGTGGAAAGAAGGAAATTGGTGTGCACTGGTAAATCTATGCTTAGGAAAAGAAACTGTAGAAAACAGTTTCATTTTTTCTCAGATCCCAAATGACCAGAGGATAATTCTAACCAGCAGGGGGAGATAAGGAGGAGAGTAGTAAGACAAAGAACAGGCTACAGGCAAGAAAAGCAGTTATAATTATAGCTGGGAACACGGAATTTGTTAAAGGAAGTCTACTGTATAATTATATTTGAAAATTTAGCAAGATGCCCAGAGGCTGACTCGCAGCTGTCAGGAACTGGTAACTCTACTTCTGTTCATGCAGCGACCACTTCGGCTACTAAATCCACAATCTAGACTGTTACCAGAACTGACATTTAGAGTGAAGAGATAGATCTTCTCATGAGACTTTTTTTTTTCTATAATGGATGAAGGTATCCATTTCAACAAAGTAACTCTCTCTTTAGCTTTCTTTTTAGACTTAGCTCTCCTCTTATTAGTCTCAGAGAACCAAAAGACTCTCATAGCAAAGCTACTATCCAGATGTAAACCTCTTCCCTGAATGCTGACTAGATCATGAACCAATGTGACTACCTCATACAATTCCAAATTCAGCAGGCTTACAACAAAACTAATTTCCCTCTGCCCTCACCTTGTCTGGAAAATGTCTTTCCTTTTCTCTCCTACTTTCCTATTCCCTCTAACACCACCAGCATTCTCTCAGTATAGCATGAAAACTCAAGATTTATCTTTGCTCTTTTTTCCTTCCTGATCTCCTACTTTATAGTAATTCAATAATCAAATCCTATTAATGTTGCAGTAAAATTCTATCATTTATCAATGAAAGATAAGTCCTACTTTTTAATATTAAATATTTAAAAAGCAGAATGTGACTTTATTTGGAAATAAGATTTTTACAGAAGTAATCAAGTTAAAATGAGGTCATCAGGGTGGACCCTAATCCATTATGACAGGTCTCTCTATAAAAAGAGGAAATTTGGACAGAGACACAGAGGGAAGACTATATGAAAACACATGGGAAAGATGGCCATCTGATGGAAGTGATGTATTCACAAGCCAAAGAATGCCAGGGATCATTGGCAACCACCAGAAGCTAGAAGAGGCAATAAAAAAATTCTCCCCTAAAGCAGTCAGAGAACATGGCGCTGCCAATACCTTCATTTTGGTCTTATAGCTTCTAGAACTGAAAGAATAAATTCTCTTGTTTTAAACCTTCCAGGTTTGGACACTTTGTTACTACAGCCCTAGGAAGCCAATATAACACCTCAAACACAATTTGGACTCAATTACCTATAACCCTGTACCCCAAAATCTGCACCTGATCTCTGAACAGCATCCTACCCCACCTAGATGGCCATAGCTGTTTCCTATGTATCATTCTTGCTTCACATCCAATCAATTACTGGGGCCTGCTTTAATCTGTCCATTTTTCTATCTCTGTATCATTAGTCCAGTGTAGGTCATCACCATCATCATGCCCCCACACAACTGTCTGCCAAATAGTCACCATGCCTACAGTCTTGCTCTTCTTTCATCATCTTTAGCAACCAGACTTTGCAAAATGCTGATCTGATCCTAATTTTAGTGTATCAGTGTTGATCTCATAATTAGTGGCATCCATGATAATTAAGGACAAAGTCTAAGTCTAATTTCTTTAGCCTGGCTGACAAAATTACATGTAATGGTCTCTGAGGCTAAGAGAAAGAGATCATTGCTGACCACACCTACCCTCAACACTTATATTCTGAAGAGGGTGAGAAACAGATATTAAACAAAAATAAACAAACACTACCTTACATGGTATTAAGTGCTTTAGAGAAAAGTAAAGCAAGGTAAAGGGAATAAGAGAGGTTGGGAATAGAGAAAGAAGCAGGGATATGATTTTATATAAGGTACTCAAAGAAGTCTAACAGGGTGATATTTAAGAGGAGACCTGAAGAGAGTGAGGGAAAAGCCCTGTGTATAATCTAAGGGAAGGGCTTCCCAGACAAAGGGAAGAGCAAGTGCAAAGATTCTAAGATAGGGCAGAGTCAAAATGTTTGAAAAACATCACTGAGGCCACTGGGACTGAGTAGGGGAAAGGAAGTATGATGAAGGTTTACAGAAAGTGAATGATGTATAGCCCGAAGCTCATTGTGAGAGTTTAGAAGTTAATGAGTACAAAAGTAGAATTTTGAGTTGCCTGATCTAGCATTCACTATAAAAGAATCACTTTAGTGCTATGTAAAGAAAAACTTTGGTGGGGAGAGAGGCTAGTACAAAGAGAAAGCTAAGAGGCTTTCATAAAGTCCAAATGAGAGACAGTGGTTTGGAAGGGGGTAGAGGTCATAGAAACAGCTGGATTCTGGTAATTATGATGAACATATGCATATGAACATACATATGATTTAATAAGACATATTTTTAATTTATTGGCCTAATAAATTTTAATAATATATATAACAAAGGAATAATTTCAAATGAGTAAAAATGTTTTTTACTTCTCACTTACCCATAATAAAAAATTCACAAGAAGGAACTGAGGTGAAAAGGGAAGAGAGAACACTCTAGACAAGTCAATGGATTTCCTAGAAAACAATGTCACACTTTTGAATTAGTCCTAAAGCAAGAGTTTCACATAGTGGCTCTTTTATGAAAGTACTCCCCTCTTTACACCTGGTTTAAAGTTACTGAAGGAATATTATTTTTTTTTTCTCAGAGGCCTCACCTGTAATGCATGCTACCCACTGACATCATTCTGAAGACTTATTTGGTGACCCAATGCACGAAATGTTGAATGTGATAAAACAGTGATTTTGGCTACAGCATCTCTAATTATCATATTCCTTTAAACTTCATTTAAACAATACAATCCCATTTTCTGAATAAAGAAACAGTCTAATTTTATACTATGTTCATATACAACAATTTCCTTTTATTAGAGTACTCCGGATACTATCAGATCACTCACTCACTAACAATAAAAAGAATGGAGATGTTACTGTTATTGTGATCCCAGCATGTAATTTTCCTTGATAATAAAAATCAAGACATTTTTATCTTCACTTTTTCAAAAATTACTTTGATGTTCTTATTCAATTATTTTAAAAAGTAAGAGTTTTCTGATTCATCTGAATCAAAAGTGTGTTTCTACTTTTTTACTGTAATATAATTGACACATAATATTATATTTCTTTCAGGTATCAACATAATGATGCAACATTTGCATATGTTGCAAAATGATCTCCATAGTAAGTCTAGTTAATAGTTAACATCTATCAGCACATATAGTTACAAATTTTTTCTTGTAATAACTTTTAAGATCTACTCTGTTAGTAACTTGCTAATTTACAATACAGTATTATAAACTATGATCACCATGCTGTGCCTAAAGAATCCTTAAATACCATTTAAATCTCTTTATATCTCTAAAATTCATATACATTTTTATTTAAAATGGAACATTTAAAAATTAGCACATTTCCAGCTTTAAAGAATCAAAAATGAGTTTCCACAGAGAAAAGAGGATGTTTATAAGTATATGGCTTCATTATCAGTATGCATCCCAAAAGATAGAGCCTCTAAGTCTTGAACATGAAGCCCAGTGTGTGAATTCATCACCCCAGCTACCCAAATATCAGCAACAGTCTGAGGCAGTTTCACAATTAAATAACACTGCAAACCACTAGAGAATTATCTACCAGGAGACCTAGAAGTAAGGGAGAGAGGAGGGAAAACTGAATTGCAAGGAACAAAAAGGATTAAGAAACTTAAGTCTGCTCCCCTAGTCTACATACTGGAAATGGAGTAACATTAGTCTGAAATATAATGCTACCATTTATTTTTCAGAGGTTATCTCTCTTAGCATTAGTTCCATCACCAGACCTATGTCTAGATATTTATAGTAATGACTGATTTTTAAGAACTGCTAACAAAAACAAAACGTTTCTGTACCTTCAAATTGTTCTCAAATACTTTATCTATTACTCCTTTTCCACAAAATTCTAAATTCTCCTCCCCACTCCAGTGAAGACCATTGGGCTACAGTTGTGTGTCAATGTCAGATGTCTACTGTCGGATCTGCAGTAGGCCATAAGTTTTATTCTAGAGTTCAAGGCCCAAGCAGTGTGAAAATGCAAGAGATGAAACTGTCACCAAAACCAAAAATTCAAGGCCCCTTTTGACTCTGCTTGAAAACCTCGGGTCTGCTAGAGCTTCCTATCACATGGGAAAGGGAGATTTCTTGGGTCAACAGTTTCAGGATAAAAGACTGGTCTTTTTGGAACAAGATGACCCAAAACCCAAAGATTTTCTTTTAAGCCACTGAAGAGCTAATTTATTCTCCTATATGGTGGAAATATATTCAGGGACTACATACAACCTTCTCAGTCATTGAAAATTAAGGAAAATTGGACAAAAGAATAGCCTTTATAAATCTGATCTATTCTTAAGTAGAGGACTTTCTTATTTGCCATCTTATCACAGGTTTCTAGTTGAATTATCCCTCCTTTCTCTATCTGCTATATGGAAAATTATAAAACATATTTAAAAATCAATACCATATTACATTTACCTATCATGTGAAAACAAATCATTACAAAGGAAGGTTCAAAACTATATAAAAATAGTACATCTGAAACAAAAAATATTTTTAAAGTATAAAAAGCTTCTTTAAACTGTTCTTTATGGTATTTATTATGGATGTTTCTTTAAACTAGTAAATGTCCTTAATGTGAGATAAACGGTCTAAAATAAGGACAAAGCAATACAATATCAACTGATAATATACATAATACAACAAATTCATGGACTCTAGCACTATATCTTATTATCATTATAATAGGAAAAATAAGTAAAGTCTGTCAACAATCAAGGCCAGAAAAAAAAAATAGCTTAATCAGAATGACAAATACTTCCAGGTTTTAAAATATAACTCACTCCAATATATAAAATCTACAAATAATATTTTTTCTCTGAATTTTGTGGTACTCTTATTCTGTTAAAAAAAATTAGATTTATTCATATAAATGAAAACCAAAAGAATTAAAGAATACCTGAACCATAAAGTTTGTTAGAATTACTACATGACTCAGCAATTCAACAAATATATGTACATGCATGTTCACAGCAGCACTAGTCACAACAGCCAAGAGACAGAAATAGCCCAAATGTCCATCCATGGGTGGATAAACAAATTGTGGTAAATACATACAATTAAATATTATGCAGCCATTAAAAAGAGAAAAACAAAGACATAAGATGTATGGATAAATGTCCAAATGTGGATGAAACCTGAAAACATTATACTAAGTGAAAGAAGCCAGAAACAAAATGGAACTCATTTGTATGATTCCATTTATATGAAATATCCAGAATAAGAAAATCCATAGAGATAGATAATAGACAGAAGAAGCTGTGAAATGGGAGAAATCAGGAGTAACTGATTAATAAGTATTGCTTTCTTTTCATGGAAATAAAAATGTTTTAGAATTAGATAGAGGTATTAGGTTGCACAATTGCGTCAGTATACCAAATGCACCTGTTCATCTTAAAAGGGTTAATCTCATGTGAATTTTTAAAACTCAATAAGTAATAAAGCACCACATTACCAGCAATAAAATCTCATGTACCACTGACATGATACACTGAGTACATCAGAAGACATCACCTCTATCGTCTCCTTCCCAATAATGCATAACCTCAACATGATAACCTCATAAGAAAACATAAGACAAGCCCACATTTAGGGCTATTCTACAACATAACCGACCAGTACTCGGTTCTCAATTCTTAAGGTCATGAATGACAAAGGAAGACTAAAGAACTACCACACACTAGGGGGAGTCGAAAGAGACAAAACATCTAAATGCCACCTGGGGTCCAAAGATGAATCCTGAAGCAGAAAAAAAATTAGTAGAAAAAAATTGGTGAAATCTGCATTAAAATCAGTAATTTAATTAATAGTCCTATGTCAATGTTAATTTCTTAAGTTTTGGTAACTATACTACATTTACACAAAGTGTTAACATTAAGGGAAGTTGCCTGAAGAGTACTATTTTTGTAACTTCTACAAGTCTAAAAGATTTCAAAATAAAAAAAAAGGAAGAAAGAAAAAAGGAGGGAAGGAAGAAAGACGCCTACTGATGGGTATTTCTAATGGCAAGACTTAATTCATAACATTTGTAACTGTTTAACAGATATACATTCATTCTAAGGACCTCAAACAGTCATCATAATAATCAAATTTTAGAAATAAGACTAAGTAAAATTTAAACAAATACTGACACTTACAACATAAGAATTCAAAATTAAAACACCCAAAGTTAAAGGGAAAAATTTTTTAAACATTGTTACAATTCTTATAGATTATAAATGCATTTTAAATTTCATATATTAAAATGATATTTTTAGCAGAATGATCAGAATAACACTGACTTAAAGCCGTTTAATAATTTAATCAGATTTCATTTTACTTTAAATCTGTTAACCCTCCCTTTAGATACTTTATAGTACAAAGATTAAAAAGAGATTTTGATATATAATTAACATAAATCAGTTTGTGTCCAAACAAAAAACTCTTAGTTGTGTGCCATTATATAGGAGGCAGATTCCTATTAAAATAATCCTCTTGAAACTGAATACACTGACCAAAAGGATCAATTTTTTTTAATGAATCCCCAAAACATAAATTCTGTAAACATTTCCAATATCACTAATAAATTTAACATCCTGGAATCCAAATACTGTACATAACTACATTATTACCATACTAATATGGTAAGACAATCATCTTCACTCAATCTGCTAATTACTAAAAAGAGACATTTAAATAAATAATCAAGATTTAAAACAACACACTCTCATATCTCTCAGAAGGAACCAACCATGCTGACAGCTAGATTTCAGACTTCTAGCCTTCAGAAACTTGAAATATAAATGTTATTTAAGCCACCCAGTTTGTGCTATTTTGTTCCATATAGTCATGTCATATGTGGAAATGAATACAGTTACCATGCAGCAAATAATATAGTGTACTTCTGTATTCACATGACAGCCTACATCTGGAAGAGCATTCAGATTAAAGACAACTCTCCACTCTTGGCCCCACTCTCCACTCTTGGCCCCTACAGACTAGTGTACTTTTTACTGAATACGGCAGTCATAATCACTCGCTAAAAGAAGCTGCCTTGAACCCAGCCTCTGTGGTGTGGCTGCCCAGTACTATATGAGACCAGTAACAATGAACTGAACCTTGTGTTGGTACCACAATCAAGCTCAGCAGTAAACTGGGGCCTTCACTACATGGTTTAAAAAGATGAGCGGCTTCAGATTCTCTGTGCCTTTCAAACAGTTTGAACTAAAAATCTCTGAAGAAACCTGCCTTCCACTTTGGCTGCTGCCGGAAAAGTAACAACACAAGATAAAATGACATGGAAAGAGAAACCTCTGTTGGTAGCCAGACAGAAAGATGGCATACAGTGTAAAGCTAAATTTTTGTTTTGTTATGTTGTATTAGAACCAAAACCACTTCCTATAATCTTAAAACCAAACCCTGCTCCTGTGAGAGCCCTTACTTCTCTTCCTGTTACACAAATATCTTTTAAACTTGAACTAATTTCAGACACTGCTTGCAAACACAATCCAAAGTAAAACAAATAAAAAAGACCCAAATCCAGACCCTCACGGAATTCATTCAATTACATGTTAAATATTATTTTTTAAAAATATACATGAGCATATTTTGTGTGCTGAATATATTTCATATACTTTCATAAATTTTTTCACTACAAAAACATGAATGGAATATTTCAGTTACTGTCAAACATACAGTTGTATACAGACAGAAATACATGTTCAAGCACCTGGGCCCATGTGCTGCTGGGATGAGCTGTGGACTTGTCAGGGGGCAACACAACACTGGCTGTCAAAAAGAGAGTTACTCAAAGGACTTACAGGGCTCTCAGTATGGCTTTCGGCCATGTTGGCCAGAAAACAGATTCTGATAGAAAATTCAAGAATAGAATCATGACTTAGGGTAAACATATATTAATCATAGTCAAGAGACAGATCTAACAACTCTTGTCTCTTATTTATCATATTATGAGAAATAAATATCTAAGGACTGGGAATATTTGTGTCACAGGACTAGAACCATTGTAAGGGCATAACTAGCACGTTCTCCCCTTATAGGCAAACCTAAACAAGTATGGGTTTTTAAGGACAAGAAGAGATAAAATGGAGACCCAAGTATGAAGTACATAATAACACCTAATATATTGTACTTACAACAGAAACAGTTCTAAGAATTTTAGATTTACTATGTCATTTAAATCTCATTGACCCTATGATGTAAGTACTATTATTATCACCATTTTACAGATGAATAAATTGTTGCACAAAGATGAGAAATTTGCCCAACAATACACAGGTAGCCAGTAACAAAGCCAGACTTTCAACTGTCTACTCAAGTGTCTCTCTTAATCACTATTCCCCCTGCAAAGAAAATCTGGAGTATCCATCTGCAACTCCCTGTATATTTATTAGGAGGTTGAAACCAGAGTATTAAAAATTTTCCAGTGAATGCTGGGATCTGTACTACCAACTTACAACTTTTGGGCCTCTCCTTTTACAATAATGGCAGACCAATCCACTCTCCACTCTTGATGGGTCTACTCTTTCTTTAGCTGCATCAGTACAATTAGTCAGTGGCCAAGTTTACAAGCCCATCAGTCATTCTGCCTCTTCAAAGACTTTGTATCTCTGCTTGTCCCTGTGGAGATTTGAAAGTTTAACTCTCATAACCTATTTTTATCCCCTTATTATCAGGAGCTTGAGTAAAGTCTTTCTGCAACTCAAGTTATTAACAACAAAAAAACATATTCAGCAACTTTCACTATGAAAAGTTCAGCAATTTTATGCAAAAGTATAAATATACTTCGATTTCTAAAGTAATTCCACTAAATTTCATTCACATAATCAGATATTTCCTCCAAAGTCTGCTACTACATATGATATCTACCTGTTAAAACTGTACAGATCATAATACCACTCTGTCCCCAAGTGGCTCAAATCTAACAGAGGGAAGTTAAGTTTGGAAGAAATTACAAGGGCTCTTTAGTGAACACCTTGATAGCAGTGTAGTAATTCAGAAAGAAAACATTATGCAATAAAGCTTCAGGTGAACAAGACAAGAGGAGAAAGATATTAAAGAGAATGAAAAACACATGTCGGTGCAAAGTGAAAGAAAAGAGAAAACAGATTTCCAGCCAAGGAAAAGGCAAGCTGTTCAAAATTGTTAGCTGGTAGGGGACAAGAAGGTCAAACCATTACGAAGCTTTCAACTTTCTGTCATTTCTGATATCTGACATGATTATAGTTCCTACAAAAGGAATCCTCAACCAAGAAAGTATATCAAAATTTTAGGAACAGAGTTCTAAACTGCCCATGCCTGATTCAGATTTATCCATCCTTGGGAAATGAATGTTCTTTGCCCTAAGAGAAACCATCATAGGGGACAGGAGAAGAATTTTTAACAAGAACAATGTGATGAGATTTAGCATCAAGAAGACTATTTTGAAATAGACACTACAAATACCTACTCTGGAATACTATGAAATTCTAAAAATTAAGCGGAAGAGCATATATGCTCACACGGAAAGGTGCTATAATATCCTAGTAGGTTTTTATAAAAGTAACTGAAGATAATATATATTATATGAATATTCTGGCACATAGACTAAGAAATTCAAATAAGAGACAAATAGAGTCCAAAGTAAATGCAGAAAATTGATTCCACAGAGTAGCACCAGGGAAAATCAACAAGACGTATCCGATGTAGGCTGAAGGCAAAGGAGAAATCTAGAATGATTTGTTTTATAAACCTTTAAAGAGGTAAATAGGTTCTTATTTTTCTATTAGCTGTTTACCAAACTGTTTATAGTTAAAACAACCTCTGATCAATTTAGCACAAAATCCAAATTAATGACATTTGCAATAATGTATTTCTGACACCTGAAGAGGCAAAAGAAATGTAAGAACAGCAGATGAACTGGCAGAAAAATACATCTTTACAATCTTCAGGGAAATCTTCATACAAATACTACCTACCATCTAGGGATGGGCACTCTAAACCTAAAATTAACATTTGTTGCAATATTCCTTTAGGAATTTTTTTTCTCATATATCAGCACTTCCTAACTTAAATCCAGGGTAAGATCTTTCTGCCATGAATTTATAACTCTTCATGTCCAATCCTTATCCTCAACTATTTAAAGCTTTATTAAATATTTCACTGTATGTGAATTATACTACAATTAAAAAATAAAAAACAAAACAGCTACACATGCTGAGGACCAGGGGGCCAGAAATTGTATTGCCTTCTTTGAGGGGAAGGGACAAATAGTAGTGATAATATAAGATAATTTCTGAGAAAATGTCACTAACATTCATTTAATAATGTAATCTCTTTACACTTCACCTGAGCCAAGTAATATTTATTACCCTCAATAGAAAAAGTAATTTTTCCTGCCTCTACTTAACAAGAAAAGCCAAAGGGACTATAAAACCTAACTAGTATTTCTTCCTTCAACATAATTTTAATTTCTGTGTTTCTGTAAATGGGAGAATAATTAATTAAAAGCCATATGGACATGTGGTCTAAACTGGGCCAATAAAAATGAAGGAAAGAACTTTTAGACTGCAATAAGGGGTAATTCTTTGCTTTCTCTCCCTAGTAGGATTAAAAGATGTTCAATGCGCTAGCTGCTGAATGGCAGCTGTCCTACAATCATGAAGGGAACCAGTATAAAGATAATGAAGAGACAGATAAACCAAGATGGTACCTGTTCACACAGTGTTTGGAGACTAACCTCTAGGGCCTCTCCTATCTCTGGAATTTCTGTTATGGGAAAAAATAACTTCACTCTGGAATAAGGCAGATTATTTGATGGTTTCTGTTATTCAAATGTAAAATCACCATAATTTTAGGTATCTTTACATAGTCTCTCAAAAATAAGTACCTATATGGAAGCTATTTAAAACTAGAAGAAAATTCTTCACATTTTAGAAATGAACTACAATTTTAGAAGTAATATAAACTTTCTTAAAGCCATTAAGAATTTGATCACAAAAATATAAATGACTAGTTAATAGGAAAATAAATAATGGGTACGGGCTAGTTTTACTTGATTGTATAAAACTGTTTACAATACATTTCTCAATAAAGAAAAATTGAATTATAACCCAAGGGTGGCTTAATTTGTACAAATTTTGAATAATGTCACATATATTTCCAAAACAGATGCTCAGAGACTCTACAAGGACACTTGGCTCAATCAGAAGCCAGATTAAAGTTCCATCTGGAACCTAATGGCTCCATGGTTCCATTACAATTACCCAAGTCACCAGAGTGAGCCTTAACGGTTGTACATCACAGAATCTCTCCTATAGGTATATATATTGTCCCCAAAATTAGAAAATCAGATCATAAAAATAATTTTGTGTGAACATACACACACGTGCAAGATTCAGTAGGTATCCAAATGCTGCTTTACTTCCTCAATGACACGAAACTTTTTCTATATGATTTTTCACTGGTTATTCACTAGTACTTTCTGTTTTTGGATACAGTTTCTGGGATACTTTGTCATCACCTTTCCTTGACATGAAAAAGACATAATTCATCACCCCCTTTAATAAACCTGCAGATACCCAGAATAATCTCTTTCATGTTACCAGGCATCATTTCTTATCAAATCAAAAAAAAACTGAGTGAAGTCATTTCATCTCCTAATTTCCATGCCTAGAAACTGTCACAGGATCACAGAATTTTAGAACAGGAAGATATTGGAAAGTATCCAAAGGTCAGTATCTAAACCATTGCTCAAAGTATGGTCTGTGGTCCATTGCCTGAATATGCACTGTTTCTTTAAGACACCTTATAGCAATTTGATAGAGTAATAAACTTGCATTTTATGTCTTTCGTTTTTTTTACTCTAGACTAGGCCAGGATCCCAAATTAGCAGGCTGAATTCCACTTGAAAATATCTGTTGACTTAACGAGTTTTATTTTCATTTGAATGCATTTAAGGATCCAGGCCCTATGACTTGCTAAAATAAAATAGCAAGGTATCTGCATCTCTCATTTGGTCAGCCCTACAAGGCATTTGATGTCCCATTCACTAGATCATTATTTCACAAACTGAGTTAACATCCCATTGTGGGTAATTAAAGCAATATAGTTAAGTCACACACAGCAGTGTTTGTTTGTTTTTTTTTTTTAATGGTCTGACTTTTGCATAGCATGATATGGCACTATACACAAAAATATATATATATTCCTATCCCTGTATGAGTATGTGTATGTGAGTCTTAGGTTATGATTTAAATCTTACTTCTTACTGTGGTTCATGGACAAAATAAATGAATGAACTTTACTGTATCAGACTAATACTTTCATTTTAAAGATACAGAAGTTGAGACTCAAGGTCACGGCCAGCTGGCAGCAAGCAGTTCAGTGCTCTTTTCTTTATTTTTCTAATTGTGAGTTTGTGTGCACATCGATGTCTTCAAAGCCAATAAACAGAAAACGCAGAATATATGCCCAAAAACTAACATGTAAAAATCCTAAATTTATTAAAATTTTTCATTAAAAAAAATGAAAAATGAAAAATTTCTGTAAACAAGACATATTTGATTAAATGAAATTTTAAAGTGGTTATATACCCCAAACCAAAAAAAAAAAAAAAATGATACCTCTACTCAGTAGTTTAAAGATGTATGCATAGATGAAATACAGAAAAAATACCACCAACATGTCAGAAAAAACACTGCCAACATAACTTATTTAGGTAGTAAGTTACTATATAACTCAATATTTAAATAAACATGAAAAAAACACCTGAATAATAGGCTAATGATATTAAGAAGATTATAAAATATTTACAAATGGTCAATAGCATTAAAATACACATTAAAACAAGATACTACTTACTACTTCTCACCTATAAAATTAATAAAGATGTTTTCTTTTTAAATACTAATGTCTGCTGTTGTTGATGTGAAAAAATACAAGATTCTCAAAATTTTCTGGTGGGAGTAAAACATGTAAATTTTAGCAAAGTATAAGAAGACTTAACAATGTAATTGCCCTTTTATCCATTATTCCATTTCCAGAATTTAACCTAAGAAATAATGAAGAAATAATGAGGGATATACAAAAATATTCAAAAAGGTATTTTGAATGCAGTACTAGATATAATAGTGAAAAATCATAATTTGTCATCAGTGGAAACTAGTTATATAAATTATGGCACATCCATACAATAGATTTTATATGCAACTATTAAAAGAAATTATGGAGATGTATATTTCTCACCTATAATAAACTATTAAATGAAAAAAGCACTTGATGTATAAGATCTTATTTTTATATTTTAAAAGTTTACATTTAATCCCCTCTTACTAATAAATAACCAAATATTTTTAAAATAAACAAGTTGCATTTTTACACAGAATTTTCTAACATGACCATTTTGTTTAAACCAGAAATAACCAAAATTGCCACCCCACACAAAAAAAAAAAAAAGAAAAAAGAAGCAATGGAAGTGTGTATGTCGGGAGGAAGCAGGTGAGGAAGGAAAGAGGCAGGCACACAGACAGGCAACCAGAGCTAAACATAGGAAAATCCCACTATTAAGCTATCTAGAGCCCTTGGTCTTCTGAAACAACTCCAAACCTAGCAGTAACTGAAGAAAAAAAGTTTTTGGCAAAGAAAAAGCTGTCCTTGTGCATCCAACAGTAGTATATAAAGCAAGCATTAGCCACAGGCTTCATTTCTATCCATTGTGCACTCATTGAAAGTGAAGGCATGATTTATAAAAGGCCTGTCTTTCTATCCAGAAACCCAAGGGCATCAAGCCCTTGGGAGGTAGTGAGATGAGAGGATTAACAGCAGCAATGCAGCTCAACTGCAAGTGACAACAGAAATGGCAAGCTGCTGATCTGTGCTGGAGAGGAACCAGCAATGCAGACAAGAGAGATGAAATAAACAATATCCTGGTGGGAGGGCAGGGAGGTCGGGATGCAGGGTCTTGATTCTACTCCTAAAGGGACCACTATGTGACCTTGCAGACATGCAGATCAGCCTTGAGGAGCCTGGCATACAGACTGCAGTATACAATCATGGGCTAAGTAGTTCAGCCCCATGTCCCATGCATCTCTTTCTACACATGCCCATAATGGAGGGAGAAAAATCTATGTACTATTCCATTTTACAAAGATCTCAAACAAGGTAAAGGTTAGAGTGTAAAACTTCAACTACTCTTAATATTCACATACTTAAAATAATTTTCTAAGTATATTGATTTTTATTATAAGACTTACTGATACAAGCAGTGTAACATGACCAAAGATATTTCCCTGAATACTAGATGAAAGTTTTTCCATTTCACTGAGACATACTAACCAAAATTTCAAAGAACTATATATTCTCTTCATAAAAGGCTAATCTCTAAGAAAGGACTATTAAATATTTATACAAATGTTGAAATAGTTCAGTCACACAACTTTTCCTCCTAACACTGCCCATTATCTATAATATGGGTCAAAGCTGGGGCAGGGGAGATGTCAAATTTGAATCATGGAATACTTCCACTGGAAGGCAGGACATGCTATGATATATGTAGGTCTTAGGGTAGGACAAGAGTTCTGACAACCTAGGGATGTATGAGTAATAGACTAAACAACATCTTTTTATTGAAAATTCTCAAAGACAAATTCTTGATTATTTCATAATTTTTCCAAGGAATAGCCCTCTACGCCACCCCCCAAAAAAAAAACTTCTATTACTTTTTCCCCACTTTTCTATGTATGTGCTGCACCTCAAGCAGCCATATACTGGACTAACAATTAAACTAAAATACAAGTCAACATGCCACATGTTTAAAAAGAAAAATCTAACCACTATTTAAAACATTGCTTGTGTGATAAAAAATCAATTCTAAATATTAACCAATCAACTTACTACACATTTAAAATGTAATCCACAGCTCCTAATTCACAGTGTTATTTTCAAAATACTTCAACAAATGTTCACTAATCAGCAGCAAAATAAAAGCAAAAACACCTTGCACAGAATTCCTGATTCTACCCTCCATGACTCATTTGACACTAAGAAAATCATACAATAAGTTTCATCCAAAATAAAATGAAAAAGTGATTTTTAGAGATACAAAATGTAATATATAATGAAATGTGTATACTCTTTACAAAAAGGCTAAATGCCAAACACCATTTTTTAACAGTGACACTATCCACCTGCATGGATAAAGTTAAATTTTACACAAGAAGTACAGATACTGATGATATTGGTTCAAATACTTCTTGCTTTTTTTTTTTTTTCCAACTTCAAAAAGACAGAGAGGGAGAGAGGAAGCAGGGAGGGAAAGATAGGTAGATATTGGCACTTCTGCTTCTCCTCATCCAAAAAAAAAAAAAGTGTAAAATACACCATTCCAAAGAAAGCAAACACACTAAAGAACAAAGCAAACAAACAAACAGAACAATGCAATGGCCAAGGCTAAAATAACAGAACACTAACACTGTGCTAGTTAGGGCTCTTGATTATAAACAACAGACACATTCTGGTTAATCTAAGTCAAAAAAGAATTTATTGGCTCTATACTGGGTAGCTCAAAAAACTGAGACAAGGATGAAGAATAAGGCTTGGCCAGGAACCAAGTGAGGCAAATCACAAAGTCCTGCCACCACAGCCTAGAATGAAGCCCATGAGGTACACTCCTATATTAAGAGTCACAGGCCAAGGAGGAGCATCTCATCGGCAGCTCTTTGGTCTCACACCCATGATCTCTCTAGGGCCAAGGTGCAGCTCTCGGGCTGCAGAAGGACCTCATGCCAGCCAATAGGCTCCTTTAGTGAAGAAAGGTGAGGGGCAGCCTTCTACCAAAACTAGAAAGAGGGTTGGGTAAGGCTCTAGGCAGCTGAAACTATATATGTCCTCTAAGAGCAAGCTGTGATAGACCAGAAGCACCTTTACTTTGACTCAGTGTCTTGCTCATATCTATTAAAGTTTACAAATTTAAAATTCACAAAAATTAGTTCAAACCTCTTTAACATTATTAGATTGGCTTGTTACAATTTCAAGTCTATTTCCAAGGCAAAAATTTACTCTTTCTAAAGTGTTTCCATCAACCAATACTAGACTGAGCAATTTAGATGGGGTCTAACAAGTTTCTTAATACACTATAAGTATTGCCTCTTGCTTTATATTCTATCCGTCTGCTAATTTGGTTTCTTGCTTGCCTTTTTTGCTGCAGCTGTGCACCGGGTTAACTGTTTCAATGGTTTTCCTACAATAACCCACAAATTTTTTCCTGATCAGTGTGCTGTATGATTGGTTCTTTGTTCCTAAGATAATTATTTTACATTTGTCTACACTGAACTGCATTTGCCATCTGCTGGCCCAATCACCTAAACAATCCAAATCTTTTTGAATCTGATTGCATTGTTCCTCATTATTTCCTCTAGCTCCAATTTTAGGATCATCTGCAAACTATGAGATCTTTTCTTTAAAGCTTGGACACATTTTATTTTAATATAGAGGGTTTTTTTTTTTTAAGTGACCCTTTAGACACTCCAGCTGAAATCTTCTTCCAACTTGAAAAGTTTCCATAAAGCTTATCCAAGGCTACCTTCCAATTACACAGTCAAAGCGCTGCTAGAAACAAAGCTACTAGAACCCATTCTATTTCATCTTTACTTTTATTGCCATATTTTAAAAGTACTATGTCTTCTAAGTTCTCTCAAAAGTATAAACAATTTTAAGGAATACAAATATTGTTTTCCAATATATACATTAATGGTAATTTTTTTTTTTTGGTAATTAACTTTCCTGAAGTATACATGTCAAAGCTTTAACAACTTCTACACATAAGACATTTAATTTACTCATTCAAAATATATTTGAGCACACATTATAAAGAGCATTTGGTATGCTGCAGTCTTATTATTATGACCTTGGCCAATTATTTACACCCCAAAATTCTATTTTCCTACTAACAAAGAAGACAGTATACTAAACTATGAATAATAACACAAAAAAGCTGAATATAAAATGCTACACCATCATGTGAAAAAGAAAAAAGGATCTCAAAAAAGAAAGGAGTTTATTGGTCATTTTTGTGTGATGGGATCCCATGGGTTTTTTATTTTTCAATTTTTCTATAATGAGCATATATCATTCATATAATAAAAAAGACATAGTAAAATTTTTCCTATCAAATTTTTATAGCCATACTTTGACCAATAATTGAACAATATGAAATGAAATGCTGTAAGTCAAAAAACCACTATAACTTATAAAAGAAACTTATAGCACAAAAATTAAGTCATTAACAAGTATTTTATTTATATACTAATATATAAAGGTTCTAAAGGACACACCAAAGAATTCATAATTTATTAAGCCCTTCTTTTTGAAAGCACTATTGATTTGGAATGGAATGCCTTCCCTTATAATGGTTTTGAAAATTCATTAAAAAATTATTTTGAAATAGTGAATTTGAATATAACAATTAAGTTAGGTCTGTAAACTAGGTTTATGGAAAAATCCTCTAACTGATTATTCAGAATTTTTTTCAAACACTTATGAAATAACACTGAAGTTGCCTCCAAGGATATTTTATTTGCTTTTTTTTTTTAAGTAATATAAAAGCATTTTATAAAACCAAAACAAACAACCAGTTACTTTTATTTCAAACAGCTCCCATTCACTAAAACTTTGCCATTGGGTAGTCCTCTATATAAATAAAGACCTTTGACTAATTGTGTTAAATTCCACTAAAAGTTAAAAAATTCCATTAAAAGTCACGACACTCCACATATTATTTAATTCTATGTGTAACCTGATAAAGGTATTCCAATGAAAAACTACGCGTATCTTATGAAAAACTATGTGCATCTTAAATTTCGATGTGATTCATAACATAGTAAAATGCGTACGCATAGGAAAAAGAGGAAACAAAAGGATCTGGCACAACATTAAGAGAGAGCTTCAATAAACATTTACATATTTTACTTCCTGCTTAGATTTTTTTTCAAGATTCTAGTCTAATTCCTTTATTCTTTGATTTTACACTCTGTACTTTACTGTATTTAAATTAGTAGCATCCCATGATAGCTTGAAAACCAAGCTCAATGAAAATTCATCCGAGGTCTACCATGAACTATACAGTATTACTAAAATAACAAATTATTTCATTTATTCTGTTAATCTTTGTAAAGAATGAAGTTTTACTAATTTATCCTATTATTACTGTTTCATTGATTCCTACTAGTTTTCAATTAGATGAAGTTAGAAGGGAAAATGCTGAGTCAAAACAAATTCTACCAAAGGCAATACAGTTTGCAAAGGTTATAAACTGGCATTCACAGGCCACACAGCCAGTAGGCAAACAATTCACCTTGAATACATTGCCAAGATTTTAAAATTTAAACAGTACATATAAAAGTCTAGACTTTTAACTTCTCTCAAAAAAATCACTAGATCTGGAGACTCTAGACCCATTTCTGGAAAAGCTCTCTCGTTGCCCGGGTTCCCACAAGCCCATTTTCCTCCCACTTTCTATTGTTTACTTAGCAACAGACTATTGGGAACAGGGTTTGTGACCCCTAAATAGAGTATAGAGGCAGTTAGATCTTGATTCAAATGCTAGCTCCTCCACCTCCAGTGGCTTAACCCAGGAAAAATGGTTAAACCTCGTTAATCTTCAATTTCATCATAATAAATAAGATAATAATGATTAATTATTCAGGGGTTAAAAATGAAAAAACATATATATAATACCAAACACAAAATTAAATGTTCAATAAGTGATACTTACATTATTTGGATTGAAATTCTTAAACCTAATAAAGATTTATCATAAACACTTCCCTCCTTCTACAGACTCAAAAAATAAATAAATAAATAAAATCATTATGGTCTTACCACTCCATAAGGGTCCTTTGTAAAATAAGGATAAGAATGGTAAATACCTTATAGAGTTATTATATTAAAATGAAATGATATACATAAAATGCTTAGACTAGTTCACAGCACATACCAAGTTCTAAAAACAAGAGTTATTTGTTATTATTAATAGCAGTAGTACTTGTTGTTCCCAGACAGCAGGCATACATGAGCTTAAATAATGTTTATGAAGAGGAGTAGTTAGTGAGTAAAAATGTGACAATGAACACAAGACAGTTACCAAAATTATTTCTTTGTATACAGTTGTAAGAGTCTTCTAATCTCAGTCAAAGAAAACACATTACTCTGATGTGTAAACAAACAATGTTCTGGGCTTGAACAAAAATAATTATTAAACTCTGATGGAAACAAAAGAACTGACCACATTCAAGCATGAATTATGCACATTATATGACATTTGTACTTTTTTCTGAAAGTTTTTTTTTTTCATTTTTTTTTTTAAGCGAAGCAACTCTTGGTTGACTTCACAGATATCAAGGTTTTAAGTGACCATATTTTATTACTACTAGAAAGGTACCAGTTTAGGCTAAGCTTTATTTCAAATTCTTTAATGCCTCCAAGTATCTCAGTAGCTGAATTTTGGACCAGTACAAAGAGGGACCTCACTACCTTTTAGGACTACCAGTTTTCAAAGCCTCAGTCATTAAAAACAAAGAATGATGAAAAATGGTCTGGCCAGTTAGCAGTGGTTCTCCATAAGTAATATCATATCAAAGAGATGATTTGATCTTTAGCATACTAATCATCTCAGTCGAAGTAGTTTTTAATTAGTGTGGGAATAATAAAAAAGCTCAATTCTTTGAGTATTTAATTTAACCAAAGATAAAGACCATCTCCCTGGCTAAAGTGGTATGTATATCCCAGATTCCCTGTCTTGTCACAGAAATCCTTTCATTCAAAACAATGAGAAAAAGGAATAAAAATGACTTTAAAAGAGCAATTTCCTTTCCAACCTAAATAAACTTTACACAAACTTGCCTCTGATAATCAACTGAACAAGCTACACCACCAGCATCAAGGGAGGGTGTACGGCTATCTAGCAGGTGCTGCAGTTTATCACAAACCCGTCTAAAATAATTGGAAGTGACAACCAGCACTACCACAAATGATTTATTAGTCTTTCACTCAGCTTTTCAGCTTCCTCGGGGCCAGAATAAATAATTTACCAACTCTGTATCTTCCAATCATTAATTCTTTCCTATGCATCCAAACTACATTTTAACACTGTAACGTTCAGTGAAATAAAGCACACAATAGGAATATTTTTCCAAATATAGGATTATCTGATCATATGTAAAGGCAAATTTGTCAATCAAGATGTACAATCTAGATGCAGAAGAATTTAAGGGCTTGAAGTCAGCAACTGAAGTCGAGTGTGAGAGGATAAAATCAAGTGAAGAAGAAATGAAAGCAGAGCCTAGCGAAGAGCTTGGAGGACGAGGAAAGGTCCCAGGGCCACATCAGCCGCAAATCTAAGGGGCAACCTAAGCACACTGTGTGAGGGAGACTAAGCCTCAAGCATCACCTTCTCATAATGGTCAACTCATTGACTAAACTGACAGTGTCACCTAAAACTTTCCCATAAGTTATAAAAAATAAACATTCCTCGCTCAAAAAATTAAATAAAATAAAAAGTAGGATCTTTAAAGATGAACAGACAGGATTTTTTTTCATGCAAAATAGACAACAAAGAACAAGAAAAGGCATTGTTTCTAAAATATTTTAGTGACTATTTTGATTGGGTTTATGAAATAGTAACATACTCCTGGGAATTAAAAAAAGTATGTAAAAATCAAAGACTTAAAAATTCCAAAAAATTCTGACAATGATGTTAAAAGGTATGTCCATTAATTATGTAGAAAAATACGTAGAAAGCAAAAAATCACATCCTAAATCTATTTTTGATGTAAGCTAGTTTTGTCTCATTAAATCAACATCTATGATTAAAACTGAGATCATTTTTGGTACATAATGTATTGCATTGTTGGAGCAGCATCTGTTTATTACACATCATAAACATTTTTCAGCTTTCTGAAACTACTGATATACGAGAAATGCTCCAGAACTACGGATTCCTTTAATCCTTTTTTGTTTAAAGAATAAATACTTCCAAGGGTATTTTAAGAAAGAGTTAATAACATTAATACTCTAAGATTTGGCATTTTGTGAGGCAGCTTCAAGCTGTTGGGCACACAGTCAAGGAATTTCATAAGTTGATAGCTTTCTCTTCAATGGTTTGAGAGTTCATCACAATCCAAATCTTAAGTGTATAATGTATGTTTAAGTGTACTTTTAAATATATGACTTCTACCAATATATAAAATACATTAAAATAAAAGCCCAACTAATAAAAATTATAATATAAATTTGAACCCTCTTTGCAATTTAGATTATAAAATTTTCAAATAATCTCTAAAAAATTCCAATGTTCACAAATAAGAGTGTGTAATTCTCAAAACTCAATATTTCACTGTTATTTCCTGAAACAGTTATATAACCATCTGGGCACTAAATCATATTGTTCACATTAAGCAAAACAATGCCTTATATATATGCACGGACCCAGTACACCGGTAGCTATGGCAAAATAAACCCCCAAATAAGCAAGATCCTAACCTTCCACAAACTAAAATAAAATAAAAAAGTAAAAACTGTAAAACATAACAAGAGGCATCTTTTTCACACAAACAAAAAAGAAAATATTTTATGGCAATTTTATCACTGGGAGGGTGTGGAGGGTGGGAAAATTTTTTTTAAAAAGAGCAGCACGACAAGGCTGTCTGCAGACTTTTTTGTGATTGGCTTTTGAGGTCAGAGATAGTGCTAAAAGAAAGCATGCATAGCTCTAAGGGTACCAAATTGCCTTAGAATGCCTAATGCCAAAACCTGGATACAACACTGTAAGAGTTGAGGGCAGCTTGTCTCGTGTGCTGTAAACACAGAGCCCAGTAGAGCCATATGAATATGTGTGGAAGAAGTCTGTGACCCTTAAATGTCTATCTAAAGAGAAACAGATACACACATTGTGGTACTGATGTTGTCCTATCATGTAATATTAGAGAACAGTATTAAAATCAATTCCAGATATAAAAACAGAAGGAATAGCTCAAAAACAATGTTGGGTAAAAATAAAAAAGCCAACTGCATGCATAAAGACTAATAAAATATTTTAGTAAGAACATTCAACATTAATAAACATATAAATATAGTAAGTCTAAAAACATGGACATGAAGGATATAAACCATGTTCAGGACAGTAGTTATCTCTGGGAAAGGAAGGAATTTAAAATGGTTTAAATATATATATAACATATATATTATATACATACATACATACATACACACACATAGATATATATATACACATACATACACACACATAGATATATACATCTATGTATCTCTCTCTCTATATATATATAATCTATATAGATATAGATATATAGAGATATAAATATATATGGCAAATGTTAACATAATAATTCTGCATAGTAAATACAGGGTTACCTGTCCTATTTATCCTCAGTAATTTTGTGAATATTTGAAATATTTCTTAAGTATTTTAAGTCTAAGCCATGATTTAAATAATTTTCCTCTGAAAAAATTTAAAAGATTTGACAATATCCTTACCTGAAACATGAGAGTCTACCTTCTTAAAAATCATTGGTTTGGCTAATCTCTATATTCTGAAAAATTTTAAATTTCAACCTAAGAAACTAAAAATTTCACCCTCTTTTTATCATTAACAATTTTAAATTAAGTTCTCTAGAGGCTTCAAGCTTTTATCTCAAAATTAAACTAAGGGATGCCAACATGTAGGCCTCCTAAATGAAGTTAAAAAATTCTTAGCAGGAGCTTTTAAATAACTGGTTCTATCACTTGTTTTAGAACAAACAGGCTTGAGAATCTGACTCCCATCCCTTGGCTCTAACTGCTCTGGGAGAACCTGTCACTTCATTAGTCAACACATTCTTTTTCATTTTCTATGTTCATGTGAGGTTTTAAACTTCTGGTTGTTAAAAATAAAAATTCCTAGTGAGCCTCTAGACATATCTAATGAAACCCTACTCTAAAGAATTGAGTACCACAATAACAATTTTTTAATTAAAATTTTCTTCAGTCAAATTTCTTCTAAGTTCAGCCCCATTTCTTTGGACATTTGACAGGTCATCTATAGCTAAATAAAAACAAGGTCCCTCTCATTTATAATTACATATGTACACTGAAACAAAAGTTTAATATACTTTTTGTCACCATAAAAAATATCAAAGATGTTAATTTTCACAAAAATTGATATTCTCTCAAATCATCTGAAGAATTAAAGAGTTGCTGGCTTGTTATCTTAAACAAGAAATCACATTCAACTTATATTGATGTTTTCTATCTGAAGCGTGTCATGCAATATTGCAATTTATCTCATAAATCTACTAGAGTGTAATCAAATCCTATCAACTCTGATTGGCATAAATTTGAAACAATAAAGAAATCACATCTGTTAAACACTTCTAGCTTGCTAGACAACATTTTAAAAGTTTATACAATATCATTAACTATATTTTTCTCCATAAGACCTTTCTGCACTTGGTTTGAGTTCTTTAGGAAGTTTTTTGCATGTACTAGATTCAGTATAACCTTATATATGAAGTGGGATACAAAAATGAAAGATAAGATGGAGGAAGTATGGATGATGGAGTTGATAGAGATGGTGTAGGTGTGAACTAGGTATACTCCAGAAAATATTTTAATGAGACTCCAAGCGAATTACAGGGTCTCAAGGTAGGGAAAAATAAATTAATAATGAATGAAAAAAAGAAAACAGTATATTATCTAATTTTATCCTGAAGCAACCTGAAAAAATATGAACATTGAATTTAAATAAAATTACATGGGCATAAAACAAGGAATACAAATCATAATTTATGAACAAAATATTATAACACAGCAAAAAATCATCACCTACTTTTCTGATGCAAAATCCTTAATTTTTGAAACAAATGATTTTATAAAAACGTTATAATGGTATAAATTGGTATATATACACATACACATGTATATTTATGTATCAGAGAAAAATGCAATATCCCAGAAGTAATTCTTTGTAATTTTAAGAACATTTCTTATAAGCAAGGAAACTCAAAGATAAAAATGACCAGACTCTAAAGATACCGGGTTTATGGGCTAAAATAAGAAATAAATATCAAAAATAAAATTAGAACACCTAAGAAAGTTCAACAAGTTATTGATCTGTATTGCTTTATATATATCATGCCTAAAATATGACTTTCATAAACATAAGTTATGCTAACCAAATAAGACAAGACTTTTTCTCCATTCTTGCCTCTTTTCTATTATTTTGTTATATTCTCCTTAATATATAAAACTATGCACTAGTCATCTTTTTTAATATCTTGTAGCTTAATTCCTAATTAAATGCATTAAGAAAGATATTCCTTTACATTGAAACACTCATGACTACTTTGTAATTTAGTTTTGATACAAAAAAAATTCTTTAATTACTATAAGACAATAACAGTATTAATTTTTAATTAAAAGAAGTATATCTCCATTAGGTTTTACTTTTTATCTATCAAACATTAATTTAAAAGAATTTAAAGAAATAATGACAACTCTTTTGACAAAACTAGACTGTTGCTACCTACTATGTACCTTATTTCTGTATTCTGTTTTTTTTTTCAAGAAATACTATATTTTGAACAGACATTGGTAAAAATCAGTCAATTCCTGTTTTACCACAAAAATAAATAATAAACTAATAATTACAACATGGTATAATGAGTGCTCTACAAAGATTTGTAGAAGGTGAGATGTTATCACTAAGAAATCAGGGAAAGTTTTCAAGAGCTGCATCTTGCAGAATGAGTCAGCCAGGAAAAGAGGTAAGGAGCAAACCACATTAAAAGTTTGAGTCAACAAAAATAAACCACTTGGGCTTACTTCCTCTCCCGCCCAAAACATCAAAGAGACTACAAATTTTTGGAAAATAGAGAAATTACGTATCTAAGGAAGTAAATTATAAGAGAACTCATCATAAAAGTCACTGAGGAGAAGCAAACCATTTTGCCTACAGTGCAGCATCACATCACACATCCCACCCTGGTGGGGAATCTTCAACTAAGTGAACTAGAAAAACACACTTAATGAACAAACACTCAGGGGAAAGAAAAAAATTCAAGGTAACTTCCCCAAACTGAAGGACAATTGCTTCCAGAATGAAAGGGTCCTCTGAAGACCCAGTATAAGTATGAAAAACATCCATTCTAAGATACACCATCATAAAATGACAAAGATTCTAACAGCTTCCAGAATGATAAAGACATATTATGCACAGAAGACAATATGGAGAGGGGAAATTTAAGGCAATGGACTTTTTGGTTATAAAAGCAGTGCTGAATGCTGTAAATTAAGCCTTCAAAATTCTAAAAGAAAATGATCTACAACCTAGAATTTTATACCCAAATAAACTACTAATCTAGTCTGAGTGTAAAATAAAGTTTTTGTTTTTGTTTTTTGTTTAATTTCCATATGAGCAAGTTAAATCAGAAAAAAGGCAATGAGTTGAGATCCACCGATACAGAACAGAGCAAAGCTATCCAACCTTTGAGGATATCAACTCTTCGACCTTCTTCTAGATCATATAAACACAATAGAGCACAACCGAATGAAAATGGCAGTAGCAGCTAGAGAAATAGTAACCACAGAAAATAAAGCAGAGGAAGCAATTGGAAGCAAGTCTTCTTTGGGAAAGATGCTTATGAGATTGAAGGGAACTCCTATGACAATGGCTGTTAGTCTTCAGATGACAATCTCTACAGTGAACCAGTATCAAATGACTGCCAAACTGTTACACATTCACCTGTAGTTATGCTTTCCTATGTTATACACAGTGTTACTTTGAAGATAAACAAAACAGTGCATCTATGCAAAAAATGCACTTAAAAACTAGTTTCCAGCCACAACATAGTTTAATTGGGTTATTTTATACTTAGGTTTCATTTTAAAAAATCAATAAAAAAAAAGTATAGTTTCTATTTAGAAAATGATTATGATATAAGCAACAGTTTAAAATGGTTGTCAATGATTATACCAGTTATTAATTTCAAAGTTTCCCCCCCCAAAAAAAACTGATTAGTCAGTGTTAGTTATTTTTCATATTTTAAGTGAAAAACTGCGCCCATTCCATATGGGTGCCTTATAGACAAAAATCTCATCTTTCAACCCCATTATTATGCATACTTCATATGCAGTTGATTTTCATTTATAAAATATCAAAGAAATCAGAAGTTTTATAACAAGAGGCATACAATGGTGAGAAAAACAACAGGAAAAAAGTGTTGGATAAACAAAGATATCAAAAAGCTTCTGCACAGCAAAGGAACCATCAACAAAACAAAATGGCAACCAATGGAATGGGAGAAGATATCAGCAAACAACACCTCTGATAAGGGGCTATTATCCAAAATATATAAAGAACTCATAAGCATAACAACAAAAACACTAACAATCCAATTCCAAAACAGGCAGAGGACCTGAACAGGCACTTCTCCCAGAAGACATTCAATGGCCAACAGATACATGAAAAGATGCTCGATTTCACTAGCTATTAGGAAAAGGCAAATCAAAACTACAATAAGATAGATACTAACTCACACCTGTTAAAGTGGCAATTATTAATAAGACAAGTAATAACAAATGTTGAAGAGGTTGTGGGGGTAAAGAAACCCTCATACACTGTTCGTAGAATTGTAATTTGGTACTGCCACTATGGAAAAGTGTATGGAAGTTTCTCAAAGAGCTAAGAGTACATTTACCATATGACCCAGCAATCCCTCTTCTGGGAATCTACCTGAAAATTTTGAAAACATTTATTTGTAAAGCTATATGTACCCCTATGTCACTGCAGCATGATTCATGGTAGCCAAGACATGGAAATAATCAAAGTGTCTTCTGATAGGTGATTGAATAAAGACATGGAAAGTACATGCAGTGGAATACTACATGGCCACAAGGAAAGATGAAATACTGCCATATACGACAACATGCTAAGCAAAACAGGTCAGAAAGAAAAAGTCAGGAACAAAATGATGTTACTTATATGTGGGATATAAAACCAAAAAGCAACAAATAAACAAACAAGACAAACAAACAAAACTCACAGACGCAGACAGCAGCATGGTAGTTACCAGAGGGAAAGGGGAATTGAGGGGAGGTAGAAAAAGGTAAAAGGGGACAAACATATGGTGATGGAAGGAGATTTGACTCTGGGTGGTGAACATACAATGCAATAAACAGATGACATATTATAGAATTGTATACTTAAAATTTATAATCTTTTTAACTAATATCACTCCAATAAATTTAATAAAATTTTGAAAAATAGAAATGCTTTTATCAATTGTGCTAAAAATTATAACTTGCCAAGTTTATCTTCTTTCAAACTTTCTTCATTATCCATTTTTTGGTATTGTGTACTAAGGATGACTTAAAGGAAACTGATAACCACACTGGAACATATGTATATTCTCTTTATATTAGTTTTTTAATAGAAGCTTTTCTATACATGACCTTTTTAATATTCTAACTTTTACGTAACCAAATTGAAGTCAAAAATAGAATCTGATCAACAGATTATGTATGTAAAGGCATGCCATAACTTACAATTTCATTCCTGCAATTTTATTTTGTTTTTGTTGTTGTTGCAACATTGTTTGGTGTTTACCATTTCAGCAAGCAGTATTAATACTCAGGTAGTCAATACTAAGTTACTGCTTTTAGTCAGTATAGTATTCTGTACTATTAAGGTCATTTATATATCAGTATAATTTAGTGCTCCACGAAAGTTCCTTTTTATTTTGCAACTCTAAATTTAATAAGGTTTTATTTAATTAGTCCAGTATTCAAATACACATTTGTGCCAAATTTTGCAACCACATAGGAGACAGGAGGAAAGACATTTGAAACACTTCCACAAGAACAACCTTGGGTTGCTCTCTTAAAATATCAGTGCAGGGACCCAAACTACTTCACCTGCTATCCACAAAATGGATAAGGTGTGAAAGAAATCTTGTATTTAATGTGACCTTTGGCTGTACTTTTACTTGCCATAATTATAAAGGAGGTACTCTCAGAGCCAACGTAAGCTACCTTATTACTCTTACAACTATAGTATTATTTCACAAAGTGCTTCACACTGTGACAAACTCCAGGCAGAATATGTGGAAACTCTTACTTTTGTTACTAGGCATAATAGGCCTTTCTAAAGAAAGGAGTTCTGATATCACACATATGAATAAGTAAGAATGACTGCATGTGAATTTTTCTTTTTAATGTAGATTCAAATAAAAAATATGCCTGTGTGGTTTCCTAGTCCAACTTAACAAGTCATCTATACTCCAAATGCATATTAAATTTAATAATCTAATTATGACTAATAATGCAATATGCCACTTTAGATAAGTACGTGTCAAGAGGGAATAAAAAAGAAAACTACACATAAAAACACCAAACTTTTAAGCAGCTCACTTCTAGGGATTCTCATTTTCTCAAACAAAATTTCACCAAGGAAAAACAGTTGTTTTCAAAAATGTTTTGGCGAAACTGCCAACTTATCATTATCTATAATATATAACATTTTTTAAGAAAAAAACAAAAGACCACTGAATCATCCAACATAAAATTATAACTTCTGAAGATATAATAGGATTAGTTTTCAGTATCATGTCAAATTTACCATCAATAGATTTATAAGGCAAAACCAGCACTTAAAAAATATTATATGAAGTAAAACTTTAAAACTACCCACTATACTATAAACAACTTTGCCATACTTATCTCTTCCTAACAGTAATATCTCTTTTTTTTTTCATTTTAAAAATAGATTTCAAAATCTGTTAAACATCAGAATCATGCTTTATAAAAGTCAGCCACAAACTGCCCTGGTCAGCTAATATATCACATAAATAGTGGCCATAATTGAAATAAGTTTTATCATAATATAAAACATTTTGAAGATACTGCATATAAATTCAGATTTCTCTTAAATACATAAGACTATTAGGAATTACTCAAAGGAATCTGAGATATTACTAGGGTGACCATAGGTCTCACTGTTTCCAAGATGGTCCCAGTTTGCACCTACTGTCTTGGCATGTTACAGTACACCCTTTCTTTCACTCTCAAAACTGTCCTGAATTGGACAGTAAATTATATGCTCATCTAGCTATTATAGTGTTTATAATACCTGATTATAAGTTTGGAGAATTTTATAATATAATATTAATTCTTTACTTGAAAAATCTAACTTAAACCTTTGTGGGATTTACACAGTACCCTGCCACTCATACAGATGCAGTTACAGCACTCACGCCATCATCACCCAAACTCTGCTGCTGTCTAACTCTAACTCATCTGTTTTCTGATTCCTTTGTGTGTTTCAGACTCATGATGGAGGCTTCCCTTTATCTGCGTGTAACAAATGGAGTTGGAAAGATCCTTTTCTGGTAGCCTCACACCAAATTCACAATGTTTTTCCTTACTCTCTAGGGTTCCCTGGAATCTTTTAAATAATTACATGCAAGTTTTTAAAATTATAATTGGTTACTTTCTTGCCCTTTCTTATGCACATATTAAAACACTTAACTGTGTATTAAACACTATATTTAGAGTTAATAGTAGATTTGTGATCACGTCTATAAAACCTTAGGCATCAGACATTTAATCATTTTTTTAACATTATGTATATATCTAACCCTGCAAACATCATTACTTTTATAAGAAAACAACTTGACTTAACAGAGCCCTGGAAATACCCTTGGGCTTAAAAGACAAAAGATCTGACCTGCATTAGACATCTACCAGGCAAACCTACAACTTCTCTGAGGCATAAATTCTTCTTCAGTATGTAATTCTAGTCTACTAAATAAAATTACAAGAAGAATCAAATCAGAAAATTCAAGAAGCTCAAGTCCTGCTGACTGTTTTAAAAAGATGACCAAGTGTTATGCAAAGTGAAAAATAGCAAGTTAAACCAATCAGAGATAAATAAATACATTCCCTAAAAAATTTTTTAATGGAACAGCTCTAGGGAAGAAATACATTACACCAACTGCACATACAAAACTATAAAACTCTTAAGAGTCAGACTACATAAGTCCTAATCCTAGTGCCATCATTTACTGTGTGGCAATGAGTAAGTTACTTAACATCGCTAAGTCTCTGTTTCCTCATTTGTAAAATGAAGATAATAACTGTACTTACCTCACTGTGAAGAGTAAAAATCCATTAAAAGATATGATTACTGTTTGCACATAATAAGTACTCAGTAAATGCTAGCTATTATTACAATAGTCTCCATTAATGCCTCTTTTCAAAACTGAGTTCTAAAAAATCACGAGTTCTAAAACATTTGATGATAGGACAATATTTCATATGTATGTACATACGTGTGTACACACGTGTGTGTCTTCTCATGAAAGATCACTTAGATGATGCATACATGTTAATAATGTGGGCTGGGTATAGTATACTGACAATCAATACAGCAGATCTTATTCAACACTGGAAAAGAAAGCTTTTTAATTCTAAAACAGTCCACACTGGCATACTGAAGCACATTTTAAAATAAAACTCCATATCTAACAGTATCTGTGTTATTCATCTCCATCACAGAAAAGTCCCAGATATGTACAATACACACATTTTTAAATTCAAGTATAAAATCAAATAAAACCACTTTCTTTAAGGCAAGTATATGAAGATAGTAAGGCAATATTCTAATCAAATGTTTATACAGTTAATATTTCAAAATAATAATAATAAATTTGCATAATTTACAACCTGTCTAGAGAAGTCATTTTCACTAACTTGAAATGTACAATGCTACTTTTCTCTGAAATGCTAAAATTATAAAGTATGCAGTAATTTACTGCACACAAACATAAAGACCATGTCGTGTATGACACTCTTTTAACCAAAAAACTATTTTAACCTATTCATTAATAAACCCATTCAACAAGTGAGCCCTAGTAACTACACTCTCTTATTAGAAAGATTCAGAAGAAAGGATACATACCTTATTTGGTTAAAAACAGAAACCAAGGAAATTGTTAACTAAAGTCAGAGAAACTATAGTTTGCATTTATAAAGACCCTTGCCCATTTTCATTCATTAAAATAAAGTGATATAAAACATACCATAAGAGATATGATATGGAATGGACATGTCAACTCTGACCAACATAAAATCTACATAAATATCATGCTATTTTCCAAATACATATTAATGGGGATTTAAAAAAACAAAGATGACATCAGTCAAATTTATATTTCAGAGATCCAAATATAAGTTGGATTTCATTTCTCTGAACTTTCCCAAAAAAATTCCAGTAGTAAAACAGATTTGCCATTTAAAAATACAATAACTAAGACTCAATTATTTATTCTAAAGCAAGTCAGAAATACAGACCTGTCCTTTAGAGATACGAAGGGTAATGTGGACTGAATTTAGATGTTCAATCTCAGTTTATTGATGATAGGCTGTATTATTAATTTGTGACTCTCGGATGAGTATGCACATAACACACAAACATTCTATCATCGATAACCCTAAACAGATAAATCTGAAGCTAAACAAAGCATAACTGAAATTTTATCTCTACCATAAATTACTTTTAAAAATCCATGGGCATTGCAATGAATATAGTTTTGCCTTAGAGCTAATACTTTAATTTTAAAGAACCACAAAGAAAAAAATCAAAACTAGTCAGTAACAATGCAGCGTCTAAAAGCAATAAACTCAAAATTAAGTTATAAATAATTTAAAGCATGTCATGAAGATGTATTAATAATTCATCAGATAAATAATTTACTAAATAATCAAATAAATAAATAATGAAATACATAAATAAATCAGCAAATAAATAATTCTGCAAAATAACCCAAACAATAAGTCACCCAAACAAATCACAAACCTACAACACTACAATGATCTTCCTGGATTCTGATAGTTTTAAATAAGCAAATGTATATAAACTAGATCAATCCTTGTTAGAATTAGAAATATTTTTCAAGGCTATAGGTAAAATCCTTATCTCAATACATAAAAAAACATTTTCAATTTTTGAAAGACTGCATAGGATTACTTCTTATAAATTATTAACATGATTATAACATATCCTCCTCTATATTTTTACATATAATATCTTTGCCTCACACATTTTCCCCCAAACAACTAGACATTTAAATATTCTTTACACTTATTTTTCAAAATAATACTTACAGTATAACAGTGTTACAGTCTGTCTGATATTTCCTATCAGGAAAATCTTCTTCATTAACAAAGTCTTTCTTCACCAAGTCTTTAGAAATTTTCTGCAGTGGTAGAACAGTAAGAATAACCTTAATTATTACAAATGGCATTTCATTTACTAGTGAACAATATTTAATAATTCTACAAATTAGCAATGGAATATAGACATTATTAGCTGAAAACTATATCAATTTTTTTGAAGTCTTTAATGGATTAAGTACAAGCTGACAGAGGCCAGCTTCATCTATGGAGCTGACACACAAGCTGTTAAAATTGGCGGGATTTCAGACATATAAGACAAAAACTTTGAAGGACAAAGTGATTGGCTGACATCTAATACTAGCCTCAATTTGAGAAACTCAATGTCCTTGAAAGAACACATGAGATCACTTAACTGTTATAATACGAATATAGTGACAATCTAATTGAAGCAGCACAGAGTCAAAATGCAACTGACCTCATAAATCAGTCTTCACTGAACATTTATTTAAAGTTTTTAACCACCCACAGTACAGTACTCTTGAAATTCACAAACAGTAGACTCTAAACTATGATAGCCTATTCCACAGAAATAAGAACTTTGTAAAATGGGTTTCTGACATATTTAAGGAAATAAAGCCAAACAACATAGCACAACATTTAAAGAGAAGGAAACTGAAATTAATCAAAGTATTTTATATAATTTATCTTAGTGAATTCTCAAAACAACCTTTCAAGTTATGTAATTTTTACTTATTTTACAGTCAAGAAAACTGAGGCTCAGTAAGAATACATATTGCCTAAAATCCCCAAGTGACAAGGAAGAGTCTAACTTTGTCTATACAAATTCCATGTGAAGGTTTGTTGAAGCACAGACCCCTTTTATTTGAACCCAACCTAAAAAAATAGAGCAAACAACAAAATGTCATAAATTGATTAGAGCGATTGCTCTCAACTGGGACAATTTGCCCCCGCAAGAGACATTTATTTGGCAGTGCCTAGAGACATCTTTGGTTGTACTGACTAGGGACACCTTGTGGGTAGAGATCAGGGATGCTGATCAACAACCTACAATGCACAGGACAGCCTGCCACAGCAAAAATTATCTGGCCTAAAATGTTAATAGAGCTGAAGAAGGAAAGCCCTGGTTTAGAATAAAATGACTGTTAGTAGTGTATGCTTTTCTTACTATAAAATAATGCATACTTGGTTCAGGATGTAAAGTCTTTTTTTTAATATGTATAACATTATATTCAGTGGAATACTGATAAAAATGTGTATCCTCGAGAGACTGAGTATATAGAAATTCTTTGTACTTTCTGCTCATTTTTTCTGTAAACCTAAAACGGCTCATAAAAAGTAGTCTAATAATTTTTTAAATTTATATCCTTTGCTTATTTCAAGTTATGAATAACTTTTCTTAGAATTGATACTAAAAAGTAAGTCTACAGTTACAAAAAATGTTTTTTAAATTTTCCATTTATCGAAATTCTTCCAATAAAGTTAATACAAAAGCATTAAAAGTCATATTTATGAGATAACCTTGTCAAAGTGACTAGCCAAAATATTTAATAATATTAAAAATTCATAGGGCTTAAAGGGATTATTCTGATAAAATATAATACATAATCCTCAGTGGTTGAGAGGGGAGTTCTTCATAAAAGCTATCAAGTGTTTTCGGAAATAATATTTGTGATAATTATTAAAAGGACCTGAGAACAAAATTCAGCAATATAATTACCAAAGAGCTCTAGAAATTATGTATCATTTTAAGTGTTTTTCTTTTAATACCAATTAATCTCTTTCCAGTCTCAAAGATTTTGGTTTGAACATGGATCTAGAATCCACCATGACCCAATACATATTTACTGACATTTGACCTATCACAATCCTACACAGAGCATCAAACAGTGGTATCCCTAATCAGACAGGATTAGCTCAGATCTTTCCTCAGTTCAAAAAAATTTTAATAATATAATGACTTAAGTAAGAGAGGAAGAAACAAAGGGAGAGAATTTCTCCCATGTAAACATCCATAAGTAGACAAAGGCTGATGTGGCAGCTCTAATACAGAGTCCCAAATTCTTCCCACCTCTATGCTGCACCACAAGCTGTTTCTATTCAAAGCTGCTTCATACTCCAAGGCTATGGGAACTTCAGCTAATAAAACCACAGTGCAGGCATCAGAAAGAAGGAAGGGGAAAGAAAGGTCCCCACCGTGCTCCTTCTCTCTATTTCAGCTTACAGCTTATAAACCATAACTTAGTGTTTTGGCCACACCTAACCACAGGGAATGCAGTCTCCAACACTGGTAATAATGCCCAGGTATAAAATTGGGGTTCCTTTTATTAAGAAAGACAGGTAGAATGAATTTCACTGGATACAATATGAGGCAGACTGCAATGGAGGTTACAACTCTTCAAAAAAAATAGAAAATGTACTCAAAATGTTTCATTAGAGTGGTTCACTGTAAATGATATGTATATACAAGTGTGTGCTTATGTGTACCTGTATACATGTATATGAAAGAAAACCTCAATGTTTAACAACACATGGTTAAATAGATTTCAGAATAATCTGAAGTAGAATGTTATGTTGTCACATTATATCACTTTTAAGAATTTTACTGATATGGAAAAAAGTTCATAATAGTAAATAAAAAAAACAGGCTATAAAATATCTCATATAAAGTAATCTGTTTTACATAAATTTATATACATGCAAACACATACTTATACACACAGTGCTTTTTTTCTACAAACATAAAGGCACATCATATATCTATATCTAGACACAGAGACTGAGACCACATGGAAATCAAGAGAATGGAATTAACCTAAATGAAAATAGTGGTTTAGGCTTTGGGAACTAAAACTACCTTTTACTTTCACCATACTTTTCATTACTTTCTAACTTTTCTACAATGAACATGTATTATGTTTATGATTACTTTCATAAAAATTTTGGACTACAACTTATAAAAGGTAATTAAGATTCAAGCATCAGTTTATTTTACTTGGGATTTGCTGATAATTTTCTTTTAAGTAGAAAGAAATCTGTAACTGAGCTGTATCTTTTCCAACCGGTGCAAAACACATGTTTCTCTGTACTCTGTACTCGGTACTAAGAAGCTAACCCCTCTATGCCCAACTTGTTTCCAACTTGTTAACATTCACATATCACATTTGTCAGCTTTACACAAGTCACTCCTAACCAGATGCTACATCCATCACTCCTAACAATTTACCTCGACATGTTGATTACTTTGCTCATCTCACTCTGTAGAACTAATCATTTCTACTTCATGCTTCTACAAATCCCTCCATTTTCTATATTTCTCAGTCTGTTTTTTTTAATTTCTACTCTACTGCACATTTTTGTAGATACTTACATAGTGGATACACCTAACAGAAATTACACCTTTCTTATATCTTTATAACTATCTTATGCTGTCATGAATTTTCCAGTTATTATTGGGTATACACACTACTGTTACAGTGATATTAATTCCATGTCTGCAAATCTCATAATTTCCATTAACAGAGTATTAGAATTTAGAACACCTCAAAGTTCTCTACATTTTCAAGAATGATTCAATTTTCTAAACCTCCATTACAACTATATAAAATAAAAAATGGAAAAATAAGGGGAAAAGTAAATAAATGATATATTTAAAACTACTAACGAGTTTGGAGTTGACCAAATTAGCAAACAAACAACAAAGTAAAATATACCTAGAACTTGGGAGATCAAACACACACACACACACACACACACACACACACACACACGACAGAGAAAGATATGCACAACCAAATGTAATAAGGGTCAAGTGCACAATACAGAGAATATGCACTACAGAAAATCTAGAAGGTAAAAGTCACTGGCAGGGATAATCAGAAAAGGCTTTTCAACTGAGAGATCAAGTTCATATAGGGCTAGAACAGTGGTTCTCAACCATGGAAGGTACTGCCCCCCAAAGGATGTCTGGCAATGTCTAGAAACACTTTTGGTTGCCAGAGTTGAGAGGTTTACTATTTTTATCTAGTGAGTAAAGGCCAGGGATGCCACTAATGCCCTACAATGCACAGGATAGCCACTCCTCCCCGCAAAAGAAAAATGATTTATTCAGGCTAAAATTTCAAAAGTGCTAGAAGGAGCAGATGGAGTCAAAAGAAGAGACAGCATTTAAACAGGATGGAATGACATGAGTAAAAGAAATGTGGCTACAATACATGTCTTTAATAAACTATAATACGGCTAGTGAAAGAACGGGAAGCTAGATTAGAAAACATAACAGAGTGTAGATTGTAATGGGCCTACACGAGATGTGTGACAGACCAAATAAGGAAAAACAGTATATATAATAAGGAAAATATAAGAGAGCTGAGACACAAAATAACAACATACTAAAATGAAGTACAGATAGATGGGAACACTGATTTCCAGCAGTATGACAGACTAGATACTTAACTACTATTGGATACAACTTTTAAAATTTAGCAAGAAAATTCGCTTTAAGGAACTACTTACACAGCAAGAAAGTACAGTATCCACATAAGCTATAAATGAAATAAAGTAGAATAAGCAAACCTAGAACCAGATTTCATCCTGGGAGTGTGTGCCTCACACTTGTGAAACTGAGTTTTTACATTTTGATGGCTAAACAGGCTCAAGAGATAAACTCTAAAAAATCTATCAAAAAGAAACACCTACTTAAAGCTAATACTTCGAAGACTATATCATCATGTTAACATAAAAAAGAACTCCCTCCTATTACTCCTCTATAGTTATACTCACCTCTCGCCCCCACCATCCCTAACTCCTGGCAACCTAGAATATGTATTCCATCTCTATGATTTTGTCAATTCAAGGTAGTTTCATCAATTCCCTTGACACTGTAACCACAACTTGTATAATCCAATAAATCGCATTTGAAGATGTAATTTAAAGTGCTTTTAAACTGTTAGTTCCCCAGGCATTTGGAGAAAGCATAGGTGAATTCTTGGTGAAAGAAAATAATTTCTTTCCAAAGAAATTATCCAGGCCTCAAAGAATCCAAAAACTTTCCAAAAACTCAATTTAAATTAAAAAAAAAATTACAAAACATACAAGGATACCAGACACCATGAACAAGAACCAACACAAACAAGAGACAGCCAAATTAGACTAAGATTCTTCAATCATTGGAAAGATTATACAATTAGGATGTTTCAAGCAACGGAAATTATTAAAATATACAGATACGTATAAATTAAATAAAAACCAAGAAATAAAAAACACAGGTAAAATTTTTAATTCAGTGTAAAAGTTAAACTATAGACTCTATACAAATAAAGAATTAGTAAGTGGAAAGACTTTTAAAACCTATCTAAAATGCAGGTCGGAGAGATAGAGTAAATATATTAAAGCAGGTAAGATACAAAAATGATAATAAGAAGGTCTAATAGAATACTTCTGAAACTATCTGGGATGAAAGATCATTTTTAAAATTGCCAATCCATTGCAAACAAAAGCTTCTATAAAATGCAATAAAAGTAAATTTCTTTTTTTATGAACCATGTGATTAGATGTCACGGTGATCTCAAGTTGCTACAAAAAGGTTCTAAATGCTTACACTTACTTTGAATTGCTGTCCTTAATTCATTACAGACTAATAGAATAAGTTTGCAGACCAGTACTCATATGAAGACCACACTTTGAGTAGGAATGATCTAAAACACAAATAGATCAATATTGGAAAAGAATACAAAAAAGCTAGTATAGGTAATATTCCAATAGATAATGGTTGAAAATTTTCCAGAGTAAATGAAGACATAGATGGGCACCCTAAAATGCAAGAAACATGCCACAATTACTTCCACACAATTTCAGATCATCATTTCCTATCATTTTTATTAAAAAAAAAAACTAAGAACTGGAGCTGATGTACTCTAAATAAACAAAATAGAGACAGGTAGACTTAGTTAAGAAAGTTATCAGAGACCAAGTTTCAAGAGCTAATGATTTCTTCTTCCAGTGAAGTCAAAACACTTTGTTCATACAGCCAAAAATGTGTTTAGTTTATGAAATTAGTTATTTTTTAATGTATAAATTTATGAAAAAAATACCTTATATAATAAGCAGAGGCTGAATATATTTTCAGTTAAATTGAAATGAACCACATTCCAATTTTCATTAACTATCTTTCCAATGTGAGGTGAGCTATATATTAAATACTTCAGCATACTTTAACTAACAAATCCTCTAAGAAGGACAAATTCTTTTATTCCTAAATACAGTTCATTTCTGCTAGACATCTGACAGAAAGCATAAGTATATTCAAACCTACTTGGCAAAACAGAAGTTATAGTATCACACCTGAGAAAAAATCATAACTTATCTATATAAATGTTTGGTCCTTTTTCAAATATTTGACACACATCTAATTGAAGCATCACAATAACCTATGAGACACTGCTCATTCAAACAAATATGATATTGGCTAAAAAGTTAGAAAATGAAAGAACATGGTTAACAGCATCAAAAAATATATGAATATATAGAGATATACAAATTGAATGTAACAGTGTAAAAAGATATCTGAAACCTAATCAAGAGCTGTTTCTTAGCATCATATCCCATCCCCGTCACATATATTGAAGGATAATCCTTAGGCATAAAAAAGAAAAATAAACGAAATGAAATGGTCATTTTAACCTATTAGTTTCAGTACTACCAAATTCAAACAATTTTTGCAAGATTTTAAAAATTTCAAATGCTTATTGAACTTAAGAAGTTTCATAAGGTGCTACCTCTAAAGACATGGAAAAGGAATTTTATAAATAAATAAATAAATAAATAAATAAATAAATAAATAAATAAATAAATAAATAACCTGGGCTGAGTGATTAAAACTTCCATCAGGTAAAAATAAATAAAGGTTGAGCAAGGCCAAAATTGTCATCTATACTTAACCATGAAGATTCAAAAGTTCAATACACTTTTAAAAGCTCAGGGGCAAGGTTCTTCTCCAAACTATTTCAGAGCTATGTTAATTAAAAGTTAATGCCCGAGCAGATAAAAGACACAAAACATCTCAATTTGGTGGTTTAGAATAAAGACAGATTTAAGTTGGAAATTTATGGTGAAGTTTGTGGGGTCAGCTGGAAGCATTATTTCAGCAGACACATGGTCAGGCTACAAAAATATCTGGCCTTATAATTTAAAAATTTGACTACCTGTACCAAGGTTAATTAACCACCAATCCTTTCCAATATAAAAAAGAAAAATAAAATATCCCATGGTGCCTCAAAGTTATAATCACATTTGTATGCATTCTTCACTGCTTCAAGTCTTCTTTGTGGAGAGAAAAAAAGCAACTTTTAAAAAGACACTTACATACATATACACATTCATATACAGAAAATGCTCCCATAATTTAAGTTATTCACTGGTATTTCCTGATTCCTACTTAAAACATAAAAGTGAATAAACAAGTTTTAAGAAAGATTACACCAGAAAATGTACTTTTGAAATATATTTCTAAGTAAGAGCAAACAGCAAGATTTTTTTTATTGTATCTATAATAAAAAAAGCCACAAAACCAAAATTCTTTATTGTAAACATATGCAAATGGATTAAAATTGGAGAGATATAAAGGCTAGTAGTTCATCTCTATATCTATCAAAAGAGGAGTCCAGCCTACTTCAGGGAATTTCTAATAACCAAAAAAACTGGTATCTGAAGATTAACATCCTGAGTCAATGAATCACAGCTTTCCCACCAAAACAATCCTAGTAAGTGCCCCAATAGACAATAAACTCATAAATATGGGGGTCCGGGAATAGAGAACCCAAAATTGCTAAAATTCATTTTCAATTTTCTTCAGCATTGAGTACTATTTTAAAATAGTTGTGTTAATTTTTCCCATTCCATAATATCTCACAAAAATTCAACCTGAAAAGAATGTATTACTTCTTTACACATCCAGCACTGAAAAGGGTACAACTAAAGGGTCTCTCCCTATTGCTCATATCTGAACCTCATGCCTTTATTAGAGGAGCACATTTTAAACCTGAAGTAAAACTAATTCTAACTAGTTTCTAGGTTTAATCATCTATTCTTTTCCATAAATAGTGAATCGACCAACAATCATCTCTACCTTTACACACACACACACATACCGCTAGTAAGCTGTTATTTTAAAACTTTTTAACTAACATTTCTTGAATAGCTCATCCTTAAAGTTTATTACATATTGTATTATAGAATAATAATTGGTAACCATGTTATACACAACTCTTTATCAGCAATTAAGGATTAACTCTAGTATTAAACAGCAAATATTAGCAAGAAAATGGAGATAGTTCATGCCTTGTTCTCACCTAATTATAGAAATTATCTAAAAAGGTTATATGATTTATTTCAAATTCTATATAGTTAAGGAGTCAAAGCTATTCATAATTATACATTTGAGCTTAAATTATCTTAAATTAAATATTCTAAATTTAAATTATCTTTATGAATTTTATAATTAAGCCTTTTTTATAATTTGTATAAAATAACAAAAAATTAGATCTAATCTAAATTTTAAGAACTGTATATTTTTAAATAAAGTCATTAATTTTCAGTCACCTTTTGATTGGATTGACATTTACATGTAAAGAGATAATAGGTTATTACTTTTGCATTTAAGTTCTCTCTAACAAAAGCAAATAAAAATCATTAAAGGTTACTTTAAGTTTTTAAATTTAAATTAGGGGTTTTCTAGACTTTGGGATAATTTTTGGTAAATGCTTTTTGTTTAAAAATTATAAACTTCTATATAATTATAAATGCAATTTTAATCTAAGTTAATTTGACGTAATTTAAATTCAAAGAAACTACGAATAGTTATTATAACTTTTAATTACACTGTATTTGAGACGCTTATTCTTATATCACTGAGGAAAAAATTACAGGTCATACACTATATTTTACTGTCAATATATTTTATCACATATGAAAATTGATTCTTGTATTTATTCTAAAGCGAATATATTGGATATGACACTTTATCTATTTTCTCTCTTCATAACAATTATAAAAATTTCCATGGTTAAGTATAACTTATTCAAAAAAATGTTATTTAAGACTTGAAAGTATGCTTTATAAGTAAAGTTCCTAGAATCACTTAGGTATCTAAATTTAATTTCCTGAATAGTTACTGAAAAGATTAAACTACTATAGTCAAATACTTTTACAACAATAAAAAAAAAAATCAATGCAACAAAATGTCTACATTGAAGAAATATTTCACATTTCTGCTGAAGGCCCAATTATTTCTATATATTTTAATATGCAAAATACGATAAAATAAATCGGTATTGGTGTTCTTTATGATGGCTTTCGCTTTTGTCAAGTAAGAACACATTAAGTGGTTAATGACAGTCAATACAGCTTCTGCGCAACTATACACATACACTGAACAAAAAGTAAATATGTCAAAATAGTTACACTCTTCTCCACAGGAACTCAAGCTAACTTTCAGGACAGGAAGAACTGAAAATAGAAGTGCATAATCTATTAAGTACTATGAAATCGGAATGGAGATAAAGCTGGAAATAGAATTTATGGCTGAGCTTTTATTGGAGAAATCTCACAACTATACAAAGAATAAACAATAATATTACAAATATCCATGTTCTTATCAACCAGAATTTATAAGTGGCATTCACATTATGCATTCAAATTCACATAAATATGAAACAATACTTGCTTTACTTTATGCATATTTATAAAATGACTAGAGACAAAGTTAAGTCAACCATTCACCACCCCCAGTGTCATCACTTCTCCTCATCTCTTTATTAGCAATCAGTATCATGAGTTTGGCATATAGCCTCCTTATTCATTTTTTACATTTTTGTTTACATATTTAAATAAGAGTTGTGTTTTATATACATTTTTGAATTTTCATAACTGGTATCATACTAAAGGTACTTGCTTTTTTTCATTAAACATTACTTTTGAGATATATTGATACACATACATACACTTCATTCCTTTGAACTATTATAAAGTACTGAATCACATATACATACCACATCTTATTTATCCACTCTTCCAATAATAGATATTAAAGTTGTTTCAAATTTTGCACTATTACAAAGCTTTAACAAATATCCTTGAATTAATCTCTATGTTTGCATGTTCACATGTAAGGACAGCTGAACTTTGTTCTCTAAAGCAAGGCTTTTCAACCTTGGCACTGACATTTTGGACTGATATTTCTTTATTGTAGGGGTCTGGCTTGTGAACTGTAGAACATTTAGCAATACCCCTGATCTTGACCCTCTAGATGCCAGTAATACTCCCCAGGTGTGACAATCTGTCTCCAGGCTTTGCCAAATGTCCCCTGGGAAGTAAAATTGCTCTGATTGTGAAATACTGCTCTAAGATCTATATGAAAGTAGAATTTCTGGGTTATGTGTATATTTTCCATTTCAGTAGATATTGCCCAACCATTCTCCAAATAGTGGTATCAATTTGTACCCTCTGGTTTCCAAATTTCCTTGCCAAAATTTGATGTGGCAATAAAAATTTTTTTACTAAAATAAATCACTAATTTTTCAAAAAAAAAAAAAAAAGAATGCCATTGCAACTATTAACTTCAAGAGTAAGTGGTACATACACATGTGCTACTTTTACAAAAAAAAATTATAATACTAAAACCCTAACTTTAAATGGGAAAAGTGACCTACATTATATTCTCTTCTCTTTATTTTACTTTGCCATTTTTCTGGTGGGTGATTTTTTTCTTGGCACTGATGTATATTAACACTAATATGCTGAATTAATTCTAATTTTATAAAACTTATTTTTCCAAGAAGCTTCAAAATTATGATTCTTGGTCCACATTTCTTAAAACTTTCAAGATCATACAAAGAATTTTAAATAACTCACTTGAAATATTTCAATTGATGCCATCTCATTTCTGGGGGTTTCACTCATACTTTTAAATTGGTGGTCTCCAAATATAAAAGTAGGCTAGAGATACACAACTGGATATTAGTGATGGAAATACCTATTACCAAACCCCTTATATGTAAAAGAATATACTGAGCCAACTGATTCTAAAACTAGAATCAGACTGAATCAAGATGGTGGACTGACACACATACTAGCCTTCCTTCCCATACCAAAATCCACAGAAATTAGAACTAGAATTCATAGTTTCTGGTTTCTAGCCTCCTCCTATAAAGATCAACTGTAATCCCTGCTCATTAGTTCTATGAGATAACCTCTGTTGCTTTGTAACATAAATTCCTCTTTGGGCTAACCAATCTTTGATGAGTTTCTATTAGTGGCACCCAAAGAACCTTGTGTAAGACAGTGGCACACTGAAATGATGATTCCATGGATAATGATTCCAACCATAGCCAGACTAGAAAACCAGACAGCATACCAGAAACTTAAAAAATACGAAAAAAAAGAAAAAAAATCTTAATTGATGTTAGAGAGAGAGAAAGGAGATGGAGCTTGGGGAGAGAATCTAGCACAACTACTGCAAAACAATGGACTTTCTATGCGAGTGGTGTCCAAGAACAAAAACTATGATATTTGAAACTAGGACTCTGAAGACTATCAACAGTATGAAGAGTAAGAAAATCCAGGGAGGTTACATCATCCCCACAACTCAAATCCAAGTAGCCAGTAAGAGAGGTGCTTATCCCCCAGAAAAAGAGCAGTGAGTATGGGCATTTGGTTAAAACCAAATTGTCAGAGCCTTGTGCCCATCCTAAAGAACATGTACCTCAGAACGAGGACCTCAACATTTTATCATTAAAAGTTTCTGAAGAACTGTTAAAGTGATAAAACTGGTGTTTTAGGAAGGTCAATCCAGTATAAGCAAGAAGAATAAATTAAGAGGAAAGATTATAGACAGGAAAGCTAGCTGGGAAATAGTGCAGGCATGAAATGCCTGAAATACAGACAAAATCCCTATGAACAGAAGACGTGGATTAACCCAGATATAATGATAAGAATAGAAAGAACTTGTTGAATGACTTGATGTTATGATGGAAAAAAAAGATAAGGTAAATAAGACTGCTTCATTCATTTATTTGTTCACAAAATACTTATAAGCTTTGTTTATATAATATCCCTAGCATCTGGCATTATTAAATTAATCTCAGAATAAAGAAGTCAAAGTAACCCTAAGAATTTGAACCTGAGATCATCATATGAGGCAAATAAAGAGAGAAGGCTGGAGAGAACACTGGATTTAAAAACACTACTGATTATTTCAGTTTTAGAAATGTTTTTCCCCTATGAATTTTATTTTTATGTAAAAAAAAGTATTTTTATAACAAACATATATATAAAAGTTAACTTTGTATTATAAACTACTTGATAAGTGTAAAAGAATACATGTCAAGCACAATAATAAAATGAATATGATAAGCTCACCTCCGAAACTAATTAGAATATTACCAATATCTTTAAGCTCCTGGTGGGTTCCTCCCCAATTCTAATCTGCCCTACATCTCACATAGAGAATCACAATTTAAACTTTTTCTTAATAATACCTTTACTTTTCTTTAACCTTTCACCTTATTATACCATTAACTCTGCTGGTTCTCAGGACTTCAGACTGCAACTACAATATTGACTCTCCTGGGTCTCCAACTTGCCGGCTATAGACCTTAGGATTTCTCAGCCTCCGTAATCGTGTGAGCTAATTCCTTATGAGTCTCATTCTAAACACACACACCCTTCTCTGGAGAACCCTGCATAATAAAACTGTCAACCAAGAATTCTATAACTGCCAAAACTGTCCTTCAAAAATAAGTGGGGAATTAAGGCATTCCCAGATAAACAAAAGCTAAAAACACAGCTCATTACCACTAGACCTGTCCTATAAGTAATGTTATAAGGAGTCCTTAAGTCTAAATGAAAAAACAGTATAAAGTAATCCAAAGCCAAATGAAGAAATAAAGATTTCCAGTGAAGAGAAACACACGGGTATATAAACAGGCCACTATTATTTTACTTTTGATATGTAAAATAAAATTCTTTATTTCTTAAACAATTTTAAAGACATGCATTTTTAAAATTATAAATCTGTTATTAACATATATAAATGTATAAAGATGTAATTTTTAACAAAAACAACATAAAGAGTGGGAGAATAGAGTTGTTTTAGGAAAGGAGATTTGTAAGCTATTATAGTTAAGTTGGTATCAATTTCAACTAGATTGTTATAAATTTAAAACATTAACAGTCATCCTCATGGTAACCGCAAAGAAAATATCTAAAAATATACACAAAAAGAAATGAGGAAGTAACCAAAATGGCTGACTAAAAAAATCAATTAAACACAAAAAAAAAGACAGTAGTAGAGGAAATGAGGGTCAAAAGAGGTATAAAATATACAGAAAATAAATAACAAAATGGCAGAAGTGCTTCCTTATCAGTAATTACTTAACATGTAAACAGAGAACATCCAACAGAATTAAAAAACAGTTCTACAGTAATAGTTGAAGACTTCAATTCCCTACTTTCCTTAATGGGAAGAACATACAGAAAGAGGATCAATAAGAAAATAGAGGATGTGAACAACACTATAAATGGCCCAAATCTAACAGGCATATAGAGAACACTCTACAGAATAGCAGAATACACATTTATCTCAGGAGTACACGGAGCATTCTCAATAATTTAAAGAGACTAAAATCATACAAAGTATCTTTTCTGACCACAATGAAACAAAGCTTTACATCAGTAACAGAAGAAACTTTACAAATATGTTGAAATTAAAAGTCTTAAATAACCAAATTTTAACAATAGAAATCACATGGGAATTCAGAGATTAGGGATGAATGGAAACAAAACAACATATCAAAATTTATGTGATACAGTGAAGGCAGTGCTCAGATTGATATTTATAGCTACAAATGGCTGCATTCAAAAGAAAAAGATCTCAAGTCAATAACTTAACTTTACACTGTGAGGACTGAAAAAAAAAATAAAAAATAAAAAAATTACAAAACTAGAAATGGAAAGTAACTTCAACATAATAAAGGGCACTCAGGAAAAAAATCCATAATGAACAGCATATTCAATGGTGAAAGAATGAACTCTTTCCCCCTAATATTAGGAAAAAAGAATAGGATGTTTGTTTTTACTACAATTCAACAATGTACTGGAAATTCTAACCAGAGTAATTAGACAAGAAAATAAATAAAAGACATTCAAATTAGAGAAGTAGAACTATCTCTACTCAAAAATGAAATAATCATATATATGTAATATCTATACTTGAAAACCACTACAGGTAATAAACAATCTCAGCAAAGTTGCAGGGCACAAGATCGACACATGAAAATCAGTTGTGTTCCTATATACCTGCAATGAACAACCCAAAAAAGGAAATCAAGAAAGCTATTCCATTTATAACAGCATCTAAAGAAATAAAATACCTATAAATAAATTTAGCCAAGAAAGTGAAAGCCTCATACACTGAAAATTACCAAAAAATTGCTAAAAGCAATTAAAGTTGACCTAAATAAAAAGATATTCCATGTTCAGGGGTAGAAAAACTTAATAATTTTATTAAGATGTCAGTACTCCCCAAAGTGATCTACAGCTTCGGTGCAATTCCTATCAAAATTCCAACAGCCTTTTTTTTGCAGAAATAGTAGAGTCTATTGCTAAGCTGTACAAAGTTTATTTTGGAGATGATGAAAATGTTCAAAAATTGATTATAGTGATGGTTATATAACTCTGTGAATATCTTAAAGCCACTGAATTGTATACTTTCAAGTAAGTGAATTGTTTGGCATATAAATTAAAAAGAAAAAAAAAAGCTTGCTTAAAGAATAAAGATAGTTCTCCCTCACTAATATTCTCCCTCTACCCTCTTACTCTCTTCATGAATCTCATCCCTTGAAATGTATTCAGTTATAATCCTGTCTGGCTGATATCTTCTAAATCTTTGTCACCAGCCCTGACTTCCACACCTGAATTTCCCCACTTCCTGCTAGATGCATGACAGGAGTCACAACAGTCACAAGTTAAAATCTGTTTCCCTGCTTCAACATACTTTGTCTCAGCTAACAGGTCCTATAGTCTCCTGTTCTATTAACTCAAATATCTCTCCCTCACTACCACCTACTCCATCTCCCACACTGTCAGTCACCAATTACTGTCAATTCTACTTCTATAATGTCTTTCTTTGCCTTTCAACTAATAAAGTCATTATTTTAAAACATCACAATTTCCCTTTCTTCAATTCCTCTTCTCCTCAATATAGCATTATATTCCCAGAGGTCAAAAAATTCACAGTGTAATATGTATCATACTTTCCCCTTCTCAAAACCCTAGTTGCTTCCCACTCACAGCAAAACAAAATTCCATCTCTCCAAAGGCTGATCTTTAAACTATTCTATAAAGGTGGATTCAACCCACCTATCTAATGTCACTTCCTATGTCATTCTTGAGCCTTAAATGTCAACCTCCCCAAAACATGTATCATTCCTTTAGCAAACCACGGCTTTCTCATCCAGGTGCTTTCTCTTAGAACTTCTCCACTTAATTAAATTCCTCATCCTCCAAGAGCTATGTGTCTTTATTATTTTCTCAAAATATACTCTTCCTCAAGTCTGCCATCAAATTGTAAGACATCTGCCAATTTCAAAAATATTGAAATGTGTAAAAAATATATGCCTTAAGAGTTAAAATACAGTAAATATCTTTCTTTAAATTTCCTCAATACAGTGTTTGTATTTCTATTTAACTTATTTCTTGGGCCTTGTATTATGACTTACTGTCTGTTGACCCCACTAGATTAAAGGCTTCTTGAGGACAAAAATTCTGTCTTGCTCATCTATGGTACAGTAGAAATCCTACTGGAGTTTGCATAAAACCACCCAGACGAGACAGTAGAAAGGCAGGAAGGAAGGGAGGAAGCAAGATAGCACTAATAATAACACCTATCTCACGTTTATTATCAGAATAAATTAGAGAATATACATTAAAATCAATGTGTAAAGTGGATCTTATTCAAATGCAGAATTTTGGTATTTTAAAAGATATATTTACTAAAATTAAATGTCACACTGCAAATCTGTCACTCTTCAATATCAGAAGCTACATTAAGGAATACAAGAAATTTTTCTCAAGGAAATTTCTACAGGAAATTACTGCATCCCATAACACTTCAGCAATGTAGCAGTCACCTGGCTTTCAGAGAGCAAAGTGCCCTCCTGGCACTCCAGAGCACACTAGTCTATGATGAGTTGTTCCCATGCCCGCTTCTAGACAGCACAGTCTGTGACCTAGGACAGTGATTCTCAAAGAAAGCAAGTAGCACAAAATAGAGGGAAGCATGTGCAATAACATCAAAGCAGGGTATGTACTGAGAAGCCTGGTACTAGGAGGCACTTAGATGAAATGAATGACTCTAAGACACAGAAACCTTTGAGAGTTTGTCTATCACTCTTCTATGGCCTGAAACTAGTGCAACGTTAACAGGTTGCACCCTCCTTCCTGAACTCATTTTCTAAACTTATTGAGAAGCACAGCCAAAACAAAGATAAATCTGGCCACCCCACTACACTAGCTCCATTACAGCTTGAGAGTCAAAATAACCTGGCCTCATGATGGCTTCCCAGTCCCATTTTATGAGCCATGCTTGATGCTCCAGTTACCAGTGTTTGAAATATCTTGTACATGCTTTGAGTTCATTCAGGCTTTCAAGCCTTTACTCAGTCTTCTCCTTATTCCAACAGTGTCCCTTACACCTCTCTTTACCAATCCTTTAAGCTCAGCTCAAGTTTGCCAACTCCTGAAAACATTCCATGAACTACAGGACTGAGTAATGGATACTCCCTTGAGTTCCTACAAAAACGTGTCACCATCTCTAACTTACCACACATTCTGTTGAAATTTAAAATCTGAAGGTAGCCTTTAAAAAATGACTACCACAAAACCAAGAACCAAGGGTTTTCAAGTTTATAGCTCATTTACCTAATATAGAGCCACTCAGTAAATGTTTCAACTGAACCAAAATCTGATTTTAATATTGGTTTTTAAGGAATTATCCATAAAAAGAGGGTTTTTGATTGCTAGTTTTGGGGTTTTTCAGCCAAGTCTTTTTTATAGCTACTGACACATAAGTACACAGGTATATTCATGAATATTAAACACTAGCAACCGTTATTGAGCTATTCAACTAAACGCTCTCAGATCCATACTCTGACTGCTATATCATAATCGACTGCAATTTCCAAGCAACCTTGCCCTGTGGCTTCCAGAAAAAGCTGGCCAGTGGGTAGGCACTATGCATATTAGAAGGCAGAAGAGGGAGAAGCCGGAGTTATTTCTCCTCTCCTTCCTGACACATCCTTGGCAGAACCTTTCTCTCTTCCATAACTCCATTTCCCTCCAGATAGCCCTGCCCTCTGATGTCCCAGCTCCCCATCAGGAAGCCCCAGCCATAGCTCAGCTCCCTGGCGCAGCCCTGGCTTTTGTACTCTAGTCACACTAGCTTTTCTCATTTTTCCCCAGCCTTAATGGTGTTGAAAAGGCTTCCAGGTATTGTGAAGATCTGGTTTGTCTCACAGTCCAGTTAGGCTTCTCAGCAATTACCTGTGCAACCAGTTCCCGGATTACCTTTCCTCTGATGAAAGACCTACAATGGTTACTATTTTCTGGGTGGATTCCAACTGATTCTGTTTTTAACTGTCATTCAAAAGAGAATGTAACAGATACACTTTAGTATACTAGAATGTAAAAACTGTTAATCTTGAAGAAAACTTATTAAACAAATATTTCAGAAAAATATTATTCTGAATACATATAAAGAGAGGGGGGGAGAGAGGAAAGGAAAGAGAGGGAACCATGCCTTAAATTCTTAAAAGTAAAAATAAAGACTCTAACATTTTATTCATACCAAAGTGTTCTTCACTGGAATGAAGTCTTTCCTCAGCTGCAATGTTTGCCTGAATTAAGTCAATCACTTATAATAAAAATGTCACTTTTTAAAAACTTATTTAGTAGAGGGGAAAATTGGAAAGATTGTGGGAGTTGGAGTCACTGCAGGCCAAGACATCTGTTCTGTTCCGAGGGGAAAAAAAATGTTAAAGACTTCCTGTCACTGACGTATCATTCAAATCCACAAAATTCAGTCCTTTTTTCAAGATAAATTCAACTAGACTCACCAGTTAAAAGGTATACTTTTAATCATTAATCTTATTACATAAAATTTTAAAAGACCATAAAATGTTAAAGTTGAAAAGGATTGCTTTAAACATAAGGAATAAGGGCACAATTTGTAAACAGTTTAGTGTTAACTGATTATTGCAGGACTTCTCAACTCCCCTTTCATGTAATCATTATATGAAATTCCTTAAATAGAGCTAGCCTAATAAAATAATGCAGTAATCACTCACCAAGTATAAAACATTTCAAGAAATGAAACATTTCCAGAGCAGAGAAAAACATCTATTTTTTCTGAATAAACAATATTTCTTAATCATTGATTAGTTTGTTCTTGATCTCCACAGAAAATATTAAACAAGGATCCCCAAACTAAAGCAAGAGGTCAATTTAAGATTACAGACCTTAGAAGACTGAGATATATAAAGAGGAGCTTACCATTGAAACAATAAGCATTTCCTGAGTAACTATGCACTGCCCTAGATTTTATGTAAATTACTTCATTTTACATAAAACCTCAGTGAGGAAATGGAAACCCAAAAAGGTTACATAATTTTTCCAAGCAACCAATCTAACCAGCAAACAACAGAAGTGAAATTTGAGTTCAGTTTTGTCTGGCTCTAGAATCTAGCTCGCTCTTGCTATCTCTGGAACAATGTTCCCCGTGAGTTCAAGCTAAAATTGAACAAGAGAATTACTTAAAAAAAGAAAAAAAAAAAGGCTAAAACAACATGATAGTCTCGAGTTAGTATTTTAAATAGTATTTATCATTATCAAACTTTCACACATTTTAACTTAAATAATATTTGTATAAATATAAAGAGACCCTTACTTAGCATTTATTATATGAAACTCTCTAAATAAACAGATTATAAAAAGGACCTACCTCAAAAGTTTGCTGGTAATTACCAATTAATAAATATATCTCACTAATACAAAAGACCAAAGATGAGATCAACATCTCCAAGACAGAGTCCAAACTACTCCCCTCACTTTGAAATGACTTATTATGTGCTGATAGAATAGCCTTGTCAGATCTTCCTGGTTAATTATTCCTCCAATTGTCTGATTAATGTCTGAAAACCTGGTGTAACTGAGTTATTATCCTAGCCCCTTTGTGTAAATTTGACATTTGCTTTCTAGTCACTATGTGCTCAACAGTAACCTATAGACTACTCCCTTTTTATAAATATTCACCCTACTGAAAAACACATTTTACAACACAACTCAGCACATGTATACATATAATAAGAAAAAATTAGATTGCTTTTGTTTAACCTATCAGTGTTCTTGATAGTGTTGCAGAATATGAACATATGATTGAACCTAAAAATCTCTGGTTCTGCAAAAAAAGTCAAACTAAAGAACTGAAGAGATATATAAATAAACCCTCGCTAACAGACTAAAGCAGTAATTTCTATTCCTAAGAGGAATGACTTTGATTCACATAGAGTTTGATATGAAATAACACTCATGTTCAAAATAGAAGACTGGAAGAGATAAAAGACAAAACGGGTTCCTTCAAATATAACCTATAATTTTTCACATAGTATACCACCACTAGTCAAAAAGAAATTACCAGCCTGTGAAATATAAACCAAAATTCAAAATATAAAATGCAAAGTCAAATATAAACAAGAAAAAAAATTATATATATATATATATACATAAATGAATTTCATACAGTGCCTTTTCTAATCCTATGTATTTTTAGTAATGTAAAATTTTTCAACTTAGAAAGTATAATCTTAACATTATTTAAAGTTTGTGATTACAGAGGTTTTATCTCCAAGATCAAAAGCAAAACTGCCTGGATACCAATAGCACATGATCTAACCACACAAAAATTTGCTACTGCTCAATTTCTGCATCACGTTAGTGTTTAAAGTAAATCAAGAAAATTAAAACACTTAAGATGTTTAATAGGAAGCATCTGTGCATTTGTGTATTTAGATAAAGGTGTGTCACTATTTTTACCCAAATCATTTTCAAAGTATTTGAATGGAGATCCCAAAACTTCTTAAAAGATGAGAAATGACTGATTTGTTTTCAGTAGTTGTCTCTGTAACCTGAATGAACTCCAAAGCCATAAATACAACCTATTACTGTAACCAATATTCTAAAATTGATGTCAACTTCCAAATATAAAAACTACTGAATTGTCTTCATTCTATAATTTTTTTATTTTGCTATGATAATAAGTGTGGTTTAAAAACGCAACCAACTAATATATTCCACATAGTTATCACTACTGTCTAGATGTTAAAGAATAACAAACTAGAAAATAATTTGCAAGGTGTACAAGTAATTCCACATCATAAGATTCTAGTTCATGTCTTGACTATAAACAACAAAAAGCAGAGAAAGGAAAATCTAAACCTAAATATTTTATAGAAATTAGTATACTCAATTCAAATAGCAATAGAGTTGATAGCTTTTACTCTAAATTATTGGAGGCCAACAAATACTTTTATCTTCTGAAAACTGAAGTACAAAGTTTTAAATACATACTTTATAACCATACTTTGAACTGAATTCCTAAAATATTCAGTTTTACCCTAAATTAACTGTCATTATGAATTTTAACCTCAGGAAACAGAATAATACGTATATACAATACTGTGTGTATGTGTCGTGGTAGGCAATCTTTTTAACTTTCTAAAGACAGTCACTGATTTCATCTTGCCTTCTTACTTGCCATGAAGATTGTGAAGGTGCCTAACCTGTTGGCAGCATACACAGCTGATTTGATGAAAAATTAACCACCAAACCAACAGGTAAAGCCACATTCTGACAATTACCTTACTTCAAAAAAAATTAATTATTATTGGCATCCATAACTCTTCAATGTTAAAAGAATAATCAACTCCTTTACATTATTTGTACTGTAAATACGTTCAAATTCCTTGCCAGATTCAATTCACTTTTCTGTTACTCAGTAGTAACAATTAGTTGGAAACCCACAAAGAGCCACAGACTGCACTCACTGCTTCTACAAACATTATTCCCCAAGATACACCTACAACATAGTCATATCCCTACTTTGTTGAGTAGTGATAAGAAAGCTAAGTATCAGAAAGGCTAAGTCACATGACCAAGATTGAATTACTAAATGATGGAACCAGATTCTAATCCAGGTCCATCTAGCCAACTTTAAGGTCTGTTTGCTCTTACACCATTCTAAACTCCAGTTTATGCTAACCTTACCTTGCTCATAGGTGTTCTGTTTATTTTTAATCTCCCACTATTTTTTTTTCCCCAGAAAGTTGTATTTGGGACTGGGAAATGAAAATAAATTCATTTCCAGGAGTTACTGTTGCAAATACCAAGACATAATTTTCTCCAAATTCTTCTTGGCTTGACTTTTAATATTTCAAACAAATATTAAAAATTACAGCACTGAAATAGCAAGACTTAAAGGTATGCATTAATCACCACAAAAGATTTCCTACAACAATGAAGATTCTGAAGAGAGCAAAATCAAAATTTGGAGTAATATATTGGTAAAAGTATTTTCAAAGAGTATCTCTGTTTAGTAAGTATAAACAGTAATTTTCTAAGAATAAAATAACTAGAGCTCAGAATTGCTTAGTTATATTAGAATCCCTCATTCTAAATACTAGAACAATCAGACATCTAACTATAACTTCTCTTTACAATCAGAATATTTTACAATTCTGTCTGAAAATGTTATTTCACCTTTATTTGTGAAATGTATTTTCACTGGGTAGGGAACACAATATTGGCAATTTTTTCCCAACACACTGAGATTATCAACCCACTGTTTTTCAGCTTCGGTTTCTGCTCCTGACCTGTCAGCTATCAGTAAAACTGCCACAGCTACTTTACCAGTAATCTGTCTTTTGTCTTCTGCCAACTTTTAAGATATTCTCTTCATACTAGTGCTCTTTTTGTTACTGTGTGGGACTAGATGTATATTTCCTTTTAGCTATTCTGCCTGTAATTCCCCGAATTTCTTATACTCATGGACTGGTGTTTTTCATCAGCTTTGAAAAGTTCTCAGCTATCATCTCTTCAAATGAAATACTGTCAGACCTTCTCATTCTATATTCTATATATCTTAATCTCATTCTTTTTACCCGTTTCCTTGTCTTTCTATACTACTCTCCAAATAATTTCTTCTTTCCTATGTCGTTCATTAATTCTCTTTAGCCGTATTTAATCTACCATTAACCATATCCACTGAGTTTTTCATTATAATTACTATATTTTTTAGTTCTAGAAGTTTAATTCAGGTCTCTAAAATCTGCTCAGTGTCCTATTCTCTGAAGTTATTTTCCATTTTTTTATAAACAAAATTAACAGTTGTTTTATAACCTTTGATAATTCCAAATCTGAAGTCTTGGTGGTCTACTTCTATCTATTGTTTCTGCTTTTTCTTACTCATGGTGCCTTGTTACCTTGCATGCATGGTTATATCTTACTGTGAACTAATTTTGGGGAAAATTATTTGTGGGAATTTGCTAGCATCTAAGATAAACATGTATTCTACCTGAGAGAACTTTCGTCTGCTACTGCCAGGTACCTAGAAGCATTTTAAATGCATAATTTGAAGGCTTTGGGACCACGCAGGTGACACTGAATTTGAGCTACAAATTAAGAAGTGGGAAGGACTTCTATTTTCTCAGGTTCAAGGCAACTATTCTTGCAGACTCCTGGGAGCAAGAACACGGAAGTGTTTTACTTGGGGTTTCGCCAGACTCTGTGGGCTTTGCTGGTTGGAGTCCCACTTTCACAAAGAAGAACTTTCCTATTAGACTCACCTCTTTTGGCCTATCTGGACTTTCACTTCTATACCCTGTGCCCAGTAAGGCTTTCAAAGCCAAAGGGCAAGTTCCCTAAACTGTGGCAAATGTTCACAGAGGAAAAGCAGCTTTAATATTCTGCTTACTTCTCTAAATTCCTGATTTCAAATAGATTTCAGCCCAATAATTTCTTACTATCAAGTTAGTGCTTAATTTAAATAAATTTTTGTCAGAATTTCTAATTCTATTCAGGAAATTACTTTGTCCATATTACCTAGCTTACAATATTATTGTCTTCGATTTTAAAAGGTTTTATTTTTATATTTCAATCACTAAATGTTTCATTTTGTAAGTAAGTGTAACAATGACAGCAAGGAACAATTTATTTTTATTCAGCCTGATTCACTAGTACTGTCTAGAACAGAATTTTGACAAATCCCAGAACAGACTAATTCCATTATAAGACTATTAAGAGATGGACAAGATCTGAAATTAATTCTCCAAAAAGATATCTTTATGATTGCTATGGAATTCATTGGCCAACTGATTTTTCAAGACTAGTAATATATGTGTACAAAAATATATATTTTGAAACTACTGAAATATTGGCCAGAGTGGCAAAAAAAAAAAAAAAAAAAGACAAAGGAGAATTAAGTTCAATATTGTCTCTGCAAAGAAAAAAAATCATTAAAAAAGACTAATATATGGAACTACACAAAAATTTAATAATTCATAATAATTTTTAAAATGTACAAGTAAAATTTTTTAAAACTGAGAATATTGTCTATATATAATAGGCTGAGTTAAAATCTACAATGACTAAAGAGCTCTTGAAAATCAGTAAGAAAAAAAATTCCCCCAAACTTGTACAGAGAGCTAAAATATGTATTAAAGTAATTATAAAAGCAATTTCTCAAATTTTGCCAGTATGTTAACCAAAAACAATGATTTACAAAACCTTCTGGTAGCAAGGTTTGGTCAAATCTAATTTATAGTCTGCACTAAACATTGGGGTATAAATTAATATCATCTGTTAGGTGGTTAGACAATAAGTATCGAAATCTAAATTATACATAGTTCTGATAGGATAATCCCATTTCTAAAAATATACTTATAGTAATAACATTAGTGTGTGAGGGTTTATGAAAGATATATTTCAGAACAGAACAGAAAACTGATTAAAATTAGAGTTACATGCATAGTTAAGTTTAAAAATTAAGAAACTATGAATAACAGAAAATAAATATAATTTAAGAAGAGTGGGAATAGAAATTACTTTTTAAAATTTCACTATATGTTGTACTTTGATTTTTTTTTAATTAATGATATATGAATATGATTCTTAGGTTGAATAGAGAGACAGGAATTAACTCAGTCAAAAATTTTTGTAGTTTTATTTTTTGTTTGCTTTTTAGGTCTGTGTAGTGGATTAAACATAGTCATAAATTCTTTGTCACTTTCTCCACCAGGAGATGGGAGTTTAAGTCTCCTCTCATTGAATCAGGGCTGATTCTGTCTGTTTAACCAACAGAAAATAGCAGAAGTAATGTTCATCAGTTGCAAGCACAGCCTTTAGGAGGACTGTTAGCTTCTACCTCCTGCCTCTTAGAATGCTTGTTCTTGAGACACTCCCTCTTAGAACCTACCAGTTATGCCCATGACACATGAGGAGTCCTCATGTAGGTGCTCTGATCAACAGCCCTAGCAAACCTCACAGGCAGCAGCCAGCATCAACTGCCAGCCATGTGAGAGAGCCATTTGAGAAGTGAAAATAAATTTCCAATGAGTTGACACCAAGTGAAACAGAGATAAACTACCTCTACCAATGCTATACAAATCATAAAATGATGATTAAATAAATAATATGGTTGTCTTAAACTACCAAGTTTTGGAGTGGTTTATCACACATAAGTTAATAATTGGAACAGCCTCATACATGCTGCTGTATTTTCAATACCTGGTATGGGACACCTACTTTTAATAGGCACAGCACAAGGAGTATGACTAAGATGATGTGCATGGCCTTGGCACTCACAGAGCAGTCAAAGTAGGACACAGATTACTAGGTAAAAAGGCAATTATAATTCATAATAAATGTTATGGAGTAGTACAGGATATGTGGCCAGATAGGAAGGACACAACAAAGACTTAGTGGTATAAGGAAGTTTTTAAGCTGAGACCTCACAAGAGCCAGTAAGATCAAGAAATAGAACATTTCAGGCTTGAGGCAAGCAAAATCGCAGCTTCAAAAACTCAAAAGATTTCAGTACTTTTATAACGAAATCAGAGTGTAGGGGAGTCAGTAGGAGTAGATACGAAGCTGGAAATAGGTGATGGAGAAGTGAAAGGGGTTCTAAGCTATGAGTAAGAGAATCAGGTGAGAGCGTAAAAAGATCCTTTGCCTACAGGGACACCAGTCAGAAAACTGGGACGCCTTACAGAAACATAGGCAAGAGATGGTAAATCTGGTAGATCAAGAGATAATATACTAGAGTAGAAGTAGTGAGGCTAAACAGACAATGGATTCAAGAGGAAGAATCCACAGAGCTTGATGTCTTTAAGTGAAAATCTGGAAAATAGGAGTAAAATGTGTATAGCTGGGTTTCTGGCTTGAACCACTGGAGAGATGGTGGTGCCATCCCCAGAGATAATAAATTTGGGAGGGGAAATAGCTTTTGAAGAGAAGATGGTAAATTCAGTCGCAGACATAGTGAATTTGAGTTTTCTGCCAGCCCTCCAAAAGTGGAGCTATCTAGTAGGTGATCAAGTACACAGGCCTAAAGCTCAGGAAGAAATCAGCATTGGAGAACCAAGATAACAGACTCTTCAGAAGCTTTTCCTGTCTTTGTAACACTAATCTCTCACTCTCCCCACTGTAGTCCTCAACCACTCAGTTACTACTCTACAATTCCCTGACAATATTTCTTTATAAAGTACTCTCTCTCATTTTATTTACACTTCCAAAGCAGTTTTATGTTATGAGGAATCCCAAGTTTATTCAATGTTTTGCTGCAGGCTTTGCAAGGTAGGATGCATGATGGCCATTGGCCACAGTGTTCTGCAGGTAGTTTTAATGACAAGAAAAAAGGAAATTAGAAGACTGATCAGGACCCTTTTCAAGACTAGGAGAAAGCACTGATACTCCTGATCAAAGTAGAAGCAGGGAGGAGAGCTATTTTCTGAAATAAAGAAAAAGTGGAATACCTGGAGAATAAATACCAAGCCAAAAAAAAAAAAAAAAGATCATTAAAAGGGCAGAGTTAAAGAAGTCCTGAAAGATAATCAGAAGGTAGAAAGGGGGCCAGAAAAAGAAGAGCTGACATACCAGGCACTTCCCAATCCCTATCTCTGCCATTCTGTCCTACCTTTACTGCCCCCTGGTTTATTTATCATTTCTCAATGGCTTCCATTATACTCAACATAATTTGGCTTGACGACCTTTAAGTTGACCATAGCAGGACCATAGCTTGAAAACAAAACTCACTGGTGATAAAGAGAAGAAAATAACACAACATGCCAGAAAAACAACATCGTGATATTTGATACCACAAACAAGCAAAACACAAGATCACACAGTCTGATCTCTACAGTCTATCAGTCTTCTCTTTTAATTTCTGCCAAAACCACATAGAAAAAATCTTCAAGATCTAAGGAGAAAAAAATGCAAAATCTCAGAGTAATTGCTTGGGCGATAAAGCTAGACAACTACAGTTACAAAGGAAGCTGCGGGCACTTCAACTTAAAGTACCTTGCTCTGTATATAACCAGGAGTCTTTTGACATAAAGTAAAATCACAAAACTTCTGAGCTAAGACGATCCTTAGAGGTTGTCTTAGTTCTAGTTGCTATACCAAAATTCCATAGACTGAGTGACTTATAAACAACAGAAATTTATTTCTCACAGTTATAGGGGCTTTAGCCTGAGATCAGGATGCCAGCATGGTCAAGTCCTGGTTGGAGGCCTTCTTCTGGGTTGAAGACTGCCACTTATCATTATATCCTCATATGCCAGAGAAAAAGCAAGCTCTCTCATGACCCTTAGAAGAGCAATAATCCCGTACATGAGCTCATCTAATCCTAGTTACCTACCAAAGTCTCATCTCATAATACCATCATATGGGGAGGTTAGCAGAATTTCCACTTATGAATTATGGGGGGACATATTCAAAACATAACAAAAGTCATTTGGTGGAATGGTTTTTAAATCCTCTTGAGAGCTGAGTACATCAACTCACAGTGATACCATATCAATACCATATCAATACCATATTTCAAGTAAATGAAATTAAGAAAATCATTCCAGCACAGCTTCCATAAGTGAAAATTAATCATGAAAAATAAGCTAAAAATGGCTGGCTTCAGATGGTATGTTTATCTACCTGGAAAATGTTAAAAGAATCAACTCAAAAATTGTTTAACAGATTCAGAAAGTAACTAGTTACAAAATAAATACACACACAAAAAAATCAGTTATCTCTTCTATTTACCAATGAGGGTCAGGTAGAAAAATGCACATACACACAAGAGCGAGCAAGCGAGCAAGCAAGAGGGAGATTCTGTTCACATTCACAACAACAAAAAATAAAATACAGTGGGACTGAATAGAAGACCAAATGATAAAGCTTCTACTACCCACAGAGAAAGAATAAATCATTTATTAGGTAATATTAAGAAATCTAAAGAAAAGCTTAAAATTTTTTTGAATCCTCTACTTCACTTTATACAACTAAACATGTTCTGAATAACTGTAAACTCAAAAATTATCATAAAAACTATGAAAATGATTGAAAAAATATAAATTAATAGCTATATAAAAATAAGAGAAAAAGCCCACAAGATACATAAAGAACAAAATTTAACCATGTTAGAATCTCTAAAAAGGCAGAAGAAGAGGATATATAAAGTCAATTATACCCTAATAAAACTGTAAAAATAAAGAAAAGATGGTAATACCCATTAATGGCAAATACGGGCCTCTCAAACAGCTTTGTAGTGAAGGATAAAGCAGTACAACCATTCTGGTCAGCAATCTGGCCATGTGTATCAATTATGATTACATATTCTGACCGAATAATTTTACTCACAACAATTTTTCCTAAATAATAATGCATAGGCACAAAGGGATATTGGCTATGATAATGTTCAGTGTAATACTACTTGTCATAATGACTGAAAGGAATCTAGGGGTCTAAGAATGGCGGACTACTTATAGCACATTCATGCAATGAGATAGTATGGACACGTTAAAAATTACATGGAGGAATAACAACACAGGAATATAAAAATGTCAAATGAAATACAAAAACAGGCATCAAAATAGCATGAATCCACTCTGAGCTTTAAAAAAAGGGTATATTATTCCTACACATATGTATCTGTGTATATCTACAATACACACACACACAACACAGGATAAAGAAATTAAAATTAGTTAAATACCACTAAATTAGTTAAAAGAAATGAAGGTTGGAGAAGGGAGGTGATTTACCCCAAGCCTCCCTGTACCATACACAACTACCTATCAAAATGAGCACTCTTTCCACAAGAAGCCTAGAAGAAGCCTAGTTTAATGAATGAAGTAGACAAAGATGGAAATAATGGTACCACTTGCCCATCAACTCCATCTCCTCCTCATGCCCATCCTACCAAGCCCCACCAAGGATCCAGAACAATCAATCCACTAATTCATCCCAGGATGGCAAGAGAAGTATTATTAGTAACTTTTCTTGGATTCCTGCAAAGTAGCTACTGAGACAACTCCAAAGGTACCTGTTCTGGGAAATTAAAGAGGTTAATTCCAATCCTCAGTAATTATTCACAAACAGGATGCATGCCTCTGCAGCCAGGGGCTGTAACTTGGGCTCAGTCTTCTTACACTGTTATCTCCCCAACTCCGTCAGAAAGAGGGCATATCTCCCTGAAGGCAGTTATACCAGGAGTGGGGGCTTACTTCTCACTGATCTAATTATTCTGAAGATCCACTATTTGAAAGTGGAGACCCAATTACTTTGGTTCAGCCTTTTAATCTTATTTAGGGACAACATATATAGTAACACCAAGAGATAAAACATTCCTGCTAACCAACATTTCCGCTTTCAAAACTAGTACTTGCAATACAAATGTTTTTCTTCAGCCTCTCAAGGTAAGATAACTCTGAAGAAAACTTTAAGAAATCTGCAACAATATGGGTAATTATTTTTTATTATTTATTTTTATAAAATTTCCACAATAGTCATTACCTTAACAGAAGAAAAAATTATTCTTATGGCAGGCTAAATTACCTTACTGTAATTATTCAACCTAAGATATGTACCCACAGCAGCATTTTCTTTAGACAGATATATCACAACTAGTCTGTCATAAAACTAAGCCCAATGAATTTTTTAAAATATTCTTCTAAATGTAGACTCCATGACCTATAAAACAAATTATGAAAATTTGCAATTGTCTATAATGCATATTTAGAATCTCTGAAGTCTATTTTGTTTCAAAAAAGCAATCCAATAACCACTTTTTCTAGAAAACTGAGTTAAGAAAATAAATCTGAAATTACTAAATATTTTCAATTACTAAATATTTTACTAAATACCACATGCAGCACAAAACAATGACTAAAAGATATTATCTTTAGATGTTTTTCATCCCAACATTAATGAGCACATACTGCATGCCAGGCCCTATACTAGTGCTAAAGACACAAAATCCTAATATATAAATCCTATACTCCAGTTCAGTCTAGTCAAAAAGACATGCACTATGATGAATATAACTATTATTTACACACACACATACACACACACACACAAACACCCCTATCTCTTACTGTCAATCCCAAAAAGTCCAAAAAACTCTAAAAACTAAAAATTTTCTAAGTTGTCAACAAAACATGGCCCAACTGATATACGGCTTTTTATAGCCTTTTATTCTTTTTAGTGTGAATATGAATAATTTTGGTGGAAAAATTAATGTGTATGATCACGGGGTGACTGCACCTATCCAGAGGAGGCTTTATGATTTATAGCATATCCACCATGTAATTTTCTAAATTCCAAAAACTTTTTACTTCTGAGACGCATATGCCACCTTGGGTTTCAGACAAGGAGCTGTAGACCAGGTCTAAAGAATGCAAAAAAAAAAAAAAAAGATGGATTATTCAAAGAGCAAAGGTGTCAATTAAGGAAGGTATAAGTTATATAGTCAGAGAAGCCTTCAGATAAAAAAAGTTATCTTATTCTAGGCTTCACAACACTACACCAGAAAAAAATTTAAACTGATCCTTTCACACCACCACCAAAGACATCTTTTATTATTTCTATAGGTTATTTCCTTGCATTGAAAGATCTGAACTGCCAAACCATATTGACATTTAATTCTCCACAGAGATGAGAGCCTAATTTTGTATTTTCATCCAAAAAATTTTCTTAGCGCATCAGCCTTATACCAAATAAACGTATAATTTCCACTAAGTTCATTCAAATATAATCGATCAGTCTTGAATATGTGGATATGACCAACCACACTGCAGATTATCCATAGTAGAATATCCAATACTTACAGGATTGCATTAACTATGTGCCAGACACTATATTATATTACACATATTACACATATACATATGTGTGGATATGTACCTGTATATGTTGATGTTATACATGTGTGTAAATGTATATCTATACATGCATATACATATATACATATACACACATTCTCATTTAATACTCAAAACAAGATTATAAGGTAGTTACTATGATTCCCATTTTAAAAGTGGAAGAAAGGCACTGTGAGGTGAAGTTAAATGGCCAGCATAGCATTATAATAGATATTATAATAAAGAATGAACTATGAGAAAACATTTATATTAAGAATTTATTGTTATACTGACTTCCTTCCCAAACTCACTACTATCCCAGGTAATACAGAATTAATGCTGCTGGAATCAACTTCACAGGCCCTCCCTATTCCCAATATTTTCCTTCCCCCACTTTTTTCCCCTCTCACAACCAACCCCAGCCACAACCTCTCATTTTCTCAAATTCTAGTATACACACTATATATTACCACCATTCTAAAGAACTGTCCATGCTAAGAGAAATGTCTTAGACTAGGTGTACAAGCACCATTTCTCAGACTGATGTTAATATGAGAGAAAGCTTCCAAAGGTCTGAGACAGAAAGGGGGTGGGGGACAGACGATATATTACTATTTTTATAAAACAAATTATTCAACTTAAATATTATCCTTTATTCTGAGGTTGTCCTTACTTTTTCAGTGTTAAAATATGATGACCAATGCTTAATTGTTTTTTATTGTCCTTACTGGCCAAATAAAAAGACAGTAACCCAGTCAATCTCCCCCAAAATCCTAAATGTTAGAGTAACAAATACGGAATAAATCTACCAAGTATACATGAGGAGGTAGAAAGTAGGCATAGGCAGAAAATAAAGAACTGAAAACTTGCAAGGTCAAAAGGAAACAGACACTATTTTATATTTAACTGTGATGTAGAAAGACACTGGTTCAGCAAACAAGTGCAAACAAAATGAAGCTTTGCAAATTTCAATAACTTATTCAGAAAAGATTACAAGCATTGAGGCAGCGCTTAAAGTGAGATAAAACAGGAGGAATAAAAGGATGACAAATTTGAATCTTAAAAGGAAAGCTCATAATTCTCAACAATACTAAGAAAGGGGATTTAAGAGTATCATTAATTTATCTTCTAAAAAGGCAGTACAAAGAAGATTGGTAAAAGCGTGGACTCTAGAATCAGTCAGCTAGAACCCCAGCTCAGTGTTCGCTGTGTAAACCTGAGCATGTGACTTTTACCCTCTCTCTGTTTCAGCTGCCTTAAAGGTTGTTGATTTAATAAGTTAAAGGCGGAAAAGTGCTTGGAACAGTGTCTGGCATTTAGTAACTACTTCAAAAGTACTCATATATATTATTTAATAACATGAAGAAACAATGGTAAAGTAATGGCTAATGACTATAAAAAGAAGTAAAAATAGTTAATGTTATACTTTCATACACATTTTTTAAAGTATAAACATTGTAATGTATATAAAGTATACAAGGTTATGTGACATTTCAAAATTACACTTCTTTAAAATTACATTAGAGTAAATGTGAATCCAGTTAGGATATTCTCAACAGGCAGAGCCTTAATTGTTTACAAGTTTGCTTCCAAGACCCAGGAATGCACTACACAACTGAGGTTATATTTTGAGTGAGATAAAGAGCACACACTCAATATTTGAGCCAATTAAAGCAACTTTCACCCAGCAGAGCAGAGAAAATATGATTCGTAGCCTATATGTTGATAAAACCAACTACCCATAGCTGAGCAAGTACTTCAGATAGAAGCACAGCAAGCTTCCACAGAAAATTCGCAGGCCAGTTGACATAGGGACCACATAGCACGCACACCTGGTACCTGCACTCTTTCTGGTTAAGACAGCTCCCCAGTTCTGCAATCTCTTTCTCTTGGACTCGGCCTGTTCACTCTACATGATGCTTCTCAGTTCATTCCACGATTTGCCCCTTCTCTCAAGCCAACCCTACAACCCAGGGTGATTAGAAGGCACTTGTTCATTAATACATCCTTTTATTTCTTTGCACACAAGTCACCTATATCCTTGCTACTCAAGGATGGTTCCTTGTCCAACAGTACCTAGAAGCACATAAGAAATGCAGAGTATCAAGCTGCATTACAGATCTACTGAATCAGAATTTGCATTTTTAAACAAGAGCCTCAAGGGATTCCTATGCACATTAAAGTTTAAGAAGCACCGCTCTAGATGACTCTACTGTAGAGAGTTGTAAAAATTAAAAATGCTCAATTTTACATTTCAATTTAGAGATTATGGTATAAAAATTACCAAGATGCGGAATCGGAAAAGCTCATTAAGAGAAATATCCAACATATAATTGATTTTGTTAGCCACTGACATCAAAACCTTCAAAGGTTTATTTTCCACAATTTCTACTTTTAATGCTTCTGCTTTGAGTCACTATTTTGTGCGACATCACATTAGTATAATACATAGTTTTACTGGGACTATATTTTGTTGTACATAGTGTACAAAATAATGGCTGGGTCTGGAAATTTCAGCGCAATCCGGCTGAAAGGGTTTGCAACCTGCATGCTAAAATTTCGGGATGTGGTCCAAAGTTGACAAGTGAAACTCTTTCCAAAAAGTCATTGTTCAGAAAAAAAAAAATCTAAAGAATGTAAACTTTAAGCATGTCAGATATATTCCTGAACTAAAGCTGTTTAATAGCTAGCATCGAAAAAACCGTCACTTGCAGAACCGAAAAATTGTTCTCGAGCTTTGTGTTCACTTTTCCAGAAGAGGGAGGGGGTAGGGAATCAACGTTCACCCTCAGCAAAGTTTCTCTCGCATTCTGAAAGGTCTCCACTTGCATGTCCTTACAGATGAATACACTTAAGTCGACCTAACGCAAGGTGACGTTCCTGTCCTCAAAAGTGAAAAGGCTCCCACGGCTTCTAAAGGATGCCTTTTTAAAAGATCTGGGATCCCGGGCCGGTTTCGCTTCCGGCCTGCGGAGGAAGCTGGCCGCCTGAAGGCTGAAATTACCAGGGAAATTCACCAAGTCGGAAGTGGAGCCCTCGGCCAGCCACGGGGCTCTGCCCTCTGGCTGCAGCTAGCCCTGCAGCTGGGCCCCCGCCCTGCCAAGTGAGGGAGGGCAGGCCGGCCGCCCCGGAGCTGGGGGAGCCTCCCCTCTCGCCACCCAAGCCCATCGGGAAAGCGCACAGACGGGGGGCGGTGCGACTCCCCGTCCGCGGCGGCGGCACCAGCGCCCGCACCCTCAGGCCTTCCCGTGAGGCGGCGGCAGCGGCGCGAGCAGAGGTGGGACTGGCCCTGAGGCTGCGGGTGGGGAGGCCGGGGCGGGAGCCTCTGCATGTGGGGGGTGCTGCACTGGAGGAAGGCGGAGGCGATCACAAGACTTTAATGATCATCATCATCATCATCATCATCATTTTGGTTTTACCTGTGGCGCAGAAGGGCTCCCCAGCTCCTACTCCCTGATTCCTCCTCCTCCTCCTCCTCCTCCCCTCCTCCTCTTTCTCTCTCTCCCTCAGCCTCTTGCCGGGCGCTCGTGGAACCCGCCGGCCCGACCAGAAAGAGAACAGGGCGGGAAGGGTGGCGCCGGCGGTGACCGGCGACCACGTGACCACGCTCGCGCCGTAACGGCGGCCGCCGGCCGCGCGTCCCCCCCGCGCACCTCCCCCCCCGCGCGCCCCCGCGCTCCACCTCGAGTAACCCCGCGGCGCGCGGGCCCGCGGCGCTCGTGCGCAGGCGCGCGCCGCGCTCGCTCCGGGCCCGAGTCCGCGCGGCCCCGCGAGGTGCGAGCGAGGCGGGAGGCAGGGCACCCCCCCCCGCCCTCGGCCGAGCGGGGCCGAGCGGGAGCGCATGCGCGGGAGGCGTCCTCGGACTTCTTTTTTTCCTCCCTCCCTCTCTCTTTCCCCCTCCACCCCGTCTCTTTCCAGCGGCCACCCACCCCCACCGACCGAGACCCACCTGCAGCCGGGGGCTGGTAACCTGCCCCTGGGGGTTAGCCGCTCACACTCACCACCACCTGCTCCGAGGGAAGCTGAAAAGGCAAGAGAAATGTCAGTCCCTGGGGCCCTCCTGGGAGGCCGGCCCTACCAACTGAGAATTGAAAGTTTTTTGCTTTATGCAAATGGTCTTCTGTTAGGTTTCTGTGGCTGGGTAGACTCCTACTCATGCTTCAAGACCCAGATCGGCTGACTAGTCGCTCCCTCTGTAAAATGTACCCTACTCTGCTTTGGGAGAGTATTAGCATTTTGCTCAGACCGGCTTGTTAGTATAACCCAGAGAGAAACACGTATAACATTTTTTTACAAATATTTTTTTACATGCTGTCCTAGGTGATGTGCAAATACAGAGCCTCGAGGCTCTGTATGCAGGCTCTATGTTTGCTCATCACCTAGGACAGTATGTGTCTTTAGCATTGTGGTATCACAGTAAAGATCTGATGGCTGACATCAAAATGCAGGCAATGTCTAAACCTTTTTGCCCTCCACCTCTGCTTCCTCATGACTTAAGATTCCCTTTAACCCAAGTGCAAGGTGGAATGCTGGTGTTCGTTTCCCCCAATATGAAAGCCCTCGAATGATAATGCTAATTAGAGTGGTAAATGCTTCCCCTAGTAAAAAGATTTATGGTCTTTTATTCGCCTATTTTCACTAAGAGCTCCAAAGAAATTTGATAGTCTTGAGGCCGGAAAAAGGAAACCAAAGCAGAAAAAAGATCAAAATTTTAAAGATTAGATAGCTTCATATGAGGGTCCCTGTGTGGGAGACCTTTCTTCCCAGACAAACACTCTTGCTTCACACAGGGGTTTCCGTCTTCCTGTTGCACCTCTCTGATGCAGAACCTGGACAGGTTAAGTTAGTGGTTCTGGCCAGATTTAACCAGGGCAAATAAATGTAAAAACAAAAACAAAACTGGCAGTTCTTGCTAGACCAGGTGTCATTACTGTTAAACTAGTGAATACTGACATGTTCAAGAAGCAGAACTAACAAAATCTCAGAAAACACTGGGATAAGTGTCGATCAAGAAATAGCATTAACAAGGGCTTATGAGAAACTAGGAAATGAGCTGTGGGTGGCTTTGGCTCCAGGATTCCCCACAGGCCTGGTCAAAACTTTCATAGAACTGGCTGCAGTCTTAGGGTCTTCTTAGCCAATTTTCCTCTTGTCTTAGCTTTTATGGGTATCAGACCTGCATCATGGCCTGAATGGTCTCCTGCCTGGCCCTCCTTCTTTCCTTTTATCCTTCACTGGTATTCTCTCAATAAAATTTTGTACATCCAACCCTATCTTGGTGTCTGTTTCTCTGGGAACCTGAACTGAAATACACCCCCATTCTAGAACTTCCTCTGGCACACACTCAGACTAGAGCTACAGGTCATAGTTATGAGTAAAATCAAGAAATCTTTCTCATATTCTTTTGCATTTTATGTTTTGAAAGTACTTTGCATCTTCCACAGCCATCCAAGAGAATGCAGCTAACCCCTGGTGGAGATAAGATCTAAAGCCTTTCACTGTTAAGAAAATAAAGATTGTTTAAGAGTTATTTTGACTATAAAGATAATTAAGATTGAAATAAAGATTATGAGGCTAATAATAATAATTAGTAAAATTTTGTGGGAGAGACATTTGGGTATCCCTCATCCCCACTCTGTGTTGCTGTAGAAGATACTTTTGGACTGTTTGTCCAGCTCATAAGAACTATCTCCCACCAACCCTCAATCACCTCTCCCTTTTCCCACCCCCAAAACCCATCAAGAACCTAGAACAAACAGGGCTAACCAGCTTCTTTCTGAAAGAATTGAGAATTGGCATTGAAAGACAACTAATTAATCTTTGTGAGTGGTTAGAACTGTGACAACTCAGTGGAGTAGGCCATTTCCTCAGTCAAAGTGTGACCAGGAGACTAGAAACCACTTCAACTACTTACAATAGGAGGAATCTAATACAGAGAATGAATTACACAGGTGAGAGAAAAGCTGAGAGCCGAAAAAGTGATGAGTTTACCCAGAGATTACCAGTGGCCAGAGGGAACTGTCCTACCCCTTAGCTGAAAAGACACAGGAAGATAACATATTCCTGGGGCCCCAGGGCTAGCCCCAGTGGAATCTACACCATGGTAATACAGAATCTGACGAGGTCCATGCAGAAAAAACTACTTAAGGCAATTATCCTCAAAGGCAAGGAGCCCCTCACCCCACTGACAACCACAAGGAATGGGACAGAGTCAGTTTTCTAAAGAAGGGTTGTGGCTATTCATCAGATAGGGAAAAGGATGCTCGGCAGACAAAACAGTACATGTTCACTCCATTCCTTCCATTAGTTACTCAGTTACTCAGCACACATATGTACCCTTCTTATACACAATTTCAAAATGCTCTCACCCAGTATATAGCAACTACTTACCCTGTAATTAAAGAGTAGGTATTATTAGCAGGTATGGAACTAATTAATCAGTGATATTAAGCTTTAAAATCATTTTAACTCATTAAAGTCATAAAAAAAAAATAGATGTTATTCAACAGAGAGACAACTAAAAAAAAAATGCCGAAACCAGTAATCGATTTGTATGTAGTACCTGCATAGCTACATAGTGTCTGCTAGGTCCTCTTCTCTTCCAAATTTACTTTTCTTTCATTGGAATTGAGTTTTAGCTGGGCCCATGGCCATTTGATTGGAGACTGCATTTCCCATTTTGCCTTGTGGCTGAGTGCAGCCACGTGACTTTATTTTCATCTGTGGAGTATAAGAAGGTGCAGTGCGTACATTTTTTACATAATTTGCTCAAAAAAAAATTGCTTGCCCTACACTGCATCTTCTCTATTCCTGCCACATGGACACAGATGTGGTAGTGACCTAGCTTCCAGTGAGTCCACAAAGCTAGTAGAGCAACAAGATGGAAAAAAACAGGATCCCTGAATTGCTTCATGGAGAGCGGTTTCCCCAACCTTGACTTCCACACTACACCTTTAAATTAGAAATGAACTTCTACCTTATGTGAGCCATTAAATTTAATTTTTTTAATGTGTACACTCTAAACCCTACCTAAAACAAGGTGTAAGGTATTAAGCTGATATGTGGAGAATCTTATGAAAGACTGTCTAAATCACGTTTTAAAACATAAATAGATAAATTCACTTACCCTCAGAAGAAATAATGTCAACATTTATGGGTATATGAGGAATATCAAATACTTTAATCCTACAAGGTTCATTTTTGTACCATTCTGCTTTTGTTTATCACCAGAGCACTCATGCTCAAAATTGCCCTAAAAGATCTTGGAGCAGGGAAATCAGAAGGCAGTGTAGAATAGAAGTTAAGTGCATAGAACCAGGAGTAGAATTACCCAAATTCAAATCTCAGTCCCCCTTACCTCAAGTTACTTAAGTTACTTAACCTCTGTGGCTTCAGTTCTACCTGTGAGATGTGGATAATAATATGTTCTAACTTAGCAAGTTCTTATGAGCCTTAATTGAGATAATCCACTATTAAGTAAGTTATTTAGCACATGGTAACTATTCAATTAAAAATCGATATCTTTATATTACATTATTTTATATCTTGGAGCCCTGATCACAAAAGTTTTGATCAGAAAAACACGTGCTCAGTCTGTAGGAAGAGCAAATTATTCTAGATGTAAGAATAATGATTGGGATTTATTGTTTATACACACAAAATAGCACATTCTGGACTTTGGACACCAAAAAAACAAAGATATTTTTGTTGTAGCATTTGAACATCTATGACATACCTACTAATAAGCCTAAATTCCAAGTAATATCTTAGCTTTGTTATTCTGAAAGCACCATATCTCAAAATACTATCCAATAGAAAGAAAGAACTTGTAGGAGGGAGATAATTAGTTTTGATTTTTCACAATTTTGTGGAAGGACAATAGAGTCATGATCACAATTATGTAAAGCCATTTCTTTGAAGCTTTTGTTCTCTGTGATAGCAGTTATTTTCAATGGAATACTTATTCCTGGTCAGGAATGTACAGACAATTCCTTTGTAAACACCTTCAACAGTGATTTTTTTAGTATCTGTATGCCATATGAGACCCTTCAGTTTTTTTCCAGATGCAGGCTTAAAATGTTGTGCCTAAAAAAGTGTAAATAAGCAACATGGTTGATACCATTTAGTTTATATCCCTCTTTTAATGTTTGTCCCACTGTGTTATGACCAGCTGCTTGAATATCTGACATTCCCTAGACTGTGAGCTCCTCAAGGGTAAGCAGTATGTTGTATTCATTGCTGCATCAGCAGTGTTTTATGTGCTTAGCATCTGGTAGGTATTCAACAAATGTTTGATATGAGTAAAAGTAAATATGTATCACATTATGGAAATCATCAACTTGCTTCATGGTTGAACAGTGTTTTATTTATCTGTTACAGTACAACAAATTACAATGAGAGTAGCTCCTTAAAACAACATACATTTACAATCTCACATTTTCTGCAGGTCCAGAGTCTGTGCGTGGCTCACCTAGGTTTTCCACTTCAGGATCTCTCACATATTAGCAGTCAAGGTGTTGGCTGAGGTTGTGGTCTCATCTCATGACTTGACTGGGGAAAGATCCATTTCTAGGCTTACAAGTTTTGCTGGAAGAATTCAGTTCCTTGCTAGTTGGAGGACTGAAGGCCACAGTATCTTGCTGGCTGTGAGCTGGAGGTTGTCCTCTATTTCTTGCCAAGTGGGCCTCTCATAGGGTAGCTCACCACATAGCAACTTGCTTCATCAAAACCATCCAGAGAGTGAGTTTCCTAGCAAGACAGACTACAATCTTATGTAACATAATCATGCAAGTGAAATCTAGTCACCTTTGACCTTTGCAATATACTGTTTGTGAGAAGCTAGTCACATTCCATACTTAAGGGGAGAGTATTCCATGGGACATGTGTTCCAAGAGGCGAGAGTAATTGGGGGCTATCCCAGAATGTGTTCACCACAATCCAGACCTTGGTATAAATAAGATAGCAGTACTTGGTCCACTCAATGAAGAAACTCAGTTGGGTTTATATGCTAATTCCTGAGAATGTCCAGATGCTTGTACAGATGCTAACATATCAAATGTGTTAATGCTCTATGATGTAAGAGGAAGAGCATTTTCACAAAAGTCCTTACACTTTGAATAGATGAGTCATAACTCACTAACAAAAAGTAATCGAATCACCAGTTTTGTTAGTCTGAATGCTCACTTAGAAGTCCTATAAAATGGTAACTGAAATACGAACATTGAAGGTATGCAACATTTCTCTGCTAGCTTAGAAATACACAGCAAATATGTCTTATGTGGTCCTTTGCATGTTCCAGTTGATTTCATCCATTTGAATAGCCAGCCGAAAGTACTAAGCAAGCACATGGGTAGACAAATGCGTGAAAACCACCAACAATGGAAGAGGTATTAAGTAGTTGTTATTGCAACAATGTTGCATAACAACTCCAAGATCTCAATGACTTACAAAAGCATTTGTTTTTCTTGCTCAGGGATTGCAGGTTGGCTGTGGTTCACATGATCTAGTTTGAGCTTGACTGGGCCAAACTGGGTGAGGCTGGATTCCAGGCTTTGGTCTAGGTTCAGGTCTGTTGCATGTAACTTCTTCGCTTTGGGATCAGCAGCTACATAGAGGACATTCACATTCTGCTTAGGGCAGATGAAAGAAGAGGAGCAAGTAGAAACATTCAATAACTCTTGAAGTTGAGGCTTTAGCTCCAAACTGGAACACTACTATAGTGGGAGACAATGCAAAGTCCCATGAGAGAGGACAGGGTGAATAATTTTAATATAAGGGGAAACTAAAATATGAAGAGTAATAAGTAAAAACAAGCACAAAGTAGCCAACCCTAAAAGCTGATCAATTTAGTGCTTGTGGCACTAAAATGAGCTCCCTGACTGCTGCTTTAAAAGAAATAAGCTACACCATGATGTAACTAACTCAGGCCTTGCACTGGTACAATACTACGTTCCCTCGATATGCAATCCTCTATAAAACAAAAAATCTACATTATGGTAATATAATAAAGGTAAAGATTTTACAAGCACAGCACCTTAAAAATTATAGTTCCCATGGCAAATATAACATAGCTTTTTGAGCCCATATACTGTAAAGACAGAAGTCCTAACTATAAACAGTAATGGGAAATCATGCATATTCAGGAATGAGAATGATGAAAGAGTTATGGGTTCAGTTAGAAAAATTACTCTGGGAATTTTATCTTATGGACGAAGCCTCAAATAATGTACAGCATAATACAAGTGAATGTTTACAAGGTGACTGATTAAAGTAATTTTCATTCAAAAAGGCCGCAATGTTATAGTCCAAATAAAAAGAAACACATTTTCTTAGATATATTGCAGATAGTGCTAGTATTTTATTCCTGTTTCTTATTTCAAATTTTAGTAGTTTTCTTAAGTGATGGTTTTTTGTTAGAATCTATTTCCTCATGAATGAGTCAGCCTCATGAACTTCCTGACATAATATGTTTCTATTTACTTCTTAACTCACAGACTCTCCAAAGATCATCTATTTTCAATTTTTGTTCACCTGTACAGTAAAAATGGATTCATATGAGATTATTTGCATCTGGCCATTTAACATGGCTTATTTAAAGGACATTAGATGTTATACAATATTTATATTACATTTAATTTAAATTATACATGGAAAAGACAGATGTTAAAACACTATTCTATCAAAAATACTTAAAGAACATAATGGTATTTCTTCAAATGTAATGCTATTCCTTCCAAATTCTGTAGTGTCATAATAAATGTCACATATCTAGCCAGCTCCTGATATCCAATTATCAATTCATTTATGTATGCCTTAAGACATGAACAGATGCATTCCCAAAAAGCTGGAGTAGAGCTAAATTCCATAGATCAAACTATTTTCTTGTTTAACCTCCATACCTTATGTTAAAATATCGAAGGTGTATTCCTAGGGCAAAAGTCTTTAAAAGCATGTCTAAAACTTAAATTCACAAAGGGACTATCTAGAGATTCTGATAGGCTGCTTTACAATTTCCTGTTAAAACGCCCATAAAGATATAAGAAAGGAGAAAAAACTGGCAATGGTGCTGTGGACTTAAAATGAGAGAGTATCAGTTGCTAAAAGTCCAGGTGACATTTTGACTAACTTTTTTATTGATGAAATGGACTGAAAATTATTCTTAAAATACTTTCTGTAAGCACTTTTCTCTGAAATGGAAGATGACAGATGATGTCAAAAAAAAAAAAAAAAAAAAACAGGAAAAAAATTGGCACGCCCCCACCTCACACTGTTTGCATTTAACTCCAGCATGCAGTAAGTAATGTGCTGACCATAAGCAAACACTAACTGGGCCAGTGAGAGTTACAGTTCTTTCATTCACCTTCTCTCCCCTCACCTAACCTTTGTAGTACCCATCACTTCAGGCATTCAAAAACTCCCAGAAACAACACAGCAGAAAAAGGGGATGTGGACTGAGTTGACTCTATCTTGAAAAACTGATTCTATGTTGAAGTTGATTCTATTTTGAAGCTAATCTGCCAGCTTAATTTCCGAGTGAATGAGCCCAGAATTTTGACCCCCTCCTCTTCCCCCAGGTGGATTCTGGAATGTGTACAGAAGTTTTGGCTTAGTCACAGAATTTCCATTGCTCCTTCCTCTGCAGGCTAGAAGCTCTGGATGCTATCTCTTAGCTCATCCTGATTCCAGGGCCTTTCAGTCTCCCCTGGACTACCCACACACTCTTCTTCAAGCACATAGATCCATCTCTGATGGGATAAAAAAAAGGTGATCCAGGAGAGAAAAGTAGGGGGGATCTGAATGTCCTGTGGTTGCCCAGGATCCATTTCTGTACTAAGTTCTCTATTAACCTCTCCAAACTGACTTTCTATCTCATTCTTTAACTTATTTGCTTCCTCTGCATTTGGGAGCTATTTTGCATATATAGCCTTTTCATGGAACAGAGGGGTAAATGAACAGAGACAAGTTAAATCTTGGGATTCTTAGTTAACTAATGCAAAGTGCTATAAATGAGATAGAAACAGAAATGGCATGAGTAGATCTGCCTCAGAAGCTACTCTCTTTGAATAAAAATTGCAAACTGCTTAGTCAGAGAGACCAAGGTTAAGAGCAGGAGAAAAATGCAGCATCACACCAGTAGACATAATTAAGGTATTAGAGCAACATTTCTCAATGAGAGCACTATTGGTTTTGGAGAAGTGTTTTTTTTTTTTTTTTTTTTTTATGGGAGACCATTGGCTTCACTGGCCCTTGGGCACTTGATTCATATAGTACCTCCTGTGTTTTAGTTATTAACATGTAACAAGCTAACCCAAATTTGGTGGCATAGGACAAAAATCATTTCGTTGTGTTCACAGAGTCTCTGGGTCAGGAATTGGACAGAGCACAGTCAGAATGACTTTTCTATGCCTCACCCCACTGGCCTTCTGCTGGGAAGACTTTAAAGCTGGGGACAAGACTATGGCTGAGGGATGAAATCATCTAAATGTTTCTTCAGTCATATGTCTGGCATATGTCTGGGAGAAGACTGGGACTGGTCATGAGAACCTCTCTATGAAGTGTTACCATGTAGTTGGGCTTCATCACTGCATGGTAGGTAGCCTTAAGATTAACAGACTTATGCATGGCAGTCAGGCTCTCAGTATGAGGGTTCTAGCAAACAAGGTGAAAGTAGCATGCCCTTTTCTGGCCTTGCCTTGAAAGCCAGACAGCACCACTTCTGCTGCACTCTTGGCTATAAGTAAGGCTAAACCCACTCAGATTTGAGGTCCAGGGAAGACCCACTTTTCAATGGGAAGAATATCAAGGGAGATATTGAGTCATCTTTAGAAAATAGAATCTCCCTGTCATTAAGACAATCTCTCTTCCTTTCTATGGCTGCCACAACAAATTATCACAAATCTGCCTCTTAAACAACAAGAGTTATCTTCTCATTCTTTAAGTCAGAATTTGATACAGATTTCACCAAACTAAAATCAAGGTTTCGGCAGGCTGCATTCCTTCCTGGAGGCTTTAGCAGAGAGCTCGTTTCCTGTTCATTTGGGTTGTTGGCAGAATTCGGTTCCTTGAGGTTGTAGAACCAAGGTCTTCAATTTTTTTCTGGCTATCAGCTGACAGTTTCTAGAGGCCACTCACATTCCTTGGCTAACTAATGGTCCCATTCCTCCATCTTCAAAGCCAGTAACAGCAAGTTGACTCCTTCTCATGCAACATCTCTTTGACCCTTCTATTATCACAGCTCTCTTTGAACACAGCCCAGAATTGTGGAAAGATTCTCTGCTTTGAAGTATCTGTGATTAAATTGGGCCCACCTAGATAATCCTGGATACTCTCTCCATCTTAACATCCATACCTTAATCACATCTATTCCTTTTGCCATTTAAGGTAACATATTCACAGATTCCAAGGATTAGGGCATGGTCATCTTTGAAAGGAACATTACTCTCCCTGCCTGCCTACCACATAAACTAAGTTACCTACTCACACTTTGAAATTTTATTTTGGGGGTGGTACCATCCCCAGTTAATATGCACTGCATTGGAGAGTTTGCACATTAATTTGAACTTCAGGTTTAGGTTTAAGAATAGTCAAGGACATTTGTTCAGTCTATTGAGAAGCACCAGGCTCAGGCTCTAACAGTAGTGCTCTCCAAATTACAACATTAAGAGAAAGACAAAAATCAATTTGGGGGTCAATGCAAAAATACTGTAGAATATGGGAACAGAAACACCACCTTTTAACATTCAGAAGAAGATCATGGTTCTGGAAAAAAAGTAGTTTCTAAGAAATATATTAAAATTTTACAATACATATTATTGAAATAATCAAAAAGGTGCCCAAGGACATAGCTTCTTTGTGAAGAAAACAGAAATGACAAGACTGACAGAAAGATAGCTACAAAAAAAAAGAAAATGATTAGAAAAAGAAAAAATAATGTAAATTTTTTTAAAATACAAGAGTAGAATTAAAATCTACATGGAATTGAGTGAAAGGCAAAAATAATGTGAAAGACAAACTAGATAAATCTTCCTAGAATGCATTATAATGGATATAGAAATTTTTTGAAGTAACATTACAAGTATCAGGAACTCCATTCGATCCAGCTGAGATTGTTCAAATGGAATCTTCCACTTGCAACCAAAATAAGTCCTAAAATACTATAAATAATATATATTCATAAGGTACTTCTTTGAAAAAAGAGACAAAACATAAAGAAATATAAATTTACATAAAAATTGGATATAAGAACAGGCAATACAGAAATTTTATTGAAAAATTATCCAAACAATTTTATTAAACCAATGTAACTTTGATACGAAAACCTTAAAAAAAGTAATACACAATATTATTTTTGTAATAGCATCAATTATATTAAAATAATGATCTGCCACAATTTAGTTGTATTTAGGCTTGCAATAAAAGGGCTCTTTATTAGGAAATTATATATATTATATCATCATGTTATTAGGACAAACCAATTCATTATCATCTCTGTAGAGGCTGAAAAATTTCTTTACTAAAGTGAATATTCATTTCTGATAGAAATTCTTAATGAACCAAGAATAAAATTACATATTCTTAATAACCATCTTAAACAATAGCCCAAATAATTCTACTAATAAAATACTACAGTGCTGTTTCTCGTGATGTTATTGAATATTTATTCCTTTGGGGAAAATTGGCTAAATTTGGTGGTAGTCAGTGGGGTTCAGGGTGGAAATAAATAAAATTAGATTGTTATCTGACAAGATATTTTACAAGATATCCAGATAACTTTTACGTAGTTAAAAATTAAATGTAAACATTGAAATATTGAATTATCAAAAGAATTAGGTAATTAATTAATCTGTCTCAGGAAAGGGCATTCTATGCATAAAACAGCTTAAGAAATAACAAAGTATTAGCTAGCTTTAACTCCAAAAAATTTAAAGCTTCCGTAAGTCATAAAACATTTTTAATTGATTCTTTTTTCTTAGGTCTTTATTTTTCAGAAACTAAAACTTCAGATTTATAACAAAATTGAGGGAAAGGTACAAAGATTTTCCATATAACCTCTATTCCTACAGGTATACAGCCCTCCCCATTATTAACATCACCCACCAGAGTGGTACATTTCTTACAGGTGATGAACCTACGTTAACACACCATAATCACCCAAAGTCCGTGGTTTGCAATATGGTTCACTCTTGGTGTTATACATTCTATAGGTTTAAACAAATGTATAAGACATATATCCATTGCTATGGTATTATACAGAGTATTTTCATTGCCCTAAAAAATCCTCTTTGCTCCCCTGTTCATCCTTCCTTTCTCTCACCCCTGGCAATCACTAATATTTTACTGTCTTCATAGTTTTGCCTTTTAAGAAGAAATACAAAAGACCACTGAACTTATGGAGAAAGTAAATTATAGAAAAACAAAAATTCTGATTATTTTTTGGCCTCACAAATAAGCAAAGATTAATGAAAAATAATATTCTAAGATTATTGAATCCAAAGGTGTGAATTTATATAAATATCAATACAAATTGCCAAAATGATTGCAAAATTTCAATAATTTGGGAATGTATATCAAAAGTTTTATGTAAATTCACACCTATGTACCAAACAATTCTATCCAAAAGAAATTAATCAACTAAGTAGAAAATAATTTTGTAGTAAGGTGTTTATCAGAAGATTATAATAAATAAAACATTGGAAATAACAAACATTAAACAACAGGGAAATGATTAAGTTATGATATATCCATGAAATAGAATATTACATAGACATCATAAAGAATTTTAATAATATGAAAACACTAACGATACAATGTGGGATTATAAATGGAAAAGGAATACAAATTATATACAGTATGATCCAAGTTGATTTAAAAAATTGTATATGGTTATATATATAACTATATATAATTATATATATATACTGTGTAACATTTATATAAATATATATAATATAGGAGAAAAACTAGGAGAAAACCACCAAAACTGGGAGAAAACCACCAAAACTGGGGGAAAACCACCAAAATCTCTCAGTGACTATTTTCTGTGTTGATAGCTTAGAGACAATTTCATCTTTATTCTTTTTCTAGTTTTCACATTTTCTACAGTGAACAAATATTATTTTCATAATCAGTATTATTTGTGTAATTAGAAAAATTAGAGACATTTTAAAATCAGTTTTTCTCTGTAAGAACAGAGCATTCTACCCTCAAGTTACTGTGTGGCAAGTTATAGTCAGAGGCTTGCACTTTCTTTTGTCCTTGATAATAGTTGATAGTGCTTTCTTTCATTTTAGGATTACTCTAGACTCCCAATTAAGGTCTTCCTGGCTATTCTCTGTGCTGAACTTCTTTGCAACTGGCTTTTAAAAGATTAAAACAGCAGCATTATTCACAATAACTCAAAGGTGTAAGCAACCCAAGTGTATACCCACAGATGAATAGGTAAATAAAATATGATATATACAAACAATGGAATATTATTCAGTCTCAAAGAGGAAGGAAATTCTAGAATATGCTACAACATGAATGAAGCTGGAGGATATTATGCAAAGTGAAATAAGCAAGTCACAAAAAGACAAATACTTTATAATCCTACTTATATGAGGTATGTAGAATAGTTAAATTCATAGAGACAGGAAGTAGAATGGTAGTTGCCAGGAACTGGGGGAAGGGGAAATGTGCAGTTCTCATTAAATGTTTATACTTTCAGTTTTGCAAAATGAAAGAGTGGTGGTAATGATGATGGTGGTAGAGCACATTCCTTTCCTTCTAAGCTATGAATTGCTTGAGGGTAGAGAGTGCTCATCTAGAGACTGGTTGCACAACAACATGAATGTACTTAACATTGCTGAACTGTACATTTATAAAAAAAAAAAAGATGGTACATTTTATATTAAATATATTTTTACTGCAATTAAAAAATATTTAAACAGAAGCAGAGAGATAAATAGGACAGAAAGGAAGAATTGAAAGCTCTATCTAGCACTGGCATAACCTTAGAACTGGGCCACTAGAACCTCACCTTTGATTACTGTGAGTCTTCATTTGCTAAATCTGTTCCCTGCTTTATTAATTTTCTGAGATGAGAACTCTGCATATCAAGTTGTCATCAATTAAAGGATACTTGAATAACTTGGAGCACACCCCCATGAAAATAAGGTTTCTAATAGTAACAATCTTTTCAGGGCTCTTAATACAGGGATCAACACTGTGAAGAAATGGTCCACCAATGGGTTCGGAGTTTCTTTATTTTTATCAAAATTCTATATGTAGCTAAATATATGAATTTTTATAAAGGACTTTCCTTTGCTTTTAGCAGATTTTCAAGGGGACCCCAAAGTTGAAAACCAATGTTACAAGTGGTGTTCCCGAAGTCATTTTGTCTCCTAAATTTCACTGCACACATACTTCAGATATCTAACAATATCTAAAACGGTTCCTCTAAATCAGGATGTAATGAATATAACAGATTACTTGAAGTGTCCTTTCACTTTTGGAATTTCATGATGCATATCTTCTTCCATCTTTAGCTTGAACGTGAGTACTTTAGAACAAACAAGAATGCTCTAAGTTTAGTCAAGTACATCCCAGATTCCTCTCTGTCTATTTAAGGTGTATTGGTAATTTTTTATCCTAAACTATTTTGTCTCACCTGTATTTGTGCTGGGATGTAAATTTGTTTTAAACCAAGACCTTCGTTTATGAATATTTCTCCATAATCGCTTATGTGCTTGTTCACTGTTCACTTTAAAACAGTAGTATAAAAAATTTCTTTGCAGTAACCCACAATTAGAAATGTATTTCATAGTATAGTCCACTACACATATACTCTCACATACATATATATGGAACAAAAATGTCTCAATATAATACCCTGACTACGTGTGAAACGCTGACATTTTCTTTTTTATTCTATTCCATTTCACTTCACTCTTTGCTAGTCTTCTTTAGTTATGGAAAGAATTGCTGATTGTAACCTTCTAAATCAGTGGTTCTCAAATTTGGCTGTACATTAAGATTACTTAGGGAAATTTAAAAAATATTGATGCTTGGGTTCATCCCTCATTCCCACCCTTCTCTCTCAATTCCCACCACCAAATACTGTGATTTTATTGATCTGGAGAAGGACCTGGGCACTGAGATTTTAAAAATCAACCTCTGTGATTCTAATGTGTAGCTAGAGTTGAGAAAGGTTTAAATTGATTTCACCATCTTCTGTTAGGTCTCATCTTGAAAAGCACTGTTTGAAATGACCTCTTTGATTATTGTTTGATGCTATAGCAATTTTAAAATGTTTTTTATTAGATTCCTTTTATTTTTAATAATACTTATTTTCTCTTTTTTATTATTCATATGCACCCCATAAAAGACTAAGGCTTGCATCGCTCCTGTACCTTTGTACTTGGATAAGCTCGCTGACCATCATTTGCAGCAAGCACATAGGCTAGACCAGTGCTTCTCAAACTTTAGTCTCTAATTTCAGTGTGCCTAAGAATCACTTGAGATTCTTGCTATAACAAAAATTCTGATTCACTGTGTCTGGGATGAGACTTGAAATATGCATTTCCAGGTACATGGACAGCACTTTGAGCGGCAGGAGACTACACAAAGATTATTCAGGTCTCTTTTCAAAATGAATCCTTCTCTCTTCTCTGGCTAACAGGCTCTGCACTCTTTCCCTTAGTTATTGCAGTTTTGCACAAACCCTGATGAAGCAAATGGTGTGTTATTTCCTTCTCATTGATAGACAAGTGATCTTCTAGTTGGGGCTCAAGATGACAGGAATCTTTTCCCAACACCAAATGAACAAATACATAAACATTATAAACCTTAGGCATCAGACCAGCAAACGTCCACTTTGCTATAGTAGCTTGGATGGGTGAGCTTAATTCTATGTTGCCTGTTGTGTAGGTGACACATACATTGTGTGTGTGTGTGTGTGTGTGTCCATTTGCACTACAATAAATTTTCAGATTGTAAGTGTCCTTTTTAATTGTCAAAATTGAGTTATACTTTCACAGTAAAAAATCTGTATTTGTATTTAGAACCACTTTACATTAAGGTTCTTTGTTTTCAAGGCTGTCTCTTTCTGGGGTGTAAGCACTTTGAGGACAGAGACTATGCCTTACTCATCCTTGCATAATCAAAGAGCCTATTAGGCACTGAATGAAAGTTTGTAGATTGCATATAGTCTTAATTAATTACCATGATAACACTCAGTGGTAACACCTCAAATCTCAGTGGCTTAAACTAATTGGCATTTTAGTTCATGAGTCTGTGGTTCAGCAATTTAAGATGAGCTTGGTAAGTAGTTCATCTGATCCAGAAAGGACTGATCAATGTATCAGATGATAGGTTCACTATTGCTAGGTGACAGGGGTGTCTCTTATCTACCAGCAGGCTATCTCACTCATTCTTTCATGGTGGTGGCAGGAGTTCAAGAGTGCAAGTTGACATAGTAAACACATTTCAAGCTTCTGTTTGCACATATTTGGCCCAAGCAACTTACCTGATCACACCAGGCAGACTGAAAGGCCACTACAAAATGATATGGCAAAGGAGGGTAAAAATTGGAGCCATTTGGGGGGGGGGGGAGGTTAATCTACTACAGTGTTTTTTCTTTGCTCCTTCATCTTCATAATTATGTCCCCCAAGTCTAAAATTCTTGCAATATGTGGAAACAGCATAATGATACTGAAGTCCTTTCTGATTTTAATTTTGAAACCATTAGTTAGTTCTGCCATAATTAAGGCTTGATCTGAAGTGATTTAGTCAAAGACATGAAGATCCTGAATTTTACTGGAGTGCAGCCTGGGTTTTATTACAGTCCATTCTCATGTCAGGTGTATCAGCCACACTCCGATTCACCTGCTGGTGTGCAATCCTTCCAGGCACTGGGCCAATATGCAGGGAAGCAGACAGCCATGTGTTTTAATCAGCATCTGTATCTTGATTTTTTGGGGGTTGCTTTTTGAGCCATGTTAAACAAAAACATAAAAATTACCTTAAAAGCACCTTGATGAAAAGACACTGCTATCAACTTTCTCAACAGATAGGAGGCAAATACTGAATGTAAGGGTAAGTGGCCAATAGCAGTGACTTTATCAAACCCGAAATAAAAATCTCTATCAATGCCTAGCTTAACAAAATGATCATAAAGAAACCATTGATTGTAATAACAAGAAAAACTAAATAACCAATGTCATTCTCAGTGTCCCCTTTCTGTTCTACCACAATGAGATATATTACAGAAAACATATGCACATAATTAAGAGGCAAATAGAATTGCTTAAAAAGAGATACCCAACTGACAGCAATAAAATTTAGACCAAATATTAGAAAACTATTAAGCCTTGTTTTAAAACTATTAAAAACTATTAAACATTGATTAGAGAACGATTTTCTTATTTTGCTAGTCCTAGGAGGACCATTGAGTTGCTATTTTGTTTAAGCTAGTGAAAAGGTAAATTAGTCTAATTTAATGGGCAGAAGTTGCAGAAGCTATACTTTCTCTTTTCTTTGCAAGTGATGGAACAAGGGTAGTTGAAGTTTCAGTAAGATTATTGGGTTCAATACATTATTTATTTCCTGCAAAGTTAGAGAGAGACTTATAGGGATATACACATCAGCTCAGTGAAAAAATATTTTTCTGGCACTAAGTATAACTGGAATAGATCAGTTGTATCCTCAGCCCATTCCTGTAGAACATATACCTTTGCAAACCATTATCAGGATCCTAAATGGATTTTCTGGTTTTCCCCACTATCAAAAAGACCTAAAACTAATTTTCATGTCAATGTTAATGCTGGCTAACAGGTCAAAGCACTTTATTCCCCAAAAGGGAATAAAGTTCCTAAAGAAAGATTTTATTGGTGAAGGTTTACATACCATTTCTATCCCTAAAATGACATCAAAGCAGCCTTCCTTTTATAAGGCAGGATCCTGAAAGTTAGAATTCATTGGTACGAACAGAAACAAAAAGATACATGGCATACCAGTTAGAAAACAAAAGTTTAGGGACTCCTGTTTAAATACGCCAGGTTGAAGACCTTAGATAGTTTTTCTCTTCCAAAATTCCACCAAAAGAACAGCAAAGACTAAACCCAAATAGCAAAATCAACAAGAGAGGAGACCACAGCAGATACAGACTATTAAGACTTTAGAAGACTGACAGTAGTTGAACTCATGGTGACTGACTTGTGTCAGCTTTCTCCGCAAAGTTTTTGTGGTAGAGAGGCAAGGCGGTGGTGATGGTGGTAGTGATAGTGGTGGTGATGATGGTGGTGCTAGAGCACATTCCTTTCCTTCTATGCTATAAATTAATTGCTTGAGGATAGAGAGTGCTCATCTTGTGTACATTGGACATGTCCATGAAAGTTGCTTAAGCAGCAGCTTCACAGTAAATGTCTGTTGAATTCAGTGAAAAGTTCTCTCAAGAACTGTGAAGTATTTGAGAATTTACCCTTATTGTAAGCAAGTAGGTTAGCCTGCCACATGGTTGTTGATAGAAGTCATGGGATTTCTGTGTCAAAGACAAAGGACTTTATTAAACAACAAGCAGTATGAGCTTTTATATTCACATGGGATCCTCTTGCCCCTCAAGTTCCGCGATTGTGATGCGGAACAGATCAGGTAGATGCCTGTGAAGTAACTTTGTGTCACAGCCAGGGAACCACAGCTTTTATAATCTCCTTCATGCCTCATGCAAGCAAACTTTTCCAACCTTTGCCCCAGGAGAAACAGCCTTTATTACACTGGACAGTAAACAAATCTTCCCTTCATTCCAGAGAAAGACACTGCTCGTATCTTCCAAAGCTATTTGTTATGAGAATATTTTTGAAAAATTGGTGGATAAAAGAATTGTCACTGCTTCTGTTCATAAGACATGGAGAAGCTCAAGAGACCCATGGAGGATTGTTTCTCAGCCTGTCTTCCCAAAAGAGTCATGAGTTTCTTCTGACAGCAAAACACACCTTAACCCTCGGGGTGTATGTATCAGCCATGCTTTTGAGTAACAACTCTACTATACTCCCTTACCCTCATCCAATCAACTGTCCTAGTACCTGCCACACTATCTCTAGAACCCCACTTTAATTATCTTTAAGCCCTGTCTCCTTGACCTTTTAGCACCCACCTGTCTATGCCCCATCTTCAGAAATTTTAGCAAAAATCAGCTTCCTGTCATTCAACTTCACAGAACTTTTAGGTTCTAGTAACACCATCTCTTCCTATTTGTTTTATCAGCCCTAAAGATGGTAGCATTCCACTTATTACCTGTTCAAATCTCTGTATTAAATACCTCTGTTTGAAATACCTAGCAGGGTTTTTGCTCTTCTGACTGGACTCTGGCTAATATATTACCCATAGTTAGAAATAACTTTATGCTCTAACCCAGTATTTAAATTTTCATTTCTTTTCAATTTAACGTTTATCTTTTTCAAAGAACATAGTTCAAAATATCAAATAGTACACAAACCCTTGCTCAGTGGCATGCTTGGTTAATGACAACTGAGTTTTTTCTATGGATGTGATAATCTATCAATGAAACTATGGCCAAGAGCTACAAGTATATGACTGACAGCTATGGATAAATTGGCTAATTTTGGACTGGTTTAGGAGCAGAAGTTAAATAACTTACTCAAGAGCAATGGTAGCCCATAGAGAAGAACTTTAATAATACTACCTTATGTAGTAAAATTTTGGTGTTTCATTTTACAAGTGTATAATCCTATGAAAATTATATGCAAATACTGTTGACTGTTTCACTAATAAATGAATCACTTTGAAACCATTTTAGAGACCTATTCTGTGACTTCATTTTTCTAATTGTAAAATGTTGAAACTAAAATATATGTCCCTGTGATATCTCTCAGAAACAGAAATGTAGTATCCTGTTTACATTTTTAGATTAAAGAAAATTCAAAATAATTTTAGTGGTAAATAATTTTATTGATAACTAATTAAATGGTGCCTGAGTTCATAATACTTCAATATATTATTATTTTGCCTAGAACATGTACAAAGGCAATTTAATATCAGACAAAAATAGTATGGAGACAGATGCTATCCTAGATTATCCTATCTTCTAAATAAAGAATACAGATTAATACTGATTAATTTTAATAAATGCTTTCAAAGATGTATATAAGGAGACATACCAACTGAACATTGTAAATAGTTTCTTAACACCAAATCCTTTAAACCCATCAAAAGCATAGCCATTTTAATGACATCAAATGGTAGTTTAATGTATTTCATTATCATCAGACCCGGGAATAAAATATTTGGGGCGAAACTAATAATACTCAGACCTTGCTCACATTGTTTCATGAGAGTCTACCTTTTATGAAGCGAGTCCTATCTCTATGAATAAATTGTTCCATAAACCAACTCATCCTGTTGGTTAAAATTGGGGTATTATTGTATAATCTTGTTGAGAAAAATAGAGTAACATCTTGAACAGCCAAGTAGCTCTTTTATTCATTTTCAATAATAATGTAAAAATGGGAACACAGATTGATTTATGCACATGGCACTATTTGAAATAAAAATGAAGAAATCTCTTTTACAGGGTTCAATTCTTCAAGGAATTGCAGCAAAATTATTTTCTATGTATGTTCTGCTAATGGTTTGTTAAGTTTTAACCATTTCTTTGCTTTTATAAAATCTCCAATGGGATTTCTCTGCTTAAAAAAAAAGGTTTATGCTAATGTAACAGATACTTTACCTGAAAGAATATATAAAAGACAAGGAAAATTAGCACATTAAATTGAATTAATGCAATTGTCTTAATGACTAGACTCAATCATTCAGGTATGTAGCTGAATTTTACTCCAAACTGCTATTTCAACCATTTTTTGAGAGTAGATTGTCTTAGTTACAGTTTCTCATCTCTCTTGCATGCTTAACTTTACTATCAGCCTCCTTTAAGTCAGCTAGAAACTTGCTCACTTCTGTTCCATTCTTAATTAAAATCTTTCCCTACACTCTGCACTCCCCTCAAACTGTCATTCTATTGTTCTTTTCCACTTTACCATCAGTCAAGAGAGAGCCTCCCAGAGTCCCTGCCTCCATTCTCTCACCACCTGCTCACTTTACTCTCCAAGATATGGTTTTAATCACAACATTCTGAATTATCCCTACCTCTTGCAGGGGAGGAAGGAAATGTTATTAGAAAGGAGTACAGAGAGGCTTCAACCATATTGATAATATTCTATTTTTAAAAAATATTTTTATATGTATAAAATATTTCATATTTTTTAAAGTAGCTTCCACTATCACTATCTACTAAAACTGCCATCAATGATTATCTAGTTGTCAAGATTAATGGCTTGTCTCCTTCTTCAACTTTCTACAGTATTTAATGGTATAGATCAAACTTTCCTTATTTAAAAATTGTTTCCTAACTCTAAAGTATTACACACTTGTCATACAAATACAGATAATATAGGAAAATGCTTAAACTTATTTAAGTATTTAAATTAAATTTTTAAAGAAAAAACTTGGGTTGCTATGATTGCCACTATCCAGATATAACCACTTTGAACATTTTTTATAGCAAGTGTTTGAGTGTTTTTATATGTACTTCTACTTAGCAAAATTTCCATTTTACATTCTGATTTCCCCTTTTAAAATTAAATTAAAGGCATTTCTCCAAGTCATTTTACTATTCTTCACAAACATGATTTTAAATAACTTCATAATATCTTATCATGCAAATATACCATTATTTATTAACATTCATTCAAACAACCAGCTCTGTAGATCCTCCAGGACAACATTCACTGAGCACTTACCTTGTACCAGGCAGTGTTCAAAGTGCTTTGCTTTGCACTTGCTATCGCATTTTGTCCTTGACGACTACCGTATGACACAAATACTGTTGTAACCCTCCTTCATATAAACTAACCCCCGTCTGCAGACTACTTCCAAATCTTAAACTGTGTCACCAACTTCTTTTCTGAACTCAGGGGTCTTACACTTAACTGCTTTCTGGTCTTCTACCCCAGAATCTCCACCAAACACCTCAAACTTGAGATGGCTCCAACTATCTTCCCCTTACTCCAACCCTGCTTTTATTTTTTTCCTCCTCCAGTTCAGTTAGAGGACATTTTCCTTTTGGCCTCTGTACATTCAACCCAGGCACCATCTTTCCTTATGTCTAATCAATTACCAAAGCCTGTCCTACTTTCTTTATGTTTTCCACAAGTATTCTTATTTCCTCATTTCCTCACTGACTTCTCAAGTGACTTATTACTGCTCATCTGGATTATTTTAATAGATTTCTGAAGAATTGTCCTGACTTACATCTTTTTTAGTGTCGGTTCATCCCATCTACCATTATTTTATCGATCTGCCTCCATTTCTGTTTATTTATACATTTGCACTGGTGCCTCATTCCCTCAGACATAGTCTAAATTCTTCAGCCCGGTATTTAAGACCATCCACCAGTTTAGCAAAAATGTTTACAGCTTCTGTAATTTTGCTCTCATTCTTTCTTCTACTTGGAGTATTTTATTCACTTTTTTTCTTCCCCATTCTCCTACTTTATTTGCTCTAGGTTGACCATCTGTCAATATCCATATTAATGTTATTCCTGCATGAACTCTCCCTTATCCTCCCACCTGGAACAAATTTCTCTCATAACTGAAACATAATCATTTTTCACTTTGTCTTTTATTTGAACCATACCATTTTGTAGAACTGTAATATGAGGAACTATTTGGTGTCTCCTACCAAAATATAAACTCCTTAAAGGCAGGAATTGTTTGTTATGCCTCTTTTGGGCCTCTAGAGCACCTAGCACCGTGCCTATCGCACAAAGAGGGCTCAGTAAATACTTGTCAAGCATTTAATAACTTTGCTGATTGGTATGCTGTATTCACATATTAAGTCTATTTTTTTCTTTTACTTTTACTTTTTGTTTTGCCCTCCTCTAATTTCATACCTCACAAATAACTTGCACCAGTCTCTCTTCTGAAGCCCCACTTACAGTAGTCTTGCCTCTTTTTTAACAAATCTCAAACATTAGTTTACTTGCCCACATATTTCCTTTCCCAGGAAGTCAGTTCTCCAGGACTATTCAGAGAGGTAAGTTAAATTAGTGTGGACTCTTTGAGTTACGAGTGATAGAAACACAACTCAGATTAGCTTGAGCCAAAGGAGGGTCTTTATTTGAAGGATATTGCAATGGCTAGCAGCACCAGAGGAAAAGCTTCAGGAACCTGCATGGTCCTGGGGATCTCAGAGTTTGAAACTAGGACTCTACTGCCGTAAAGACACTTTCCCTCTTGTTCTCTCTCTTGCTTCCAGTTACTGTAGTTCTGACTTGTCTTGGCTTAGCCTCATTCTCTCTAACTGGAGGTGGATGGAGACATTAGAGGCAAATGGACGAGACAAGAAGAAAAAGAAAGTAAATCCAGGTAGTGTTAAGGACAGATCACCAGTGCTTAAGGTCAGCACCTGCTGCTAACCCAGTGTTTTTTCCTGCTACGGTAATCAACCTAGTCTATTAGTTTGCTTAAGCCAACCTGAGTTAGTTTTTGTCATTTATAATTAGAGTCCTAACTTATGCATGTGAACAATTTTTCACAGCATCAGTTAATTAAGAACAATTCAATGGAATATGGTAACTTCAAAACAGGATCAAGTCTTCCATTTCATTGAAATGTGCAACAGAAAATATGGGTCCTGTTTTAAAACTTTCTAAATTTGGGGTGATCCTATAGGCACACCTTAAAAGTAGGCAGACTCTTTCGTCTTTAAGAAAGTTTTGATTTAAGAAGAATTTTAAGATTTCAATTTCTTCTCCCAAACTTTCTAAATCTACCATACTTACTAAGTTCTGAGATTTATATACTCCCATAATATGCCTTAAAGATATTCCCTATCTCTTTTCTCATTATCACTCCTTGTTTTGTATAAATGGCTGTTATGTTGAGCTTTTTCCTCTCCCTTTTATTAAGGCAGTTATCCATTTACCAGTTTTATCTGAATTATCATAGGAAAATTTATTTTCCCTATAAAAATAATTGGCTTTCTTAACTGCAGTTTTATTCAGTAGTGACTAAATTTCTAACAGTTCTCCATAAGGTTTTTACTATGGAGAATTTAACTTCTCTTTATTTAAGATCTTTTTGAACATTCCAATTTTCTTTACCTTTGGCATTTCCAAATTCTTAGTAAATGACCAGTAATCCATCTGTTGCTAGATGCTTTGGAAGCCTCCCATAAATTAAGATGTGATGCAATGCTATGCTAAATTAAAATTTATATGTTCTTTGATTTTCCTTTTAATGGCTATTAGAAAACTTTTATCTTTGAGTAATGGATTATTGAATATTCAAATGACATCTTTTAATCTTTCTCTGTTCATATTATCTGTATTAATCCACTTCTACATAATCAGATGAAAGGAAATTCTGCATATGAATGTCTAATGGGTTTCTAAATAAATTTTTTTGCATGTTTAAATATATATTAAAAATAAAGGTCAATGACTCAAAAAAAGTTACCTGTATTCCCATGATTCAAAATTTTGCTGGAATCAATTGTCAATATCTAGCTAATCTGTATTATGACCACCCAGTTCACAATGTAAAAATAAGAGAAAGAATGTATGGACTTTTTTTTCCTTGAAAACACCAATTCTGAATAATGAAAAGTTAAATTGATTTCTTACTCAAAGACCACAATGCCTTCTGTGTTTATTTTCTTTTTAAAAACTAATACCAACTATAATAAATCCATACATAATAGGATTGTCTTAAAGAGAAATTTAATTAAATCAGAAGGGAAAGGAAAAATCTGCCTTTGTAGAATCAGAGCATATATATTCCATAACACATTTCCTTCTAGATCAGTGGTCTGTGAAGGCTTATTCTGAATTCAGGGTGGTCTCCTGAGTGTCTTGTGAACCAATGCCATGTGGTGGTAATATTTATACTATGACATCTGTATTTGGTCTCTGGCATAAATTAATAATTCATTCCTTGTTTTCATCAAAAATAACTTTGTAATTCCTATTAATTTCATTGACATTTATCTGACAGTAGAAATTGGGAGAATATAGTAATAAGGTAGTTGGTTTTATAAATTTTTTAAAAACATTTTTATTGTGTTATATGTAACATAAAATATACCATTTTAGCTATTTTTACATTATGTGGCATTGATTACATTCACAGTGTTGTAAAGCCATGACAACTATTTTCAAAATTTTTTCATCACCCCAAACAGAAACCATGCACCCATTAAGCAGTAACTCCTCAGATCCTCTTCTTTTAGCCCCTGGTAACTTCTAATCTACTTTCTGTCTCTATGAATTTGCCTGTTTCGATATTTTGTGTAAGTAATATCATACAATACTTTTCCTTTTGTGTCTGGCCTATTTCACTTAACACGTTTTCGAGTTTCATCCATGTTGTATTATGTGTCAGAATTTCATCTCTTTTTATGACTAAATAATATTCCAGTGTATGGATATACCACATTTTTTATCTATTCATCTGTCAATGAACATTTGGGTTGTTTCCACCTTTTGTCCATTATGAATAATGCTGCAATGAACATAGTATACAAGTATTTGTCTACTGAGTCTCTTTTCAATTCTTTTGGGACATATACTTAGGAATGGAATTCTTGGGTCATATGGTAATTCTATTTAGCTTTTTGAGGAACCACTAAAATTTTTTCCACAGTGATTGCACCATTTTACATTCCCACCATCAATGTACAAGGGTCAATTTTCTATGCATTTTTGCCAACATTTTGTTTATTGTTTGTTTTATAGTCATCCTTATAATTTTAAAACAGTATCTCACTGTGATTTTGATTTGCATTTCCCTAATGACTAATAATGTTAAGCATCTTTTCATGTGCTTATCTCTTGTATATTTTTTCATGTGCTTCTTTTTTATATATCTTCTTTGGAAAAATGTCCATTCAAGTCTTTGTTGTTGAATTGTAGAAGTTCTGTATATATTCTGAATGTTAAACCCTTATCAAATATGTGATTCCAAATATTTTTCCTCATTTTTTAGGTTATCTTTTCACTCTCTGATAATGCCCTTTGATGCACAGAAGTTTTTAATACACATGTACCAGATAAATATATATTATAAATAAAAAAGATAAATATAATTATATACACATATAATACACGTATATATGTATATACAAATATGTAATTATTTTGTGTATATACTGATTAAATATATATGTCATATATACTGATCATATATATGTATATTGATTTATATGTATACACTGATCATATATATATATGTGTATATATATATATATATATACTAATTTTATATTTTCTATATATGAGAGAAAGACAGAGAAAGAGAGAGAGAGAGAAAGAGAGAGTGAGAGAGAGACTGAGTAGATCATACTCAGGCCCCACTCTCAGAGGTTCTGTTTAAATTTATTTGGGTAAGGCTCAGAGGGGAGGTCGTTTTAAAAGCTCCACAGGTGTTTCTAATGTGCAGCCAGGGTTGAAAACCATTGTGCCAGATAAAAGATAATAAATGGGAAATAAACAGTAATAACAAATAGCAATAATAAATAACAAGTGCTGTGAAGCCAGGTATCTGGTTTCTAAAACATGGCCTGCTCTTTGGAATTTGAAGACTCCCTTCTAAGCTTCGTTTCTTTTAATACTTTCTCCAGGTGACAATAATCATTCTAGTATATACCACAAAGGAGCCCATACCTAGAAACCCTCTCTCTTTAAGATCTAGGGCAGGAGAGCTAGACTTCCACTTTCCTATTTGAGGCCCTTTTTTAACCTCTACTGATTGACCCTCTTTAGAGTAAAATTAACCAAATCCATTACATATCACAGAATAATTATTATTTATAGCTTTGCATTTTATTTGCCTTAGCCCTGCTTAGCAGCAAGTGCTAAGGGCCTTCAACCCGCAGGCTCAAGCCCTACTATTCCTGAACCAAACCTAATCAAGCTTGGTGATGAGTTTGGAAGTACATGCTCACTAACAGATAGAGCTTAGAGTGAGTCTTACAGTAGTCTACTACTGTTCTTTATTAACCAATCTGGATGCCCTGAATACCAGCATCAGCCTCAGTGCGGCTTTTTTGTACTAGGATTCAGCTAATGGGCACCCTCTCTGAAGTACCATTCCTGAAGCCTAGAGGTGGTTAGTTACCATAGCCCTGGCCTAATATATTCATGACTAGACAACCTCCCTCCCACGCCCTGTTTCACTGCTTGCCCAAGGTTGAAGTCCCAAGATACCACTTCACTGAACCTGCTAGGACCATTTCAGCCCTACACACATTGGTCCAAATTATTTCTTGAGGTATCTTACTGTGGCATTTGACTTTCTGCCCCATTAGCAAGCAATACAAATCCACAGTACTGCATCCGGAAGACAAATGAATCTTTCCGCACATATTAGGGGAGGGTAGCCTCTGAAAATAACTGGGTTCTTCTCATTTAGTTTCACAGTATCAGTGTAAGGATGGTGGGAGGTATTGTACACTAACTTGGCAAATACTGGGCATGTTGATTCTGCATGTTACACCTATAACTGGGAAGAACATAAAATATCTGAAACATTGGTATTGATGATAAGGTAATGGAGCCAAATAAGGACACTGGACATTCAGAAAGGGTGAAAGAAAATAAGAATTTCCTGAAAGAGAAGTACAAGTCAGCCTTGAACTTTGCTATCTTACTTCTGTATCTGATTGAGGATAGGAAACTCATGCTAGGGTCGGGGGTGGGGCGGCTTGCAGAGCAAAGCCTTGAGAATCAAGTTTGCATTGTGACAAACCTTAGTGGGAAAAGGGAGTTGATTCCATTTTCTATGCTTTTGGTGAGACTGACTGTCAGGCCTTGGTCAAGGTCTCCTGTGACCATTTGTGTCTGCATGACTCATAGGAGAAAAGTTAAGCAATTAACATATATATTAGATGTCATTACATAGGATTACATTAACAGATTAAAATGGGCACATATTTCCCAACCATAGCTATGACTTTACACAAGGTGGGTTTGCTCAGACACATCTTTGTCTTTTGCAATAAAGAGCATTTTTTAAAAATACAGTGAAACTCCAAGTGTTAAGGCCAAGCACTATCATCACATAAAAGGCTTTAAGCACATTCTGTCATGATCAATGGGAAAAACACCTCCACTGTGCATATCTTAGTAAGATAGCTATCCTTACTCTTCTGCAAAGGAGTTGGTGGAGCAGTTGAGGGAAACTGATCGTCTCACTCTAGAGTTGAGCCTAAAGTCGCTATAGGTCAGCCATCCATCAAGAAGAAAAGACGCATGTAGACAAAAGCAAGGATGATCTAAAATCTGTGAGGATGAACTGAAACTCATATCCATTTCTCACTAATTGCAACTTCGGTGGTGAGGGTGTCCTGCAGGATAAGCTGGTGCCCTTTGCAGTCTAAGTTTCCTGATCTGAGAGTGCTCAGAGATGCTGAAGGAAGACATTTTCTGACAGCTGAGTTAGTGCTGTCAGATCAGTGACAATGTACATGAGCTGCTACAATATCCAACACCCTTCGCTGACCATCAGGGGCTAAAAAAGAATTGCTGCTGCTTCACTCTGCCTTCCAAATTTCTCACAAAATATCTCTTGTGGTAAGTGCTGTGCTTATAGAAGAAAAGGAGTGCTGGGAATTGTAGTTCCCAGCTTTATTTAGTCAACAAAGCCAACAAGATACTACAGTGCAGTTTCCTAAAGAGCTCGAAATATTTGTATCTTTGACTCTTTCTCTCCTTCATCACTCTTGTTGGATTATAAATTCTGTTCTTTTTTCATAGTAGCTTCTATTCCCTCATTTCTGCCACTACTGTAGGGCATGTCAGGACTATTTCTCTGGCTTTAGTCTCTCGTTTCTTTAATTTATGTCCTGTGACTAAGCTTTCAATGATCTGTACAACACTTTTAATGACTGTCCCCTACCATGTTCCTCATTGGCTGAATCCCTGCTTTGTTAACCTACTTTGTCACTCAGAATCCCAAAGATGGCCAGGGCGCGGGGGGCGGGGGTGGTGGTGGTGTCATGATTTTACCAGATTTTCCAGGGACTTGTCTCTGAATTTCAGCCCAGAGCTCCTACCTGGATTAATTCTTCATGCATAAATCTATATACCCCTGTCTTGTGGCTTTTTTGACTTGCTTTTTCTAATGAAATGATGAAGGAGTAGAACTGTCCAGCAGGGGACCATGTACTAGTTATCAATCTTGGGTTTTACCAGTCCCAGTGGAACAGAACACCATGCACTGGTCACCAATCCCAGGGGAAGACTCTAAGCATCTCTGCCCACTGCATCTTGGTATGAGAGTCACCAAGGAAAACAGTACAGTCAAGCACTAGATGGAATAGTACTTAACTTATGTGCACAAGATACAGAGCAAAGTCGGTTTCAATAGTGTGTGATGGTTCCCCATGGTTAGCATGGCCCATGCAGGGCAATTCACCTATGTGCACCTCTCTTGTGCCACAGTTGAAGGATCCCTATTCCTTTCCCTCAGAGGACAGCAAGGTTGGCCAGGTGCCATTTGAATCACATACTTAAAGCAGAACAAAAGAACAACATTGAGGCTGAAACAAGATAAGCTATTCCCACACAAGTTGCTAAGACCATAGGCTGTTTGGGTTCTTTATCTCTTGGTAAAGAAGTGTTCTAGGCCACAGGCCAGTTCTTATAGTGTCCCAGTGGCGGGTCAAAAGACTGCACACAGGAGACTCACTTTCCAATATTAGTGATGTTTGATGTGGGCATTTGTGAGCAGAAGATTCAAGAGCTAGCAAGAAGTTCACCATATTCTCTGTTTTCTATGCCATACAATCTGCAATATTCTAGAAAAAGGCTGCTCTATCACTGTGGATCACAGAGTGAAGACAATATACAGCAGTACACAGCTGACCTTCGATGAACATACAATGTGAGCAGGATATAATCCTTCTTCAATTAAACCATTGAAATGGGTGAGTGGGCAAATTTAAGAGATATGCTTATAATGGGCAGAACTTGGTGAAGGATTGACTGTGAAGTGGAGACAGGTGTCAAGGATGACTCCCAAGTCATGGCTTCTATAACTGGGTAGGTGCTGGAGCGATTCACTCTGATCATGTATATTGGATTACATGCAGGGCTTGGATAATCAATAGTGTTGAATTCTGCTGAAAACCATGGAATTGTAGAAGCAGATGAGCTGGAGCTCTGAGTAAGCATTTGCAAGACTGGAGAGTATGGAAATTCCACACACCCAAGGCAATGGCAATGAACCAACTGTAGAAAATAAGAAGATAAGAAGAGGACAAGACAAATAGGCGAAGCTTGATCCTGGGGAGGTATGGTGTAAGGTAACTGCATTAGTCCAAGCAGTCTATTAGGGTATCTCACTTGTGGCCAGTTGAGCCTGGCAGTACCAGTTTTGGTGAAGGCAAAGCTGTCTCAGGCAGCAACTAGGGACACAGTCAGCAGATAAGATGATCTCTGCTGTGGGCTGAGGTTCAGAGACATACAAATCTTTGAGAAGTCTGGTAAAATGATGATCCCCCTGTCTTTGTGGTTCTGAGTGGCAAAGCAGGTTAACAAAGTAGAGATTCAGGCAATGAGGACTATGACACCATCCCTACCTTTTCCACATGAGGCTTGCGTGATGCTTTTAGAGTGTAATGGATCACATCACTCACCTGCTTAAGACATGTCAATGGATTTCTTTTGGATTAAAATTAAAGACAACCTCCCACTTTGGCTTGCAAAGTCTTTTGTGGTCTGCACTTTGCCTTCCTCTCCAGTCTCATCTTGTACCATGTACCCCTCATGCTACTACATGCTACTACAGCCATAGTGAAGTTTGTTGATTTCTTCAGATTCATCATATTCCCATAGGGCCTCTGTATATGATATTCTGTATGCTCGAAGTGTTCTTTTTTTCTGCTTCATCTGGTCAGCTTCTGCTCAACCTTTAGCTTTGACCTCGATTTTTATTTCTCTAAGGAATCTTCTCTTATTGGCCTGATTAGGTCACATTCTTTTATTATGTACTCTTACATACCACATATTTCACTTTCATGGACTTCATCAAAGCTGTACTTTTAATTTATTTGTAGTTGTTCTTAAACTAGTAACTGTCTCCACATCATACTATGTGCTCTAGGGCAAAGGTCAGCACATTTTTTTTTCCTATAAAGAGCCAAATAGTAAATGCTTTAGACTTCATGAGCCATAAGGTCCCTGTTGTTGTGGTACAGAAGTAGCCATAGACAAAACATAAGCAAATGAATATGAATAGTCATATTTAGAAAGATAGATGATGGGCTGTATTTCATCCACAGCCCTGAGATTTGCCAATGTTCTAATCTAGAGCATTAGACATTGTGTATTTTGTTTACCTCTGTGTATAGTACATTGCTTTGTACACATCGGTTACCAATAAATAGTTGCAAAATGAATGAATGAATTTTAATCATTGCCATATAAACAGACTTGGCTATTCTACTATTGCTATATTAATTCAAATCATATTTATACCCTACCAGAAATATCTTCTCCCCAGTCCAAGTTGGATTTCTCTTCTTAAGACCCTTGATTATTACTTTTTTTTTTTCATAAAGCTGTCTGTAATTACTTCAGTTTCCAACGTTGGGGTTCTGAACTCTAATAGAAGTAATTATTTTATTCCAGTAAATTGACTGAATATACTTATAATAAAACTTTACAGCTTAATAAGCCCTTATCCAAAGTTTGGTTCTTTGGGCCAAACTTCCTTGAGTCCCGCTTGGGTCTGGGAAGTGAGGGAGGAAACAAATAGTGAGACCCAAACACAAAAAATAAGTCAAAAAATTATCCTACTGCATGTGTGTCAATAAAAATGTCCTATACTGGCACTAGTGTTGGGGTAAGATGTGGGCCCACAAAGTAAGTGTCACTGAGGAGATGATATCTAAGGTAACTTTTTTTTCAAAGTCGCATGTTATTTACATTTGGTTTAGGAAAATACTAGGAACTTACTTTGATTCCCTTTTCCACCACCCCTCAACTTTTCCTCATGAAAATTTTCAAATATAAAGGAAGATAGGAAAAAATAACTCAACAAACATTTGAATAACTACCATTTAGATTAAACAATTGTTAAGATTTTTTAATATTTTATTTATTTTCTCTCTATATTTTTTGATCCACTTGAAAGTAAGTTACAAACATCAAGCATTATATCTTAAATAATTCATGTACATCTCTTAAAAGAGGATTTCACTACATAACCATAATATCATCAGCAACACTTCTGTATTATCATCTAATATCCAGACCATATTCACATTCTCTGATTACCCTTCAAACTATCTTTTATAGCTGTAGTTAAAAACAAAACAAAACAAAACAAAAGAAACCTATGATCTAACCCATTTGGCTGTTGAGCCTGACTCTGAAGAAAAATAAGAATTCTCAAATACAAAATATATTAAAAGTCCAGAATAGGGAATAATGGGTAAAAAAACACAGGGAATGTTTAGGAGGAAAAGGAGAGCACTATTCCATGACCCAACAGCCTATAGAATTGCTGGGAAGTGACCTTGAAGGGGTATGAAGAACCAGATCATGATCAATCTTGACTATTACTCAAAGGAGCTTTGAATTAGTGCTTCTATTGAGAAGGGTTTTACCATCATATACAGCTTGACAACATACGACTGAATACCCAACTGTGGGAGAAGTCTCGTGACCATGGTACTCATCAGGTCTAATCTCCTTTTTTACCTGACTTCTTTCACTACAGCATTTTCAATTATTGAATTTTTAAAGCAGTGGACTCTTGGCTTATTGTCAACCATGCCCAAGTTTTTTTCAAGGTATAGGGAATGTAGCTCACTGTCAGATGGACAGCTGAGCATATTCTTTTATTAAGTGACTGATTTGCTTCCACAAAGATTACTCCGATCATCCAAGGTTAAAAGAAAACTTGACCCCTTTCTCTGACCCCTGGAAGCCTGTCACAGGAAACTTCATCACAGCTTCTCTAGGGCTGGAATTTATGTTGTATTGGTCATTTATACTGATGACAATTTGCATTTTCTGGTGTGAAAGTGGAAGTTGTTTGAACCAGTTACAATTAGATTAGCATTGATGTTAAAACCACACATGTAATCCAGTATTTTTTTTCCTCTATTTATAGATGGAGACTCAAAGGCCAAGAGAAGTTAATTATTTCTGTGGATCACAGGTCCACAGTGGTAAATGGCAGCCCTTTGGTGTCTATGTGCCAGTCACTGAGGTCTGAGTTTTACCAGAGTGTCTCTCCAGTGGGACTATCTGATAAACTCATGTGGCATCATGTGCAGGGAACTAGTAGTTGTTTTATTTCTCTATACCTGCTTTGACCTTTCTCATGGTCCTCGAGCCCTTGGATAGCTGTGACGATGTCCTCTCACCAATTATTATTTCAGTCTTTTTTAGTAGGCTATTTTAGATGGCTATCTCCTTTTGGTTTACTCATTCAAGATATTCAAAATACAATCTCTCATTATAATAATTTCAAGTAAAAGCTTAGCCTCCTGAACTTCCTTTTTCTCCTTCTCTTTTCCCCCAAACGGCTTCTGGGTGTATGGGGGAAGGCAAAGAAAAAAAATCCTGTGTCCACAGTCTTAGGCTGAGTTTCCCAGAAACAGATCTTGAGATGAAGATTCCTTAGAGAAATGCTCTCAGGCAGTGTCTGAGAGGGAGTCCTCAGAGGGCTTTTAGGTGTTTGTAATGAAAAAGTCCTCTAACTTGATTTAGGTAGTTGATTCACAGGTGTGTTCATCATTAAAAAAAAAATTATCAATTTGTACACTTATTTGTGTACTTTTATGTATGTATGCTACATTTAAAAAAATTCTATTTATATATATATTTTGGATATGAATAAAGAAGCAACCAATATATAGATATAGGATATATAGACATGGATCCTGTGGATATAGTATACAAATATAGGAGAAACCAATTTCTTTTAACATTCTATGCTATGACAATATTTTTTTAAATAACAACTTCATTGACATATAATTTATATTCCATAAAATTCACTTTTAAAGCATACAAGTCAGTGGTTTTTAGTATGTTTGCAAAGTTATTTAACAATCACCATTATTTAATCTCATAACATTTATCACCCCCAAAAGAAACCTATATGCATGAGCAGCCATTCCTCATTCCTTTCTCTCCCCAGTCCTGGAAAACACTAAAGTCTACTTTCTGTCTCTATGGGTTTATCTATTTTTGACATCTTATATAAACTAAATCATACAACATGTGGCCATTTGTAACAGGTATCTTTCACTTAAGATAATGTTTTCAAGGTTCACCCATGTTATAGCATGTATCATTACATCATTACTTTTTATTGCCAAATAATAGCCCGTTATATAAATATACTACATTTTGTTTATCTAAATCAGCTTGTGGACATTTGTCTCTGTTTCTTTGGCTATTATGAATAATGCTGTTATGAACATTTGTGTATAGGTTTTTATGTGGATATATTTTCATATTTATTTGTGCTTAACCAAATAGAAACAAACACTTGGACATTATAAGACAATCTTCCAATTCATCTTTTATATCAATGATGAAGTCAAGACAGGCCTCCAAAGAAGAATCTCAGTTACAGGCATTGGAGGCAAATGCACACTTGAAGGGGTAGGACAGAGTTGGTGCACACAGAACCTATAAACGGATCCAAGGTGATCTGGAAGAACTTTGACACTGTCCATCATGTGATTTCTTATGGCTCTGCAGAAGCATTTTTTGTAGAATTGTTTTCTACGTGATCACATCTCATCATGTTGGTCAAGAGAGTAAACTGCATTACAAAAGTCATTGAAGGGGGCAATTTGTATAACTGAGAGTAGAGTCTCTGGCTTGGTCAGGACCTGGAAGTCTTCCACCTGTGGCCATGCATTGTCTAACCTGTGTTTGTAAAGCATACCTCTTTACTTGGCTTTACCATGGTTTACATTGGCACATCGTTCACCATTCAAAGTCTAGTTTGCTTCAATCATTGTATATTTGACCTCCTTCACCCTGTTCATTCTCCCTCCCAACCCCTTTCCCCTCTGATAACCACCTTTCTGTTGTCTGTGTCTATGAGTGGACCTGTTTTATTTCTCTGTTTGCTTGTTATTTGTTTTTGTTTTATATGCCACCTGTGTGTGAAATCATATGGTTCTTGGTCCTTTTCTATGTGACTTATTTCATTTATCATGATATTCTCCAGAGAATACAATAATACTCAGACATATAAAATATGGATTATTGCCACTTAGAACTCTGTTTTGATTCATCTTTGCACTATTTTAATATCTATTAAATTACCTGTACAATATAGGTTTATTTAAGAAGTAAAACACATTCTGTTTCAGAAGAAATAAAAATATAAAAAGATTTTTAGAAAAACTTATACCAGAATAGTTACTTTAAAAAAAGTGTGTTTGTATGCCTTTTAGGCTATATCAGAAATTTACTTATATTGAACACCTTACTCTTGTATAGTGCTGTAAAAGTAAATTATTACTGTATTTCACTAAATTTCTGTCCCCTCAGCATACTATGACTGATAGTAGTCAAAAAGATGGTAGAGAAGTACACTGAGAAGAGGGATAAAAATCTGGAATAAAATGTTTACCATTTATAATCTTCAAAAAGAATAATCCACATGCAGACACCCAGGAGTTGACTGTACAATTTATTGTTAAGCAATTTCATACAATGTTGCCACAGAATGTGACACAGTAATTTATTTCTGAAATGTTAGATTCTGTTAGTATTTTCAGATCAAACTTTGTTTTCTTCTTGACATAATTGATTACTGCTTTCATAGGGATTTATTTTAAAGTAATTCTGAACTGAAAAACTGCAAGGAAAGTAGAAACTACACATTTCTCTATTAGGGGCAGCTGTGTCTAGAACAGCACAGCAGAATTCCTTTTTTTTTTTTCCTTGCTATCTGATTTCTCTATTTCTTTATTGCTCTATTCATTGTAGAAAGAACTCCAGGTCACTCATCAGTCTTTTGAATGAAGATTACTTGAACATACAGATTGAAAACATCCCACCATCAGCAGTAGTGATTTAGTATATGAAACACAGAAATTTGAGTGCACTATGAATAAATTATGCCTTTTTAGGATATTTCTAGTACATAGTCAAGTTCTTTGTTGCATTTCTCTGCATACATCAGTTAGCTGTTGCTGTATAACAAACAACCCTAGATTTTAGTAGCCTAAACAACAATCATTTGTTCTTTCTTATGAGTTTATGGATTGGAAAGGAGGTTTTGCTGGTCTGCAACTGGCTTGACTAGTCTTGGATAGGCTCACTTGTAGGTTTGTGATCAGCTGGTTGATCAGCTTGGGGTCAGCTGATCTAAGACTGGCTACGATTCCGGGAGCTTATCTTTACCACACACAGTATGTCGTTCTGTAGCAGGCAAGTCTTGGATTGTTACTATGGCAGTGGTGTGGTTCCAAGGCAAAGAGAGGAAAAACATGTAAGTCTTCTTCAAGAGGTTTAGGCTGGGAACTCTTACACAGTTACTTTGGCTGCATTATATTGGACAAAGCAAGACATAAGTCTACCTCAGAATTTGTGGGCTGAGCTGCAAAGTCAAATCACATGAAGCATGAATACAGGGAAGAAAATAATTGGAGCAGGCCATTTTTAGACTCAGTCTACCACACAATTTAAGATATTCTCTTAATTTCGTATGTAACTTATTCTCCCAAATATTTCAAAATATATACAGTTATGCAAAAAAAATTTTTTACATAATAAATAGAAATGTAAGATTAGGTTTGGTTGGCAGAATTTAACGTGGTTCCTAGGATTTCTGCTCCTTGGTGTACATGCTGTCTATAATCCCCTCTGTTTGAATATAAACGTTATCTGTGAATACATGGGAGAGTTACTCCCTAGATTGTGTTACATTATATGGCAAGAGTGATAGCATAGCCACTTCCATGATTATGTGACATTGTGTAAGACTTTTTTTTGCAAAGTGGAGAGGTTCTCATGCTGGCTTTGAAGAAGTAAGCTGCCATGTTGTGAGAGGACGATGTGGCAAGGGCCTCCTTGCAGCTGAGAATGGCTTCTACTTGAGCAAGGAAGTAGCGCTCTCAATCTTCCATCTGTGCTAAATTCAATTCTGCTCACAACCACATGATTTTAGGTCCCAGAAGGAATGCAGTTCAGCCATCAGCTACACTGCAGCTTTGTGAAACCCTGAGCAGATGAACAGACTAAACTCTGCCCAGCTCCTGATACAGAGGCAGAGATAATAAATGCCTATTGTTTTAAGCCACTAAACACGTGTAATTTGGTATGCAGCAAGAGAAAACTAATATATCAGGAGGAAAACACAAATAAGACTCTAAGATCAAAACTTAAAGGAAAATAAAAAGTTTTGTAGACACCATAAATAGAGATTATAACAGTTATGAAGCTGAAACGAATTTAATCCTTAGATCCCTGGTGGCTAAAATCAAAGGAAAAATATGAGCTTTTATTATTTCTTTTTGCATTTTTGTGTATAGCACGATTTCTCTTTCATACTTAAAAGACACAAGCATTACAATTTTATCTGTTATCAATCAATATGAATCCTGGGGTATTAATGTCAGAAAGTTACATTTGATGTTCAAGGCTTGGAGGTGAGTAGAATATTGGGACAAAAGGACAATTTAATTTGGGGTTATTTTATAGTTGTTACTGGGTTAGAAAGTTGGATGGGGTTGTTTAGAAAGTCTTGATATTCAAGACTTTAGAAAGTCTTGATATTCAAGTGCAATTGTGGTAGGTGAGATTTCCCCAAGGCAGAAGCAGCAGCTCCCCACTGGAAAATCTCACATCTCCCAGGCAGAGCAGAGTGAAGGAAGGGACCAGCTGTAGCACTCCCTATCTTTCCTGCCAACCTGTCATCTATCAGACCCAAGTGATGAGGAGTCACAGATAAATTTTAAACTGTGAAGTGACCAGGGAAGTCACCCTGGCTACTTACTGTCTAGAGAATAGATTTGGGCTGGAGGGTGAGGTAGGTAGAAGAATATCTCAGTAATATGGTTGGAAATGCTGGTATTTTGGAATAGCGTCATAGCGATAGAGATGAAAGTGGACGGTTTCGACAGAAATTTAAGAGGTGTCTGACTAATGAAAACACTGAATGGGAGTAGCCATTTCCTTCTAGAGATATAGAAGGAAAACTACAAAAAAGAAATTCCATAGAAACCAAGGAAGAAATAATTTCAGAAGAAGTGGACAACCACTTTTGATGATGCAGGAAGGTAAATCTCGTTTTCATTACATGTGTCACTTCAGGGGTGATTTGACACCTTTAGTGATAAAAGGGGAGGAAATAAGATCCAGAGTCTAGGTGAAAGATTAACCTTGGATAGGAGGGACAAATTTTCCTGGAAATAGGTGAGGAAAAAAAAAAAGGCAAGAAAGGCTGTATTCCTTCCTTCCTTCCTTCCTTCCTTCCTTCCTTCCTTCCTTCCTTCCTTCCTTCCTTCTTTCCTTCTCTCTCTCTTTCCTTTTCAGATGAGAAGGGTAGGAAAAGGAATTTAATCTAATTCCTACTAGATTTTTTTCCACTTTAGCTCTTGAACAGGAAGAGAGTTGCACTGAGGATGAGTGAGGACATTCCTTGGCCTGGCCACTGGGTGATGAGAGGCAAAAGTGTGACCCTTACAGTAGAAAATTTTCTGGTCAGTGATAAGGATCAACTGTGGTTGCAAACCGTAGAGTTTTCCGTGTCTCCTCAGCCACCATTAGCTGAGGGCCGCTCTGGGACCCTTCACTCCTTAGCACTTCTGACTTGATCTGTGCACACTGGCTGAGTTTGCTCCACTGCCAGAAAAAAAGTCATTAGAGATAGAGGTGGAGGTATTCACTATAAGCAATCTTTGGAGGATGGTGGTGAATGCCAAGGAGTATGGGTGAGGCACTGATAAGTGTGCTATAGCAGAATTAATTTCCTTACTTTCAAAGGGATTGACCTGGCCAGGGTCATGGTTTAGAGCAGTGGTCCCCAAACTTTTTGGCACTAAAGACTGGTGCTTCTATGAGAATCTAATGCTTGATGATCTGAGGTGGAGTTGAGGTGGTGACGCTGGTGCTGGGGAGTGACTGTAAATACAAATGAAGCTTTGCTTGCTTGCTGGCCGCCCACCTCCTACTGTGCAGCCTGGTTCCTGACAGGTCATGGACTGGTACTGGTCTGAAGACCAGGGCTTGGGGAGCCTGGTAAAGAGCATTAAATGTCACATTGACTCATTTCTTCTTAGTCGGTGTCCCTTTTCCTCAACCAGTTCCCATCCAGTTTATTGCCTGCTTTAGGTCGTAGAAGTTGCGTTAGTTAGAATAGGGATTCTCAAAGTCCGGCCCCGAGGCTCTATGGGTCTCAGGTTCTTTAGGGCCTTCCATAGGTCCAACTATGTTCATGATAATACTAAAATGTGATTTGTCCTTTTCATTGTATTGACATTTGCAGTGATAATGCAAAAGCAATGACAGGTAAAATTGCTCTTCCCTCAGGACAAATCAAAGTTATAACTCCAAAATACTGGTAGTGATTATACTCTTTATTGCCGTGCACTTGCAGCATATATTTTTAAAAGCCATATATTTTTAAAAGAATATCTTTGATAATGGAATAAAACTTTTATTAAATTTATTGATAAAATAAAATAAATTTGGCCAAATTTCAACCCTTGAGTACATGTCTTTTTACTGTTCTGAGTGACAAAATGGGGCTTGCACATAACACACTTCTACCACATGCTGAACATGATGGTTGTGTCAAGAAAAAGTACTTGTGCGATTGTGTGAGCTGTGAGATAAATTGACCACGTTTTTAGAGAGAACCGCTTTATATTAAAAGAATGACTGATAGACAAGCTATAATAGTTGTCAGACATTTTCTCAAAAACAAAGTAAGTAAGCAAGCCTGTTATTTAAAGAAAAACTGACAGAATTTGTTGCCAATGGTACCATTTGAGCTTTCAATTGAAAATTATAATTCTGGAAGACTTTTATTTACTACCAGGAGCTTGACAGCTTCCCAATACTTAAAAATTATTTTTGATGAGATGTATGGTGATGTTAACCAATGTGATTTTTTAATATTATGTAATAATATATGTCAACATTTAGAAGATCTGCATAACTCAGTGAACTAATATTTTCAAAATGACCATTACATAATGTTACAAAATTATGTGTGGGTAAGAAATCCATTCAAAATGCAAGAGAGAACAACAGATTTTAATGTAACAAGGTATAAAAGTTTATTGATATGGTTTCAGATTCCACATTATGACTAAATTTAAGAAACTACCACTTGTCGAGTTTTAGTATATCATAGAATACCCACAATTATCCTAAATGGCTATTAAAGTACTTCACTCTTTTCCAACCACATATCTGCATGAGGCTGAATTTTCTTCATATACTTTCAAACAATACAACCAAACAAAACATATCAAATGCAGAAGCAGAGAATGCAGCTGTCTTTTATCAAACCAGACACTAAAGAGATTTTCAAAACTGTAAAACAATGCCTATTCTTCTCACTAATTTTTTTTTTGTTTTGGAAAATATAGCTATTTTTCATTAAAATGTTATTTATGTTAACATGTAATGGATTTATTATTCTTATTTTTTAATGAGTGGAAAAATAAAAATTTCTCAGTTTTAATTTCTAATGTGGTAAATATTGATGCATTTAACGCATATGAAAGTTGTTTGAGGTTCCCAGTAATTTTCAAGATTGTGAAGGGGTCTGGAGACCAAAAGTTTAAGAACGGTTGAGTTGGAGTATATAGCTCAGCTATTGTAACTAAAAGACATATAAAGAAAAGGGGGTGACAAAATGGTTTAAACTATAACAGTCTAGGGGGCAATAGAAAGGGAGTCAGAACAGTCGGCTGGTTTTGTCCCATGTGTCATCCAAGGTCTCAAATTTCTTCTAGCACTTTTCTCCACCATCCTTTTATCTGAGGTCTATAGGTAGAATTTAGGTCTATGAATTTAAGTAGGAAAACCTCTAACAGAAATGTAGCATTTCTTTTAATTATAAGCAGGAAACCATAGTAGTGTTAGTGTGACTAATGACTTCATCATCAGTTCAAGTTGCAGATATTTCCATACCACATTAGTATGGTAATCTTAAACTACCATTATACTTATAACTTTAAAACTCTATTATATATTAGACCCTCTTGTTAAATCTTGTTATATATCAATTAAAGAAGTACCTAATGTGTCATATATTTATTTAAAATATTTTATAATGGCATTTTATCATGGTTTATTTTCTTCATAATTTTTATAATTTTAGTGTGATTGACTTCCTTTATAATCCTTTGCATCTTCATGTATTTAAAACTTTGTTATGTTAAAGTCTCAGGAGGTTCACCAGCATGTCAAATTAGTTCATGATACAAAATTACTGCGAAGTCCTATTTTAGGGTCATGGTTAAAGAAGGAAAGAAGGAAAAAGGGCAAGAAATATCCCTTTGATGAGCATCCAGCACTTTCTGCTCACATGCCATTGTTGAGAACTTAGTCCTATTTCCCAGCGGGGAAACACAGTTTCAAGCTGGAAGGTCATGTGTCTTATTAAAACTTAAGAATAAGTGAGGGTTAAGTGACTTGAGGAAACAGGGAATATCGAACGCTGGGCTGAAGGATACTTCATAGTCTCTGTTCTGGGTTCTCTATGGCTTTTTTTTTCTTTTCTGTTGATATTCTCACTTTGCCTCTCTGCTTCTAACCCGGTCTCCTAGAGGCTGTTTCTCCTCCTCAGTGATGAGTAAGTTTGTTTTCTGATTATTCACCCTAACCATGCTCTTATAAACAGTTATACAAAACAATGCCTCTGGAGTCAGGGTCATAAATGCTAAAATTAACAAGGTGACATGTCAATGTTAAAAAGGCTGACAGGATGATCTCAATGAATCTTTCCCCAAATAAATATTTATTAGTTAGAAAGTGAAGAAACAATACTTTTATAGTGGAGAAACCTGGTAGACAACACCTTAATCAAGTGATCAAAGTTAACATCACTAATAATAAGACAGATTGACAACACATATCTCTGACATAATACTCTGGGTTTCAATCTGGCCCTTCTTCTTAATAGACGTGTACCTTTCATAAGGTACTTATCCTCTCTAAACCTCAATTTTCTCATCATTCAAATGGGAGGATATAATACCTTACAGGGTTCTTGGAGTATAATAAGGAGATAATGTCTCTGAAATATAACCAATGTTCAATATAAAACTATTATTAGTGTATTATAAAGAGAAGTTTGGGAAGAGCCTTATTACCAAATGGTAATAAACTTAAGTAAAGCAGCCATGTAAGGACTTATAAAGTGCTTCAAATATACCCATGTGCTACAAGTCAAGTTACTGTTAGTGATCTTAGGGTTACTACAGTGCTATGGACTTAACTAAACTTATGGCACTGCTGGGGAATCTAATTTAATTGAGACGCACTCTAATTTGGATTACATTTTTTTTCTAATTTAATTCTTCATGCCGTATACTTTCATAGTTGTGAGTGTATAAATTATTAACTTAGTCACTTTGTTTGATTATATTTTTTCTGGCATTGCTCATCAGCACTAACATGTTTAAAATCGGTCTCAGTGGTTGCTAAAAGCAAAGTTGTGTAGGAGGTAAACATCCCTAAGAACCCAAACCTCATAAAAATGCTGCTTTGTTTACATTGTTCCATGATACAAAGCTGGACTTTGTGTCTGACCACTTACGCTTAAGTTTTAGTCCTATTATCCTCAGTATCTTTTGCAAGACTAAAGTAGGGGAGTCTGAGCTCCCCTTAGCGGTTATCAATTTCCCTGTGTTTCCACACCTCTTACTATGCCCATCTCTACTCATACTGTGGACTTGTGCCAGTCTGCAAACTCTGCTGTGGAAGAAATTGAGAATAAGCGTCCAGAAACTCTGATAGTGATCTGATGGTGTTATTTGATGTTTGTTCAATAAAGTGAGAAAAGTGGTTTGCATTTGTATTCTTTGCTTTTTCATTTCATTTCTCTAGTAATTTTTCATGATTGTATCTGACAAAAATGTCAGTCTGCTACAAATTGAAAAAAGAAAACACAAACCTGGTCCTCCCCCACAGATAGAAAAATACTCATCTAAATTATAAGGTATATCTGGCAAAAGACTATTTCAGGTAATGTGTAACTGAAAGTAATCAATAAAAGGGAAAGCGTTCTCATCTAACTCCATATATTTTGTAAATACAACCTGAGCTAACATTTCTGCCTGGAAGCCTCTATGTGCAGATTAGAAGCATTTATCTACGAAATTTCCTGTTTCTTGTGAAACTGCCTACGGGTTGGGGTATGGGGGCGGGGTTTGTCATAGTATATATGCTAAACTGACATTGTAATAACTACTGCAATTGTTTCCTGACTTGCTCCTTGTTTCCATTCTGGCACATAATTTATCCTCCCCACAGTTGTCAGAATAACAATTTCAGTAAAATGCAAAATTTTATCACGTTACCCTGATGCTTAAAATCCTTCAGGGATTTTTTGTTATTCCCAGGAAAAAGTTCAAACTCTTCAGCCTCCTGTACCAGGTCCTTCATGATCTGGTCTGGGTTGGTTTCTCTAGGCTATGCATTTTAGAAAGATAATCCCTCCTTGTCCACCTCCTGGTCCTCCCTGTCTTTGAAAAGGCTTCTCAAGTGTCATCTTATTTATGAAGTCTTTTCTAAACCTTTCCTCCACACATACACATACCTCATCCAGGTAGAATCGACCCTTCCCACTTTCATGATGCCTACCAATATCTAGAACTGCACCAAAACTTTTTAAATGAGATTTAGAAAGTGAATTAAGCCAAAGCCAAAGATTTTGCTCTTTCGTTCTCAAAGTGTAAGTTAGATGTTGAGTAATGCTTTTTCAGGCTAGTTGTAGCAGTGGTACAGTGGATACTGAACTCTGAAGATGTCTGGAAGACACAGGAGAGGTAACTTGGGACAGTTCCCTAAACATGAACTCTTCTAAGCGGTGCAGGGAGAGTGGGTGGAAAATGGCTCACTTGCCCACTGTAGCAGCTTCCTGGCCCAGGTTACTGCTTAAGGAAGGCAGAGTTACACAATTGGGTAACTAGATTATGATTTAGTTCACTAAACTAGGCATTTAGCTACTGAATTACATTCACACCAGCCTAAAAAAAGAACACAATGGGTGAGAGCTAATATTTACTTTTCTAACATATTATGACTAATTAACTTGCATGTGCTTTCCTTTCAGATAACTAGCTTAAGAAGTTGAGCATGAAGTTTCATGTGATTCAATTAAATGCAATGCCATGGTTGTAAAGAGGTAAAGACCTATCTAGACTCCACTTATTCTATAGCAGTAGAATAGGCATTTGGTTAAATGCAGTCCCATATAAGGGAAGAATAGCACCCACTGTAGGCAATATTTAGATTTAAAAAACCATTACTTGTTCAAAATCCAATCAATGGGTGCTTTTATTTGAATAACTTGGTTTACTATTATTGCCAGAATGTATTATGTTAAAAATATGTTCAAGTCAAATTAGCTTTATGTTGCCATTCAGACTGTAGAGTTTTTCAATTTGGATCTTAGTGGGATATTAGTGACCATCTGGTAGAATCCCTTGTTTCTTTTTCTACTTAATAAGGAATCTGAGAGCCATATTGGTGAAATAGGTTGTCGTAAGTCACATAGTGGTTTATTGACTGAGCTAAACCCATAACCCAGGTAATAACCATACTTACAGATTAAACATCAGGCTATATGGCTTAGCAAAGACAGTTTCTGATTTATAAATTTATTAATAAGAAAAGTCTTTCAGATGGAGGTATCTGAAAGATATATTTCGAAACACATTAAACAAAGAAGCTTCACTGATGAAAAGAAAATAAGACTGAGTCTGTCCCAGAATATCTAGTAAATGTGGTTCCCATGAACTCAAAAGGAAGATGTCCATTTATGATCTTAGGGCTAGTGTCTCCTTGTCTCTTCAGCCTTTAGTGTGATTTCCTGGTTCTGTTCAAATGCCTTCTACCAACAGGTCTTTTTTTGCCAGTACCTTAGTCTGACATGGAATAAATTATGATGACAAATTCCTATTCTGTTTGAGTGCTTTCCCTTGAATAGAGGAGGAAGGGTTTGGAAAAAGAAAGTACAAAGGATGGAAAGGCAGGAACCTGTAGTGGGCAGGGCAAGCTGCCCATGCAAGTTTATGTGCCCCCTTTCCATTGTATAGAGTCATTACTGGAAAGAAGTCATTCAGCCACAAACTACATTTCCTACTCTTAATTCCCAGTGCCCCCAACTCTTGCTTTACATCTTGTGTCCTCTTGACTAATCTTCACCAATGAAATATGAGTGGAAATGACATATTATTTTCAGGCCAATGCTTAATGCTCTCTTTATTTTCTGCAAGCTGGATGCCCCAGGGCAGGGGTCCCCAACCCCAAGGCCATGGACCAGTAGTAGTCTGTGGCCTATTAGGAACTGGGCTGCAGAGCAGGAGGTGAGTGGCAAATGAAAGAGCAAAGCTTCATCTGTATTTGCAGCTGCTCCCCAGGGCTATTGCCACCTCAGTTCCACCTCAGATCATTAGACATTAGATTCTCATAGGAGCACTGGTCCCTGGTACCAAAAATGTTGGGGACTACTGCCCTAGGGGATAGCAAGGTCAAAGATGGAAGAAACTCAGGTCCCTAAAGCACTACATAGAGGAGATCTGTTTGATAGCTAGGAAAAACTCTCTCAGACTCTGAGGTGAGCAAAAAATAAACATTCAAGTCTTTATACATTTTCAGTTTGTTAGAGCAGCCAATACTCCCCTAAATAATACAGAGCCCCTAGTTCTAAAGAGTTTCATTTTCACTTTGAAGGTAGATGCTCACTTAAAAATTAGTTATAAGTATTTTTACAAAATATTTAATTAACACTCTAAATATACAGAGAGGTCTCAATTTCTCCCAAGAGGTTAATAAAGCAAAATGGATTGAAACACTTGATGAAATATCTAGTAAACACATTACTTGTCTAAATTTTGTTGAAATCATACTGTTCACTTACAAATAAATTAGTTTTTAATTTTAATATCTATATATAGAGATGGAGGATGTTGTTCTTTGGACATAGTCATATATAGAGATGGAGGATGTTGTTCTTTGGACATAGTTTGTAATTTTTATATGTTGTATTTTACAGTTGTATTTAATTGTACTTCACCTCTTTCCAAAAGAGTTTGCAATGACTTATAAAATATGACTTAGCAGCAAGGTTAGTAAAATTTTAAAAAGCAGGATATAGAAAAAGGACAAGGAAAATAGGCTAACTGTAATTGTTCACATGCTGCTGTGTTTGAGTTTCCACCATAAGGATAAGCTTCCTGGCAGGCTGTGTTAGAGGAAGACATGATAAATTACAACTCAGCCATCAGAAAGGAGAAAGTGTACTCATCTCTCAGAGGAGGCAAAGCATTGTGGGGTACAAAAATCTCAAAGAGAGGGTTTTCAGTGTTTTCATCACAAGGGAGTAGGACCTACCAGGAATAAAATCATAATGGAATTTTTTAAACTCTCAACTTAGTTTTGTGAAATGAATTCTTGATGCTATTGAAAAGGGAAGAAACTGTGAGGCTAAGTAATCACTGAAAACCTTTTATTTTAATTTCCCTTGTATCTTAACACTTGGAAACTTGGGTCTAGCTTGCAGATGATAATCTTTGATGTGTTCACTTATTAAAAATAAATTTCTTTGGCTCAGAATGAGTAAACTCTGGACTGAATTGCTGGTTTAATTTTAGAACAAATTATGTTGTTAGTCAAGGTGAATTGTCGTTTGAAGGTGATTGTTATAACTTCCTTGGGGGGAAACTTGGTTTTCTCAATGGATGAACTGGGAGTTCTCACAGACTAGAGTTCTTAGGTTTGAATTTCTAAGGAAGTGCACAAACTACCCAATTAGATTCTTTTAGGTACAGGTCTTTCTCAAAGTAAATTTAATGTGGTCAAAACATATTGCAGCTAGAAATTGTCTTATTAGTCATTTTTTTAGATGAGAAGATTGAGGCCCAAACTGGATACGTGATCAGCCAGCGGTTCCAAGGACAGTGAAAAGAGAACTGAAATAAGAACCCCTTCCCTGGTCTCCAGATGCTTAGCTTGTTTCTGCTATGTAACAAATGCCTCTTAAGTACTAGCTCAACGCGATTCAATTTAATGCAATAAGCCTTTATTAAACATCATTGATAGAAGAGCCACTCCAAAATATTTCTAAGCTCCTTAGAAGTTTTGCTGATTTCTATATTACCTTAAACCTTAGTCATTTCCATCAAGTACGGTATATCCTTTCTAATCTCTGAAGATATCAAAGCACTTAACATTACCTTAAAACTCATTAAGCTGCATGCTGAATCAGAGATTGGATGTTATAAATTTATTCTTATTATTTATTTAAGACCATCAAAGAAGTTGGTTCTCAGTGGGAATTGACAGTTCTAAAAAAATAAACCTTCTCTTCAGTGTTCTAAAAGTGCAAATAACATTTAGCTCATACTTCTTTTCTAAAGACAATGATAATGCAGAAAATTATTAGCAAGTTATTCATAAAATCTTCATATATGAATAAATTAATCAAATAAATTTAAAAGGTCTTTGTAAGTTTATATTGATTTGCCCTGGTATGTGCTGCCTAATAAGAATAAAGGAGTTTTATAAGATTTTATTAGTTAAAGACAAAAAAAAGGTGAAAACCACTTATTCCTTCTTATCAATTAAAATTTAGAATTTCTACAAAGTTATTCATTGTTAATGCAAATACTTTCTTGCTTTTTAAATACAGGAATACTCCATGTTTTTAAAAGTGAAGGGTGACTTCATGTTTGTCATTGTCTTTAGAAATGCATTTTATTATTCTTATGCAATTTATGCAGTCGTTTTTGACTTTTCTAAATATTGAAGTCTATACTAGTTTCTTTTTATATCAAAAAGTGTTTGGATACCTGTTTTCCTGGATTTTGTTTTTCTTGATAGAAATTTTGCCGGATTTTGGCTAATTTAATTAAAAACGTTAATCCATTAGAACGTAAAAGTAATAAAATATCTATTTAGCCCTGGCAACCTTTCAATACGAGCGATTAACTGTTAATTATAGACCTGTATGTAGACCTGTATGCAGTCTAAGAATTTTTTATATTCAAAATTAAATTTTCAACCGTATCTAAATTGACAGAGGCAATTGCCATACATGCAGTTTTGAGAAATGATAGATTATGCTGACAAAAACTACTGTGAACTTTTTAGGTGTGTAGTACAGGCTTATATTCATGCACATTTTTGATCACTTGCTTTAAGTGTGAACATGTCTTCATTTTGGATATGCTGTCTAAAGTTCTAGCTTAAAAGCAGAATCCAGGCAGGTTCATTAAAAGCAGATGTAGATCCCTGAGCAGGGGAATTCAAACTAATTTCTTTATTATGCAAATTACAGAGGCTGTGCTAGGGAACAGGGGGTTAATGACTATTAACTGACGATAACTAGTTCCAGCCTCTATCATTTATTGAGGGAGAATGGAAAAAGACTGAGGGGTCATTGAAAAAATAATTTTGAATTTATTATTTGGACATATTTCACAGGTAGTATTTTTAAAATAAGAATAGACAGATGAAAATAAAAATCACCAAAATTAGCATTATCTGAAGATAACGCTATTAACATTTGCTCTGTATAATATCTCATATTATATTAATAACATATACTTTTTGCAATAGTTTGACATTTTTCTTTCAAAAATTATACGATATACACCATTTTAAATATGTTATTCATTTAATTTCATGAATTTCCTCCATGTCAGTAAATACATTTCTAAAACCTTAATGACATGGTATTCCATCATTCACTGCTGTACTATCATTTATTTAACAAAACCTGCAGTTTTTGGACATTTAAGTTCTTTTGAAATTTTTTAAGCAAAATGAAAAAATGCTGTGATGAGCATCTCTCTATATATATTTTTGTCCAATTTGTTCTTAAGATAAATTGCTAGAAGTTAAGTTGTCATGTGAAAGAGTATACAGCTCTTAAAGTTTTTCATATCTGTTGAAATCTTCCCTTCTGAATTAGTACCGATTTATACACCCATGGACATATGAAATTCCATTTCCTTCCAATTCTTAAAGATAATATAATTTTTCCAACTTTTGCCAACTTGAATATATAGATTTCATTCTAAATAGCTGTTTCTGGATTACTGAAGATCAAATAAGTTGAATATTTTCTTTATATGTTTATTGATATTTTCTATTTCTTCTTTTTAGTTGCCTATTTATGTCATTTTTATTCTATTAATGTATTTATCTTTCTCTTAGTGAATTTAAAGCCCCCTTTTATATTGAGGAGAGGAACTATTCATTTGTCATATATGTTGCTATTATTTTTTTAAGTTTTCCATTTTGCTTTTAACTTTGCTGATGAAGATTTTGCTATATAGACATTTTTATTTTTAATGTACTTATGTCTTTCAGTCTTTATTTTTTGGGGGTGTGGCTCCCACTTTGAGTGTCATGTTTAGAAAACGTTTACTCATCTTAACATTTAAAAATACTTACCTTGAGTCTTTAATAGTTTTAATTTTTACATGAATAACCTTCACTGAAGTGTGGGCTGGATTTAATGACTCTCTAGTAAAAAAAAAATGTGGTAAAAGTATGGCATGTCACTTCTGATGTCAGGTTACAAGAAGACTGTGGCTTTTATCATGGACACTCTTTCTTGTTTCCTCACTTGCTTTGAAGCCAGCTGCCTTGCTACAAGCTGCCTTATGGAGAAGTTCATGGGGCCGAGAAGGCCACAGGCAGGTCTCTTGACAATAGCTAATGAAAGACTGAGACCCTCAGTCCAACATCTCAAAAGGAACTGAATCCTGCCATCAACCACAGATGGGAGCTTAGGAGTGGATCCTACCCAGTTTATCATTTAGATGAGATCACAGCTCCAGCTGATCCCTTTACTTCAGCCTGTGAGAGAACTTGAACAAGAGGCACCCAGATAAATAAAGCTTGGATTCCTTGTTCAAAGAAACGTAATAATAAGTTTGTTGTTTTAAGCTGCTAAATTGTGGGGCCATTTTTTTTTTGCAGCAACAGACAACTAACACAATTATACTATTCCACTTTGTTGTATTCTTCTCCACTTAGACTTTCACAAGAACATGATTTCGTCTTATTCCGAAATGTTTTGAGGTTTTTAATTGAATTGCATATATTTCCAAATAATTTTGGTGCAAATTGATGCCTCATATAATGAGTTTTCTGTTACAAGGACATGATATTCCACTCATATTATAGAAAACTTTTTTTCATGCGCCCTCAAATTTATTTTTTTTGATATATATTTCTTTTTAGGTTTATTATTAGATATTTTATACTTTTCTTTGGTATTGTAAATGGGAATAATTTCTGCTTGATTATTGCTTACTCGATTATTATTAGGAAATTAATGGATTTTTCTACATATATCCAATAATCTACCACTTATTTAAATTCTATTATTAATTTTCATTGTTTTTTCATTTTATCTCCTGGGTTTTCTATATACACAATGATCCACTGTTCTTTTAAAACAAATTTAATGGTATTGAACAAAGAAGCAAAAACGTGTGTGTGTGTGCGGGTGTGTGTGTGTGTGCATGTACCATGTGTATAATGACAGGATGCCAAGAATTTGGAAAAAAATAAAAAGTAAGTAGCTACATTTTATTCATTTCTCTCTGTGTAATTTACCATAGCCATTAAGGCATAGAAGATATTATCAGGATAATTGAATAAATGAGTGAATGATCTTCTCTCTTCCAAATTTGGTTTCTTCAGTCCTGCTCCAATGCCCTTCTCTAAGCCAGCTTGTTGTGAGGTTCCACTATTTCCTGGAATGAGCCTATGCTGATTATGACCTCTGCTAAGTCCTCAGCACTCCACCAACATGACCTAAATAAGTAAGAACATTACTTATCCTCAAAAACCTAATGATCTATTGGGGGAGATAATATAAATACACATTCAATCATTAAAGAATAGGTTAATGCTAGATTGTGTGGTATTCCTTGGACACACAGGGCTGGTATAAATTAGGCAAATGTACCTCCTATTTGAGCAGTACTCATGTGGACAATTCTGGGCCTACATTGTATCAGGGAATGTTTATGTATGTAACATGGTGGTATTTGAAAGGAGTCATGACCCTACATGGAGGAGTGTGTTGGGTGCCCAGTCTAAAGGTGAAGCAAGGCACAAAACCAGGCAATTAATCTGAAAACTGGATGGACATAAAGTCTCATCAAGAACATATTGGGACAAATTTCTTAGAATCAAAGTGGTGATATCATAGAAATCCAAAATTTACCAGGTGACAGGTGTGTGACTGGGGGTGGGAATGGCAGCAGAACACTTACAGGAACCTCATAGGGTTGAGCTGAATTGGCTGCAAGCTGAAAAGTCTTACTCAGAACAGGGAAACAAAAGTCATGTGTTCCATAGGTCAAGGTAAGTAGTGAGATTTTATTCAAGGTACAAGAAAAACCAATGGAGGGTTTTTAACTTAGGAGTGACATGAGCTGACTTACCTTTTTAAAAGTCTTTTTGTTTACAATATGGAAACTAAGTTGAGAAGGGAGGACAAAAATGGGATTTGAGGGAGTTAGTAAAAGAATGTTGCAATGAACTGGAGAGGGATGGTTCTAGGCTGAAATAAGTTGATAATGGAGATGGAGTGTGATCTCCACTGAGGCCTATTTGGAAATAAACAGAGAAGAAACATTCTCCAGCCAGGACCTTGAAGTCTCTTATCCTGACTCAGCTAGACTTCTTTTTCATTCTGGTAAGGATTAAAATACTCAAACCATAGGTGAGGATAGCATTAATCTATGTGAGTAGACCAGCTAAGTAGAATTTTGTGGATGCAAAATTTGGCTTTGTGAGTAAAGTTTTTAATGCTAAAAAGTTTTTTTTTGAATGTTTAAAGTATATTTTATTTCTTGTAATATAAAATAAATTTAATGCAATAAAAATAATGATTTCTGATATTCTGAAGGTAACCCCATGCAAAAACTTAAGGTGGACTTTATATAATTCATTTTATAAGCTTAAGAAACATTATAGGAGGAGGTCTTTTAAATAAATGCATAACCATGCTTAGAAATTTAGAAGTTTTATGGTCTATTTTTTAAAACATTTTTCACATTAATTTTTTCCTTTTAATTCTAATATATTCTGTAAAAACTATTACTGCTTTCCTGCTTGTAGTTTAGCCTATTATAAATTTGGTTAAATTAATGCGAAGTTAATGGCTATATTTTAGAGTAACCTCTTGAAATGTAATAGCTTTATTGGAACAAAACTATTTTTTGCCAAAATTATATGGAACTAATGAAAAATTAATTGCTTTATAAAACGTTGGCTTTTATCTAAAACTAATAATTCTTGTACATCTCTTAATCCTCCCGCAAACAGTTGGCAGGAAATAAAACCTAAGTTTACCGGTTCAAATTCCCTAAGATCCTCAGAGTCATTTTTATTTTTGCATGATCCAACCTTTTAACTTTCTCACAACTTTAATCTTAAAAAAACAGATTTCTAATTAAATTCAGTCATATTATTCCCTTAAAGGAGAGTTAGGAACACCAAGTCTAACTCAGATTTGAGTCCTGTGAGCTAACATTTTTATTTGTTTTACAATTCACATTGGCATTTTTATATGTCTTTCTCTAATAAAACATAATAAATTTTATCTTTTAAATTGATGCCTGGGACTATGCCTTTTATCTGTTGTTTACTATGTTTCAATCATAAATAAATCATGCACCAAAATAAATTACTTAATCCTGTGTTTTATTTGGAAACATATTCACGGACAGATACAAAAGGAAAAATTACTTTACACATCTAAATTGCTCACACTTTTAAAATTTCGTGTTGTATTTGAATGCTATCAAGGTGTCTTATCAATAACAATTGTACACAGGAGCTACATTTGGAGATTTTTAAAGTTTTTGCTACTTTTTGATTAGGATATGTTCATATAAAAACCCCAAACTGTCCTTTGTTATCAGTGTTCACCATGATTCTACTGTTTTAAAAATAATTTATTCTAATGTATAACTACTTAGCAGGAAGATTATTAATCTCCAGCTACTTTTAAAAATGAGACCACATGTGATTATTTTATCCCTTATTTTAAGCTTAGCAGTCATTCCTGTCTTGATTTAGTAAGAGAGGCTTTCTTAACACTCTGAAAGAGAAAAATAAAATGTTACTCAACCGAATTTGTTTATTAAGCTCTTTTAGCATAAAAGAGAAATAGTCCAAATTTCAAAACAGGTTTGGAGAATGAGATACGTGTGTTATCGAGAAGCATTCTCCTCCACAGACTTCTCCCCTCAAAAATGTTTTTTTCATACAGAGAACGAACTCTCGTTTCTTAGGTTAATTGCTGGAATATGATGTGGTTTGGTTGCATTTTTAGTAATTTCCGGATTCTATTCCAGGACATTTGGGATAGAGCCCAAGAGCTTAGCGTGTTTTCCTTTTTTCATGGTAAAATTGTGCAAATATGCATTAGAGTGTGAAAACAAACAGTCTAATACATTTTTGCAAAGCTCTTTATGTTTACTGTTTATTGCAGATACCAGATCCTAATTAAAATGCGCTAACAAAAGCCAAGATACAAAGAACAAAGATATAACGAAACTTCATCTTTATTAAATATTTGTGATTAATCCTGAGGGATGTATGGCCTCATGGCACTGCAGTGGAATTCTAACTACACAGGAAAGGTGACAAAATTCAGCATTATCTGGTGGTTTAAGAAAGATACACCATGTTGTGGTTATTTTTGGGTGCTATATATTTCTTCGAGAGGTTCTCACAATTCTTTGCATTGTTTCACTATATATTTTAAAAGAATAGCAATCGATTTCAAAGAAGTAATCAAAAGAAGAGGCATTAAAACATATTTTGGACTACAGATGAATTTAGATATGTTTTTTTTATTGGAATTTTCTATGTAAGTGTGAGAAGTTATTTTTTGTTACTTGTGCATGTAGGAGAATTTTAAAAGGTAAATGGAAATACAGAAGATGGCATCAATCAATGGGACAAACAGGGATTTGGAGTCACAAATCTGAATTTGAGTTAGAACTTTACTTTCTGGCTTTGGGATCTTAGCTTAGAGATTTAACTTCTTGGAGTCTCAGTTTCCTCATCTTAAACATGGAGATAATAATAATGATTTTCACAGTGTTGTGAAAATTAAACAAGATAAGTTAGGTAACTCACTCATCTTGTTAGAGGCAGATTACATTTATTTCTTCAAAAGGAGATGCAGACCACAACCTGTGCAGTGAAGTTGAAAGAAAAAGAGGTGAATCTAATGGAAGAAAAACTTGAAACACCACTTTCCCCCTTATTTTATTTTGTTTGTATTTAAATTTTTTCTCTTGAATAGCCTATTTGTTTGTTTGTTTTAGAAAGGCAGACTGCTGGAAAAAGGTACTATGCATTTTTTCAAATGGAAAATCTTGTAAAGGTCATTTATGTGCTGCAGTAGTCCTCAAAGTGTGGTCCTTGACCAAGTGCCTCAGCATCACCTGGGAAATGCAAATTCTTCAGCCTCAGGGTTCACACCTACTGAGTCTGGTGATAGGGTCCAGTAATTTTTATTCTAACAATCTCTCTAGATGGTTGTAACACACGTTAAATTTTGAGAACCACTGATGTATTGACTTTTTTTGGTCTTTCTTTCTCTGTAACAGCAACCTTAATAATGCACAAGTCCCAGCACTCACAGAGGACTTCCTTACACATAACAGAGACCTTGAGAGATGGTATATTGCCGTGTTTAAGAACACAGGATGTAGATCAGACTATTTTGACCTGTGTAGTTCAGCTCATTTATTAGCTCTGTGTCCTTGGGAAAGATTCTTAGCCATTCGGTGCCTCAGTTTCCCCTCTGTAGAATAGAGATAACAGTAGTATCTAGCTCAAAAGGAATTTTGAGAGAATGTAATATACCTAAGATAGCATCAAATGAACAGAAATCTTTGAAGAAATATGAGATATTATTTCATTATCTAGTGAATATACAGCATATTGCAAAATGTAGAGAATCAGCAAACCAGCCAGTCCAAGAAGTGTTCAGTCTCAAATTATGAAATATATTTTCTTTAGTTATTCATTATTTTTCCAACAAAGATTTGTTGTCAGCTCAGTCCAAGTCAGCATTATGAAAGTTAGTAAAGATATGGTAGAGAATAAAAATTTGATCCTCGCATGTATGATGCATAGAAGGGGAAGAGACATTAAAATAATTTCACAATTGATTGGCCACAACTATGATGAGTGCTATGAAGGAAGAGTATAGCATGCTATGAGAGTGTTTAACTGGTAAACTTAACTCAGCATGTAGTGGATAATGGTGAAGGGTCAGTGAAAATTCCCTCAGAAAATTTGAAGTTGAGCTCTAAAAGATGCATGGGAGTTTGCTAGGCAATAAAGAGTGTGAGGGCAAGCATTCCAGAGGGAGAGAACGGCATGTGTAAAGGCCCTGAGGTAGGTAAGAGCTTGGTACTTTGGAGGAGCTTAAAAAAAGGCTAGTGTGGCTGGAGAACAGGACAAGACTAAATTATCCCAATGGTGAAGAATAGCAATTGAGGGGTTTAAGCAAGGAAGGGAGATTTGTTTTTAGAAAAACTCCTTAATCAAAGTAAGAGAAATGTATTCGAGGGGGACAGAGAAGCTGAGAGGAAAAACTGGTGGTTGTAGCTGTAGTCCAGTCTTGGACTATGGTAATGGAAAAAATAGAGAGGTTAGTGGAATTGAGTAATTGTGGATTTTGTGAGCTATGGAATAGGAGACAGAGGGAGGTGTCAAGAATGTGTTCTCTGAGGCCATTGACATTAAATTTAGTTAATAAGAACCTAGAAGGAGCAGGTCTGGGGCGGATATCATAGTTCTGTCGAGTATGAGGGACTGACACGTGGAACATCCAAAAAAGAACATAAATAAGCAATTGGTTATATGAATCTGTACATCACGGAGCTGGGGACTTCTCCAATAAATGGCATAGTTGGCATGTATAAAGTAATGAAACTGATGAAAATGGATAAGGTTATTCAAGCAAGGCTTTAGAAAAGAAGTTTGGGATTGAGCTTAACAAGTACCAGCATTTACAAATTAAGTAGAGGAGGCCAGGCTGGGATGTCACGGAAGCTAAGGGGAGAAAAGGCTCTAAAATAGAGGATGGAGTCGATTGGGCCAAGTATGATGGGAACTAAAAGGTGTTCTTAAACTTAAGTGAAAGAAAGGTCCTTGGCAACCTTAGTGAGAACAGTTTTTGAGGAATAGTGGCTTGTGAAATGAATGGGAAATGAGGAAACGGAAATCATAAAGTTAGACATATTTTGCTGAGCAGGAGCAAAGAGAAATAAGATGGTAATTTCAGGGTGAAATAGAACCTAAGGAGCATATTTATTTATGGAAAAGAGTATAGAACAATTTTTTTAAATGGCAGGGAGAAAATCAGGAGAGAGGAAGTTGAATATAAGTGAAGAGGTTGTGTTTATACGGGGGTTTTGAGGAAGCAGGAGTGAGAAAACCACAGTGTGGATGTAGGGTCTGGCTTAAGACACTAGCCTTAGAAAGTACAGGCAGCTTCTCTGTTGAACAGGAGGTCAGGGGGATGGGGTGCGTACAGATTCTGGTGGGTTTGTAGGTTGGTGGTGGGAAGTTGAGAGGTTTCTGTTTGGTGGCTTCTATTTTCTGTGTGAAGGAGTAGGCAAGGCCATCTGTTGAGTGTGATAGAAGAGCTGTGAAGGTTAGAAATTTGAGAAAGTGAAGATTGTTTGAAATAGTTATTGAGAGCGGAAGAAGGAGTTGATCCGAGAAATGTAGCATGGTTGTTGTGAGAATCCAGATGAGAATGATGACTGTAAATTTGTAATGGTATGCATATTTGTGAGCCTCTGCTCTCACAGGGCTGATAGACTAGTTGGGACACAAACACACAAATGGTTATTTATAATACAGTGTAAGAATAAAGTACAGGGCACTCTAGGAGTTCATAGAAGGGAGGCCTCTAACTTGGAACCTAAAAATAAGTTAGTGTTATCCAGGTGAAGAAATAGAGGGAGAGTGGATAAGCAGGGAGGGTAAATGTGAATAAGCCAAGAGATGTGGAAAAACATGGCTCTCATCGGGAGCTGAAGAAAGTTTGCAGGTGGTGCAGAGTGTGTGGGTGTGGGAGATACAGGTGGGAGCGAATGGTTAGAAGAGAATTTGGACAGGAGGTGGGTGGGTAGCTCAAGCATGTTCTAAGCCAGTGGTTCACCAGGTGTGGTCCCTGGACCAGCAGAGACCAACAACATGCACCTGGAACCTTGTCAGAATTGTAGACCTAATCTAGCAGAAATTCTGTGAATGGGCTCAGTGATTTGGGTTTTACCAAGTCCTCCCGTGAGGCTGATGCATCCTAATGCTTGAGGATGGGTGTTCTGAAACAGTGGGGAGCAATTGGTTAAAGGGCTTTTAAAGCAGGAGGATGACATTATCAGAGTCAGGCTTGTGAAAATCTCTGGCCACAGTGTGGAAAATGGAAGGACTTGTTTCAGGAATCTCCAGAGAGCTGGGGCAGGGTCTTCCAGTCAATGTCTCCATGGTGACCAGAACCAGGTTAGAAGCTGGCTGATAAGCACATCTGTCCAGTAGCTCTCTGCTGCCCCCCTCTGTCTACAAGCCACACTGATGGATCCCAGACCCCTGGTTTCCAGATCCCGCCTCCCAGACCTTGACCAATCCAGTTTCAGCATCTACCTGACTCCTCTGGACCCTCAGCTTGGTTAGATCAGGGGAATGAGGAAAGCACCCAGGTAAGTCAAACACTGTCATTTGACATTCTTTGAATGATGGTTCTCGGAAGCCCAGGAAAGAGTACCAATCAAGTAGTTATCCTGAGATACCTTTGCAACAAGATTTGCTGATTTTGAGGCAAAGTTATATCTTACATCCCCTTGTATTTCCAGGAAATATTTTAAATATACATATATCACATGATATCTCTCCAGAAAATCTCTTTCAATGTCAGAAGGCAACATGTGTCTGAGAAAAAGAACATATTTGAAGGCTTTTTCCAAGACCAGTGCAGATGTAATGTCAGAAGACCTGGTGTGGAATAAAATGATTCTATCAAAATTTTCTTCGTGGGTTGGCTAGTCTGTGCCTCATTTCATTTGGAGAAGTCAACAAGGATGATTTCCTATAGGCACAGATTGGATTAGCACAGTTGTCAAAAGCGAATGAATCCTTTTTGGGAGAATGATACAAGCTGCCTTCCATCCAATGATAACCAAAATAATATGATGCCTTCTAAACAGATGAGAGGCCATGTCTTCCAGATGTAATGTCCAAGAATGGAAGATGCATGGGATTCTGGAATCAACCAGCCTGGTGTTGGAGTCCTTGTCTCACCAATTACCGAAAGTAATTCATTTTTGGCAAATTATTTAACCTCTCTAGGCCTCTATTTTCTTTTTCTCTTCTTTTTTTTCTTTTGGTAAATGAGTTGTTGTGATGAATACCTAGAATAACATAATCTAGGATACTTAGTAAGTGATCACTAATTATTAGTTTTTGTTGTCTGTTAGTATGTGAATGAAACTTTAGCTTTTTATTACTTCTCTAATTATTTATCTCTTCATTTTATCAAAAGCATGTCCCCTTTTATTGAGCTCTTATTTCATTCTTAGATTATCACCTTGTGTAGTGCATGTGTCACAGAAAATATTTAGGCAGCCACCACCTTTACTGTGTGCCATAACTCTCTATCTACACATATATCTATATTGATGGCCATTCTTTTATCACTCTCTTGAATCTCAAAGAATTATGGTATTAGAATCTATCCCTTCCCTTTTTTAAACTTCAAGAGAAGCACTCTTTCACTATACTATAAGAAATAGTATATAAGAACTCTAAGTATTCCATGCTGATGAATATAAATTGCAATACTTTCTTTGGGCTATTAATGATGATTTACTGAATACAAGATAGTAAGCAATGGAATCTTGTGAAAGTTGATAGGACAGCTCTAGAACACACACTGTGACTATGGTCAAGGTTGATGGTAGATTCTACTCTCCTCAAACAGGACATCTCAGTTTGGATCTTCACCCTTGTTTCACACCATCAATTAATATCCATGTATTTATAAGTTATTTATTTTTCTACTGGGATTACAAACTAACAAAATTCTATGATAAGTGTGATATTAGAGGTTCAGTGAGTAAGGGGTGGTTTGAGATTTGGGAGGAGGAAGAGGCCATTTGGACCCAGAAGATAAAACCAAGTTAACACATAGATTACTTGACCAGCTATGTCTGGGGTACTCATTAATAAGTTTTAAAGCTTTAGGAAGGAGACAGGACTTGAACTAAGTCATGAAATTAGGGAGAATTCTGATAGATGAAGAAAGAAGAGAGAATATTCCAGGTGGGGGAACAGCGTAAACAAAGTCATGGAAAGGGGAACCAACTGGCTGTGATGTAGGAACAATGAGTATACATGCTTGGCTGAATGGCTGTAGGAGGATAAGTGTTATTGGAAAGGTGCATTGGGTTAGACTGAGAAAAGTCTTGAGTGACAGAAGAGGAATTGGGGAGCCAGTGGCATTTTTGAATAGGCATATGATATAATACAATGTGACATCTTACAAATACCAGTTGGGCTATTCAAACGGGCACACAGAAGGCTTTAAAAACCTTGAGATTGGTTTACTGGTTAGCTGTAGGTAACTGGTCCCACACTCTTCACCAATCTGACCATGGATACTGACTCCAAGCCCAAGGACTTATGAGATAATAGCCAATCTGGACTCTTTGCCCCATGCTTGCTTACCATATTCTTTAGTACTTTCCTGAGTGTGAGTCTCATGTCTAAGGGGCTTTACACCTCTGAAAGGCAAGGGCTGCAAACTTGGCTCCCTACCTGAAAACAAAATGAAAACGAAAAAGTTATGACTGTTAAAAATACTAAAAATCAATATCAATCAGCTTTCTGGGTACCAGCTGGGAGAGTAGATAAAAAACGAAGATGGGGGGCATTTCAATAGGAGGCTTTTCTAGAGTTTAGGCATAAGTTGTAAAGGCTGTGTACAAATTAATGTGGTGATGAGAGAATAGAGAGAATGTAGGGCAGAGGAAATCTCCGAGGCCTTGCGAGGGCCTGGGGCAGGGATGGCGTAAGGGAGTAATAGAAGAAATGTGGTAGATTGCTTCCAAGATGGCCTTCAATGGTCCCCATCTCCTGGTATCTATATCTTTGTATAATCTCCTCCCCTTGAGTATGAGCTGGACCTAGTAACTTACTTCTAAACAACAGAAAATGTCAAAAGTAAGGGGTGTTACTTCTGAGATTGTTACAAAAAGACTCTGGCCACTGACTTGCTTGCTTTCTTTTGCTCTCTCATTTGCTTACTCTGATGGAAGACAGCTGCCATAGTATGAGCTGTCCTCTAGAGAGGCTCGTATGATAAATAACTGAGGGTGGCCCTGGTGAACAGTCAGCAAGGAACTGAGCCCCTCAGTCCAATAACCTTTGAAAAACCTTGTGAGTGAACTTGAAAGTGGATCCTTCCTCACTCAAGTAAATGAAACCTGGGGATAACTGCAATCCTGGCTGACACCTTAACTGAAACCTTATGGTTATAACTTTGTGCTACAAAAAAAATTACCTTAAAATGTAGTGATTTAAAATAATATACATCTATTATTTTACAGTTATTGCAAGTAAGGTATCTGGGTGTGGCTTAGATGGGTCTTGTGGCCCAGAGTCTCTCACTAGGTGACACTCATATCAAGGCTTGACTGGGGAGGATCCACTTCCTCACTAGCTCATGTGGTTGTTGGCAGGATTCAAGTCCTCATGGGTTGTTGGACTGATGCCTCATTCCTCAAAAGCTGTTGGCCAGAGGCCTTCCTTGTTTCTTTGCCATATGGGCCTCTCCTAGAGCATCTCACATCATGGCTGATTGCTATCTTAGAGTGAGCAAGTGAGAGAACAAGAGAAAGTACCGGCAAGAAAGAAAGTGCTATCAAAATGGAAGTCAGAGTCTTTTGTAACCTTATCACAAATGTGTTATGCCATCACTTTTGCTGTATTCTAATCACTATATTATGTTAGAATTTTTTAGTTACTAGGTCTGGCCTACATTCAAGGGGGGATATTATACACGAGCTTCAATACCAGAAGGTGAAGATCGCTGGGGACCATGTCAGAAGCTGCCTACCATAGCGACAGTTTTTGCAATTTTTGTTGTCTTCCCAAAAAGCTTTAGGCTCCTGGAAGGGGTGCTTCATATGTAAGTGCTTACTAAATATTTATTGAATAAATGAGATGATGCTTGCAAAAACTGTTAGAGGTCTCCAAGCTGTAATTTTCAAATTAGATGTTAAGGCACTGATGATATCCTCATTTGTCAACAGTGTAATGGGGATATAGCAAGCCCTTTGACGAAATTCCAAACCTAAGCACACAAACTTAGCTGACTTCACTGGATGAAAGAACACAAGGCCAACCTGTATAGTTATGCCACGTATAAAAGCGCCTGGCTGAGGAGATGAGCGTGTGCCTAATTTCAGTCCAAGTTTCACTCACCAAAGCTGTGTCCCTGGCAAAGGACTGCATCAATCTAAAGGGAAGGGTGTCTTTTTTTGAAATTGATCCATACAGAGGGGATACTTTTTTTGTAAATTGCACGAAGGCTGTATCTGTGGTTCTCCAAGGACAGGTCAACCTTTACCTCTCTCCTCCATTTATCTTCACCTGTTATCTCTGAACTATAACCTCTAGAATGGGCTTGAGGGAATGATAGGAACAATGTCCCATACCACACCTGATTTCTGGAAAGATTAAGTTCTGTTTTGGGAGGATTTGAGAACCTGGGAGAGAAGGTGCTATACAAAAGCAGACATATTCCATCAACCCTATAAAACTGCCAGGAAAATTCTATGCATGCAGCGATGCCACCCTCTCCCTGAGTGCTGGGTCTGGCCTGACAATAGCAAACAAACAGCAAGCTGTGATCTGTTTTAAATTCCAAATGAAAATGCACCCTAAATGGAGGTGAGAAGGAGGAAAAGCAGCTCAGCAACAATGTGTGTTTTGGCTGAGGACCCCAGGAAGCCTTGCTTCTGTTAACCTCAGTCCATCTTCCTCCCCTACTCATGGGTCATTCCTGAAAAGCTCAGCTCACATCATTGGAATGGTTGTGTATCAGGGATAAGGATGTTGACAATAGGGTTTAAGCTGCATAAATAACTGCAAACTGCTGTTCATGCCCCAGCAACTGCCAGTGCACGCGCGCGCACACACACACACACACACACACACACACACACACACGCATGCACGCACACACACACATAAAGAAAAGAAAAGAAAAGAAAAGAAAAGAAAAGAAAAGAAAAGAAAAGAAAAGAAAAGAAAAGAAAAGAAAAGGAGATGGTATACGGAGCATAAGTTGTGGGGAGGGGGTGCTGGGAAGTAAGTAATGTGGAATCTGGCAACCAGTTCTGGGTGTAAAAGACACTCTGACAAGGTGATCACAGGCCACCCACAATTGTTACACAGCTATAAGAAGTTATTTTGACAGGCCATGTGGCACACTTCAAACAGAGGAATCAAACCCCTAAGTGATTAGTGGTATGTTACAGGAAAATTCTGGTTTAAAGAACAAGCTATTATAATAATTCAAGGATGGTACATATGTAGGCTCCAAAAATTCATTTTGTAATTTCTAGTTAGTTCCGTTGGGGTGATATGTGGAGTGAGAAGGAAGGAGACAGAAAAATGCTTTATAAGAAAAAGAAAAAATGCCAGTGGTAGTTGCCATTTTGTGCTTCCTAGTCTCCTTGCTTTCTCTTGGCATCGTTTTCAATGGCTTCTCCACCATTTTCCCTCAAAGCACTGTTTCAGTGTACTCCACAGGATGCAGCAAAAGTGAAAAAGGCTAGACCAGCCAAGCATGTTCCCCCTCACAGCAGGTGTCTGTATATGATATATCATTCTACTTCAGCCTCTTTGCTTTCTATCCTTTCTAACCTATACCTCACCTCTTTGTTTTATTTTTTCCATTGATGCTACTGAGGCCTTTGCTTGAAACCACTCAGGCTTCCTCTTTCTCAATGTCTCTTTTGCCTATCACCAGTTCTGGAAAAAGCATTTTTGTTAAATTGTAGCAGAAGAGTTTTAGGTGAGAAAAGAAACAAAAAATTCATTTGATGGAGTTTTTATTGAATAAAGGGATACAAACACAGATGGAAGTTAGGAAAGTGGGTGCAGCCCTGTTGATTTGTATGCCCAGCATCTACCCCACTCCTGCCACAACCTCCTTCTGAGAACCATTTCCCTCTTCTTTTTCAAACATGTGGTTTGTGCAAAACATGTTGTCTTCTTCCATAGTCATACTTCCTGGTCACAGATTATTGGTGTGGCTGTGGTCATCTATATAAAACTGCGTATATCAGTTAGCTTATGCTGCCTAACAAATTATACCCAAACTTGATGGATTATAATAATAATTAATTATTTTTGTTCATGAGTCTAAGGCTCAGCTGCGGTGGCTCTACTACTTCATGCTGCATGTCTGCAGATTTTGGGGCTGACTCTCTTTCATGTATATTTATTCGGGGGTCCAGGCTGAAAGAGCAGCAGTTACCTGCAGAAAGTGTTTCTCATAGTAATTGTAAAAGTATGAGATGGAAAGAAGAAACATATGACCATTTTCCCCTTTGAGTGCTTTCGCTGCTTTCTGATCTTGCTTGGGCCATCTTGTTTGTCATTTCACAACTTCCTTCCTCTATGAGGCTGGTGGGAAGAATTAGAGGGTTAGGTGGGAGGTCTTACTCATATATTGTCAAAGGAATGCTCACAGACCACAGTACTTAGAAAAGGAAAGAACAATTTATTTGTAGAGAGTGCAAGGGAGTCAGACTTCAGAAAGACTGCTCAGTTAAAAACGTAACTAGTATTTAAGGAAAAATAGCAACTTATCAATTACCAAGCATACATTAATCTATTCATGGTGAAAACAGCAATTTGCTCACATGATTATTATATCTACAAAGGTCATTATACATCTTCAGGCACTAGCTTAGCCAAAGTTGGGGATAAAGTGATTTTTGTTTGGGAGTACTGGTTTACAGGAAATATTCAAGGATTTAAAAATTTTGCAAACTGCAAGCTTACAGGGTAACAATGGTGATTTAAAAATGTGTCTACAAATTCTTTTAAACTCTATCTTCAAAAGGTAGAGGATAATTTCTCTTCACTGAATTGTGGGCCAGACTTAATTAATTACTTTTAAAGACTAAAACATGGAGGTAGAAATGGTCTGTGGTTTTTAGGATTAGGTCATTAAAGGTATTACATCCTCCATCTTGCTTATTCATAGATCACTTTCTCTGCGGGAATTCAGCTGTCATGTCATGGGGACACTCAAGCAGCCTTATGGAAGGTCCATGTGGTGAGAAACTAAGATCTGCCAACAACTTGTCAGGCATGTGAGTGAGCCACCTTGAAAGCAGATCCTCCAGTCCCAGTTAAGCTTTCAAATAATTGCAGCCCTAGGTGACATTTTAATTGCAACCCCATGAGAGACCCTGATCCAGAACCACTCACCTAAGCCAATCCTGGATTTCTGACCCAAAGAAACATTGTTTGTACTGTATTCCCCAATGTAGGACATAGTTGTGCTATGGAGGTCATTATTTTTCATGTTAGGTAAAATGCTTAGACATATTAGAAACAATACAGATATAAGCATCTATTCTCATATGATCAGTCCAACCCACATTTATAAGGTTCTGCATTGGGGTGTAAGGTACAAAATAAGGTGCTAACAGCAGACTGATTCTTTATGTAGCTGATACAGGCTTATTGAAGAATGGTAGGGGCACCTGGCATCAGAAGGTTCAGACTATTAGACTCCAAGGCATTGTCTTTGAGGGTAGGGACAGTGTTTGTTTTTTCTAAACTGTTTACTCCAGTACCAAATTTTTACTGAGTTCCTACTATGTTCAAAGCCCTGGAATTCAGTGCCTTGCACGTAGTAGGAACTCAATAAATGTGCATTGAATAAATGAATTTCTGGGTGCCAAGTGATAATATCATCGAAACCCAATCTAGGTACGTATAGAGATACCTAGCTACTATCTCTAAAAACTGTGCTGTTTTTGGCTGCTGTGGTGGTTATAGTCTCCATGTAATAATAACAGACACATATCCTTCCTAATTGGAAGAAACATATCCTTCCTAATTGGAATATAAACTGAATATGAATCCTTTCCACTTGGAAGGCATAATGGCACTTCTGTAGCACCATCAAACATCCCCCAGGGATGGGTGGATTGGGACATTCCACTTAATCACTTCCTGCCCAATATTGGTTGGATTTTTACTAGGATCCATGAGCTGGTAGCTTCTGACAACCAATACAGTCTTGTCTTCCAAATGTTAAGATAATGGCTTTGGACCACCTAGTAATTGAAATGGAAGACAAGTGTAATTAATTACGTAAAAACTGTTCTGATTGAATTTCGCTCACATTATGTTATCAAACTCATGAAAGAAATAAGTTTGAATTAGACCCCTGCTTTTGCTTGACTCACATTTGACTCTTTTGCCCAATAGTTGTACACTGAGCATGGGTTTTCTGACTCATGACTTATCAGTAAGGAACGCCTGTGGTCTGTATACATATGCTTGTTGGATCATTGACCTTCTCAAATGCCTAGTAGAGTGCTTGGCACAGAATAGGTGCTATGAGTACTTGATGGATAATGAATAAGTGAATGAATGAATAAATGAAAACAATGTACATTTTTTTTACTAGCAATCCATTTACCCTCAATGACTCTTGTAAGTAGCAGAAAATTGACTGACAATGTGACAAGGCATTGTAGTAAAGTGGGATGAAGATTGATGTTTCCTGGCTCTGTTAGGGTCAATTTAAAAATCAGACATCATAGGTCAAGTGTCCGTAGACTTATGAGCATTCCAAAGATTTATAAAAATGATTGAGAAATGAAATAATTTATTTGACCAATCTTTTTTTGATGCTTATTTATAATCTTTTTAATATATTGTTAGAAATGAGGCTGAAGTGAGTAACCTTGTACATAAGTCATTTTGTTTGGATACAAGATATCTGCAGGATAAATATCTAGAAGAAAAAAATGCTAGGTCACTGTTTCTATGAATTTGTAATTTAGATAACTATTACTAAATTGCCTACCATAAAAGTTTATTAACATGCATTTCTACCAGCAATATAGGAGACTGCTTGTTTCCCTTCAGCTTTAGTGTTACCAAATGTATGAATTTTTGCTAGTCAGATAGATTAATGCTTAATGTTTGAGAGGTCTATGGCCTTGTCAGGGGGAAAACACTACCATTTATCTATTTATTAGTGTTTTTGCTTAATCATTACAAAATGAATCTGAGGTAACTTTAAAAAAATTATTTTTGCTTATTAACTTTTATATTAAGTAGTTAAATTTTGTTCCCAAAAGAATCTGAGGATACCTCTAAAGATATTTATATTAATACAGGATAAAAACATACAGAGATTGGGAAACTAGGTAAAAAATAAAAGTGGTAATGGAATTTGGTTACTAAACAAATGCATGCCATTAGATACTATATAGTTGTTGAAAGAGTATTATAAATTTGACTCTGAGTTCCCTGGCAGCCAGTGTAAAGGTGGAAACGCAGTTAGCTATAGGGGTGGTGATTTTCCTTTTCACCTGAATGACCTTACCCCTTTTCTATGCGGCTAATTCCTACCAAGTCAGGACCCAACTATCAATGAATCCTTGACTCTTCTATGTGCTTTGCTGTTTCTTTGCTCCCACAGATCTTTGTATATATCTCAGTTCTAACACTTGTTGAATTGGAGGTACAAATGGGCTTTGAGAATCATATGCTTGAGTTCAAATTCCAATTATATTTTTCACATGACTTTAGGTATTTCACATAATCAATGGGACATGTAACATGACCAAGAAATAAGCATCTACATATTTCACATAATCCATGGAATATGTAACATGACCAAGAAATAAGTGTCTACATAACTTTTCTGAACTCCTGTTTTCTTAATTGTAAAATGGGAATAGTAGTAATACCTACTTTAAGAGGCTGCTCTGAGAATCAGATGAGGTCTTGTGGATAAAGCACTTAATACATTGTTTGTTAACATGGTAAGGGATCATAATAACTGCAATTGTCAATCAGACTATCTGCTTTCTAGATTCTTACAGGACAATACAACCTGGTGCTTGATTTCATGCTGTAGAAAAATGTTCAATACAATATCTACCTGGTGCTCTCTGAATCACTAATACTGGGTTCATCTGAAGGAAATACTAAAACCTGAAATTGAGGAAATGCAAAAGTATTTCATAGGACCTACAGTGCCATTCAGAATCCACCCATTGATATTGACATTTCCACAGATGTGATCAGATGGCTACCTTCTTTATTTTGAGGGAAATGAATCTAAAGATTGTAAGTGTCAGTTTGCTTTCAGATGTAGATTTGGAAGGAAGACCTTAGCAATCAATGAACATTTTTCTACAGCATGAAATCAAGCCCAGGTAGTCTGGGTTGTCTTGCATGCACAGTCATTAATACCTATGGTGTCTCAATATAATCCACTAGAATCCCATAGCTAAGGGATGCATAAGCTTATCAGCTAATTTTCATATTTTATTTTTAATGATTAACATTGCAGACCTCTAAGGTGAAGAAAGCTCCAAGGTTGCTTCCCTTCCAAATGTCCTGTAATTTTCATGTATCAGTCAAGATGAGCTAGGTTATGCTGTGATAACAGTCCCCCAAATCTCAATGGCTTAATACAACAAATGTTTAATTCTTGCTCATGCTACATGCCCATAGGTTGTCAGGTGGCCTGTGCTCATTGCATTTATTCAGGGATCCAAGCTAGCATGTGTTTCCATAATTGCCAAGGCAGGGGGAAGAAATTAGGGCATACTGACTCTTAATTCTTCCACCCAGAAGTGACGCTCATCACTGCCATGCATGTTTCACTGGCCAAATAAAATCAAATGCCTAACATCATAAAGGTCAGGGAATTGCAATCTTATCATGTGCCTTGAAGCATGTGAATATGTTTGGGTCAATATGTGAGTGGAAATGTGCCCCGGCCAGCAGGGCAGGACAACGCGGGTCGAAGAGGATCCTGTGGAGGATGGAGCGGGGGAGAGAGACAGGAGATAACGAAGAAATGGAGGCAAGACAAAATTCTGATCAAGCCTCAAAATTTTATTTTTCACAATTGCTTATATACGGGAAGAACAAAGGGAGGCAGAACTGCTTACATAGGGAGGTGCTTGGCATGATCTCATTGGTCGCACCAATGGTGTGATGCAAGTGGGGGTGGGTAGGGGTTGTGCCTTGAGTTGGCGCGTGCAGGCTTTTCGCAGCGCCTGATTCACCAGGAAGTGGATCCTTGAACAAGAAGGATCGTACTTCGCCTTGGCTCCCAACATCTCCTCCCTTTTTGTTTTATTTGGGAGGTGGGCTTTCACAGAGTGAGGGAGTAGTGGCCTGATGCCTCCCGTGAGCCGTCGTGGCCCACCAGTTATGGCTCTTGGTATCTTTTGGGGAGGAGAGGCAGAGCCGATTTTTATACTTTATTGATACCAACCTCTATGCAAGTCAGGCATGCTCACAGGGAAATCCAGAGGAGGTCACAAGGGACCTTCCCTTGCGATGCTTTGCTCCGCACTCAGCTGGGTGCCCATACCTTTCTCCTCTTATTAGAGGAGGTGGTAGGCATGCCTCTAGTTATCATGCCGTCCCCGAAGGGAGGAAGCCAAAGGACCCTTCACGAGCGTTCTCAGAGGTGGCTAAACGCTGATAGTGAATCTGGATAGGTTTGGCCAGCAAGGCATCTATCTACCTGTTGCTTAATAAGGTCAGTTATGCGCCGGAAAGCCCAGGGTCCAAAGGTTATAAGTAAAAGAACACAAGAAAGGGGGCCGAGGATGGAAAGGAGGTAAGGAAGGAGTCCATTTAACCCAGTTAGAAAAGGTTCTCTTGGAGCTCCCTGCGTCTTTTGATGAGGTCTTCTTGAAATTTCTTGATCTTATCTCAAACGATCCCAGATCACAGATAATATCTCACAGCTCGAAGGCTGTTTGCAGGTCGAGTGGCCCCTCTGATGGTCACTCTATTCCAAACGTGGGCTAATTTAGCTGGCAGGGATTGACGCTCTAGCTCCGTAGGCTTGGGCTTGTTTCCTGAAATCCTTAAAATGGTTAAAGAAGTATTGAAGGGGCGGGGGACATAGGATGATTTGAGAAGGAAGCCTGACCCATGTTAGTGAAAACAGGTAAGAAAAGAGAAAGTCCCCACAAGAGCCAACTAAGCCAGGGCTAGGATGAGCCTTTTACCTAGCATCCAGTCGGGTGGGGCCACGGAGGCCAGACCTAAGGAAAGAATCAAAATAAGTATAGGAGGGTAACAGTACATTCGGCCAGCCCAGACAAACAGACACAAGACAGACAAGACAAACTACAGATAACACAAAACGCTAGCACATCAGAAACCAGAACCAGAACAGGTATAGGTCAGAGTCTGACGTCTCAGACCGACCAAACTAGGGAAGTTTTGCTGCGTCCAGCCTTCCGCTAGTTAACTAAGGGCCCAATCAGACAGGAACAGAACTGATGCATCTAGACAGATGTTAACACAGTCTTATTCACCGGTGAAGCTGCTTTAGGTGGCTCGTGCCCAATTACAGTTAAAGTGAGACTCCTTTTCCTCCTGTCCTCATGAGCAAGGCTGCTTGGCATCTAGGGCTGAGAAACATCTCTCAGCGGCCGCCCCCTGGACGAAGCAAGTCCTTACTCAAGGTGGCTGGGGATTGCGGGTTTTAGGAGATCCAGAACAGAAGTTAAAAAGAGAACAGAAGTTAATCTTTTACAAAGCTAACAGAAACTGGTCATTGGCTTTTAACAATATGGTACACTAGTAAACAACATTTTACAGCAATTGCCTTATGTGAAATTACAAGTGAAAAACAAATTTCTCAATAACAGTGAGTTACTAAATTTCTTCATCCAATAGTTGTTATAAAATTTTTTTAAAAAGCTTAAACACACAAACCTGATTTCTTTGATAGTAGGTGGGTGCATTGTGCTCTTAAAAGAGCTAAGGGAAGGAGGCTTACCTAGTTTTCACTAATTTCTAATTCGAATTTAGTCAATGTTTCCTTAAAAGTCCTATTTATCCTTTTTTCCTGACCTGAATTCTGTGGTCTATAAGCACAATACAATTTCTATAGAGTTGAACTTTGCCAGTATTGCCTTCAAAGTCTGTCCAAGTTAGTATTTTGGAGCTTTGCTTAGGATTATTTGAATGCCCAATACCTTGTAAATGCGTAATAGAGACCTTATAGAGCCAGGCGGGGGGCCAAAATCTTTCTGATATGACCGTTGCATCGGCTCCTGTGTCAATTAAGTCTTCAAATTTTTTACCGTCTAATTGTAGTGTTAAGAGTGGTCTCTCGAGGGTAATTTGTTGAACCCAATAAGCATCAGAGGAGCCAAAGGCGGCATCTAACCTAGGGTGTTGGAGATTACTTTTATTTGTGGAGTTTAAAGGGAGTAATACAAGTTGTGCTATTCTCTTTCCTTTAGGCACAGATATGGGACCTCGGGGGGCAGAGGCAAGAAGTGTGATTTGTCCCGTGTAATCATTATCTATGACTCCTGGTACAATATGAAGGCCAGCTAAGGAGGAGCTACCCCGCCCCAGGATTAGGCCGAAAGTATCTGGAGGCAGGGGACCGAAGGTCTCGGTAGGGACAAGTTGAACACCCTGTTCCGAGATTAATATTGTATCGGTGGCGGCACAGAGATCCAATCCTGCGCTTCCTGGGGTGGCCCGGCAGAGGGAGCCAACGTCTGAGGGGGGAGGATCTGCTGCGTCTAGGGAACGAACTTGATTGCCCCTTGGTTCGGCTCCGAAAACGGGGCCAGAGGCTGGCCCCTTCGGGAGTTTCCCCGTTTTGGGAGTGGTTGGCCATTGATATCTGTTTTAGAGTAACAATCGGAAGCCCAATGTTTGCCCCTTTACAGCGAGGGCAAACGGTGGTGGGGGGTGGCTCGTGGTTGTTTATCTGTTGGGTGTCCCTCTGGTTTGATTAATGGACAGTCGCGGACAAAGTGTCCGGGTTGTCTACGATTAAAGCATGATGTTTTTTGTGTTTTTTCTTTAGCGAGGTTTCCTTTGGCAAAATCTTTAAGGGCTGCTCCTATGGCGAGTCCCAGCATATGGGAGGCTCCGACTCCAGAGCATAATTTGATGTAGTCGGCGAGACTGCCACCACGATGAGGCCGAATGATCGCCTGGCAGGTTGGGTTGGCATTCTCATAAGCTAAGTGTTTAACAAAGGTGCTTTCGGTTTCATTTTCCCCAACTAAGCGTTCAGCTGCGTCTGTTAAGCGGCTGACGAAGTCACAATAGGGCTCATCTGGTCCCTGGCGGATTTTTGCTAGAGAGGTGGAGGCGGGACCTTTTGGGGGAAGGCGGCGCCATGCTTTAAGGCCGGCATTTTGAATTTGGGCTAATAGACCAGGAGGAAAGGCAGCCAGAGCTTCATTGGTGTCATAGGGACTACGCCCGAGCAATTTGTCTCGGGTCCAGGATCTCTTTAAGGGCAGTTTTCCCCGTTTCTATTACTTTTTGGATATCTGGATCATGGGAATGAACCTGGAGGACATCATTAATTAAATACCAATATGAAAATGCAGAAACAGGAACTTTAGTTGGACCAAAAACAGTGTAGTAATCATTTAAGCTGTCCCCAACCCTTTTCCAACACTTTATATCTACTGTTCCCTCCTGGGGGAACCAGGGACAAGCATCAGAGAGAAAGGTAAAAAAATCACGTAAATCTTTTTTCCGAGCCTTAATCCTTCGTACCTTGAGAGAGTCTTTAAGACCCTTAAGGAAGAGCTCGTGTGAACTCAATTCCTGTCCCATTGTGATCACCCACTTACCTCTAAACCGAACAGTCCGGCAGGGCGGCTAATCCCGCGGCGAACAAAATCGAGTCTTCACTCGCGGGTCAATACCTCGCGGCGACTCAGTGCGAGCCTAACTCACTCCTCGTGGAGGCTCAAGGGGTCCCAGGCCTGGGCTTCTCTAGTGGGTGTCCTCCGCAGAATTCCGTACTTCGAGCCCCACGTTGGGCGCCAATTCTGCCCCGGCCGGCGGGGCAGGACAACGCGGGTCGAAGAGGATCCTGTGGAGGATGGGGGGAGGGGAGAGACAGGAGATACGAAGAAATGGAGGCAAGACAAAGTTCTGATCAAGCCTCAAAATTTTATTTTTCACAACTGCTTATATACAGAAAGGACAAAGCGGGGCAGGACTGCTTACGTAGGGAGGTACGTGGCATGATCTCATTGGTCGCACCAATGGCGTGATGCAAGTGGGGGTGGGTAGGGGTTGTGCCTTGAGTTGGCGCGCGCCGGCTTTTTGCCGTGCGCCCGATTCACCAGGAAGTGGATCCTGAACAAGAAGGATCCCACTGTACTTCGCCTTGGCTCCCAACAGAAATGGTGAGTGCAACTTATGGGACATTTCTTTAAAAGATAATCCCTTTGCCTTAGCCAGTATTTTAATTCCATTCCTATGAGCTGATTTACAGTTGTGCCCATGACCCAACTTTGACTAAGTAGATGAGGGCAATGACCCAACGGAAGGAAAAATAACAAATGGGAGTCAGAGGAAGAACCTGAGTCTGTAAATGAATGAGCAGAACAGAGCTACTCCACTCACTGGATCAGAAACTGGGAGCTCCTACATGACAGAAATAAACATATTTAAGCCACTGTATTTTGTGACACTTTATTTATCCCAGTTAATTTTATTCCCATTTTATTATTATTCCCATTTTACAAACGAAAGACTAAAGCACAGTCAGTTAAATAACTTGTTTATGATCAGTTAGCTAATTAATAAGAAGTATCTTGTTTTGCATTTAGGCAACCAGGTTCCTGAGCATACATTTGAAATTATTATGTTATCTCTAGTGACCTTTCAAATGACCAGTGACAATTTAGGCAGTGGCTGTGAAGAAAATATTTTAAATGATCAGATACCTATTATATTTTTTCATTCCGTGAACTATTCAGACATAGAAAACAGAATAGACATCATACAATTGCTGAGTGACTGCTTTGCATCCATCACATTTCATTATAGGGGAGAGTTTTAGATTAACCCGTGGATCTTGCCTTTTTCTTTTCCCCCTTTTTCCTGTATTTTATGGCACTTTTGGGCCTTTGAAAATCTAAAATGATTGTCACCCTCCTTCTCTGCTCTGCCCCACCCCCAATTTTCTTGGAGTCCCAGAACAAACTGTGCTGAAGGTATATGTATCCTTTAGGTCTCATTTAAAAATATTGAAGTTTAAAACACTGCTGTAAGACCAACTTTCCAATCTGGTAATTAAAAAAAGTTTCTGAAGATGTTTGTGGTTGACTGCTGCATTTAACTGCCCCAGGAAAGACATCAGAAAGATTTTTACATCTATTAAGGCTGTTAAAAATTGGTATAAGAATATAGATTTTCCTGTCTTGTTAAATCTGCTAAACTCAGTCAACAAAAACCTGGACGACATAATGAATAGACATTTTATACAAAAGAAAAACTGCCAGACAGGTAGGTACAACAAAGCCATGAGCATTACCTCTTTAGAAATTCTACCATGACCACAATATGCCTTTTTATTAGCTTTATACACACTATGTGATTTTCAGAATATTTCATAATCAATATTTTCTCCTTCAGCGCCCCGAGAAAATAGAGATATTCAAACGATGGCTCCATAACTATCTATGGAGAATAATCACAATGCCTAAAATGTTTTCTGGGGTAAAAGCATCCTCACAATTTCTCTAGGAACAGAAATAATTTGATTTTTCTGGCAGGTAATAATACAAATATGGTCTCTAAGATATCAATAAGAGCTCTTAGTATTAAAAGCTGCCTGTTCCTTACTAAATTAAGGCCAAACTTCTCACCATACCGTTCAGCACAAACTAGTCATTACTCCATGACAGCATTGTTACTGCTGGACAGAAATGGTGAGACTGTATATTCCAGTAAAGAATTCTTTGGGTGGTCACACTGGCTGCCTGCTGTATGCTCTTGTCTATCCCTTGTCTACTATTTTCCTTGGCTTCATCTGAGGGACAATATGTTATTGAGGTTAAGAGTAAAGGCTTTGGTGTCAGAATGTGTGGATTCAAGTACTGGTTTTTCTGCCTTCTAATTGTATGATCATGAGCACATTTCTTAACCCTTTTGTGCTTCAGTATCCTCAGCTGTAAAATAGGAATAATAATAGTAGTAAACATTAGGGTTAGTAAGTATATAAAGAGGGAAGGAATGCATTCAAAATACTTTGAAACCTGCTCGCTCTCTCTCTCTCTCTCTCTCTCTCTCTCTCTCTCTATATATATATATATATATATATATATATATATATATAATACTTATGCAATGCTATAATGATTTCAGGTGCCATTGGAGAAGGTGATGTCTCTGAGGGTTTCTTTAGCAATAGAACTTCCTTCAACATTTAATAAGCATATGGCTGAATTGTTTCTGGTAAATTCCATAGTCAGGTATCTGGAAAAAATCAGAGATCTTATTCACAGTCCTTGAGTCTGGGAGGCAGATTTTTTAAACTACTACATGAGAGAAATACACTTAGGTATTAGCTGATGTAGAACTGGGTGTAAGTTTCTACCCTACTTGTGCAGAATCAAAAGTCTCAGATTATCTCACTAAAATGTGTATGACCAGCTGAATCTTGTTCCTTTGCCTTTTCTTGTACCAAACCTTCCATTACTACCACCTACTGTGAGCTATGTTCATGGCGAATATTAGCCAAATAGTATACCAACCATCAGGCAAAGTGGGAAGGGTAAATCCCCAGACACCAACGCTCAAACACTCTGCCGTACTAAGGTTTGTGCTGTCTTGACTGACTACCATTGTGGGCCATATATCACTTTTATCTTTTCTTGTCCATATATCACTTATCTTTTCTTTCTATGCTGATAGAAATAGCCCATAGATAGAAGAATGCCTCATGACGACATGTCAACCACCAACAAAATGGGCCCCTATCTTATTGATGGCATTGTACCAGGCATCATTCCCTTCTATAGCCATTTCTTCAACTCTAACTGAAGTTTGAGCTGCTCTATAAGACTTTTCTTTTATAAAGGCCTATGGGGAGAAAATATGAGAGGCCCAAACATTAATGGAGAGGTTTTATTTTGTACCCATTTTCACACATCACCCTGAAGAACCATGAATTCTACTTTACCCCATTTTCATATAAAACTACATACACCGCACTGTACATGTAAAACAAATTTGGAAAGGAGCCTCAAGCTGGCCTCTGAAATTGTGTAAGCAATTATCACATTTTTGTGCGCAAATGCAGTAATTATATGTGTAATTTGGCAGCTGGGTTTGAAAATTTGGCCTTAAATGGAACATAGACAGGAAAAATAAATGTTGGAAAATGCCAATATTTTATAAAGATTTTGAATCAAATAATAGTGGAATTATTGCAAGCCATGTTAATTTTTAATTATAATGATCATTACACAATATACAATAATTTTTTGAGGAAGAAAAGAACTATAGATCAATTGCCCATCATTTTGGTCAGAAAAAAATGTCTCCATTTTCGGGGAGGATAATTGTATTTTTCAGAGGTTATGGTACATATTTCAAAGACTTTTTCTTCTTATGAAGAAAAGATAGTGATTGCCTACTAGTTTAAGTTCTATGACGTATTTTACTATGGGAAGAATAGGACTCTTTGTACTGATTACTTTAGAGGAAAAGTAGTATTAACTCTGTGCTTATATTTGAGCTTGTAGTCGTAAATTAGATAAAGCTTTCTTATAAGCATTTAAGCTTTGCAATGTAATATTATAGCCTAAATGACGAATAATTTAGACTTCTTTGATCTTGATTTTAGTAAAGTCATAGTAAAGTCATCAAAATCGATTCCAATGTATGTGGCTTTTTTTATATGTGCTTATAAAGGCTAGTGATTTGGCTATAATGTAAAGATGACCCTGCAGCAAAGTTTTCTTCTGCTGTGAGAGTAAGGTAGGGGTTAACTCTGTGGGCTCTGGAGCCAGCCAGCCTGGATTCCAAAGCTGCCTCTATTGTTCTGTTAGCCCTAGGACACTGAGCCAGTTTCTCAATTATTAAGCTTTCTGCACCTTAGTTTTCTCATCTGTTAAATGGGCATGGTAATATGCCCACAAAATAGAGGACTGAATGAGATAATCGTGTAAGGTTCTTGGAATAGGGCCTGGCACTGGTTATCTCTCAAACATGTTAATCAATTTTTGAAAAGCATTTGCTTCCTAGTGTTGAACCCCTATTCATGACTAAGAGAGAAGGAGAGATTATCCAGTGCAGAAATACAATGTGATGGAAGAGAAAGTCAGAGAGTGACCCAACTACAGTTGACCCTTTGACAATGTGGGAATAGGAGGCCAATTTTCCTTTCCCCTAAGTCAAAAACCTGAGTATAATTTTTGATTTTACAGCCAGTTCTTTGCATTCACGATTCAATCTGTCGAAAGCAGTACTTTCCATTCATGGTTGGGAAACTGCGGTTAGGAATGTAAAAATAGTTTGTCATCTGCCATTTGTGAATCTGCGGATGCGAAACCTGCAGAGAGGAAGGGCAGACTGCCTTTGTTGGGGGGAAAAACCTTTAATAAACCACTGTGTAAGTGGGCCCCTGCAGTATAAAGTCATGCTGTTCAAGGGTCAACAGTATACCGAAGCATCCAGTGGAAACCAATGTAATGTTGCCAACAGAATGATGAAAGAAGCAGATAGTGTGGGCAGAGCTCAGTTATGGGGTGAAGAGCACAAAGGAGGCAGAGGGAAGGGGAAAGGCACCCAAGAATACCTGGGGCATCCAACATGGATGGGGGTGGGCGTCACGGAAATAGACCATTAAAGGAGGTTTCTGCTGTATTTGAGGAGGCTTTGGATGACTCTGTGAGAGATTTGACCTTACTTTAGTGAGTAACAGGCAGCTTTTAGAGAGGAGGTTCTTGATCAGATGTGTGTATTAGGACAAATGCTTCAAACTTTATGGTGCATTAGAGAATCACTTATGGTATCATGGAAACATATTTCTGGCCCCCTCTCCCAGAAATTCTGATTCAATAGGCCTAGGGGGGATCCCTACAGAATTTGCATTTCCAAAAATCTTACATGTCACACTGATGCTGAGGATTCACAGAACACACTAAATAGCACTGACTAAGGGTACACGGCCTTCCAAATAAATTTTTTGTTTGCATGTCCTTATTAGAAAAAGAAATTCTATGTATACCCTTGCATGATATATGTATGTATGTATGTATGTATGTATGTATATACATACACGCATGCACACACATGCACACACACACACATTTTTATTTATTTTCAAATTATAAACAAACTACCATGTCAGTATCTCTTATGTATATCATAAAACCTAAAAAGCTGAGCTAATGATGAAATAAAACAATTGTTTTGTTTTTATTTAGTTATTAATGCTACAACAGTCATTTTGCTCTCCTTTAAGTTATTACTGTTTGAATATGCTTCACTTGTTTTGAAAACTTAAAAATTTGTGATACAGTCATTTAAAAGTTTCTTAAATTCCCTTTTTTCTTATTACTTTAGAAGAAAAGAAGTATTAACTCTGTGCTTATATTTGAGCTAGTAATCTTAAAAGTAATGTTGTAGTGGTTTTTGTAACTAAAAAGTATTTCTCACGAAGACACGTAAATCAAAATGGAAGAATTCCCTCACTGGATGTTTGAACTAAATCCCATTCACAGGTTAAGGAAGGGCCTTTGTTAAAATCTGGCTAGTAGATTTCCATGTTTGCTGATGTCAATTAATTCTTCTTGCAAAGCTACAGATAGGTGTTACCATTGTTTGTTATCAAAATAGGTTCAAATTCTAGTGAAATTCTTTGCATGAGTTTTAAACTGGTTTAAAAAAATCTTATTTCCCTGTTTTTAGAATATGTTGATTTAAAAAATAGGTGATAGATTCACTTATCTTGTTTTCAATATTCAAATTACGTAGCAATGGGATTCTTTCTACATATCCTTTTCCAAAATGCTGTTAGCAACTTGCATTTCCTTAGAAAGGCAGTTTCTTCTTATTTGCTATTAAAACATTGCATTTACCTTGAAGGGATAGATTGTGTTTATTAATATTATTACTATTTAAAAATACTTGATAGATCACATGCTATGGATAGCTAGCTCATTTGTTATCACAGAAGAAGTTAGCACTTGTCTTTTTGTAAATATATGTTTTTAGCTCTTTGAGTACTTTGCCATGAGCAAATCCCTGTATTGTAGAAAATATGTTCATGGTTATTCCCTATTTTGATTTGTTCTAAAGAGTCAAATCTATTTTAAATATTAAAAAATTAAATAAAACTAACCACCCTGATGACATTTTGTAGCACTGTGTGCACTTCTGGCTGTAACCCCTTAGCTGCAAATGCTTGACTGGGTATAGCAGGTGAATGAATGCTACAGGAAATCTGTTTCAGTAACCTTAGCCAAAAGCCTTTAAAATTTTTTGTCAAAGGAGTAGCTCCATTACTGACACAGCTTTACCATTAAGTATGTTATTTATTATTGAGAATATATTTTAGCAATGTATTTTTCCTTCAGTGTTTTTTAAAAAAGAAATTCTTCATGTATTTTATTATTGAAACATGACCTAGTAAAAATCATATGTTGAGACTTGGTAAAATAGAAATGTATAAAAGAGCTTTTGTTACAATTTGGTTAGAAGATTTCTATCTTCTTATTTATTCAAATTATAATACAAACTTCATGAAATTGTGTGATTTCTTTCCAATTCTTGTTTGAAAAAAATTTCAGCAATGTTTTCCATGTATCTTATCAAAATAGGTTCAAATTCCACTGAAATTTCTTTATATAGAAAAGTTTAAACTGGTCAAAAAGTCCTATATTTACTGACAAAGGGCTCCACTTTTGTTTGTACCATATAGTTTTGCATGTATTATTTCAGCATTTGCCAAAATAAAAAAATGGGATAACTGTAATAACCTGCAATGTTTTGTTTTTCACTGTTAAAAAAAATTAGTGAGACTTTCTAAAGTAATAGATTAAATATTGCCCAATTTAAACATCTTTGAAAAAGATCACAAAGGATTGTCTCTGTCTTTTGGATGCTTATTTTTTTAAATATCTTGTCAACTGTGATTGATTTATATTATTAACTGTTACTTCAAAGCACAATTCTATATATGCATGTCATAATAATTAACCAATATGTCAAGATACAGTATATGTAAGATGAAGTTTATTGTTAAAGAAAATAAATGTAAATCCATGTTTTAAACAATCTTCTAGGTAATTATAAACTTTAAAAAATCAATTTTTTATTTTAATTTTATCTAATAATATATTATATAAAGAGTTTGTGTGAGGGGTAGACATGTTACCTCTGCCATTTTTTTTTATTTACGTGAGCTTGCAAAATTGGTATACTCTTCCAATTCATGGCTTTGCAGGAATCTTTAAGCCATGTGGCCATTTTGCCAGAGTTAGTTTAGTTAAAACTCAGTTATATAGTTTGTAACCCCACTTTTACCTGTCTATACCTAAATAGTAATGCCATGAATGTGCAAGAGAGGTGAAGAGATTCTGGACATACCTTCTGTGTTTGGATCCCTCATGTATTTTACATAACCTTGACATTCTTACATATAGACCAGGGAAGACAACAGCATAAATCCATATATCCAATGTAATTAAGCCTTTATAATTTCTTATTTTTTAGAAGACTAAGTATATATAAAAGTTCTAATTTTTTCTGCACACCCCCCAAAATCATCTTGCTCATCCCCTGGATGTGTGTACCCTCACTGTAGAGAACACTGTTCTGGGACAGTAAATCTGGTGAAGGAAGTGCAGACAGGCTAGAGTGGAGAGAGCCTGGAGGCTTGAATCTAGTTAAGAGACATATACAGTTGTCCAGAAACACCTAAGAAGTAAAAGATATGTCTGATCTCAAGGAGCTTTAAATTACATAAAAAGATAAAACATATCCTCATGATGCAATTCCAGGACATTTACAAAGCTGTGAATCAATGACTTGGGCAGGACTATAAATTGAGGAGTATGAGGAAGGAAGTTACTCTTTTTCCTTGATGTGTGAACTTGTAACAGAGTGATTCATTTGTGTTGACTATGTCATTCAGGCAAATAACTGACGTGGGGAGATTATAGAAAGTCCCAAACACTTTAATATAAATGAGTTTTAAGATATTTTCATACTTTTCGGGGTTGTTGTGAGGACTAAACATTCACTACAATGCCCGGCCTGTCGCATATGCTCAGCAATCAGTAGTTATTACTAATAACAGAATCAGCATGAGGCAGTTGGATGTGGAAAGTGAACATCCTTGTATATATCTGTGAGGATGTGTGTGATGGAGAAATAGTTAAAGACATATTGAATCTATGTCAGGATATTATGTAGTTCTGTGAGAATGAGTAAAATGCATAAAGTGTACTTTTAAGTACTCAATCTAGAGAGGGTTGAAAAAAGTAGTGAGTATGGTTATGGAAGTGGTTATGTCAGTTGTGAGCCTAATCAGGGGGAGTTTTGGGAGTTGAATTTTGTGTTGAGAAGTGGCCAATAAGCTTTGGTGAAATGAGGAGAGTGGAAAGAACAAGAAAAATTACAGGTGGAAGCATTAATATCGAAATGTAAAAACTAGAAAATTTTGGGTTTTTTTGTATGATATCATACAAAAAAAACCAAAATTTTCTAGTTTTTACATTTTTGGAATATAAAATGGTGCTTAACTCCACATTTTCAAACAAACTCTTATTATTTATTGTCTAAACATATATTGAGTAATGCCTACTATGCGCTAGGCGCTGCTGTAGACATTGGGCATATAGCAATAAACAAAAGAAACAATGTCATTGCTTTCATGGAGTTTACATTTTACAGGGGGAGATAGACTTAAAGATAAGTGATGACAAGTAATGAAGAGAAAAAAAGCAGGTCACGGCCCATATACACACATACATATCTTAATTAGATTCCCTATAATGCAGAGCCTGAGACACAGTTTATATCCTAATAGTTTTAGGAGGTGCAATTCCAGAGCAGCGAAATGGGGGGAAAAGGGAATGTAAAGCAGAAAAATCAGAAAAACACATGGTAGTACATTTTTGAGCTGGTCACAGCCTCAGAAGAAACACTTGGTTGCTGGGTCACTCAGGACATTCCAGGAGACCACAGGGAGCTTTGTGCTTGGGGGCAGAGGCAGGGGTGTGAAGGGAGAGCGATTTATGTTGATTTCTTTCCATCTGTTGTCTTTCAGTGATCAAAGTTCACCTAAAGGTGTTCTACTTTTTTGTTTGTGTTATTTAGCTTTCAGGGCAACTCCTGGGGAGACCGACTCCTTCACAGGTCCAGTTGGGTTAGACCTGGATTCAGGAGCTTCAGAGGGCTGGCTTTCACCCTGAAGACAAAGCTGAGGTAGCTGGCAGGTAAGAGATGAGCAGATTATGGGACAACCTGAGCTTTAGTTACCAATATTACTTTTGCTGGAGCTGCTCCATCTGAGAAGTAAGGCAAATGGGTGATGATATCTGGGGACATGTGGAACAGAATGAATCTGAGAAGGCACATAAATCAGATCCAGTACGTGAGCTCTTTTGGTATGGTACCCAGACCTCTCTGATAAGGTACTGTTAGAGCAGAGTCCTAAAGCAAGTGAGCAAGCCAACCATGTGGTTATTTTGCAGGAATTTATTCTAGGCAGAGAGTGTATCAAGTGTAAAGACCTTCTTGGGGCAAGAATAGGAGGTAGGAGCATAGAGTATTTGAGGAGCAGGAAGGAAGCCAGTGTGACTAGGTTGGCATAAATGAGGGCAGAGGTGGTAAGTGATGAGGTCAGAAAGGCTGGGGTTGGCTAGGCCATAAAGGGCTTTCTAAAACCATGGTAGGGCTTTGGTTTTTACTCCCCGTGAGATGGAAGCCATGGAAAATTCTTTTGAAGCAAAGGAGTGACATGATGTAACTTATATTTTTAAAGGATCATTTGGCTTCTGGTGGAGAACAGATTATAGAGGAGTAAAGGAAGAAGCTGGGAAACGAGCTTGGAAATGAGCTTGGAGACTCTTGGATCATATAGGTGGTAGCTCTGAAGATGGTGAGACATTGGATTCCAGTTATTTTAAATTAGGGTTGCGAGGGTTCACTCATGGCTGGATGTGGGGTGTGAAGGAAAGAGAAATAAAGGATGACTTCAAGAGATTTGTCCTGAGCTACTGGAAAAAATGAGTCTCACTAAGGCCAAGTTCATTTATTTTGATAGGACATCTATTTTGCCAATACGAAGCTTTTGCTGAGCAAGATCCTCCATTGTAAAGTATTTCGAGTTGAGTTCATCCATAATGTGTAATATGTTCAACTAATTTATGTATTTTAGATCCACTGGGTATAAGTAGATTAAAATTTAAAATTTTCATTATTTATTAAGGCTGGCTATAGTATCACGATTAAAGAAAAAGGCTTAATTAGCCTAGAAATAAGAAGTTGCCTGTGTGTGTGTGTGTGTGTGTGTGTGTGTGTGTGTGTGTGTGTAGTGATGGTATAAAATGTACTTATTTTTAGCAGTTCTTCCATGAAAGACAGGCTGGAATTCCCCATGCAATATTTTGGATTGCTTAAAGTGTTGTCATGTTGCTTTTCATTGTTATTGATGCTAAATACTCTAAGAATATCTCTGGCTCATGCAAAAGGTCTTGAAATATTTCAATGATTTATGAAACAAAGAGGCTTCCTTGATGTCTGTGAAATAACAGTGATGACTTCAGTGAATGCAGTAGTAAGCATTTATTGGAGCACCTGGAATACAGTTACCTGGCTGCTTTCTTTTCCATTAATAAGTTGTGAAGAAGTCTTGATGGAGCTTTTAGCCTTAATACATCTGACTGTAGTATAATCTGTTTTTATAAGATTAATTCCATGTGAAATAATGAAGCAAATGATAACAGCTTAAAGGAGACCAAATCAATATATCATGTTACAGTTGATGGCAATCACATTGTTCTGCACTTAAAGAAACTTTGCAGGAGAAAAAAACTGTATAAGGAAAATGGCTTGAACCATGTTTATTGGACGAAATCAGTTAGGCTATTCCTGCCAAGGTATGTTAAAGGGGAGGGAGTCAATAGGATCCTTTCCAATTAAAAACAAAAGAAAAATGTAGAAAATTAAAAAAAACATTTTTGATTCATACAATTATTTGAAAGCGCCCCTCCCCCTGCAAAGAAACAATCTTCCAAACTTTTTACTTATGATTATTTTCAACCTGAGGTTTCTGAACAGAATGGGCTCCAACTTGAAAGCATCCTGAGGCCTAGCTGAGAAGGATACAGATGAGATCTAGTTGACACAATTTCTACTTGGAACAAAGATTTTAATTAAAAAGGAGACCTCATTTGATGTGTTCTCTGACTCCGGAGGGGAATATGGTTAGAGTATAAGATTTTGCTTGTTATGTTTTAAATTCTTAATAACAGAGGTCATAACACATTGTCATTAGCGATGTCAGTGAGAAGGAAGTTCCACATCTCTAACGCACCGCAGCTGAGTGGGAAAAACTGATCCATGTTTTGGTGCAGCCAAAGACACTCTGATCAGCAAACACTGAGTAGCCAGTTTATGCCCCGTGGACAGACACACTTGATGACAAATGACACTCTTTAGAGTTTTAGACAGACAGGTGCAAGGAAAGGATATACTGCCTACCCAGGGGTAGTAGCATATGACATTTACCACCCCAAGGAGATGTTGCAGATGGAAACTGTTATCGATTCCAGAGGAGTTTTGAGACATACTTATAGATGATATGCCCATGGAAGTTTAAGTGCTTCTGGAACATTCCAGAATCTTTGGACTTTAATGTCATTCACTAGTCACCATTTGATGATGAGTCCAATGTTCCTTTCTTTTTGCCTTCATCCTATCTTTTAAGTTGCAATTTCAGGGAAACCTGATGTAATGAATTAGTCATGCATTTATTTATTCATTTAGTCAACATTTATTCAGCACCTACTTGTAGAGGATTAAGCTAGGCAATGATAAATCAGAAATTTAAAGACATTTTTCTCATAAAGATTGCTATTATCTGGTAAATAATAATAGTAATTATTAAATGCTCCTCCAAGATACATAAATCCTAGTTGAAATGGGATGACATTAATAATAACATATATTTCTCTAACTCTTTTCTCACCTGTAATTGCAGGACCTCTACTTCTGGATAAGGGTTTAACAGTTATTGCTGAGAATCCCACATGGTTTCTGATGAGAACCACATATTGCCCCATTTTTTGACCCTGCTGACCTTCTTTCTGCTTAGGCCTTTAGTCCTTAGCATTTCACTGCCTCGGGGGCCCATGACTGAGCGGCTCTCTATGGGCTCCACCTCTTTGGCTGAGTGTCATTGTTGCTGATGTATAGGATTCCTTAGGTGGCAGTTGTGCATCAGGATGTCAGAGCTACATCATATTCCCGGCAGAAGTAAAAAAATACCTCCTTCGTAATTTTGAGTCTCACGATGAAGCAAGGATATTTGTGCTGTTTTACAGAATTGTGGTGGCTCTTTCTGTTTTTATTTGTAGCCTTTCCTCCTTGATTTTTCCTCTGTATCCTTTCCTCTCCACCCTTATTCTCATCACTACAAACTTAAAAGAAGTTCATTGGGGTTGGGGGTAGAGAACAGTGAAGGTACCGTGGACAAATCCAAGTGAAATCTCTTAATTCAGAATCATGTCCTTTTCCAATAACCACTGTTATCAGACTGTGTTATGTATCTGATACCTTTTCCCCAGAGGATAGAAATCTCTTAGTTCTTGTTGCAAATAGACTTGTAGTTGGCTCACTTTATCAGGCCTGAAGTCATGCTCAAACACATTGGCTAAGATCTATTAATAATACACATTTGAATCTCATCATAAAGCATTTTCATAGGTAGTATCTCATTTTTCTGTGGCTCAGAGGGGTTAAGCGATCAGGGTCATAAAGCTTAGGCTTTTCATGTAGATTCCATAGTGTAGTGGTCAGGTCTCTTTACTCTCTGGCCTCCACATATCTATTAATTTTCTCTATGCCTCAGTCTAAGAGAGAAATAACCACGTGCAATTTTTGGAATGCTCCTGCTCCCTTTAACCTTTGTGACATTACACACGTGTCATAGATTGAGTTTCCTGGAAAAAGACTCTGAGGTAGATTGTTGGATGGGGAGTGCCCACGGGAGATTCACTCACAAGGAGGTGAGGAGGAAAGGATTGTGAGGAATTGAGGAAAGTGAGATTGCGAGGAAGTGGGGAATGCAGGATTGGGAGAAGTTGATGTGCAGTGTGGTTACATCTGAGGCCTCAGATGATCCTGCAGGGAATATAACCTTGGGCTGGATAGTTCCCTGAGGGTGAGGGTAGTTCCCAGTGAAGCATGAGTATGTGAGGAGTCAGCCTCTGATGTTACCAGCAGCTGGAGACCGGGTGATTCAGCCATGAACAGAGGTTCAGATGGAATACTAAAGTGTCTACAACACATATTTTCCTTCCACTTTAATATTCCTGCCCTGCGTAATTGCTCAAAACCAGGCCATATTTCAATTTCTTTCATATTTAAATCATTTTTTTGGTCTTACACAACTAATTTTCTTTGGAATTTCTAATTGATATTCTTTCCCTCCCCACCATGCCAAAATAAACACATTTTAATCAAATTGCTAAGCTCAACCTGCTTCTTTTTTAAAAAAAGAATGGGATGGAATACACTTGCTTGGTCACAGGTCCCTCTGACGTCCCATTATGTAGAAGAACAACTGTTTTCTGGTTCTATTGTACAGCTCTCCTGCTGGGAGGCATTCCCACTGAACTGTTTCAGAAGTAATATTTCTCAGGTTCCAGGTCTTCTTTCTTGTGTCTTTGTTTATAACCTCACATTACTTTTTATAAAGGATTAGTGGAGGTAAAATTTTTGTCTAAAAATGCACTCTTTTGCCATGAAATAGGATTCTAGGTTCAAAATAATTTTCTATTTACAACTTTAAAAGCTTACTCTATTGTCTTCTAGCAACTAATGTTGCTGATGAGAAGTTTGGTGCCTCTTTGATTCTTCTTCTTTTGTGAGGTAGCCTGTCCTTTTTCGGTGGTCATTTTTAGATCTTCACATTATCTTCAGTGATTTTAAATCTCATTAAAATATCACTGAGGATGAGTCTTGTTTAGGTCATCTTGTTAGGCACTTTCTGGTTGCCCTTAATCTCATGGCTTCTGTCTTTTCTCAGCTCAGGAAATTTGTTCCCACATACTTTCTTCCCTTCATTTTTCTTAGTTTCTTCTTGTAGTTTGTTCATGAATCTCCTGAATAAATTCCTGGATATTTTTCCTTTTTTTTTTTTTTTTTTGTAATTGTTCTTAGTATTTTGGGAAACTCCTTTTTAACCCCCTCATCCTTTCTATTAAATTTGTTATGACAATTATATTTTTAATTGTCAGAATCTCTTTTCTTTGATTGCTTCTTTTTATGAGAATCAATTCTTGGGCACCAATGCAGCTTGTGGAAAGGGAACTGGGCTTTCATATCCCTGGACCCCTCAGTCATTAGGATGCACAAAAGTGTGTTCCAATAGCTTGAAGTTGGTTCTCAGAAAAAAAATCCTGAGAGATGGTGGGAATTAGGATGGAACATTCAAGTTACACCTAACTGACACAATTTTGACTGTAGTGTTACATTCTTTTATTGAGCCCTTTAAAAATGATTTAAATGAATTGCATCTCATTTTAAATTTGTTAAAATCTTATCTGGGAATTTCTTGGGATTCATCATGACATTTCGGACATTCTCTGGGTTGTCCTTACTGGTAACATGGGATTAAACCAGACAGGGCAGCAAAAAAAAAGACAAAGTTAATTGGATTTATTCAAAGTGAGGAGATATGAAGAGCTGCCATTACAAATAGACAAGGGAGCCTAATAGAGAGAAGAGTTATGGTAAGAGGTGTGGTTTTTATGAGAAGTCCACAGAATGTAGTTAGTTGTTAGAGGATTTTTTTGGGCAAAGAATAATAAGAGTCTCGGGTTTAAGGTATGCATTCCCCCTTATCCATGACCTTCATTGATGAAGTGATTGCAAACAAATAAGTATTTATTGTAAATAAAAGATAAGAGACTGAGAAATCTTATCCAATGCCATGAGATAACAGAGCTGATGAATCGCTTCCCTCCTAAGAACTTTAGATAGTTGAGATTTCAGAAGAACTCAGTTTCACATAACTTGTTATTTTTACATTATGAAATCTGATATTTATGAGTGTTGCCTAAATAATAATAGTTGAGGTTTAATTATTCCTGCAGGCCTTTTGGCATAATCTTTACTGTATTTTTTTAGGCATGGGAAAAGAGAAACTTTTTTTCAGCCCTGGCAAGACTTCCTCATTTCCCCTAACCCTTTTAATAAAAATATATTTGATTATTTTTTGGGGGGTGGGGGAACACCAAATTGAGATATTAATGTCCTTGGAAAAATCTGCAAAAGGGCTTTCCATTGATAAATGGGCCAGTCTTTGCCTCTGAGGGTTACAAAATATTATCATTAATATTATATGATGGCATTTCTCAGAGCTATGCTATTCACCTATCAAATAACTTGTTTGTTTTTATATTAATTTGACTGGATTAATGAATGCATTCATATTGGGGTACTAATTCCAATCAACTCCATTCGGTGGAAGCTCTGCCTTTTACTTTGGTGTCTCTCCAGATGAGGTGGGGCAGAGTTCTGTTCGCAATTGGGATGAATACATTAAAGGTTATTGACCCATTGATTTTCTCTGAGACTTTGTTGGCAGCCCTTGGAAATATCCAATATTAGTATAGATTTTAGAATTTACTGAGAAGTATGCTGTAAGAGAATATTCAACTGTGAAATCTTGAGAAAGGGAAGTAGCATATGGACATGGAGATAAAAACATTTATTAAATTTAAACATTAAGTGTAAAGTCAAATAAGCATTACTCTTTAATCTTATAAACTGTAAAGTAAAATAAATCAAGCCCTGTAGTTTCATGTTGACACGAAAGACAAGTTTTCTCTCTTCAGACTCATCACATTAATATATATACAGAAATAAAACCAAGATTATCATTATGCATTTTTCTATTTCACCACAAACTTTTATTTTAGTATTAGCCTCTCTCTTGAATTTTGAAATATAGAAGTATTGATAACAAATTTCAAATAATAAAAAATGAATAGAATAGTAATTTTAAAAACATTTTCCATGGTTAAAGAGCTCTTGATATTTACCACTCAACCATTTCTCAGGCACCACTGAAAAGCTTTCAGGTTAACTATTACAAACCCAAGCATTGCAGTACTGCCCCATCCATCTTTAGAATCTAGGAAACAGATCAATATTTGAGCTACAGGGAGTGGAATCTATAAGCAAACCTTTTAAAGGAACTTAATACAAGGAAGTACAATTTTCTAATTAATCACGTAACCTTTTAGAAACTTGCTTTAGGTATTTGCTATACAAAAATTTTTGGTCTTTGTTAATAGTCTGTGATAGAGTAAGTGTACTGATTTATGCCATACCCAGAAAATCCAATTGGACATGTTTTGTTTAAATTAATAAAGAATCATGGAGAGAATTGGGGGGTTGAAGGATTAGGTAATGCATAAGAGAAACAGATGCAGATGAAATATGACCTCCTTCGTGTGGTATATTTCAGGGAATCTTTAATTCATCTGATATGGCCATGAGTTATGCTCCGAGTATTGTATTAAAATTCCTAGTAGAAAGGGATTTAGATATACACATAAAGTTAAATATTGTTAGACAGTAAAATATTGATTGCTTACCACAAACAATGCAGCAGGGTATCTAACACTTGTTTTCCTTATGGAACATAATAAGGTAATTAATTTATCTCTAGCTGTGTTTTATTTTTGAAAAAAATTTTTTTTGGTGGAATAGGTTTAAATGTATTTTGTGTGTCTCAAATAGCTCTCTGTTTGTGCTGTAATAATCATGTGCAGTTTGTGGCAGCACCTTCGTAATCATCACCTTAGAAATGGGGATACTTTCTTCTTCTTTTACACGGCAAAATACAAGGCTCCACAGTGAAATGGCACTCTGGATATAAAAGCTAATGACTAATAGGAGAGTTCTGACCCTCTGAATTGCGTTTACTGTTCACCAATGATTATGTCATTAGGAATGAATTAGATAGTCAATGAGGTGAATCTTTAAATCAAAGCTGCCACTTTGAAATTTTCAATAATCTGTTCACTTGTAGAAATAGGGTAGTATTTAACAGCCATTACTGTTCTATTGCTGGGGTTATGTGGCTGTAAAAAACAGTTTTCTTGTGGTATAATTTCTCTCTCTCTCTCTCTCTCTCTCTCTCTCTCTCTCTCTCTCTCTCTCTCTCTTTTTATCTAGAGTTCTCTGATTATTCCTGGTGTGAGCAGAAAACTAGAGCCAAAACAATCTACTACTGACTATCAGGAAATCACAGGAGAACAGAGTGGTGGGGTTGAATACAGATAGAGAACTGTCCTGAACAGTAAACGTTCCAGAAATATTGATGGGTGATGATTCTTGCTCCTGCCTCATATTATTTTTTTCCCACATATTGTTTTTACTATCAAATAATGTAAAGAAACATAATGACTATCATTTTTTCTTCTATTGGTAGAATTAATTTATGATTTTATATGTTTAGTTTCATATACTCTCTTTTTTACTGCAAAAACATTACTTTAGTTTTTTTATGGATACTCAAATATTTGTATAAATTGGAATAATAGCTACAACAATAGCTGCCATTTATTGCTTGTTTGCTATGTCCTAGATATCATGCTGGGAACATTACCTACATTATGTAGTTCTTAACTGCATACTCAGAAGTTGCAGGGTGGGATATAAAGGGAACTGGCTAAGATGCAGATAGTAATATAAATTTTCATTGGATGTAGAAAATTACATTACTGATGGCAAACTTCCCTCCCCCACTCAGAATTATTGATTTAAAAGACAAACAATATTCTCTAGGAACACAGAGAAAAAAAGATGATAATCTGAGTAGAGAAAGAAAGCAAATAATAATTAAAGTAACAAGAAACAATGCAAGAAGGAAACTTGCATCAAAAACAGACAAAACAAAACAACTCTGGGCCAGTAGATTGGAAGAGTTTTCTATGATTCAGGCTACATCTCTGAACTGGGAAATAACAATTATTGATAAATAAGTCTGGTGACTTTTTTAAAGTTCAATGATAAAAAAATTTTTTGAGACCTCCCCTGTGATCCACATATTATTTATAAGTGTGTTGTTTCGAGATTTTCCTGTTGTCTTAAAAAAAAAAAAGTCCCTAGGGAAGTGGTCCAGGTGATACTGAGCACCACGTGATGCATGATTGAATCAGAATTCCCTAAAAATATTTGGTGGAATACTAAAATGGGATTTCTAAATAGTTAGCATGAGGACAAAGTCAAATATGTTTGGGAGATGCCAGGTTAAACAAAGTTAAACATTTATTTCCTGCAAATATACTTTTTATTTCCTGCAAAAAAAGTTCCTTTAAACTAAGAGGAATTAAGAATTTCCAGGAGGTAGTGTTTCCCAAACATTTACTCATTGAACCAACTTACCTGTTTTTTTCTTGATGAATTTTTTTGGATTTGACTCTAGTGAATAAATATTGAGAAATATCTTAAGTTATGGTTGCTGAGGATATTTTCAAGGATGTTCTCCGGAAAGATTGTGGCCCCCAAGTTTCAGTGCAGTGGAATGTCGATAGTTTCTTTCTCTAAGTGGGAAGTAAATTTATATCAAAGAGAGTTTAAGGACACTTCTCCCACTGCCCCATGGATGTCTGGGGAGCCTGCTGATTTTACCTGGCCAAGAAAATACAGAATCACAAAGCACTTAGAGGGAGAGAGGGAGGGAGAAAGAGAGAGAGAATGAATGAAGGCTTGTATCTAGTTCATTGTGTGTGTCAAGAGTTCTGTCATGTACTGGGATTTTGGCTTAAAGTTTTATTTCTGTTCAGTTGTGCTACCTGTTACAAAAGTATTGTGATATTCTACATAGGTAGAAACTGAGGCCCAGGGAATAGAGATTCACTAATGTCACAGGTCGTGAATGATGGAGCTAGTACTTGAACTTTTCCTAACATCCAGGTTTGTTCTCTTTGTCCTTATGCTTCAGTAACGGTTGTGGTTCTTGCAAAATGGCCATGAAATATTTTCCCAAACATCTCAGGATGGTGGGTTATGATGAATATGTTATCATGTTGTAATCACTTCTAAAAAAGAAAAAAATTATATGCAGATTTCCTTCCATTAGTAAGAATACCATTCTCTGCCAAGACTGAAACTTATTCAGTCCATAATCTTCATAAATGAAAAAATGAATTATTTTAACAGGTTGTTTAAAATTGGTTCTATATTGTTTTCAAAGTATATGCTCAAATAACTTATTTCTTGAATATTCCTTTTGAGAAAATGACCTGTCGAAACAAAACTCAGATTTTTAAAATTATCTCCCATTGAAACATATTTTACCACAATAAGATACAGCCAATTAATTTCTTTAGAGCAAAAGACATACGATTAGGTTCGTATTTCAAAGTTAACCTCTCTGAAGGACCGAGTTTACATTTTAAAAAAATGTCTTTGATTCTAGTCCCCATACTTTATTCACAGCTAATCAAGCCCATTTTGGGGGGTGGGGGGTGGGGGGGATATCTGCTTTAGAAGGGAATTGTGTATAAACCTGATGAATTAAAATTTTACTTGATTAAAACAATTGATTCTATTTCCATTGTTAAATGGCATTCAAGGTTGAACCAAGTAGATCCCAAATGCACAAAGACCAAGCTACCTTTTTTTTGCCTCTTAGAATTCATTGATTTTTGAAGTCATTGGAACGTTTGTTTGCTTTTTTAAGGGGTCTGCCATCTGACGCCTCCTAGGCTGGGTATCCAGAAACAGGCTTACTTGCTTTTTGTTTTGTGCTAGGACATAGATTCTTTTCCCTTAGCCTGGTTTATCTGCATCTGTGGTAATTAGTTGGGTGGTGAATTAAATAAGTTACACCTGGTTAGTTGAGAGCTTTCATCTGCCCGCATGAGTAGGAAAATTCTAAGCTTCCACTGAACTGAAAATCCGACTCACTGGCAGGATAGAGGTGACAATGGTCGCAGCTAATGAGGTTCTTTTGGAAGGAATTGAATAATCGTTTAATAATCCATTCATTGGCTGCTCTGGCTGTTGGGACAGGGCATCGTCACACATATGGCCTGGCCACCTGGGCCTCTGTGTGTGGTGGTTAGTGTAACCCTTTCAGGAACACCCACTTCTGAAAACATCAACAACCACATTTTAATAATAGGGGCAAATGTATGCTGGACTTGTATTTCTTAATCAAATTGAAATTCTGCAGTATTTGGCTAACAGTATCCTGTATTGAGGGGGAAAAAATGGCTGTTCCATCTTCTGTTTGTTTCTAAGAGCCAGCAACAAGCTCTTGGCATCAATATGCACAGTGGGTTTTCAAACACTCAGCAAAAAACATCAATAGCATCTGCTCACACCCCATCACCCTTCCCCACATTCATTTTGTGGATAGCTCTAGCTAGCTGGATGGTGAGATTCTGCACCTTTCTATATTTAAACTCAGCACTGTGGACTAATTCCAGCAAAGTTAGAAAGTTGCTTTACAACACTTGCACATTAGCTTCAGCTTTACTCAGGAGGCCCACTTGAACAAAGAGCAGAGGCAGAGACTGTGCACTCCAGACCTAGCCTCTTTTTGACTTGCCGAAGGAACATGACAATCCCTAGATGGAGTCAAAAGGCCAAGATTTAAATCTTGATTCTGTATTGGCTAGCTTTGAGAACTTGGCCAAGTACTTTATTTACACCTTTTTATTTATTTTAGATATATTTTCCATTACAGTTGACATATAATATTATATTAGTTTTAAGTGTACAACATAGCAGTTAGTTAGAGATTTATATATTTTATGAAGTGCTCACCTTGATGAGTCTGGTATCCTTCTGTCGGTCATGTGCTTTAATTTTAGCCTTAATTTTCTTCATCTATAGGTATGAGGATCAAATGATAATTCCTTTTTTACCCCACATATTATAATCCCTGTTTATCCCTCATCTGTAGATATGAGGATCAAATTATAATTTCTGTTTACCCCACACGTAGCTAGTTCCAGTTGAGAAGAACTTTAATGTTATTTCTAATATTGAATTTAAGCAAGTATAGTCTGTCAATTTTCTGGTCATAGGTTTATCTGGAGAATAGATAGATATGATGATGTTTGTGAACAGCTGTCTTGCCATTATGTTTCCATGGTAAGCACCCCTCTTTGATACAATTATGGCATGATTTTCCAAACCTTCATCCTCTGGCCATATTCCTTTAGGAGGCCACTAATTTCTTTAACGTAGCTGTTAAGATATGGCACTCAAAACTGAACACAGAACTCCGCTTGGGGGTCCAATATGGACTTAATATATCCTTACCCTGCAGAGCTCAGAATATAGTCCCAGGATTCCTTTAGCTGTTTTTGGTAGCTAGATCCACTGACCATATTGATATTTTAGTCCATAAAACCCGTAGAAAACTCTATTTTCTATGTAGATATCATGTTGTTAGTAAATGGGACAGTTTTCTCTCTCCTTTTCCAATCTGTATGTCTTTTCCATCTTTTTCTTGCTTTTTGCACTGGCTAAGACCTTGAGGACAATATTGAGTAAGAGAGGGGAGAGCTAACACAACATGTCTTGTTTCTGACTATGGACAGAAGACATTCAGTCTTTCTTTATAAAGTATGATGTCAGCTGCAAATTTTTTGTAGATGTCTTTTGTAATTTTGAGTAACTTTTGCTGGTTTGCTGAGAGATTTTTAAAAATCATAAGGGGATGTCAAAAATTTTTTGGCAACTGTAATATGACCACATGGTTTTTCTTTAGGTTGTTAATACAATAAATTATATTGATTTTTAAATATTGCACCAGTTTTGTTTTCCCAGGGTAAACCCCCTTGGTTGTGTTGCATTATTCTCTTGATATATTGCTGGATTTGATTTGTTAATATTCTGTTGAGGTCTTTTTTATTTGAAGGGTTACTTGTCTTTGGTTTCACTTTCTTGTAATGTTTTTGTTTGGTTTTTGTAGAAGGGTAGTAATGAAATTGTAAAATTAGTTGGAACATGTTTCTTTCATTTCTATTTCCTGGAAGATAGTATGTAGAATTGGTGTCATTTCTTCTTTAAATGTTTGGTAGAATTTGCCAGTGAAACCATCTGGGACTGGAGATTTCTTTCCAGAAGTTTTAAACTACAAATTTAATTCGTTAATATTTTTAGGGTTCTTCAGGTTATTTTATTTTGGGTGCGTTTTAGTAATTTGTGGTTTTCAAGAAATAGGCTCATTTTATTCAAGTTTTTGTTTACATTTATAGTAGTTCCTTATGACCCTTTTAATATTTTGGGAATCTATAGTAAAATCTTGTATTCATTTCTGACACTGATAATTTCTCTCAGTTTTATTTTTTTCCTTCTTCAGTATTGTTAGAAGTTTATCAATTTTTCCTTTAAAAAACCCTTTTTGTTTCATTGACTTCCTCTATTGTTTTGCAGTTTTCAATTATGTTTATTCCTCCTATCTTTATTGTTTCTCTTTTCTGTGTAAATGGGGCTTATTGGGCAGTTCCCTTTCTAGTTTCTTGAAGTGGAAGCTTGAATATATATTTTTTTAATTTAAGCATGTAATGCTATGAATTTCTTTCTAAGAATTTTGTTTAGTTCAAAATATTTTCTAATTTCCCTTGGGAAAATATTTTTCTTTTTTGCTCATGGATTAGAAGTGTTTTGTTTAATTTCTAAGTATTTGGAAAATTTCCTGTTCTTTGTTATTAATTTATAGCTTAATTCTGTTGTGGTTCGAGAACATACTTTGCATGATTTAATTTTTTAAATTAGTTAAAGTTTGATTTGTGACCCAGGATGCAGGCTCTAGCACAAAGGAGAGCAGTGTCTAAAATAGCCATGTACCCTGCCAGAGTTGTATCTGATGTTGGAGAGTGAGAGGGTGGGTCACTTGCATAATCATCCTTTTTTAATTTTTTTATGAGTTTGATATGTGTGTAGTTTGTTTCATTTTCAGCAATAAAAGGAAAACCAGACCAACTATACCAAGGAATCAGAGATAAAATTTATATTAACAACTTAAGAAATTTAATGGGTCCAGGAGTAGAGGTGCAAATTGTGAGGTAATTAAATATACATTTTGGTACATAAGATACAGTTCACTTGGAAGAACTGATGGAAACACCATGAGAGAAGGAAACTCAGAGGTTCCTGTGTCCTTATGGGAGGAGGGTGATGGTATCTGTGTTTGTCGTTGGTTGAGTTCTCTCCTCTGCAGGCCCCAGGCTGGTGTCTTGTGGTCTGCTGAACCTCCACTGGGATGTGGTTAGCCAGCAACTGCCATATCTTCGTGCCTGCATCTGTGGCCCATTGCAAATTAACCCTTGACCACTGGATGCCACTCTTCTGTCAGAGTTTTGGTTTGCCTACCTCTTGCTGTTAAACGCTTACCACTGAATGATTATTTCTGGTTCTGCCCAAGGGTTACAGTGTGAAATTTGATGAAACTGTTTAACTGATCATAACGTCCATCTTTGCAGTGATCCAATGACCAGTTTAGACAAACCACAAAAGTTTCAGTTCAAGTTTGCTTGTCTACTGGTTTAATCTGAGTCATCAAAAGCCTCTTCCACTCCCTAGGCTTCCTCAAATTCTGATGAACTCTCTGAGGCCAGAGTTTGGCATTTCATGCCGGTCCCTCTTCTTGTCTTTAATCAGTAGACATTTGAGCATAATTTTATTCTTTTCAGCAGTCTCATTTCCTGCTGACCCTTTTCTCTGACCTTCTGGCCAAGTGAGATGACCCTTTCAACAAACTTTTGTGGAATCTTAGATGCACTTTTATTCATTCTCTGCAGGCATTGCATGATTTTGTTTATCTAGGGAGGTTGGTGATATGAAGGTACATGTGAAGGTTTTGAAGTCAGATTGTGGTGTCTTACCTAAATGGCCCCACTTCGTCACTCCTTTGTTATATGACTTAGAAGTTCCTCTCAATACAAGGTAGAGTACATTTCTTTGCCCTTACCTGGGTTTGTCCATGTGGTTTTCTTTGCTAATGGAATGTTAGCATGGATGATGTATACAAGTTTGAAAGGAGTTTGCCATGCTTATGAGAACAATAACGGGAGATAGCCTGATGTTCTCAGAAAGATGAGAAGCATTTGGAACAATTACCCTGAATCAAGCCCAGCATGAATCAAGTGGCCCTCAGCTGACCTGCAGATCACTGAGAATAAATGAATACAGTGTTAATTTACTGACATTTGGGTGGTTTGTTGGGAGCATTTTTGTCACGATACAAAGATAGACTAGATTCAAATTTGATCTCTAAAACTCACTAACTGTAGTATTGTGATACACCCAAACTTTTAAAATGGGGTCATCATCAGGACTAGAAATTATGCATGTAAAATGCTGAGCATCGGGCCTGAAAGTCATTTCTATAGCTAGTGGCCTATATCAGGTACCCCCAAAATGTGTGATGAGTGCATGACTTGAGCTTTAAAGGGTGTTGCTGGTGAGAAACATGGGACTCAAGGTCTTGTTTACAATATTGTAGCCATGGAATGGGTCTCTAGGAGTATCAATCTCTCTAAATTTTAAAAGAGCTAGAAGATTCCACTATTCCTAGAGTATGGTGTAGGAAGTACTGCCCTGTTTCTGAGGCTTCTTTCACCTCTGTGATTTGCTGATACTAGAATCCTTGTTTTCTGAGAGTTCATTTCTTCCCCCATGTCATGTGGCTGTCTGATATTCTCCTTGGTGTGTTATCTATGGCATGACTCCTCCTCTGTCATAATGTCTTGTGGTTACTGAGTACTTACTCTGTGTCAGACACTGTATACCACTGTATTATTATTTTTCCATTCAATCTTTACAACCCCACCAAAAGATTTACCATAGTACAGATGAAGAGATTGAGGCTTGGAGAGGTGAAATAGGTTACACATCTAGTAAATAATAGAGCTGATATTCTACCCAACATCAAATTCCTAAATCTTTACATTTACTTCTATTTCATACTATACTATAGATGAGTAGCTTTTAAATAAATGTACACTAGAAACTTCAGAGTTTATCCTATAGAAAATATTAAGGGAATTTGAGCAGGGAGATGTCTATAGAGGATGGAGGATGCTACATTATCAGACAGCCCTGACTGTAAGCTTGTTTGTGGTCCTATTTGCAACTCAGATGCATGATTTTATTTTTATGTCTGAAAGTGGTTTGTGCACCTCCCACTAGTCATTGAGTATTGATGTCATTTGTCACTGAGCCCCAGAAAAGGTGCTTCACGGATTACACAGTTGGGGCCTGCCTAGGATTTGGTCATGCTGTTTCTCCCGGCATGAAGAGATTCAGGATGCAAAGTTAGAGTGTCTTCCTCGTACCCATTATTTATTGATTTATTTATACCACTTGACCTGATTGGCAACACTATCAAGGATGTCACTCGATTCCCGCCTATAAGGTGGGACATTTTCTGAGCAAGTCAAGTGGAGGAGAGATAATGCTGTTGGTTACTTATCTCAGATAAGCCACATCTAATTGCCTTTCAGGTGACTCAGTTCCCAGTTGGGATGGGGGTGGGGGTAAATCTTGATTAGTTTAAGCCACTGTGGTCTCCTTATTGCCCGAGAAAATTAATGGTATGGGATGGTCTTATGACCCAGTTCTGGCCACTGGGATCTGAGGAAAAGTCTGCTGGTGCAGAGACACTTGGGAAAGTGTTTCCTTGCTCTGTAAAAGAAGACACAAGGCAGAAACAGCCTCTTCTCCTCTGGCTGGTTGTTGTCCTGTTTACAGGTAAAACCTAAATTGCGTCAGCCTGCTTGTGAACATGATGGAGGCTCATTGAGGGACAAAATAAACAAGCTAAGGACAGTAGAACAGAAGGTGATTCGTCCTCGATGGTTTCACTGAGCCTCAGAATGAGCCAACTCTGGAGCTGTCTTTTGAAATTTGCATTATGTGAAATAATAAAATATCCTCGTTGCTTAAACCATTTAAAGTTGAGTTTTGTTAGGTGCAGCTAAAAGCAACATAATGATGACAAAAATGTTATTTTGTAAGAATATGAATATTCCATGTAGATTTTGGGATCACACTAGCTGCCTTAGCTGTTCTACAGCACCTCTCTTCTTGTTCCACTCCTTTTTGACTCTGGGTCATTCAGAAGCCCAATCGTGTCTTGTTTCAATGAGCGCCCCTTGCACCCCATTCAGCACTGAAGACTCTGTAGTCTAAGCCCCTGAGCATGGTACTTAACAATGCCATGCAGATGTGACATGTAACCCGCTTGGAGGTGTAATAGACAATCTCAAGAGATTTTTTTGTTCACTCTGAGCATTAATGAGCGGCAGAGCATAAAAAGGGGTCATCCAGGGAAGCAGATTTGCTTAATTTCTACTCAGCCACTTACTCGTGTTGTGACCTTGGATTATACTATTTAAATTCTGGGCCTTGGTTTTCTCATCTGTAAAATGGGAACCAAACTAGTCTCCATTATAAAGGTTAGATCTGATAAAAACCCGGTCTTTGCCTGCTTTTCAAGTCTGCTTCTGTTTCATGCACTCTCTCTGTTCCAGCCATTCTAGCTCTTTCTCAAGTCTTCCAAAGCGCTTTGCCTTCTCTCACCACAGGACTTTTGCCCATGCTGTTCTCTCTGTGAAGGATGCTCCTTCCTCAGTCTGTCACCTTCCACCATTTGGTAAACTCCTACTTATCCTTCATGCTGTCAGTTTAGGCTTCCCTTCTTTTCCTGAATCTATTATACAGATCATTAAGTTTTCTTTGTTCTCATGGAGTCATATTCCCTTCAGAGTATTTATCACAGGCCTAATAATTTCCATATTACTGTGATTTTTGGTTAATAGTGGTCTCTTTCAGTAGCTGAACTTCTAAGAAAGCAAGGATCACGTCTCATGTTAATATCTGTTATAGCCCCAGGTGGCTAGATCAGTGCTTTTCCTATAATAATATTCAATAAAATTAGTTGAATGAATGCATGAATATGCAAATTTCTGATATTTAGCAAGGGCTCAGTAAATTGTAACTGCCATTGTTATGGTGTTCTCTTATCAGACTTTCCAGCCATTTCATATTTCCTTATGTTCTCTTGAATGGAATCCAGAGTGTTTCATCACTAAGTTGCCCTTTACATATGGTACAAAGGAGCAGATGGTAGAGTATTGTCAGAAATCCCAAAGGACTTTACCTCTCTGAGCCTCAGTTTCTTCATTTGTGCAGTGAGTTAGATCCTTGCTTTCCTGGCGTTCATAATACTCAGGAATAGGGTAAATCACAGGGGGATATGGCACTTCCTCCTGGTTTACTGATTTTACTTGAATATTTGGGGAAAGGAAGTGTGTATCATTTATTAATAAAACAAAAAATGCTTTATTGAATCAAAATACAAAATATGCCAAATATTTAAGTTAAAGGGATCCAACCCCAAGTTCCTTGGCTATCTAAATTCCTGTGTCAGAATTACTTGGGCCCTATTTCCAGAGATTTGGTTTTAACTGGTCTGGACTGGAGCATTAATACATGTGGAAATTTAAAAGCTCCCTGTGGAATACCACCATGCAGGCAGGGCAGAGACCACTGCTCTGGGTCCTTCGGTGGAAGTGTCCTGGCTGAATTCATTTTCTAGCTGTGACCTTTCTCCTCTTGCTTTTCTTCAAGTCTTCTCAAATGATCTTGCAGGTCTAAGTTTCTCCATCTAGGTTATTAAAGAGCTGCTTTTGGCTCTTCCCGTGAGAGGGCTTTCATTAGCAACCCAGGCAGTAAACTCATGAGGATTTTCAAAGGTGCTCAGAAAGCAGTTCATGACCCCTGTTGTTAAGCCCACCTCTGTCTTTTCAGAGAAGACAAATGTAGGCTTCTAAATTTCGTGATGTAAAATCTGGCCAGCTCTGCTCAGATTTGGAACCACGCATTCCAAGGCACCTCAGGCCTACAAATACGAGAGGCTGCTGCAGCCTTCTGGCTCAGTTTCCTCCTGACTGTATCCCATCTGGCCAGTGCCTGGATTTAATTGAGCAGGAGTCTGACCCTCTGCCTGAGCCTTTGTTGCCATGCAGGCTGCACAGCAAAGGATGTGAACGTATCCCTCAATAAAGCGTCTCCACACACTGCCTGTTTCGAGCAGGCATACCCAGAGATCTTAACACTCAGCATACAGGGATGCTATGAAAATCAAATGTGTTTTATTTATAAGTCCCTGTGCTCCCCCTCCCAACCTCCCAAAGAAAAAAAAATTGCAAGCAGCGAATGCAAATAATTTTTCAAATCGATCGTTTTATGAAAATGCCTGTTTTTATTCGATCTTTTTTAAGGACTAGAGAATCACATAAATGACAATTCCAGAAACCATAGATTTATGACTTTCTTACTTTCCAAATATGTTGGCACGGAGTAAAAAAAAAAATAAAATTTTGTAATTTCGGGAAGAGAATAATGTACTTTTTTATTAAAATGGAAATGACACACTGCTGCATATCTGAGTTGATTTAGTGTTTTTATTAGTTATATAACTGTTTTAATACCTCACTAACTATTGCATTCTCCCTTAAGGTTTCCATTGTTCACATACCCTAGAAACAAATTGATAATTCTGAAAAAATAAAGTATTTCTTGGTTGTTTGCTAACAGCAGAATAGCAATCAGTCACCACAGGGTTACTACAATGGGCATCATTATATCTGGATCCTTATCAATTTCACTATACGGGTAAGTATTATTGCTTTATACCGGAACTCCTTTGGTGTTATTGCTTAATTTTAATTGTGATTATAAAATGTGAACAATGTGGATCTTTAAACCACAATTAAACACCTGCTATACTTGTTGTCTGTTGGCATTTAAAGATATATTGAGTATTTAAAAACTGCTGATTCAGATATTCCATTGAGCGTAAAAATAGATCTAATTTGAAAACAAATGTTTTCTTAAGGTGGAAGTTTCAGGAAAGTTTTCAGAAGTCAGATAGGTGAGTCCAAATCTTAAGTTTGATAGGAGAGCGGAGACCCGATGGAAAGTGTAATCATTGTGCAGGATGCTCTCCGGCCTTCTCCTGCTGGGTTCCATGCCAATTTCCTTCAGCAGTGGGGATCTGACTGTCCCACTGACAACTTGCTAATGAAGAACCTCCGTACAGGAAGCACCTGTCTGATGTTGATGAGATATTAATAGGAGAAATAACAGAGTTACTGAGGCACAGGGGAGGGTAATGAAGAGAAGAGGGAATGATACCCGATCTCAGCCCCAGGTCTCAGCCCAAATCAAATGTGATAAATAGATGGTCCTGGCCTTGGGGGCTTCAATTCTGCAGATGGAGGGTGATTTGAAATTTCCTGAAAACCACGTTCAGGGTGAGCATTGGTCCCTGAGCTGGGTCTATATTCTGTACACTGAAGGTTTTCTTTCTCTTTTTTTTTTTTTTCTGGTAGGTCAGTGGCTATCTCCATCATCTCCATCATCAAACTTAACCATTTATGCCGTGTCTGCAAAACACTGTACTCGGTTCTAAGTTTCTAGTATCATTTAAAACAATGTCATTTGCTTACACTCAGATGTGCTTCAGTTTCTTTGGAAAATAGCATTTCTTGTTTTAATTTCCCAGCAGTGTTTTTACGAACAGTGAAGAAGGGAGTAGTATTGGTGGGACAATGGGACAATAAAAGAATCTTTCTGTGGAGGAATGGGACCACAGGTTGGATGTAAGGAGCAGGAAAGAATAAAATATACTGGGTTATATTCATCTCATCTTAATTTTTTACTTACAAAAAAATCAAATAAAAATAGATTTAGAAATCCCAACTTTCCATTTCAAGTAAACAAATCTGATGGTGTGTGAGGGAGCTGCTCAGCTGTGTGAGAAGGTTCATGAGAAATAGTTAAACTTTCTGGAAAGGCTATAAAGCATCTAACTCAGAGGCAAATGCGTGATGAAACATGATAGAGGTGGAACATGACTGTTCGGGAGTTGAATCTGGGGTAATAATGTGCACAGGTAAATTCCATTTAATTGTATAAATTGGAATGTCATATTCAGATATATTATAAAACTCTGGGCCCTTTTGCCCCTCCCCTAAGCTCTGTCTCATGGCTGTGACACACTAATGAGCCACAAACCAGACTTTAAAAAAGCCTTAACAAGTAATCCTGGCATTTAGTGAGAGTCACTTGAGGGCCCAGAAGAGGGGATAACACAAAAAAATTATCTAAATATCTCATTTTACAAGGGCACATCATTCTCCCTCCTCGTATTTCTGTTGTCACCAGCACAGTGGAAATGATAGCTTCACAGATTGAAGTCCCTGTGAAATTACGGATCTGAATTCATGTTGGGCAAGGAAACTTCCTAAGGAACTTTCTGTTTTCTTTTTTTAAAATCACACAGTTTGAAGCTCTGTCTCTTCTCTGGCACATAGGAATGCACGAGTGGAGGTGAGTTGAGTAGAGAGCATGGAAGTGGGTGGGCATTAAAGAGACTACAGGTACATTCTGCTTTATAATTATAGCTCTAAATCTATTCACTTTAGAAGCAAATTTGAACTGAGGCTTGTTCCTCCTAAGTCTCAGTTTAAGGGATTCTTAAATACAATAAATGAAGATTACATAATAGGTGCTCAATTAATAATTCTGAATGTGTGAATACACACAGAACAGACCCATAGAATGGATCATGACAACAGATGATGTATAAATAAGTTCTAATTCATCAGCTAACCTTGCATGATGATGGAAAAAAATAGTTAATATTTTTGATTATGAAGTATATTAATTAAAGTAACATTACCTGCTATAATAGACAAACCTCAAATTCTAGTGGCATTAGCCCATATTCGATTCACTCTCACTTAATGTCTAGAATGTTCCTAGGACTCAGGCTACCCTAATTTGTGGCTCCTTCACCTTCAGCGTGTGGCTTCCAAGGTTGCTGGAGATGGGGAATGAGAATGAAGGACCAGGCATGGGAGGTTTTAGGGTCTGGCCAGAAGGTGAGACACACCTTTTCTACCCACATTACATCATCTAGAACTCAGTTCCATGGCCACACCTAATTCCAGGGAGGAAATGTGAAATCTAAGAAGAAGAGAAAACAGTTTGGCAAATAGAGGGAATTGCTCAGATGCATTAGAAGAAACAAATGGTTTAGAATGCACGCCCTGGCTCTTCTACCTGCTGAAGGAAAATAAAATATGCTGAACAGTTTGGATGAACTTCAGCATGGATGAGAGCATAAAATCTTTTCAGCTTATGGCGTGAACCTTGAAATGGCCATTGTCTCAGACTCAAAACAACAGGGAGAACTAGAAGATGAGAGTTCTGTTTGGAATGGATAGCTGCTTTTGTTTTGGGAATTACCTTGGACCTAAGCATGTGCCACTCTCTATGATGTTCACGCTCCCTATGATAATCACTATGATAATATGAATTAACTGTTAATACATCCCTAGAGACTGAAACACCTGTGTCCCAAAGACTGACCTTTCCTTGATAGTGTAGTGATAGATATAGGTCATTGAAATTCACTGGATACACAAACTGTATTATTGTCATAAAGCCTATGTGATTTATTAATATATTCTTACTCCTCTTTTAATAAAACAAATCATTAGGCAATTTTTTCCTTAGGTCTGACTTTTTCTCAAGCAGAGTGCCCAGAGAGAAAGAGGAAGGGAGTTTATCTGGTGTCCAAAGGGGTTTTCTAGCATACTTTTTAGACAGATGATCTTCGGTCTTGTCTCCTGTCCTGTGCCAGTCCTCAAACATTACTGGTATATGACAAGTCCAGATTTTGACAGTGAATCAGAAACTTTTAAAGCAATTTAAGCATATTTTTATGTCAGTTGATTGTTTTTAAAAATGTGGGCTTATCTTTTGAGAAACACTGCTTTAGATTACTGCCTTAGGCGCTCTGGGGCAGATTGCTATGAGAATCAAGAAGTGATTATATTTGAAACTATGAGTTGCTCCGCAAATGGATAGCATTTATGTCATTGTTGCGTTCATCAAGCTGATATACTCCCAGGAAGACCCTGCCTTTTCTGCCCCACTACAATGTTTGAGAAATAGGGAAGTAGGATGCACAAACGACTGTGTTTTTCAAAACTGCCATTTCCTGTCCCAAAGGGCTTGACCTATGCTCTAACCTGCGGTCCAGAGGCTGACTAGATGTTTAATTTGGGTGTGATGGTCCCGGAAAGACATCCTCCCCGCCCTCCAGTTCCCAACTCTAATTTTGTGTGTTTATTCTCTCCCAGCATGGACTGTTTTTGAGGAAAATGACATGATCAAAGTGATATTTTCGTAAAATCAGTCTGGTGTGCGTGTACAGGATGATTGGACTAGAGAAAGCACAGGAGGCCCCTGGGATGGCAGTTTTGATGGTCTGAAAGATAATTTTTTGAACTGGGTCACCATAATCCCCTCGAGGTTGGTTTTAACACAGTCACCTGCACAAGAACCCCAATGCTATAAGCCCTCATTGCACGTTCCACTAATTAGGGTGCCAGCACACTGTAGGAACATCCATTGGACTCGCAAGTACAGTTTAATAAAAGTCATTTTACCACTTTCTTAGAAAACAGCAAAGGATTTGTTGATAAGGACTAAACCCCAATTAAGAAATAAGCTGTATACAGATTTTGACCAGTTAACTCACATATATTATTAAAAGTATTCATTGCATAACTGTAATGAGACCTGAAGAGAGATGCTAGATACTCCTCCTGCCCATATCTGAATGTGCGTGCTTTCCTTCAAGGCTGTCTGTGGTAGTTCGTGGCCCTCTGGCTACTCTTCATTACAAAGCACTGTTCAACACTCACTAGTGCTGTTTGTCAAGTGTTTATTGAGTACCTGTTATGTGCGAGGTACCATGTTGGGCATACAAAAACTATTGAGATGTATCTCTGTCTTTTTAATATTTATATCAATCTTGAATTGGCTGCTACATAGTTTTGGCCAAAGTCCAGATCAAATATTTGATATCTGAAGTGGTTAAACCAAAAGATTTTTTAACTTCATTTCTGCAGAATCTCTAAGTTATACCTCTGTAGCTGGTTAGAACAACCAAATACTACATATCTGGATATATTGTTTACATGCAATAAAATGTAGATGTAGCTTTTAGTAAGAAGTAATATTAGAAACACAGAAATATACAGATCATAAATTCAACTTTCATAAAACTTGTGTTGAAGGTTTTGAACATAATATCAAGTGTCCCTACACAAGGTTTGTAAAATAACTTATTTGTATAATCCAGTGCTAATGAAAAGTTTCTCTTTTCTGTATTTTTCCTTACTAGAAAACAATATTGTGCAGGTTGTAAAATTTTCTCTCTTACTTTGACTACCAAGATGCTCAGGGTTAGGTTTCTGGTACAAGTATCTATCTTTCTTACTGTATGATGTTTTTCCTCTAAAAAATGCCTTTAAAATATCTTTTTAAATTTTAAGCCATTTCAAATTCTTAAATGAAAACTAGGAAAAATATAACAAACATGTGGATTCTATCATAATTTCTCTTCTTTACAGTTGTTGGACAAATTTTTTCATGGTGGGAAAAAATAAAACAAAACCAGAAACCATGAATATCAGTTCTACAATGCAACTCTCCTTGAGGACCCATTCCTAAGTGTGGTGGTTGTGATTTTATAGACCTCGGTTGTCTTAGGTAGAAAAAAAAGAGTATTTTCTGGGCTAAATGCTGACTGGAACAATTTTGCCTTAACCCAAATTCTTTTCCTTATAGTCTTATTTTTGCTTGTCCTGAAAGAATAGGTGTCCTCCTCAACTCTGAAGCTCTGTCACCTGAGCTGTACTTTTGCTGCGTTAAACTGTCGTGGCCTGGACCTGAATGTTAAATTGTTATATAACTTCCTAACTTTTCCCTGATTAAGTATAACAGGTTTATTTTTCTCTAATTACATTCATTCATTTATCCTGGCATCATTATTGAGTGTGTTCCCAGCACATACCAGGCATCACTGGACAGCAGAAATGTGTAGCTGAGGTAAATGCTGAAGTTTCTGAAGTGACCAGGTCTCAGCCTTGAGGAGCCTGTATTCTGAAGGAGACAAACACAAAATACAATAATTCTTTTCAGTCATGAGCTTGACATTCCTCTTTCCAAAACAAACAAATAAAAAAGTTTTTTTCTCATGGTAGAGTTTGTGGTTGAAAAATAGGTGACCTTATGGGAACTATAGAGTTGGGGATCAGGATAGAGAGAATTTGTGTAAGCTATGGAAATTTATGGAATCTATGGAAATTAAACTCATGAAAATCAACAAGATAGCATACAAAATAAACAGACTATTGTTATGAAAAATTCTTCAGAACTTGGAAATAAAATGTGTCTTTTCAGTGATATATAGCAGCATCATCTAACAAGGCCATCTGAGGATAATTAATTACGCTGGGTATGTACCTTTGCTTGACTTTGCTATTTACTATTACTTAAGGACTCAAACTCTGTGAAGTTACATGTTAACTTGTAAATCTTGTATGGCAGAGAAACAAATAACTTCAGTCTGGTAGCCAAGATAACTCCAAAGGTTATGTTTTCATTGTCTTGTGGAACATTAATTATTTTGTATATAACATAATAGTCATTCTAACATTTCTTTAAAAATGCCTATAAATACTCTATTGTTCAAAGTGCTCTCTGAACTAGACTTACTAGACTTACCTACCTTCTTACCACCTTTCTCATTAATGAGTTAATAAATCTTTGACAGGTGTTCATTTTATATTTGTATGAGAGTTTCATCTTCAACTATAAAAATTATACTTTGACATTATATATAACATTTTACACCTCTTACATTATAGAAAAAAATTAATTTTTATTCACTATCTTTGCTCAAAAGAAAGCATTTTGAATCTCTTCCTGCAATTTTAGTGAGACATATAGAAAGTTGTTTGCTTTGTTGTCAATGTATTGAAGGACCCAGGCATCCTGTGTCTCATCTTCCATCTGAGAGTTCAACAATTTTGCCTTTTATGTTTTTAACTTGATTTCACCATGAGGTCCCACCGTGGTACATGGCACAAGGATGGTTGATGTGGAGACAGTATTGAGGAGTCTTCACTTAATTCACTCAGCTCAGTATGGCAGATAAGAATTGCTCTGCCATTATTCCCAATATCCCTGCCTGTAATCACTTCATGCCAGAATCCATAAAGATATCACAGGATACTGTCACTGAGGTCTTCTACCTTTCATGTTGAATTTAGCATTGTCTTCTGTCTTCCCAACCATTATAATTGATTAACTAATAAACATTTATTGTGCATCGGATGGTGCACAATATGTAACAACAGCAATAAACATTTATTGAGTGCCTACTGTATGCCAGGCATGATTCTAAATACTTTATGTTATTAACTCAGATAAACAAGATCCCTATATATGAAACTATATATAGCCACAACTTAACTAGATTAAGACCTAAACTGCATTAAAATTTTACTCTTCTAGGAAATTTTTGTCCAGAAAGATGAATTTGAGAATAAATTTATTATTTCAGGAACTTGTGGAAATTCACTTTTTACAGAAAAATAGGCTAATAAACTAAGTCTCATCAAGGTAATAATAGCCCTTTCTCAGAATAATCCTTGACTAAGTTATTAAGTGACTATTTACTCTTCAAGATTCTTCTCAAAACCCTTGTCTACTGGGTCCAACAATTCTAAATTATTCTTTCCTAAACTCTACTTATTTCCAATCAGGATAGTGATACCTGCATTGAAGTACTTGTCTTAAACTGACCCCCCAAACTTTAAAATACCCTGCCCTTCACCTCTCCTTTTTGAGATGCAACTCGGTCAAGGCATGGATTCCTTTGCTGTAGTAAACAATGAACTTGGCTTTGCTTGATCAATAGCCCATTTTGATGGTCTGTTTAGGCAGTTAATATCTGCCTTCATGAAAGTTACATTCTAATGAGGGAGATAGACCTCAAACGAACACATAAGATAATTTAAGTCAATGGTAATTTCAATGAAGGAAAATAAGACAGGAGCAGGAGATAGAGAGGCTAGGTGGCAGGGCTACTTTGGGTGAGATGCTCAGGAGGGCTTCTTTGAGGACATGAAACTTGAGCAGAGGCCTAAGGTAAGTGAGAAGATCTTTAGTAGCTGAAAGGAACGAGAAATATAAAAGCCCTGAGGTGAGTGTGCCTGTGTCATATTCAAGGAATAGAAAGATGGTCGGATGAGGCGAAGAACCGAGGAAGATGAGTTTGGAGATGTAAGAAGGAGCCATGGAGGGATGATTAGATTTTGTTCTAAACGTGAAGGGGAAGACTTTGGAGAAATTTAAGCAGGAGTGACATGATCTGATTCAGATTTTTAAAAGATTACTCTGGCAACTCTATGGAGACTGGATTATGGGGGAATGAGTGAATTTGGGGTGAGTATTGATAGGCTAAAGTAGAAGTCTAAATGAAAGCTGATGGTGATCCAACTTGAGTACTCTCAGTGGATGTGATATATTTAGGATATATTTTTGAAGTCATTAGCTTTGTTTGGAGAGAGGTCCTTTGACCTGAACATTCTGGTCAATGGAGGTGCCATAATGAGGCCAGAAGACTGGAGGATAAGTAGGGAAACCAAGAACTTTGATTTCGACATCATAACTTGTGATGGGAAGGATAGACATAGGAGGCGACTTAAAGCCAGGTTGGCATTACATCAACTTGCTCTCTTGATATCTCTGGTGGCTTGATAGCAAAATCCTGCTCTTGGGTTCTACTACCTTCCCTCTTTCTCCTTCTATCCTCCAATATTCTCTTTTTCTAATCATTTCTAGTAGGAATGACTTGGAATTTACATATGCTCAAGCTAAAATGAATACACAAGTAAATCTACATATTCTAGAGTTTCACTTAAGGGAAATTTATAGTGGGGAGAAGGATTATTTAATTAGCAATATATTGTGAAAAAGGCTATAGTATAATTTTTTAAAGCAGTTACAATTTTGGACCCACTAGTGGGTTGTGAAATCAGCTTAGTGGGAGGTAAAATTAATTTAGTGGGTCACAAACAGAATTTGAAAAAATGAAATAGAATAGAGAATAAAAGAGTGCATCACACTTAATAAAGGTGAGTATTATGTGAATTTTTTGTTTCCTATACCCATTTATATACATACTGGGCCATAGTGTAAAAAGTATTTTTTTATAGTGAAATCTAAAAAACTGGAAGTCACTGCTATAGGAAAAGTGTGCTTTAACCATTAGTTTTCAGATGGATAGCAGCAATGTCAGAGTCCAATGTCCTATTCAGAGTCCAGGTCAAGTCACATACCTGTGATGCTTTAATTTATTTTTATAAAATGGATATAGTATCTCCTTCCTATGTATTAATCTAGGTTCTTTTGGTTGCGAGTGAGAGAAATTCAGCTCAAATTAGCTTAAGTTAAAAGAAAAAGGGCTTTCTTGGAAGGATTCCGTGTCAGCTCACAGAGTCTGAAGCTAGAGCTTAAGGAGGAAATGGGCAGCTATGGAACCTGACACTAGATCCAGGGGGCTCAGTTCTGCTGGGACACTCTTTCTGTCCAGCTTGCCTAAGCTCTGTTCCATTCTTTCGTATGGCAATTTTTTTTCACATGGCAAGAAATTATAATTACCCTTAGCCTGAGGTTTATATTTTTCTAGCTCTGACACCCTAAGAGGCAAGAGGCCTTCTTTGCTAGTGCCAATTAGATAATCTCAAAGAAAGGCCCTGATTGGTCCATCTCTGGTCACATGCTCATCCCTGAACACTTACTCTGAGAAGGGGATGGGTAGGATGAGAGCTTAGATTGGCTGGACTGGGTTTTGTGTACCACTGTGTGTGTGTGTGCGCGCGCACGTGTGCACATGCACATGTACATGCATACTTTTAGAAGTTGAGGAAAGGTATGATAAGAAACCAATGAGACCTACTACATTTTTTATATACCATGAGAATGTTCTGAAAATTAATAAAATATAGTTCATGAGAGATTCTAAACTTGTATCTTACCGTGAGGAATAACTTAAATGTCTTCATAGTAAACTAGCATCTGTGGAACGAAATCTTGGGCTCATAAAAAGAGCACGATGTGATTAATGCTACAAGAAATGCTTTATGGGCCACCCCACCCTCTGCTTGATGTGCAGAATGTCTTCTCAAGTTTCTCTGCGTATTAGTCCCAGCTCAGTTGGGTCTGTGCAATTTTGTGATTTATTAAGCACACTGGTTAGAACAACAACACACAGAAAAGACCCAGAAAAACTCTGTGACCCTAAAGTTCTTCAAAAGATCATGAGATCTAAACTTTGCATTTGCTAAGATTTCAAATGCCTCAGGTTTATAATAAGCTTCATAGTTAGGAAGTGATGATATCTGGTAATGGTGAGGAAAAATATTTGCTAATGAAAATCTAAATGAGGGATGATGAAGCTAAATGCCATTAGATTTGGTTTGTTTCCCTCCATGATCAGTGGAGGGATGTCTTATCCACAGAAAAAGGTTTCTTTATATTAGCCATTCTTTTCTTAGAAGTACAACCTCACTCCCAGTAAATCATTTAAATATCTTATGCTGCTCCAGAGAATGTCTGGGCTACCCAAATATTTTCTTGTCAATCTTCGGTAATATGTTCTGTCACACTGGGCCCTCCTGGGAATGAAACAGGTTTACTTTAAAATTTTATGAGATCAACTCCTCTATATCCAATGGCCGGTCATAGAGTGGGATTATTAATACGGAATAAGTAACAGGCAACTGAATTAGGGGACTATAATTCCATTGAGAGGCTCTAGATTTTTAAATTAATTTAATGTTTATGAAAGCTATAAGACTGACAGCCCAGGAGAATGGAGTGGGCTGTTTTCCCCCCTCTGATGAGTAGGTAAAGCTGTATCAGAGACTGTGCCTGAAACTTTTGGCAAGGCCTGCCAGAGTGCTTTCTTCATCTGTGGTCTTCATGAGGATGGATAGGCCTGTCTTCTTTGGATTTCTTTTTTAAGAATGAGAGGGGGTGGCAGGACTTTGGGATCAAAGAAGCCTGAGTTAGATTAGCATATCTGTCTTACTTACAGTGTGATTTCAGAAGGGCTGCCAGATAAAATACAGGATGCCCAGTTAAATTTGAATTTCAGATAAAATTTTAGATTTTTAAAATGTAAATTATGTCTCAAATATTACATGGGACATACTTATATTTTTAAAAATCTTCAAGTTTAATTGTGCATCTTTTACTTTGTTTTGCTAAATCTGGTAACTCTAAATTTAGGTAATGTCACTTAAACTCTCTTTGTCTTAGATTTCTTATCTCTAAACTAGAATTAATGATACTTATCTTTCAGAGATGCTAAGGGCTTAGGTGATATAATTTATTCGTTCAACAAATGTTTATTGACTGACTAGTCTGTGCAGTGAACAAAATAGGTAAGAATCTGTGTTCATAAAGTTTATATGTTATTGTTGCAGAGATGGACAATAAAGAACATAAATATTGTGTCAAATGATGATACGTGTTGAGGAGAAAAAAATAGCAGGGAAGGGGTAGGGATTGGTGTTGGAGAGTTAGGAGTTTAAGAAGGTTGGTCATGGAAGGGTTCCCAAAGCAAGGAGTTTTTGACTAAAGGCCCAAAGTAAGAAAGGGAGCTAATTAACCATGCGGGAGCTGTGGGGGGGTGGGGCTCATCCCGGGCAGACTGGCTAGGGTACCAGTCCTGAGGCAGGAGGTACCGGGAATGTTGGAGAAATAGCAGGGAAGCCATTGTGACTGGAGAGGAATGAGCTGGGGAGAGGGGAAGGATAATATGTGTAAAATGCATGGCAATGGCTTGGTGCTCCCTATTCCTCTGTGGGTCTGTCTGGACCCTAATGAATACCAGTTGAAGACCTAAGAGCCTTCTGAAAGGTTGCAAATCTTTCAAAACTAGCCTTAGGGCCTGAGTTTTCTCAGTCACAAAGTGGGAATGAAAATAAGAACACAATTTCCATTACAAAATTGTTGAAGGGATCAACAGAGGTAGGACATGTGAAAAGTTTTTTGAAGCATAAAGTATCACATTTGTATCACATTATTCAGAACTGCACAAAGCCCATTAGCTCTTGCTACTTTTCTCCCCAATGGGGAGGAGGCATAATTTGATAATTTCTATAATTAAATGTGTTTTGCTGCCTTTAGCTGGTTAGCTCAAAGATCTCAGTTGATGAGTCTAAGGCATATGGGTTTTGGTTGCAGTGATGGCCTGTTAGCTTCACTCTGTTCCAAACTGCAAGGTGCAGAGTAAGCCCCACTTTCCAGAAAGGGCAGCTCAGATTATGTTAGCTGGGTTTAGACAGGTGAGAGACATTTGAGAAGGCCTCAGGAGCTGATGGGCTTAGTACAATACAAGGTCAGCAATAATTAGGTGAAATTAGAGATTAAGCCAGGATCAGTTCAAAGTTCTTGGTCGTCTTGAAGAGAACATTTTGGGACTGAAGATAATTTGTGTCAAGGAGCTCAAGAGCATATGCAAGGAGAGGGGGAAATGGGGTGGGAAGTACAATGCTTAGATCCCAGGTGAGGGTACAGGTTATTGAAGAAGAATGGGACGGAGTAATCTCTAATGAATATTTTTTCTATTATGGTTGGAACCATCTCTCTCAGAGATACTTGGAGAGTTGAAAAATCAGTTGGGCAGTTAAAATACAGATTTCTAAGCTCCTCAGACTCAGAGACAGGGAAGCGAACCTTGAAAATCTTAAAATAAAAATGACCCTGGTGATTCTGATGTAGAGCATCTAATTTGAAATCTGTAGGTGGAGGTATGTGTGTTCCCCAATTTTGATGAGGCATGAAGGAGAGAGAAGGGTTGAATTTTGTGTTTTTATGGCAATTATCTCCTTATGTCTCTGTCAGTTCTTTAACTTTTTTTTTGTGAGTATTAACCTTGACTTCTTTAACTAAATTAAAGTATCTGATGATCAGGGACCATGACTTTTACATCTTTGTGTTCTGAGTAGTACACAACTTAGTGCTGGGCTTGTAGAATTTCAATAACTACCTTCTGACTTTAAGGATTAATTACACAGCCATTCTTACTTCCACCTTACCTGTGGGCAGCATTTTTGAAAATGTGCTGATGGTCTTAGAGAACTCGTATGATTGGCATAAAACTTTTTTTACTATTTGTGTAATGCCTTATTGAAATGGAAGCATAATAGTGTGTTTAAAAATTCTGATCCCGGCCATACCCAAGACCAATTAATGTGGAATCTCTGGGAGTGCGATTCAGACATTACTAGAGAAGGAAGAGGAAGTGTTACCAGAAGCTGGATGCTTGGAGGAGGAGCTTCTGTAGGGCAGATGGTTAAGTCTTGGAAGGGAGTTTTGAGGGCCTGGTGCTCAGACCTTTGTGAGAAGCATAGGTGGTTGATATTCTGAGCTCTAGTGGAGGCACAGCTAATCATACAGGTGAGAAGCCTTGGTTGGTAGTCAGCTAAAGGAGTAAGGCCTGCTGGTACTCAAATTGTGAAGGTGGGATGGGTCCTACTAGCACGGGTGCTACCAGTACGGATGAGAGGATGTGGTAAAGCTAAATCCATGAGTGCCAAACGAATTAGGAGGTTGGAGCCAATACTGTCCTCTCCTGTTGAGTGATGTAGATCTCTTCCTCTTTTCCTTCAATCTGTAAAATAGTAAGACCATCTGGCAAGGGAATCTGGAAATGTAGTTTATAGACTACTAGCCCCAATTTCGTGGTACACCACAGGGAAGAATGAAAGGATGGATTCATTGCTGATAGAAAATAGATAAATAACCAGCACACTCACCTACTAAATGATAAAGCTAGAGCTGAAACCGAGAGTCTTGCTTCGGAGTCCATGCTATCTACCACACTTTGCTGACAAGGCTAGCTCATCTTTCTTTCTTTGTGGGCAGTATATGCCTGGTCTTCTTTTCAGAAAGTGAGAGAGAGGTAACTTAGCAACTTGTTTCTGGATTGGGTATCTGCTGAGCCACTGGGCCTGTTGATCTTCCCCAATGTTGTCTGAATGGGAGAAAAACACAGGGGAGAGATGGGATGATGGTTCTGGCAAGAAATGGGGGGAGTGGGTTGCCTCCTTGAGTTTCCAATTCTTCAGTGATACTGAAGATGGATCGTCATGCATATATGCTCTAGAATTGAAAATTTGGAATATGGGTGAGATTAGGGACTAACGGATTTTTGGAAACCTCTGCAGTGTGGGATAAGGAGATTCATGCATTAGCACCTGCTGGGACTCAGAGGTATATACAGTTGCATTTTTTAAGGAATCGTGAAATCGGGAGCAATGACAGGGTGGATTTCCTTCTTGATGGAAGACCTCTAACTGCCTCACTAGGGATATGTGGACCATGAGATAGATCAGGTATGTAACCTAAGAACAGCCCCAGGAGAGGGGGTGTGCATGTAAGAGAACAGTGCCTTTGGTCAACCAAGAACACAGCCAATTTACCAAGGCAGTTGCACTAGGAAATAATCCTTTATCTTTTCCTCTTTCCTGTGGGAACACAAGAAGAATAAACATAGGGACAAAGGAAGTATGGGAAGGAGAGAGTAGATTGTATTTCCTACAGTTCACCATAACCACAATGCTACTGCCCAGGGCATAGCGGGTCTTGGAATTGAATACAAGTTCTTAAATAGTAAGGACTACTTCTTAGTAAACCAAATGAGATTGTCTTATAAATGAAAGTGACTGAAAAGTTATAGAATCTGGCTGAGGTATCATAAAGGATATCCACTAGCAATAGAAAAATTGGGTGATTTGGCAGAACACAGTAGTAGTTACTAGAGAAATAAAATAACTTCAGGTTTATACTTTGATAAGTTCAAGCTCCTCCGTCTAATCAGCTAGAGTGTGTAATCCTTATAAAATCGGTGTCCCATATGGCTCAGTGTGGAAGCCACATCTTATTCAGGAATCATATTTTCAAAGCCAAAAGTAATTAAAAAGGAATTCTCTTCTCTATTTGAATTTTGGAAATCCATAATAGTATCTAAATAAAAGTCTACAGCAACTCTCTTCAATCAACTCTCACACTCTGAGATCACTCCAGTGCCTCTTTCCCCCACTCAAAAATTCCTCTATTTCCAACAGGCACCACCACTTCTTCCCTCCCCCCACCTCCCTCTCCCTTAGCACTTTGATATGTGAATTGTCTTTAGCCAGTTTTGTTTTCTTCTTGTTTCTTTTCCCTGCTCCCCATTCTCTCAATTCTGCCTCAAAAGAGCCCAAAGAACCAGTTGGGGAAGACAGACTCCTTAGAGGGTGCTGCAGAGATGCTAGGGCAGGGTGTGAGAAGGGGAACAACTAAGGGGGAATTCTGTCAGGCGGGTGGTGGTGTTGACTTAGGGACAGGGACAGCCACAAACTCTCAAACACTGCTAATTTTTATCATAATCATGAAAAATATCTAACATTTTCTGGTGCTTACAGCTCACTAAATATTTTTACATATCTTATCTCAATTGATTCTCAAAGTCCTGAGAATATTATGTTCCCTCTACAGTGAGGAAACTAGGCTCAGGGAGGCTAAATGACTTGAATAAATTAGAAGAACAGAATCTTAACATTTGAGCCCCAAACTTTTGATTTTGTCCAGCACTTCTTGTCTTCTACCACCGTTCTTGCCAACGTGCACTCTATTCTCTCCATCTGCTGTTCTTTCAGAGGATGATTATTTTCCCTCTTATCTCTCCCCTACTGTTTTGTACCTATTTCCTTCCTGATTTGAGACCACATGGTTCTTTTTGACCAAGCAGCAGCAAAGACTAAGAATTTTTTTTTTTTTTTTAATGACAGAAGAAAACTTTTTAGGAGACTTCATCAAATCCACTTTTTCTCAGAATGGCATGTTAACATCATGACTCAAACACAACTTGTGGTCGGGAGGTAAGGAGACAGACTCTTTTAACAAACACTCAGCCACGAAACATCCAAATGCCAGGCTGTGCTGTCACTGTCCAGAATGATGTGAATGCTCTTTTGGAATGTTTGAGGAATGTTTGTCCGAGCTAATTTGTCAGCTGCATGAGACAATCTATCTAACTTTTTTTTTTTTTTTTTTTACTTTGCTCCTTTTGGTCACAGACAGGGTTACTTGGCTTAATCTATTGCCTTGTTCACCAGTCTTGTGTCTACTCCCAGAACACAAATATTTGATAACATCAAAGATTATCTGTCTATTTGTCTGTCTGTCTGTCTGTCTACCTACCTACCTACCTACCTACCTATCATCTATGTATCATCTATCTATAATCTATCTGTCATCTATCATCTCTATCTTTATTAAAATACCCAAGATGTGCAAATTTAGGAACAAGACTTTGTAGTTATCTGTATTCAGCATTACTAATACAGACCCAACCTAACTGATACTCTGTGACGAATGTCAGATGACTGACTGTTGGTTGGGTGGGGAAATGGCTGTTGTAAACCCCAGGGGCTTCCAGCTTCAGCAAGTGGGGTGAAGTGAGCAGCTCCAGTGTGGAAGGGTCATCTTGCAGCCGACAGTTACAGTTGTGAATGACAACCTCAGAGCAGAGAATTCTGAAGCTGGGGGATGGGCACACCTAGTGGGTCTGAGAAGACTTGGGCCCAACACTAATGTGATCAGATTGTGTGTGCAATTGATTATGCTGGCCATTAAGACAAAATGGGTTTGACCATTTTCACTAAAAAGATGTTACCTGACATTGCTTAGTACTGATTAGGCAATGCTATTTTATGAGCATATAAAGAGTTTTAAAGAAATTAATTTATTTTTCCTTCTGAGCACTACTTTATTTTGACTCTTCTGAACCCTCAAAAGGGACAAAGAATTTCACTTGCAGGACTTAGTGTGTGCCTTTGCTGGTCCACTCTTTCCTCAGCTTGCTGCTTTAACTTGGTAGGTTCATCCCTGGGTTTGAGTGATTGGGCTCCTTCCCCAATTGGTTGTAAAAGCAAGTGAGGGCGTTTGGGTGAATCTGTTCAAGGAAGGATGACATGAAAGGCTTGGGGAAAAGGAGAAGATGGTGAGTTTCATTCCCACACTGTGTGCAGACTGTATCCACTCTAGTGCAGATCCAGAGGAGGTAGACCTAGAAGTCAGGGAAGCTCTCAAGAGAACTGAAGCCCCTCATTGACTTTCTGCCAGTTTTATTAAATATAAATAAAATATTTTATCACTTAGGAGACCTGCTTAAAAATCATACCAGCTTCATATTGTGGCAGACTGTGTAAGGATGCATCAATAATATATATAATTGCACTTAAGGCATATGGGGGTATTAGATTCCTGTGGCTGCCTTAACAAATTACTGCCAACTTGGTGGCTTAAAAACAAGAAATATATTCTTTCACAGTTCTGAAGGCCAGAATCAAGGTGTTGGCAGGTCCACATGCCATCTGGAGACGTTGGGGGAGAATCCTTCCTTGCCTCTTCCAGCTTCTGGGGGCTCCAGGTATTCCTTGGCTTGTGGCAGCATCACTTCAGTCTCTGCTTTCATCCTCATTTGGACTTCTCCTGCTGCTCCATGTGTTTCTTCTTTGTGTGTCTTTTTTAAGAACACTTGTCATTGGATTTAGGGCAGACCTGGATAATCCAGAATGATCTTCTCTCAAGATCTTAAACTTAATTATATCTGCAGAGATCATTTTTACAAACAAGGTCACAGTCACAGGTCCTGGGGGTTAGGGTGTGGATGTATCATTTTGGGGACCATCATACAACCCACTACAATAAATTTTATGATCATCTTATACATCTTAAAATGTCTGACATTGGCTTTAAACTATGTTGTAATCATGAGCTAACCTTTACTGAGAACTTTTTCTCTACCACACACTGTGCAAAGTCTTTGATCTTATTGTTTTGCAATAATCCTCATAACCATTTTGAGATGTTTCTATTGTTATTTTCATTGCACAGATGAGAAAGCTCAGGTCTAGAGAGGTTAAGTGATTTGTCCAGAGTCACAGAGCATGTGTGATGGTGAGGGGTAGATCTAAGATTAAGTCCAAGTTCATCTACTTGAGTTTGTGCTCTTAACCATTATGCTGCGGAAGATGTAAATAAGTATACATTCAGTGTCTTAAGAGCTTCAATTCAGAACAAATACTTTTTTTTTCTACAAGCTCTTAAAAATTGCTAGTCAGAAAGTTATGTTAATACACATGTATTTCCTGATTATCTCTGTTTATCTGGATCCCAAATCCAAGGCATATAGCACAACCCTGTGAATGAGTTTATTTGGAAATGGAACAAATATCATACCTCTAGAAAATAACCAGTGGTAAGGTCTTCTTTCTAAAATAATTCTAAAATTTGGGAAAAGGCAAAAGGCTAAGGTAAGTAACACTGAATTGTTCAAATTTCCCTCAATGTAGGTAACTGCTAGAGAGAGTGTTATAGTAATACAGAACACAACACACCTTCAGCTGAGCATCTTCTTGAAATCCTCAGTTGTGATGTCTTTTTCCTTTCCCTTCCCTTCCCTTCCCTTCCCTTCCCTTCCCTTCCCTTCCCTTCCCTTCCCTTCCTTTCCCTTCCCTTCCCTTCCCTTCCCTTCCCTTCCCTTCCCTTCCCTTCCCTTCCCTTCCCTTCCCTTCCTTTTCTTTCCTCTCCTTTCCTTTCCTTTTTTTCTTTTTTCTTTGGCCTTCTCGGCTTACAAAGAGATCCAAGGATATTGAATTAACTTTGGCATGTCAATTACCTACAGACAAGAAGAAAAAAATTCCCTCTGCTTCCTGGTATATGGAAAGGAAGTTGGTTATGACTCTGGAGAACTGTTTCCAGGCTGACTCAAGTCAGGCTAGCTGGAGTAACTTTTAGAAGTTCGGTTCATTTCTCTGAGCCCCAGTTTGCTTATTTACATTGGATCAAATCATTTCTTTGGTCTTTAATGAAAGCTATGAACCCTCTTCTCAGAAAACTTCCACACACAATTTTATATACAATGATTATATACAAAATTCACATGCTTCCTATAGCCCTTCAGGAATCTTTCTAGTATGTGACTCCCAAGTTAAATTCTCTGGACCAGACCATCTCTCAAGTCCCACCCAGCTCTAATATGCTAGGATTCTTTCAATACTTGCATTACCCTAATCTATTAGATAGAGAGCTATGTGTGACTATATGAAACAAAGTCCTTCAATAAACAGAGAATGTGGGGGAAGGCCATATGAGAGATGATAGAAATGCGTCTTTTTTTTTTTTTTACGCTAGAGAAAAATGTACAGATTTTGCAAGTGCTCTTGGAATATGAAGACCCTACGAAAGTCTTTCAGTAGTCTGGCACATATTGAAGGGTTTTAACTTCTGAAAGATTTTCACTTTTGAGTTTTCATAAAATTACATTTTCCATCTGATGCCAGGGAGGCAGTGGTGCTTTTGTCACAGCCAGGATCCAAGTGAAACGGCTGCTGGCGGTTCCAAGGAGTCAGAAAAAGTTCATGTGGCAGAGGGATCATGCCCTGTACACAAAGAAGCTGTGCCATTCTTCCAGGGAGGGTTTGTATGTGAGCTGGCACTCTGAGAATGCTCAGTTGGCACAAGGGGGGATGCCCAGGAGATAAGATTTCCTCCACAGACACAACCCAGTTGTAAGCACTTACGTGTTAAGGGATGAACACTTTTTCTCTGAATAGGTTCTCCTGTGAAAGACCTATGGCTTTGCAGTTTGCATTTCTCCGCATCCAAGTTGTTAACAAAATTATTTCATTTCGATTAGCTGAGGATTGGATGTGGGTGCTCTGGCACCCATACAATCCCAGTGTGGTAAGAATGAGATTCTGGAGCTGTTTGTCCTCAGTCACTTATGGAGGTAACTGATGAGCAGTTGAGGTCAGGTCAGCAGAGCTGGGCTCATCGGTTGGCTTTTCCTTGTGGCCTCATGAGGGTTACTGTAATGGTTACCTTTGTCAGACTTGTTTGGGTATCAGTGTATGTAAGTGTGTCTGCACGCACAGATGTGCTTGAGATTCAGAATGATAGGACAAGGGAGAACCAAATGGCACCAGGTCACATGGCTAGGGAAGAGGACTGAGTGTCAAACTCTGTGTCCCGATGTCCAAATCAGACCTTCCTGCGTTGCTCTAGAACAGCACTGTCCAGTAGAACTTTGCGACAAAGGTAATGCTCTTTATCTGTACTGTCCAGTACAATGGCCACTAGCCTCGTGTGGCAATTCAGTACTTAAAAGATCACCAAGGTGATAAAAAACTGAAAAAAAATTTAAATTAAATTAAATTAATTAATGCAATCTAAATTAAATAGCCACATATAAATAATGGCTACTGTACTGGACAGTACAACTCTGGATGATCCCTTCTGTTTTCATTTTCAAGGAACATTCTTCAGTATCAGACACTGTGTGTCTTAAATCACTGTCATCTTTTTGATAGGCAAACCTAATGATCAGCTTAGAATTAAAAAAAAAAAATTCTTATTAGCTTGTCTGCATAAATAAAGATGTGCTCCATTCCTGCCTGCTCAGTATCTCAGTTTCTCGGGAGTAATTCGCACCCGTCGAAACCCACGTGTGTTGCACAGACCTCAAGGCAGTCTCCTAATGGGTGGCCCCTGCTTTACTTGTCCCTGTAATTTCTGCCTAGGTGGTACCTGCCAAACCCTCCTTTTCCTACCCCTAGAGTTTTTTTGTTCTTATTCCATTCACTTCGAAATATCATTACCATTGCAAACAAGGAAAATGTGTTTATCAGAAACTGCAAACTCCTTTAGGGCCTCATAGGATTAATCACGGTTATAAAGTTTTATTAAACACAATTTTTGTTTAATGACAAGCTCCACCAGTCCTTCCCATTCCAAACCAATCCTGTCCTAAGGGTGAATTGCGCTTAGCAGATTGTTTTCAACAGACTCTTCAAGACAATCCCTATTACTTTGTCATGCACAGAGATATTTTTCTTCCTGGATAATTTGAACTTCCTTAAAAATCACATCTGTTTCATACTTTATTTATTTGTAATTTAAATCCTTAAATTGAATCTTTCATTACTAACATCTGGGCTTGAAATGCAGCCCACTTGAAAAAATACAAATTTTATTTTATTTGTAGTTACCCCCCTTCACTCGGTAGCACTGGTACAAACATTCTCTGGCCAGAGGCAAAACAGCCGGGTATCTTAAAGCTGTGATGCTGTACCACGTGTAATGTGGCTCACTTGATTGTCCCTGAAGTGACTGGCAATTTGCCCAGAATTAGACTGAATGCACGTAATAAGCTGTAGAATTTCCACAATATTGACAATTAGATATCTCTATACAGCAGCAGCTGTGTATTGTTCTCATGGTATGGTCCCCTCAAAGCACCTCCTAAAAAGAGAGAAAAAAAAAACCTGGCAGAAGGTTGCAGGCAGCGGAAAGGTAATATACATTGTATGAAATATCTCAAATTCAGATTAATCGGGATGTTTCTATTAGTACAGTTTTCTGCAATGGAAATCATGGCTGAAACAGAATGCTTTGGAATAGGAGTTTATAACACCACATCTGTATCGGGTAATTGCTATATTTTTAGCATGTTTCCGAGGAAGATACCTTTTCTCATTTCCATTCATTGTGAAAGGCAGGGAATTGTACCACCGGCACTGCCGGAGCATTTTGAGTCTTTGTGAGCGAGCAGTTCTGACCCTGTGGACACGTTGATATGCTCTTCCCCTTCTGAAATGGCTTTGGTCATTTAAAATAACTTTCTCTATCCCCTGAATGGAGATTAGCCTCAAGAAATCATCTTGTTTGTGGACAGTTTTGATGAAAAAGAGCTTGGTTTCTAATTTGCCATTTTTGCACTCCTAATACACAGGGAGCCCTTCGAATAAACGTGAAAGCATCTCTCCATGTTTCACCATTTTTTGTATTTCTCCACCAACCCATTTGTTCTGTGGTTGTAGAAAAGAAAGGAGAACACGAAGAAGCAGAATTGATAATTTCTCACTGTCTAGAAGCCACTGCCCACTGTTTTAGGATTTGAATATTATTTTAAACCACATGTTTGAAGCTTACATTACGAATGGCTAATCTTTGATATTTTGCCCAGTGGATCTGGAGCAGGCTTTTGTTGTCTGGAGCCAGACTCGGAAAACTTTGGGTTTTGTTTTTTGTTTCCTTGCAATAGAAAAGAAAGAAAGCTGCTTGTTTTTAGGAAAAAAATACCATAAAACCTCAGGAACCATAAAAATAATGTGTTCTATTGCAGATCTTAATTTATCAAGATAATTACCAACAGAGTATATCTAAATTATTGATAGTTTTGCGGATGATTAATTCAGAAAAAAGACATTGTTGGGTTATTTAAAAGTTAGCAGTAGTATCTGGATAGCATAGTAGCATAGGATTCGTTCTCACCTCAAATCGTATTGTAGCCTTCTTTTAGAAAACACACATTATTAAGAGTGCATTCGGTTTTGGTCCAACACATGCATTTATTTTCCCATTAATGTTAATTAGTGGAGAATAGAGAAACCAAATTTGTTATTAGCAAAGAGAACTTATTTTGAAACTTGTTATTTCTCTCGTGCAATCTGTCTGTCTGTCTCCCTCCTCCCACCACCCCATCCCATTTCCTTCCCTAGGTCCAATCTTTAAAGATTGCCTTTTGTATTTAAAAAACATCAGGAGTTGGGGTGGGAGCCCCCTTCTAGGAACCAGGAACTCTGAATTCTCTAGCTTTGGCTCTGCTCCTCACAAGCAGGATGACTTTAGTTGCTGCTGCCTCTCTGGGCTTCAGTTCCCACATGTAAACAAAACATCAGCAGGACCTGATGATCTAGAAAACACAGTCGATCATGATAATCAAGGTGAAGATGCCTTGAATCCTGATGTTGGCTATAATGACAGAGATTTCTTTATTGGCTGTGAGAAAGGTCTTTTCTCGGCCCTCATTCTCATCAGTCTTCCCCTCTGTATTCTTGCTCCAGACTCTAGCCAAATCAGTGCCTAATGAGGTCAGGTCATGATGTGGATTCTCTTGAACTGAAGACAGGGCTGAGACGGCATGAAATGGTGTCGCCTGGGTCTTTCTGTTGCCAGCAGCATAACATCGAATCCCTTCGGTGCCTAATGTACTCTAATAAAGGAGGTTAAAGAGCCACTACATTAATTGACTCCAGTCCTAAGTCCCTTTTATAACCTGTGTTATCAGCATAAGTACAAGTGTGGTGTAGTAAGGAATATCATTATGAACAGATTTCCTGAGAGAGGAATTAGCTGGCCCTGGTGGGCATCCCAGTTGTAATGAACACACTTCTGTGTTTATGAATACAGTTATGGATGTACTCTTCGCGATTCTGCCAGGGGAAAAAAAAAAAACCTCCATTGGATATCTCATGCCTAACGGAGCATTTTCCCCAACTGGTTCTCGAAGGGTTAATTTTCAGTTTACTATTGAATAACATAAAATGAGCTGTAAATAATGTAATGATATGTATTGTTAAACTACATATACTGTACCAGGTGCTAGTACACCCACTCCTCACTTGGATATAATCTGGGGCAGTCAACAAACACAGATGCATTTTAACAAAGAGAGAGAGAGAGAAAGATAAAAGAGAAAGAACAAGAAAAAAAATTAAAACATATGTAAGATAATTTAACCAAGATAGAGATCCAGGTAAAACTTGGCCTATTTTTTTTTTTCCCCTTTCTCAAAGTAGCTTCTCTGAACTGGGTGAAATACAACAGCATTTTGGCTTGTTTTTGGAACACACATGAGCCAAACACGTGGGAAACACCTTGACAGGCCTTTTGTATAACTACAAGGAAACTGATAATCCTAAATAAATTACACGGGAAAAATATGAATCTTTGAATACTAGTAATTATAATGGTTATTTTTCACTTTTGTAGCACCTGCAAATGATGTATATATAACAAAGCTTCAAAAAGCTCTAATTAACTTTTTATTTTTTTCCATTTACTGGCTTTAACCAGTTTGCATTAATTGGCAATTTATATCTATATATTTGTACCAAATATTTCTATTACTTTTGAGCGGCTGGAAATCACACATTATTGAATTTACTTTCACTGAGTTTGTTTTTAGTTTTTGTCAGCCACTTGCTCTAAACTCCCTCCTGCCTTTCCTGCTCTGTCAAGGGGTTGCAGAGGGAAGTGGATGTTTCTAGGTTGATCTTAGGGTGGGCAGAGACTCACAGTTGCTTCTATGGTACAGTGACCTGACTTCTGACTAATAGCGCCAGTCAGAATTCCTAACTGCTCCTACCAAATGTGCAAGGGCTCTGTTTGGAAGACCTCCAGGCTCAGCATTTTCGAAAGATTACTCCAGGCTATTCCGGGCTATCCGTGGCATAAGATTAGTCTGACCGCCAGGAAGACAATGCTTTTTGTTCTGCTTTGGGGTTTAGGGCAAGTCAGACCCAGATGAAGCCTTGCTCTGAGGGGCTCTTAGAATGGACACCAAATGTAAAACCTCTAAATCTGCAATCCTGATTATTCTGAAATCACCCAGTTGCTGCCACTTTGGGTGGCAGTGCCAGGGGAAGAGGGAGCCTGAGATTTTCTGGGGGCTAACCTCGTCACCTGGGAGGAGAAAATGTGCACCATTTACCTTAGAAAATCTGGAGGAAGGAATAAGCCTACACTTTAGTTGTTTTTTTTTTTTTCCTGCTTCCTTCCCTCTCTCCATTCCTTTTATTATTTTTTTCTGTTTTTGTTTTTGTTTTTAAAAGAACCTCTAGGTTCCCATGTCATCTACACAGCAGCGGATGTGGGTGAAAGATTTTGATTAAGTATCAGAGAAGTCTCTGTTATCAGGGAAGAAGAGAGTCTACTATTTAGGGGTTAGACTAGTGATTTGAGAGGAAGTAAAAAGGCATGTTTACCTCAGGAAATCTCAAGTAGGAGGAATCAGAGCTGTGTGTGTGCATTATCTTGTTAAAAAGGAATGAACATTTTTTAGCTGCTATCCACGAAGAAGTGGTAGAAGGTCTTGCCTAGTGTCAAGCCATCTCAGACCGGTGACCCGTCTCTCTGGCTGAGCATGTGGGCCTAGGCCAGAGTGAACGCTGCCTGAAAGTAAGACCTGGGCCTCTCAGGATGCAAAGACAAGATGGCCACCACAGCCATCTGCAGGACATCAAAGGCTGCTGCCTGATGGCGCTTGGGCTGCCAAAGCTTCTAAAGGGTTTGGCGCCTGACTGGAAATCGGATGCAAACTGTCCATCTGCCGCATGGCACTGGTGACAGCTGATTCTTTTGCAGTCTGCAAGATGGACCGGGCCTAAGCCAACCGGCCCCCATCCCTGATTGCACAAGGTTCGTCTGACCCGTTTCATTAGCCAGACACACGAGATACAGTATGTGGTTTTTCATTTTGCTCTGTACGTGACACTATAAATACCAGTGCTGGGGATGAACGGAGAAACCAAAGGGGACACACTGCTGCTTCTGCGTAGAAAGCATATTGGCAATGTTCAAAGCATATTGGGGCATAACAGTAGCCTAAAAACCCCAATATGGATTAGGACAGCTGACCAGATGTCTTGACTGACATTTTTTAACAAGTTTCAAGGGTATCCCTACAGGACATAAATGCTAACTATACATCTGTGAACTTCTTTTCTGTCCCACCCCCTCCCAGCTTTAACTAAGTGTGTGGTACATGAAACTCAGAATGTAGCTAACAGCCTCAGTCACAAAGAAAAGCTTTGAAGTGTTCAGACATTGGCCTCCCGACCCAGGAAATGCCTCAGCTCCCTCTGGAGGGAATGAGTGCTTGCTGCTGAGGGAATGAATGAAGGCATGACCCCAGAGTAGATGTGGGCAGCTCTTCTGCAAGCTGCCCTTTTGAGGGTAGGGAGGTATTTGGGATTGGAGGCTGTTTCTTTCACTGTCCTCTGCAACAAGCTTTCATGGACACTGGCAATTCAGTGTCACGTGGTCAGTTCACTTTCAATCCTGGCGAATCTGGTTGGGCTGCTCCCACATGCAATCGTTTCATGGTGAGAAGGACAGTGGGCAAGAAGAGAAAGAGATGAGAATTTTAGGAAAGGAGAGCAAATTTATAATTCTAATTTTCTAAATTATAGGTTTGTCGGTGTGGGAGATTAAACTTGATTTTAAAAGTTTGAAAATCACAAGGAAAAGCTGTAGTTCTAATATTTGGGTACTCAAGTGTTTTGGTTACATTCTGGACTATTTGTGGTCCTGGCTGGCATATGTAACCAGAAGTGATTCTTATGTAAGATTTTCTATATTATAAAAGATTATGTATTTTTGTAATTAGAAATAGTTAGAGGTTTATCTGAGCCCTATTTTGTGCTCTAGGGGGTTGTCATGTCAATTAAATGCAGCATCTCCTTTTCTCTAAGAGCAAATCAGGCATATAACTTGCCACAGGTTATCTTTGTAAGACTTTGAGTATCTGGTTAGCTTTCTGTCTGTGTCTCTTCTATTAGTATAGAATATAATATTGGATTGGCAAATTTACAGGTTTTGTAGATCAAAACTTAACTTTTCCTTAATGACCAGCATTTCAATGCCTCAGAAATAATTTTTTTTCACATCCAACTAAAACGTGCATGGCTCCAACTAAAGCTAGGCTCCTCTTAGAGCATCATGGAGTCGTGTTACAGTTGGAATGAAAATTTGAGGTTATTTTGGCTAAGACTTTTGTGTCAATGAGGAAGTTTGATGAAGGAAAAGGTGAAGTGATGTGTTCAGAGAAACACTGCCCCAGCCCTGTGTGTTTCCTTCTATGCTTGAACCAGGTCAACTTGACAAGTGGACTTGCTCTTCTTAGCAGAGCAAGGCATAACTACACACCTGGAGCGTACTTTTTTTGATTAAGAAGAAGAAAAAGAAAAGAATGAATAATGCTTTATTTTATTTTTTTTAATACTAGATAAGCCATTTTTTTTGGTAACAGCTTTATTTATTGAGCTATAATTCACATTCTATATAATTTACCCATTTAAAATGTATAATTCAATAGCTTTTAGTATATCCACAGAATTGTGCAAACCATCACCATCATCAATTTTAGAATATTTTCATCACTCCAAATAGAAAGTTAGTTACCAATGAAGTTAGACTTTACAATGAAAAATTCCACAATCTTGCCTTGACCAGAAGGAGCAAAGCAGTGAACAGAAAGGTTTCTTCAATTCAGCTTTACCATCTGCTGTCTGCAAGGGTGTTTTAAAGACCATTTTACCCAGAGATGGGGAAGCACCAAGACTGTCAACTACAGGTGTGAGCTGGCATAAACTGTAGAGAGTGCCTGATGATGTTCCTCTACCTGTAGAAGATGGGAGGCAGACTCACCACCACTAAGAATGCAAACACGCCTCCTTCTCCTCCAGAGTCCTTCAGAGTCCTCCAGTCAGAACCTGTGTTGCTGACAGGGACCAGAGGTTCACACACACATGCCATAGGGGTCTGTGCTGGACGTAGAAACACACTCTTTTCTTGTCTGAGGTGTGGCAGGCAACTGTGCTTCACGCATAGTTAAAACTAATGCCAGGTGCAGCATAAATAAAAGTTCCCACCAGACACTGTGCCATTAAACTTGCTTTTGTAAATGAAAGTCTTTCTTTGTTCTCTCCTTCTTAGTGAAACAACTTTTATGTTGGCCGAAGAAAGGCGAGAGTTCCCAGATTCAAACCTTCTGAAAGAACATGTCGGGTGGGTGTAGAATCTGGGTTCTAGGGCCCAGCTCTTTTGTCCCTTCTTTCCAGCCTGAAATCTGCTTTGCTCCTCTGTTGTCTTTCAAAGATGGTTGAATGTTGTAGGTAACCTTTTTAACCAGATGACGCCAAATTATGTGACAGTTTTGACTCTTTTCCATGTGGTAGGTTAATAAAAGTCATTCCATTAGGCCTAGTTACCACATTTATTTAGTCTGTTTTGGTGATCTAAAAAAAATCACAAGTGTGCTTTAACAAGTCACAGATTATAATTTGGGAATGCGAAGGCTGAAGGCCAAAATACTTCAGCAGAAGTTAGGAGGATTTATTCAATTACTGTAATTCCTGCTCATAACTTGTGGACAGGCTTGAACTTTATTTCTAAAGTCAGAATGAGCAAAAGATTATTTGAAACTCTTCCTCCATCTTCTCATTATTTTCCCATCACTATGACTGGTCTCTCCATGGAATCAAGACTTCCTTCGATGCTGTACACGTGAAGGCAGAATGGAGCATTAAACACTGGTGTTTCTTTAGCAAGATCCTCTCCTGAATCCTGACTTTATTTGTCCAGGAGATCTAGTGGAAACAACTATTTTGTTGATGAGTCTTCCTGGCTCCTACCTCTAGAATATCTGGGTTGTAGAAAGTGGCCAATTAGTTGCTTTGGAAAAGAACATGAAGATAGATTGAGAAGTTACTAGGAGGGGAAGCGGTAGTTGAAGTGTGGATGTTACTTTCTTCCATGAACACCTGGACCCTTCTAACAAACAGGCACAGGCCTGGCATTTGTCTGTTTTCTGGATTTCTTTGGATCTACATGATGATAAATAACTGGAAAGAAAGTAAAGAATTAGTCCAACTGTCCAGGTGTTTTGACTAGATGTTCCAGGCATTTCAGCAAACATTTGTTCAGTGGTTCTTACAAATAAGGCTCCGTGCTAAAAACATTGGTGAATAAGATAAATTTTCCATTTCTAAAAAAGTTTATAACAGTCAGACTCTGTGCAGAATCCAGTAGGGCTTATTTACATCTCGGGAATTTTTAGCTAGTTCAATGGGCTCATGTGGAGAAAAGTTATAGTTTTACAGGACATACACCTATAGGTCATGTTCATGAACTGGACAAGGTAGCTTGTTCAGCCAGTTTTTTTTTTTTTCTTTTTCTTTCTTTTCTTTAAGAAGAAAAAATATGTCCATTGCCTGGGGAAAGAATATATTATAAATTCCAACTGGTGTTTATAATTTTGTAGACTGCTAGATTTCTGGTGCTGGGTCAGGACTAGAATTTGTTTTAAATAGTGCTTAGGGTATGTATCGTAGATTGTATTATGATTAGGGGATCTGTGTAATTAATTAATCATCCCTAGCCAGGCTTTTTGAAGTGTGAATGGAAGCTATTAATAATCATGCTGGGATAACAGGAGTAAGCTGACATGTCCTGAGCAAATGGGATGGTTTCTCTAGTTATAGCTGAGATAACTTTCTTAGTATCCCTGTGGGAAGGGTGGAGAAGGATTCCTGATGTTATCTAGTGCCAACAAGGACACCAAGTTGAAATGATATGGAAATGCAACTTTAATGGTCATGTCCTCAGTATTTCTTTTGCCATATCTTGCTTGGAACATGACCCTTCTTAGCTACCTTTCCAGTAACTCGAATGACTAATTCTGGTTAGAAGCAGATGCCCAGTTGAGGAGTATGCCTGACAATGTATTTGGATCATCTACTTTCCAATAATCTATAGTACCAGATGAGTTGCAGCTTCAAAGTTAAATGTAATGAATCATGTGTACTGTTTACTGCAAAAAAAAAAAAAAAATGCCTGGGATAAAATTTTGAAATATTTTTTTAGTGATAACATAAAAGGATCACTAAGATAGTATCTCATTTTTTTTGAGGGGGGATTTAAAAAAATTTAAGATATCTTGTATCTTGCAAGGTAGCAATATCTTACCTATGTCACTTAGTTTGCAAATTTCACATTGAAAGTGCTTTAGGAATAAGAGTGATTTCTTCCTTGAACGTTTTAGTTGTCTCATAAATTATATTGAACTTGCAAAAACACGCTATTGGTATATAGGAAGATGTCAATCAATGTTAAATAAATGTATCAATAAGTGAATTTGATTAAAAAAAGTAAAATCCCATTATTTCCTTTCCAACTTTTTTACAAACTTTCAAAATTCTTTAAGAAATTATTCTCTAGCAGAAATATCAATTTGTGTTTGTGAGTCATTTTTAAGTCACGGAGTTATATTGCTGTGTTTGATACACATTTGTGTGTGAGTGTATGTGAGTGTATGCATGTGTAATTAACTGTCTGCTAAGCCTAAAGCATAAGATGTTACCAGAACATAGCATTTAAAATTCAACACTTTTACATTCCTTGTAGAAATTCTACCCGATGCTTATATTTCATAATCTTTATGTTCTGTGTGGGTGAATCCATCTTACTGTCATCTCCTCATCTTATCATGGTCAGTGGTTATAACTATGTAAATGGCTCTACCTGCATTGCCTAGCACAGGAGCAGACAGAATTCAACAATGAAGTGATTACTTTTTAATAATGATGACAATGAGGATGTAGAACCTTCATTTGGGTATATTTTATAAATAGAAGCTCAAGGAAAGGGACCCAGAATTTTCGACTCTTTTTTCTTCCAAATCATTAAAAGCAGTATAAAATGCAGATTGCTTAGTTCATGAAAAATTTTATGTTAATTTGATTTTGCTAGGCACTGTGTCTTAATAAATCCATCTATCTTTTCCCTTGCATTTAAGATAAAAACAGGGATGCTATGCGAATTATCAGTCATATGAGAAAAAATTCATAGACTACTTGGAAGGAGTATGACGAGTAACTGGCAAATTGTGGATAATGTACACTGTTAACATTTTATGCTTTAACCCAGACAAAATTAATAGTTCGCTTGGGTTTTGGAAAGATTGCTCCTGGACCAGCCGTGTATTTCTGAATGACATAAATATAAGAAAATTAGAAATTAACTTTAAATGGATTTAGGTTTCTTACATAAATGAGAGCCACCCTTACACAAATTACTAAATCTATTCAGAGTAATTCATCAAGCAGCTATATGTTGTTTTGTTGTGTTGAAATTCCAGAAAATTTAATAACAACATTCTTTCTGGAAATTGCATTAGCATAGACCATTAATAAGTTAGACCTATGGAGCTCATGTGGGAGTACTATATAACGTTGCCATTAGCAATGTATATAGCAAAGTGGAAACTAGTTATCACTTAAGCATATCTATGGTAATGCTGAAAGACAGGGTTTTCCAAGAGCTTTCAGTATCATCTGAAATAAGCACTTAGAAAATTGTTCTGTGGTATTTAGCAGTTAACGTGAGCCAACAGTGGTGTGATAAGTGGTCCCAAATGAAAAGGATACACAGAAGCCAATAGTAGAATTTTACAGCCAGAAGAGCTCTATCATTTAACTACTCCAAACCCCCGATAAACAGGTTCAGAGAGGTCAAGTGACTTGCTCAAAGTCACACAGCTAGTTTGTGGCAGAGCCAGAATGAAACCCTGGGTCTCCAGACTCTCAGCACAATGCTCTGCTCATCACATCACACAGAAATTGTAAAATGCTGGGTTAACGCTGTTCGCAAATAAGCAGGGGTCTGGCAGCTGATGGATAAATTTGGCTGGTGCAAACAATTAAGCAGAATAACTGCAAAATTGCAAAAAGTGTGAAAATTTATTTTCTCTTTAATTTGGATTTTTGGAAAAGAGGCTTCTAGCTGGTCAGATTTCAAATAACTGCTAACTCTTTGCAAAAGGACGCTCTACTTTTAGAGAACCATAAAATAATAATTCAGAAATGTGATTCATGCTTAAAACCTATTGTCAACAGATATAATAATGTCAACATCTAACAGTGGTGGAAAAAGTATTTGTTGCAGCCCTCTTACTCAGGTCTCCTCAAGATAATTAGGAAACAAAATAAATTACCTAAAGTGCAAGGAAAGAGGTCATTTGGGCCACAACCTAAGCCATTTTTATCTTACTTGGGGTTTTTCCAATTGTTTAGACAATTGCAAACTTGGAAAACAAAGACAGCTTCATCATTAAAAATTAAACCTAGGTGCATTCATAAGCCACCTCTTTCCCTGGTTAAAGGAAGGACGTGCGAGTGAAGACTTCCAGCTGTCTTCCAAGTTAATGAGGGGTTTTCACCCTATTTGCCCCTTGACCTTGTTGGCGCCTCTGCTGGTCTCTTCTGTGCTACTGTCCTAGAAATACAGTCCTCCTTTTTTATGTGGCTCAACTGTATTTGCAATTACAATGGTCTTGCAGAGCATTAAGAAGGCTAGGTCATCAGATAACCACAAGCTTAAGGTCTCAACAGCAGCTATTAACAGTTTTGCTGGAAACCCAAGTATCATTTCAGTGGTGGGGAGGACCGACAATGTGGCAGCAAGAAATTAAAAAGATAAATAATTTGGTTTGGAGTATTCTGATGATGGCAGGTGTGAGAGTAGATTATTTCTTCCCTTCCCACAGCTACCCGTGTCACTTTCTACACTTATTCTTTGTTATTATTGTATACATTTCAGCATTATTATATCTGCTGCATTTCGTGACACTGCAAAAACACAGTTCAGAAAAGCTGAACTTTTAATTGTGGTGAGAAATAAGTTAGCTTAATTATTCTCCTGTACTAGAAAAGATGGGTTTTGTTTCCTCCCCTAAGTCCTTCATTCCTAATCGCAATTCAACACCCTTTTCCAGGCATTGCTATGTATGAACTTCATGCTGCTAGACAAATAAATTCTTTGGAAAAATGCACATTTTTATTTGGAAATAATGCCATCTCTTTGTTAGATTTGCAGCAATCCTATTTTGCCTCTACTGTTTTTAAGTCGAAAATGAAAAATTATATAGAAGATGTTTGTGCATCATATTGTGCTGAATGGTATGTAGGTCAGCATGCTGCAGCACCGAAGATAAGGGACAGGGAACAAGTGTTCTATGTACTTACAAGCAAATATCAGTCATAATAGAGAAAGACAGATCTACAAGAGCGTTTTGGCTTCGGAAATGTTTCTTGTCATTAGCATTTAAAAAAAGCTATGAGATTCAGGCCTATCAGCACCGATTCACAGCAAACCCTGGCTTGCACAGGTTGTTATCTATTTCGCACAGAGGTACAGCTGGTTAGCAAATGGATTTGCAGTTTTTTTTTTTTTTGCAGGGATGAGTAAAAAGGCAAAGAATCAGGTACTTACAACCCATTCAGAATGTAACAATTTTGTTTGTGTTATAAACCAAACCTTCTGTTTTTGCAAACTGCATTATTTTTAGAAACAGAATCAAGAAAAAAAAAAAACCCAGCTGATTTAAAAAAAAATCTTTATTCATATTCCAATATCCCTTAGGGTTCTAATATCCATGAAGTAATACCAGCAAAGAGAGCAATAAGAACAGCAGACTCTGATGATTCAGTTTACAATGAGGCTTTATTGTGTTAGCAGTCAAGTCAAAAGGCAATATCTAATATTTTTTTAATTTTTTATTTCTTGCTCTACTCTAAATGTAAAGGGGGAGAAGGTGCTTGGTAAAGGTGTGTGTGTGCGTGTGTGTGTGTGTGTGTGTGTGTGTATGAGAGAGAGAGAGAGAGAAAGAGAGAGAGAGAGGGAGAGAGAGAGACTGACTATACTATTTGAGTCTTCTTTTGGAAGGGTAAGGGTAATGCATTTTAATATTTATGTGGACTGATATCAGTTATCAGAAAGAACACCATAACACAAGAAAAAGGTAGTTTTTGTCTGGAACTGTGCTGTATGGTAGAAACAGCTGGTTGAGTTCCTTAGTAAAAAGGCAATTACTGAGAAGAGAAAATAGCAAGGTGTTTCTGGCTTCTGGGTCTGAAGATAGTTAAATTCTTGGCTTTTATTAAAGGGGTTCTTGGGGAGCTTCCCAAATGAAGGCATGGTGCAAGGACCATGTTTCGTCATGTGGGTACATATAGATATCCGTCAAATATTTTCGGTAAAGATGCTGAGTTGTGATGGGTGTCAGATTTGACATGTCAAAAGCATTGGCCCTGAAATCAAACCCACTGGATGAATTACCATGAATGATTAGTTGTGCAATCAAGCAATCTGTGAGGCTCCCTAAGTCACACTTACTGTTTACATAGAGAATACTTGCATTCGATTCTCTCCTAGTGCTGCTTGCTTCGTTAACAGGGAGGTGACGGAATCCTGGGCATTGAGTTAGGATGAGCCAAATCCTTTGTCAACATCTCAGACTTAGATCAAAGATTGGAATAAAGCATGGATGGGTGGGGGGAGATGATGAAAGAGTAAACAGAAATTAAGAAGTGGATTGGATGTTCTGGAAACATTTGATAAATGAAACACTCTGTTGAAGTACAACACTGAGTATTTTTGATTACAGCGCTTTATTAGGAAATAGACAATCAGCCACTTCACTTTTAAATCAAGTTTTCTTGAGGCAGTTTATTCGTCTGTCTGAGAAGGCAAATAAATCAGTCTTCACTTAAATCACTATACCTTAGCCAGCCGCCCTTTGTGGGAGCATCCGAGAGAGAACTGGTCTTGTTTTCTCCATTTTGTTTTATTATCCAGCCTGTCTTCTCAGGGAGGTCCATTAAATAGAATTGCATTTCAGTGCAATTGGTTTCTTCACAATCTTTATATTTCTATTTTATGCTTTTAAAAACATTATTCTGAGAAGAGGTCCACAGGCTTCTGTAGGAGTCCATGGGCCAAGAAAGATTAGAGAGGTAGACCTGAAATAGAATAGACCATTGGGAAAAAATCCGAAAACTTAAAGCCAAAATCACATTAAAATGACAGGTACTAAGTTCTCTCTTTATTTCTCACTGCATCTAGAGATTAGGAATGTTTTAAAATGCTGAAGACCCAGCAAAGCTGAGGGACTACAGGAAGAAAAGTATGTCAAATAGGGTGTTGTGCTTGGGCATAAAAAAGTAAAATTCTTATTATTCACATCTGTGCATCTCCTTCTTTTCTTAGAAAGCTTGCCTTCTTTCTCCCTTCCTTCCCTTTTCTTTCCTTCCTTCATTCTTTTCTTTGAATGATCTTGACTTCTTGTACTAAAATTCCCACAAACTATAGTCTGTAAGAGAGTGCTCATGTTCTGGCACAGAGTAAGGAGGTCAATAAACATTTGTTGCAAGAATGAGTGAATGAATGAGTCAGTTTGTGTAAAGGGAAATGATACTCTAGAGATTTCTTATGTGGATAAACAAAGGCTTAAAGGACCCAGTATAATATCAATCAACATTGGGGGTGAAGTCTTATAGAAAAAATTCAGACCTACCAGATAAGAAACTCTAAGCTCAGGATGTATGAGCTCTTTAGCAGAGAGCTGATCTGACTATAAGGACAGCATCTCTCTCTTTTTTTTTTTTGGTCCCTCCCAAAATAGAGTGCTCAGGTCGAAAGGACAGCTTCTTTGGACAGGTGGACCATGTGACATTCTCCAGATATATGACCTAGGTAATAATGAGGGCTCTCCATGTCAGGTCAGTTAGTATTTTTGTAGCCACGAATTTCCTGTTTAGAAACATTAAAAAAAATCATGCATAAAAATAACAATAGTAAAATAAACATCCAACATAAGCAGTAGAACATCACAAATATTGTTGAAGTCCTCTTTCACCTGTTCTAAATCCACTTTTTATCCCCCTCAATGGGAAAATGTAATCACTGTTCTAATGTTGGCTTATTCCTTTGCCTTTTGTTATAGTTTTATTACAAAGATGTTTATCAACGATATATTGTTAGCTTTGTATTTTTACAAAAGGTATTATATTGTCTGTTTCATGTATTTTTTTATGTGATTTTATTTTTTTCACTAAAATCATATATCTGAAATTCATCCATTTGATATGTATAGTTTTAGGTCATTAATTTTCAGTGTTGTGTAGTATTCTATTATGTAAGTAAGCTCAATTTATTTGTACAGTTGCTTATTGATAGCATCTTGATTTATTTATCTTTGGTGCTACAATCCATGGTGCCATGAACACTCTCACACAGTCTCCTGGGACCAAACATAAAGAAAATAAATGCATATTAATTTATTAAAGGCATATTTCTGTTGAAGAGAAGTATCATAGAGTGACCAATAAAATACTTTTAAGCATAAAAAGAATAAATTTGGAAGAATATGAAATTTCTTACTTTGAAGAACTTATATATGTATTTTTAATGGATGGCAGAAATTATTGTGGTTTATCAAATTGTTATGGTTAATATCTTTGGATACATTTATGTGATGTAAAAATTAAGTGGCATAAAAATTTCAATATTTTTAATATGCCAGAAACTACATCTTCTGTGACCGTTCAAATTAGTGATAAATTTTTTTAAGTACCTTAAAACTGTGCAAGAAGGCAACCAATTAAAATTCTTTTGAGATTAGAAGAGCAAATAGTTTTAAAGATCACTTAGAAATGGGATTGCTGGGTCATAGTTTGTATGCGTGCCTGACTTTTCAAAAGTAGAGCATTTAAGAGTTAGTACAGGACTCCTTGGCTGTGTCTTCTGACACAGTGATCATGGAGGCTAATGTGGAGATGATAGAGCTACAAGATCAAAATAGTTTGGATTACTGAGTCAAGTGTGCAATGACAGCTTCCCTGAAGAGTCACTTAAAGTGCAGAAGACAATCTTTGAGCAAGAAGTAAATGTTCATAGAGTTTATTTAAATCCACTGAGATTTTTAGGCTTATTTGTTGTTCCAGCATAATTTAACCTATTCTAGTATGAAATATTTTGTTCAGTTTTTAATTTTCACTTTTTAGTGATTTATAAAGATTCCTTATGTATTCTGGATACTGAACTTTTTCTATTTTATAGCTAATACAAACTTCTTCCAATTTGTGAATTACATTTCTAGTCTCCTTATGGTATCAGTGAATGAACAGTTCTTCATTTTAATGAAGTCAAATTTAGTGATCTTTTACTTTATGATTTGTGATTTATATTTTTAAAAAGGAATCCTACCCAACTCTAAGGTCATTTAGATAGCATGTTTTTATTTCCTAAAAACTTTAATGTTTTGTTTTTTTTACTTTCTAGTTTTTATTCATCTTAGAATTGATTTTTTTGTCTAAAGCAAAAGTAATGATCTCGTTTTATTTAGTTTTCTTTATAGATAACCACAGTCTATTATTTTCTATTTAATATGCAATGCCGCCTCTTTCATAAATCAAGTTTCTATTTATATTGGGTCTGATATGGGCTCCCTAACTTTTCATTTGATTTATATTTCTATCTCTATGCCTGAACTATATTAAATACTATGGATTTAATATGTTTCCTAGTAAGGCAGTTTTCATCACCTTGTTGTTTTTCATGAGTGACTGTTTGTGGTCCTTTGCTCTTCTATATCCATTTTTAATTGGCAGATCAAGTTCCTGAAAAATCTCTGTTTGAATTTTGATCTGCATCTTATTTTAGAACTGCATTGACCTTTTAGGTACATTTAGGCAGAGCTGATCTCTTTATTATACTGATATTGCTATCCATTTACTTATTAATTATCCATTCCATTTACGTAGGCCTTTTAAATGTCTCTTAAATTTTTGTAGTTTATTCATCAAGTTATTTTACATCTATTGTCCAACTTGTTTTTGAGAACTTTATATATTTTTCTTGCCCTCCTATGGGGTATTTTTTCATTTTTCAGTATGCAGTATCACTTATGCTAATCTTGTTTCATCTAGCCTTTCTTTTCTTTTCTTTTCTTTTTTTCTGGAGTATTTGAAAGAAAATCTCATTTTTTTTTTTTTAAATACCTATAGCACCTGGTATTCCTGGTTGGTCTCCCATCCAAGTACTAACCAGGCCTGCCCCTGCTTAGCTTCTGAGATCAGACGAGATCAGGCACGTTCAGAGTGGCTGACCGTAGACCAGGCATTTTGTTATTACATCTACAAATACTTCAGTATTCATGTCAAAATAATAAAGATTAGAAAACAAAACAAAACAAATGGTGACCATATCATTGTCATACTTAATAAAATTAGTAATTCCCTTGTATTATCTAATACAAAGACCATGATGAAATTTCCTAATTGTTTCTAAGATGGCTAATTTTAGGACCCAAATAAAGGCTGTATGTTGCATTTGGTTGTTTGTCCTCATGTCCCATATTCTTATACCTCTTCCTCACATGTTTTTGGTTGATTTATTGAAATATCCAAGTCATTTGCCCTATAGAATATCCTACAGTTTATATTTGGCTTTTTGCTTCTTTATTGTGGCACCTAAATTGTTCCTCTATACTCATATTTCCTGTATTCTGGGAATTATACCTAGAGGCTTGATTGGATTGGGTTCAGGTTATATATATACCTTAGGGGGCTGCTACTCCCAAAAAGCCTGAAGAGGTAAAGGGAGAAAAGTTGTTATCAGTAAGAGCTGAAGTGGTGGAAGATGTGTTACCTCAGGGGAGTTGTGGTCAAAGGGAAAAGTAATGGTTGCAGAAATGCAGCCTGAGCAAGAGTGAGAGAAATGACATTAATCTCTCCTCCCCCACTCCATCCCCTGAGCCTGACTGGGCCCTGTGTGAAGCAGTTCATCAAGGTCAGATTCCTCAGATACAGAGAAGTGCAGGGAAGGACAGAGAATGGAGCCTAGAGACCAATAAAAAATAATTGGTACAACATTTCATTAATGGTTGTTGTCTTATTCCATCACTTCATCAAGTGGTAAAAAAAATGAAGATTATCTAATTCTGTCATTCTTCTGTATTCATGAGCTGAAAATTTTTTTTATAAAGAAGAATTTCTTTTTATTTATTATTTGGTTACTCTTAAAATACAATTTGTATGAAAAAAGAATATGCTTGATTCTTTCAATTAAATAATTATTATTAATTCAGTTATTAATGTTTAGAGTAATTAGTAGGTATCTTAGCAAAATTCATGAAAATGAATGAAAAATTCTAAACAAAATATTAACAAGTTGAATCCAGCTTTATACGTGTTTTTTTTTTTTAATAAAATATATCTTGATCAAAATGGGTTTATCTCAGGAGTACAAATCAAATGAGATAGGGCATGTTTAGGGTGGCATGACCGTAGACCAGATATTTTGTTATTATACCTATAAATACTTCAATATTCATGTAAAAATAATAATGATAAAAAAAACAGTGACCATATCATTGTCATACTTAATAAAATTAGTAGTTCCTTCATATTTAGTACAAAGACCATGAAATGAAATCTATTTTACTTTTCTATTAGGACCCTTTATGGTTTCAATGTCAGGATTATATTAGCTACATAAAATGAGTTATTTCCTCTTTTGTATTCTCTGTAAAAATTAAAATTTTTGTTTCCTGAAAGCTTAAGAGAATTCACCTATAAAACCATCTGAGGCTGGTGGTGTTTTGGGGGAATATTTTTGACACAGGTACAGTATTTTTAAAGTTTTGCAGGATTATTGATGCTTTCTATTTTTTTCTTGAGTCATTTTTATTAAGACATATATTTTTAGTGGGATTTGGCCATTTCATTTGTTTTAAATTATTAGCCTAATGTCATTCATACTCTTATTATCTTTTTATTTTTCTGTGTCTGGATTTCTCTAACCACATTTTTATTTATACTATTATTTGTCCTTTTTTTTTCTGACCAATAATTTTTTTGACATATTTTTTTATTCTTGTATTTCTTTCTTAATTAATTAACTTTAATGATTAATTTATATTACTTAATTTTCTACTACTTTACTGACATTATTTCTCTTTTTAATTTTTTCATTTGGACACTTCATTCATTAAATTTTATCCTTTTCAGTTTTCTACTACAAACTTCTAAAAATGGCTGTGCATCTTATACAGAGTTAATGCAATCCCCATCAAAAATCCCATAGGCATTTTTTAAAGAAATAGAACAAAAAATAATCAGATTCTATGGAAGCTCAAAAGACCCTAAATTGCTAAAGTCATCCTGAGAAAAAAAGAACGAAGCTGGAGGCATCACTCTGCCCAACTTCAAATTATATTACAAAGAGACAGTAATCAAAATGGCATGGTATTGGCAACAAATCAGACACATGGACCAGTGGAACAGAATTGAGAGTCTCAAAGTAAACCTATATTTATATGGGCAGATGATTTTCAACAAAAAAGTAAAAAACATACAATGGAGAAAGGAAAGCCTCTTCAATAAATGGTGCTGGGAAAACTGGAAAGCCACATGCAAAAGAATGAAACTAGACTATCTATCTCTACATACCAAAATTAGCTTAAAATGGATTAAGGACCTGAATATAAGACCTGAGACAATAAAATGCATAAAAGAAAAATATAGGAACGAAACTCAGGGACCTTGGACTTAAAGAAGATTTTATGAATTTGACCTCAAAGGCAAGGAAAATAAAAGCAAAAATAAATGAATGGGACTACATCAAACTAAGAAGCTTCTGCTCAACAAAAGAAACTGTCAACAAGGTAAAAAGACAACCATCAGAAAGGGAAAATATATTTGCAAGCAATGCTTCTGATAAGGGCCTAATATCCAAAATATACAAAGAACTCATACGACTCGATAGCAATGAAAAAACAGAAGATCCAATCAGAAAATGGGCAGAGGATCTGACTAGACACTTCACCCTAGAGGACATACAAATGGCCAACAAATATATGAAAAGATGCTCAACATCACTAGCTTTTAGAGAAATGCAAATCAAAATCACAGTGAGATACCAGCTCACACCTGTTAGAATGGCTATAATCAACAGAACAAGTAATAACAAATGCTGGAGAGGATACAGAGAAAAAGGAACCCTCATACACTGCTGGTGGGACTTCAAATTGGTACAGCCACTATGGAAAACAGTACGGAGGTTCCTTAAAAAACTAAGAATTGATCTACCATATGATCCAGCAATCCCTCTACTGGGTATTTACCCAAAAGACTTAAAAAAATCATATTCATAAAGATATTTGCACACCGACGTTCATAGAAACATTATTCACAATGACCAGGATATGGAAGCAACCAAAGTGTCCTATGATAGATGATTGGTTAAAGAAGCTGTGGTACATATATACAATGGAATATTACTCAGCCATAAGAGGAGGTGAAATATTGCCATTTGTGACAACATGGATGAAACTCGAGATAATCATGCTAAGCGAAATAAGCCAGACAAAAAGTTGAAAATCACATGATATCACTTATATGTGGGATATAAACCTAAAAGCAACAAAAGAACAGGACAAACAACCAGAGACTTATGGACATGAACTATAGACTAGTGTTACCAGAGGGTAGGGGTTGGGAGAGAAGCAGGGGGGTAGATGGGGTAAAGGGGGTCAAATATATGGTAGCTGAAGGAAACTGGACTTTGGATGGTAAACACACAATAGAATATACAGATGTTGAATTATAATGTACACCTGAAAATTGTATAATTAACCAATGTTACCCCAATAAACTTAATTTAAAAAAATGGCTATGCATCTTATTTATTTGGGCTTGTTATTGAAAAATCTTTGATCTCTGAATAATTAAGAAGTACATTTTAAGTTTCAAGACATAATATTTAAAAATTTATCCTTTTTTCATATTTTAAACTAAGTTGGATTTTGGTGAGGGAGTATGGAATGTATGATAATATTTTTTGAAATTTATTGCTACTTTGTGCTTTGATACTTGATGAATTTTTATAAATGATCAATATGTGTTTGAGACAATTTTACTTTCTAATTGTTTAGATCTGACCTCTTTATACATTCATTAAATCAAGCCTGTTAATTTTGCTATCCAAATCTATATTCTTAATGATTTTGAGCTTTTAGTTACTAAGATAAATTTGTTAAGTCTCCCACTAGAATGGTATCCTAGGCAGAGAGAACAGCAAGTGCTGGGGCCCAAAGGAGTTAGAGTGGTGGGAATGAGCGGTGGGGGGAGATGCATTTAGGGAAGTAACTGGAGTCCAGATTAAAGGGCCTTATAGGTGATTATAAAAATTTTGGTTTTCCCTCTGAGTGAAATGGAAGGGTTCTGAGCTGAAGAGTGACATAATCTGGTTTATGTTCTGAAAGGATTACTCTGGCTGCTCTATTGAGAATAGACATGGGATAAGGCTAGAAGCAGAGAGACGCATAAAGAGGCCGTAACAATAATCCAGGCAAGAGATGATGGTGGCTTGGACTAGGTGGTGGCAGTGGAGGTGGTGAGAAGTGACTGGATCCTAAAAATACTTCAGTGGTTCAACCAAAAGGATTTGCTAACAGTGTAGACATGAATTTTAAGAGAATTAAAGGCATCCATTAACACCTAGAAGGATCAAGTTGTCACCTGTTGATAGAAAGACCATGGATGAAATAGGTTCTGGGGGAAAAGAACAAGAGTTTGGGATATATTGAATTTAGACAAGTGATAATGTTGAGTAGGCAGTTGGAGTTTAGAACAAGAGTCTGGCAAAGATTATAAATTAGCATAGAGAGGTGGTATTTAAAAGACAAGGGAGAGGAGCAAGCACTGAACACTCTGAGACTCACATTAAGCAGTCAGGGAGAGCAGATAGAAACCAACAATGGGATGGGGAAGAAGCCACCACCAGAGAGCTAATTGAAAAACAGGAGAGTGGGGTCCTAGAGCTAATTGTGGGTGTTATGTGACTTTTAAAAATATATCCCTCTAAATGTGTAATTTTTGAAATTTCCATTATGTAAATTAAAAATAGTGATTACTGAATTAGTTTCCTAATGTATACATTTTGTAATATACACAGAAATCTGTTGAGAGGAGAAACTCCTGACAATTTCCAACTCCAAATACTTTGTAATTTGACATTTTATAGGACTTAAATGTGAATCTTTAAATCTGGCTTCTGTCGGGGTCACCTCTCTGTAGTTTTAATGCTCCTTGAGGAGGGAGAGTTAACTGTCTTTTCTTTTTGTCTTTGCTGGGCTCTCATTACCATGGGATTGGGTGTGACTTCAGGCTTCCATCTTTCCCATCTGAGGTGTTTTTGTTGTTTCTGTTGTGATAAAGAGGATTTCCTAGAGAAGAAAAAAACATATGGAAAATTGATGGAATGGCTGTCTTCTCAATGGCTAGATAGTCTGGGTTTGTACTTTGATTTATTTCAGGGTAGTTTCTAATTGCCCTATAGTTTTTGCATATGGAAATGGTTGGGTGGCATATTTCTGGGTTCTCAACTGAGTTTTATCAAACTGACCATACCAAAACAAAACAAAACCCAAACCTGGCATATAGTAAGTATTCAGTAAATGTTTGTTCAGTTGGGTTGGAAGATTCAGCCTCTTACATGGCAGACACAGTGCTTACAAAACAACAGAAGATTTTATTTTAAAAGTTATCAACTTCTGGGAGTGAGCCGTTACTTTAAAATTACACATACATATATGTATTTTAGTAAACATAATGATAAAGCATGCTTAAATTACAAATTACCAACCTTAAAAATTTTAAAGTAGTTTATCCCTGTTGGTTTTCTGTTCCCACTAAAGTCATCTGTTGACAGAGCACCATTAGCAGCTGAAAAGACATGGCAGGGAATTGAACAAATTGAATGTGAATAGCAGACAGATTTTCTCCTTCTGTGTGTGTGTATTGGACACGACTGTGAACAGTTGGAGGTCAGACCATCACTAATATGTATAAAACTTTTGATGTTAATTTACCATTAAAAAATATATTAATTTTTGGCAGAGGTGCGAATGTTCTTGTCTTGCCTAAAGCTTTATTTCCCTTGATACATAGAAAGCTAAAATCCACATTGGGCCAATTTGAAAAGCAAGTAAACTTTTCCTTTATTAAAGCCCCATTTTGTTTCTTAGTGAAAGTACATATATGAATTTCATTTTCACTCACTAAAAAAGCCCTTACAAAAGATAAATGATCAGTGAGGAAAGGAAGGATTATATGAATAGGATGCAGGCATCCTGTTTTGGCTGCATTTAATGGATTCCCTGAACTTGTTCTTTCAGTTGCCATTTTGGCTGTGCCTGCTCAGTGTCAAACAAACATCTTGTCAAGGAACAAAAGGATGTAGAAAATTTTGAGTTGCAATGTCCTAGCATGTTAGTAGACTGTGCTTTTAAAAAGAATAATTTTTTTTTTCAATTTCTGTAAAATAGATGTCTCTACTAGTGAGTGCTGGGTTAGGGTTAGGGTTAGGGTTGAATTTAGGAGGCATTTGGGATTAATAAAAGAAAGAAAGAAATATCCAATTAAAAGTCTCTTTACAGTCTAGGGACTGGCTATGTTTTCTCATGGAGAGCTAAACACTGTTTGGTCTTTAACATCTTTTCTATAACCAGGTTCCAAACTACACCAGGAGAGTAAACATTGTTTCTAAGCAGAATAGCACATTTTGGAATTGCTTGCTTTTTCTGGTATATGCATTTATGAAAAAAGAAAATAAAAGAAGAGATTTTATTTTATTATTGCAACAAAATACAATTGCTTTTGACATGTTGACATCTGATATAAAATGACATTGATATATATTTTCTGAGTAAATCTTTTTTGTTGATATCATTGGAAGTGCTTAAATTGACTTCCATTGGCTTCTCTTTTGTTCTCTTTGTTTCAGTTGGTAGGTGCTAATTTTGTGGAATGCTTTTGGCTTTTAATATGATGTTATTATTAAAATAAAATAAAAACTCTAAAAATTTAAAAGGAATAATATCCAGACAAGACAGGCATCGAATTAGCATTTACTGTCAATTGTTTTTCTTTCTTTTTCTTTTTTTCTTTCTTCCTTTTACTCGAAGAGCATTGGGAACTCCTCAAGAGAAACATTTTGAGGACCTTTTTCTCACAGATGCTATTTAAACAAACTTAGATGTCATTGAACAATAAAAAATCTCATGAGTGAACTATAGTATGATATTTGGTAGGAATCCAGAGACTATCATGGTAGTCAGCCCAGTGAGGAACTGGTGTCCCTTTCTCATGGTAAGTACCTGAGGTCAAGTCACAAGCGTTCATTATTGTGCTCATGGCCTCTAAATTTAAGCTCCTTTGAACACACATTACTCTTCTTTGAACTTTAGTCTTCTGTATACATAGTCAGCACCCCATAAATGATCTTAATTCACAATAAAATATGAATTTTGACAGGTAAAATCTTGTCTTGTTGACAGCTTTATTTTTCACAATCCACGTAGAGATAAAATTCATTTAGAAATGAATTTCAATTGGAAAAGTAGGTAATCTTTTCTAAAATTTTACTTAGTAATCTAGGGCCCAGTCTTGGGCCAGATGTTGTGAAAGATAAAAGAAAACTAGTAGTCATGACCCCTTCCTCCAAGGAGACCACCATTGTATAAATAACACTTATAGAAGAACTACTAAATTATGACATAATCAGATGAGGAGCTCTGTGGTAGAGACCAAAAATGATGGAAGAACCAGAGAAAAAGAAAGGTCTGTGAAAGAGTTTTATAACTTTCCTAAACAGAGCCTTGGAAAGAATGGTGGTGGAGGAAGCTAGCCTGGGAAAGGGAAATAACTCAGACAAAAGCTTGGTGATGGGAAGGGAATCATGACTGGAGTGTGGCATTTGGTCCCATGGTAGAGAATATTAAGATATATGTTTACTTTTAGGTTTTTCCCTCAAGAATTATGTAAGATTGCATTTTAGGATGTTGAGGGACTATCCTTATGTTTTATTTGTCAGTCATGCTGGTATTCCACCAAAGAAACATTTAATATACAAGAGGTCATGTAAGAATTATTAAGAAGATTTTAAGGTTTGACCTAAATATTTATTCATCTGAATTTTAAAACTTAAAATGAGAGCCTGATAACATATCCATCAGTAAATAAAATGTCCTTGATTTTTATATTAAAAGTCTTTCATAAAATACTCTCAAATCCACTCATCTTAGCATGACGTGACGAAATCTTAGCATGAAGCGGCAAAATCTTCACCATGATGACAAGAGATTTTGCATTTTCTTACCCAAACTATGCCATGCTTGAGTTTCTCTGTGTTGACATTCATTAGGGTAAGACAAGGAAGAATCTCTACGTCTTCCGCTGGCTCCTTTGTTTTCTTCTTCATGCATCCTTCCTCATCTAATGTGAATGGACAAAGAAATTCTATCTCCTCTCCCTTCTTTGTTTGATTTCTGTTGTTTCAAGAAACCATGGAGTCTAAGTGATGTCTTCTACTTCTTCTGGCATTTTACTGCTCCACAGAAAACTTACTTACAAATAGAGCATTGGATCTTCGAAAGTCTTCTGCAAATCCCTAGGGTCGGAATGGCTTACTTAGCTCATAACCAATCGTAGGCTATTCTGCTGAGTTCTTCATTCTCTACCTCACTTGACACATTCTATTGATAATTTCTTCTGGAAATTGGATAAAGGCAAATAATAATGGGGAGGTAAAAAATAGTAAGTTTAGTAGCATATGTGAAATAAACCTTTGGCTTCATTTTGATGTGAGCCTACAGGATGTAGGAGAGAAGCAGAAAGGGATCTGGCCATGTTAGCCTTGTGAAAAAAAAAATGAACTGTGAACAGGAATAGCATTTTTTTTTAAAGGAAAATGGGAGAAATGGTTCTCTGTGTTGGATCTGGTCTTTTCTTTTTGCAGGAATTCTGTTGTCCCTTTAGATAATATAAAAGCCGTTCCAAGGCACATTGGCACCCGTGTGGCACAGCATCCTTCTCTTGGCACTGCCTCGTCCTGTTGCTGGCAGGGCACAGCATGGACCCCTTTAGCCTCGTCCTCTGTTGTTTTCTGCACAAGAGCCAAACATTGTGGCTACTTGCAAGGCAAGGCTGGCAGCTGAAGAACCCAGATGCCAAGCTCTGGATTGGACTTCTGTTCGGTTTGTGGCTGGTCCCTTCCCTGGCATCTGCCCTGGCTTTGCAGCAGCCTGTGTCCCCGTCTGCAGAGCTGGACTCAGGATTAGGCTTCTGTTGGCTCTGGTGGATGTTTGGTCACTGTTTCTCTTTTGAATTATCCTTGATTATGAGGAATGTGCCTTTATGACACATTCCTCCCCAGGTGCCTGCCTCAGATGATGTGCCTTTGCAGCTAAAAAGGGGGTTTTCTCTCAAATTACTGACCATTGTTAGCAAGAAAGCTCATGGAATGTGAACATTCCTCTTCAGGTAGGAAAATGAAAAATGAAATACAAAAGCTTGTATTTTAGACACAAAGCTTAATTTTCTTCTTAATGAAAGAAAGAAGAACCTTCAGGAAAGGTTCTGAATGAAGTTAAACAAAGAGAAAACAAAAATCACAGGAACGTGAGAAATTCCAGAAGGCTCTCTTTTGTTTTCTCTTTCTCAGTTCCTTTGACTTTCTATCCCCACACAATGCTCTTTCTATGAGCTCTTCCTCAGAGCTCTCATTTCTTATTTAGAGCCTTTTGACTTGACAAAAGGGAGGGTGAGTTCCCCCGATAAAGGGAGTTAATATATTTATGATGTTTGTTAACAGGTAGATACTGAGTTGAGTTCCCACTGGATGAGGAACATTGGATCACAGTCTGCTGGTGAGGAGGTCAGTCAGAAAATCTGACTATCCCTTGATGGAGCTCATGGATAGTTCCCTGATAAGAGGAAGCCTCATTTTTAACCAAGAAATAAAAATCAACTGGAGAAGTTTAACAACTAGAAGGAAAACTTAGATACACAGACATATTCACCTCTGGAATATCTTTGTATATCTGAGAGGCTCTGACATTTGTCCACACTCTACAATCTTTAAGTATTTGCCCTGTGACTGACAGTTGCTCATCAGAATTATAGACACAGTTCAAAGGAAGAATAAATTTTGACTAAATAAAAGTTGCTTTTCCTATGGCTATGCCACCCTGAACAAGCCCGATCCCGTCTTATCTCAGAAGCTAAGCAAGATCAGGCCTGGTTAGTACTTGGATGGGAGACCACCCAGGAAGATCAGGTGCTGTAGACATAAAAAATAAGGGATTGTAAACTGACAAGTTCCTTGCAATTTGTGAGGTCAACTAAGGGTTGCCTTGCCTAAAAAAAAAAAAAGCAAGTTGCTTTTCTCCACACAATACAGTGTCTAATTGATTTTTTGGAAATTTAAGCAGCCTAGGACCAAAATCCCAATTGTAATACCCTTGAGCTGAAAGATTATTCGTTGCTCAATTTCTGTAGCTGAGAAGTTTCCCTAGCTTCATGAAATCTCAGTGAAAGCGAAACCTTTGAAGTCAGACAGACTTGAATTCTAGTCTCAGTTCTGCTGTTATTAGTGTCCTGACCTTGAGTAAGTTTCTGAACCTTTTTAAATCTCAAGTAGCTCTTCTATAAAATGGGAGGACAACAGTACCTATCTCATGGGGTTACTGTGAATGTTAGATGGCAAATTCATGGTATAGTGTACGGCACAAAGTAAGACCTAAATAGATGTTGGCTAGTATTAAGATTTCTTGTAGTTTGGGTCAGGAAAAATACACCCATTAATCTACAGACCTGTGTCATTTTTATCTCTTTGGTTGACCTTCATATTTATTGACTTTACTGCTTTTATCGAGGCAGAATGACCTGTGTTCTTGAGGACCCTTGGGGCTACACCCAACATGGTATCAGACAGGGCATGTGATAACTAAATACTTGTTAAATGAAGCAGTGGACAGGATAGACTTTCATTCAGAAGGTTTACCCTTCTGAATGTGTTGTTTTAGAAAATTAAACTGAGATATGGCCAGGTCATATATTACTGTCAAAATAGACATTTCCCGAGATGGCCAACAAAGAGTGTATGTACTGAGAAAATAATTCTACTCAAGGAACACTTTCCAAATTTGGAACTACGGCCACCACTCAGAAGATGAACAATTATTGACTCGGGCAGATGACCTTAGCAGATGCAAAGCACACTGGGAAGGAACAGTAGTTCTTAGGTGAAGTCTTAGCATCATTTCTGGGCTCTAGAAAGGCGAGCCCATCTCCAAATCTAGAGGGTCAGAAGGCAGGAGTTGGTACACTTTTTTCTGTAAAGGGCCAGATAATAAATATTTAGGCTTTGCAGATTATATGGTCTCTCAGAATTATAGTATGAAGTAGCTATTGTCTATAGACAATATGTAAGCAAATGAACGTGGTTGTGTTCCAATAAAACTTTATTTACAGAACCATATGGCAGCAGGATTTAGCCCATCCACAGGCCATAGTTTGCTTATCTCTGGTATAGGTATTGAAAGTGTGATGAGTCAATATTCTGAGTTTTATTTTGCAATCAAGTTTTAGGTAGATCACATAGTCCCTAAATAAGATATCTCTCATTTCTTATTCTTTCTGGGTAACAGTTCATTGAATTATATATATAATAATTTTAAAGGATGTGGAGAAAGGATCAGAGACTGTGAGCCTGGGTGCACACTCAAGCACCAGACATAAGTGAGGAGCAGGCAGTAGTAATAAAATAGCGTAGATTGGTGAGGTGGGTTGGGCATTAGAGAAAGAGCACAGTCTGTGCTGCAGCCAACCATTGCCATAGAGAATTTGGGCCCAGAATCTCAGATGCTGTAATTGTTCAAAAGAAGCCAGAAATCTGATAAAATCTCCTGATTTTTAAATATTGGTTACCAGTTTTAAAAACACCATGTGGCCTTACAAAAACATATGTATGGTGGAAATGTGGCACGTAGGCTGGTCGTTTGCGACCTTTGCTTTCAGCCCACAGTCTTTACCTTTGAAATCCTGCTAGTGGCTTAAAATGGGGCTGGAGGTTTTTCCATAACTAGGCTGAATTTTACGAGGACTGATCAGATTTATGCCTGGTTCCTTAAAGTCACCCTTCTATTTCAAAACTGTCCATCCCAAAGTGGGACTGCAAAACTCTTCCTGGCCATATGGACAAGGTGTGCCAAGTATGTCCAGTGAGATTCTATTTATAGAATTTTATTGGGATTTGAACAGCCTAAAGGAAAGGGCAAGACTTGGCAGCTTGTTCATTATAATGAAGGTTTATGGACAACCTACCTAGAAAATTCAAAGAAATCGGTCTACGTTGGGCTTGAAATTGTCCAGCTCTGCTGGAATATATTAAATCTTCCCTCATTACGTCTTGGTCTTTGTGTTGGCAGATTTAGTTCTATGAGTCAGTAGAAACCATTCTCTCTTTTTTTTAAATATTAGAATCTCATTTTGCTCTGAAATCTAATAACCTGAGACTTTTTTTTTCTGATTTGGATATAAATAGAAATTACCTTTTTGTCACTTGAAAGTTTGATTCCCTAGTTGTAATGAACTCCTTAAAAATAAATAGATTAGATAAAATTTGTATTATTTTTATTTGATATTCTGAAACAAAAATATTGTGAAAATATTTGGGGTATGAGTTAAATTTTAATGTCCCTGTGCTTATCATGTGGGCATTGGGACTGATCTGTACTAAAACCATCTGAAAATTCTTTTGTAGAATAAAATTCTCATGCAAGTATTTGGAGGCTTTTAAACCCAACTTCCACCCCCTCCATTTTTGCAGTAGTTTTCCCAGAAATAGTTTATTGTGCCTGACAAAGTGTATCCAATCCCAACTTGAAAAGGTTCCACTCCTATTTGTAACTCAGTGACCCCAAGGCTCAGATTAGAAATGAACTTTCTGAAAGAGGACTCTTGGTTCTTTAATAAGAATTTATTGGTGATTAGCACCCTAGCCTGGGCCGACATTTTGGGTTGTCAAAATTAAAATAAAAATCAAGTGGCATCTGTTGATCTGGAAAAAACAAAATCAGTTATACACATTTAACTCTGCATTTTAGAAAATCTTAAATTAATCCCAATTTAGCATTCTGGAGAAAGGTGCAACGGAATGAAATGATCCCATGAAATCCTTGTGTTCCATAAGGTGTCTTGAAGTTTGATTGGATATTAACTAAAAGATCATTTTGTTTCTCTTTTATAGCAGGAGATGCAATGTGTTCATTTTATAACATCTCCGCTGTTTGGAATAAATCACCAAGGACAGATGCTCATCACATTTCAGTTCAATAAAATTTTTTGCAGAGTCTGAACAGATACATGGCTAGTTGCTTTAGGTATCTGTCCAGGTCATTATTTGTTCGGAAAATCAAAATCACAGTACAAAATAGTTACACTAAGGACTTTCAAATTAATGTTCTGTTTGCCATCTTACGTGTCCATTGTTATTTTTGGCAGGGATGTGCCTATAGGACTTTACCTTCAGTTTCACAAGTTCCACCTGTACAGATAGCGACCACCTCTTTGACTTTTTTTCTAAAGCAGCACAGTTAATGTGATTTCCTGCTGTTAGATCTAGTGATTCCATTTTCAAGGTTCTCAGCAGAAAAATTTGCCAGTCCTCTTGAAGAAGTGATAAAATTCCACGTTCAGTCTTTTCTGCGGCGGCAAATGGGTTTTCAACAAGCAAAACCGAGGCGTTTATTTTAAAGTAATATGTGTATGCTGCAAAACTGTTGGTGAGTTTTGGACATCTTTCATGTGCTGCATGGCACTTCTCTTGAGTTTTTTTTAAAAAATCAAGAAGACATAATCTACTGACTTGCCAATATTCATTTTTTTTTTTTTTAGAGGAGAGATTTGAGCTTAAAAAGTTGTGCCTGTACATCTTCAGTTGATATTTTCTTGAAGAAGTTTCATATGGTTTTAAATTATTTATCCAAGAGGGTATGTGATAAACAGTTGAGGCTTTCTGTAATGGTGTACAAGGTAAAAATGTGCATTTTACCAAACATTCATACATGTATGCTCCTGCATTTGACAAAGCTGCAGGAGTCTCCTGAGATAATATTGTTTCAGTGTGTGTGTGTGTGTGTGTGTGTGTGTGTGTGTGTAAGTAAAGGAGCAGCATGAATGTGGAGTAAATAGATCATCGCATGGCTAGAATGGTGTGGGGGTGGTGATCATTCCCTAAGGGCAACAGAAAATGCTTGCTAACCTGTCATGGTAATTTTCCTAGAAAATGAATCAAGGGAATCCAGGGTGTATAATAACTATTTGGTAGGCCTAATGTTCTGACAGCATCTGACAGGACCGGAAAAGTGGGAAGTTGGGCGCGTGGCTCTAACCACCGCCAGTGAATTTTGCTTGCTGTCTGTTTATTAACAACCATGTCAGTGCTGGATTTACTTCCGAGCTTCCTCTCTTGCAAGAATGTGTTTCTTACCCTGGAATTAAAAGAGCATTTTTATTGGTGTCTACTTTTGTTTTGACAAAGGACTCAGTGGCTGTCAGGCCATTTTGAGGTTAGCTACGTCCCCCCACCCCAAATTAGGTTCCTGAACTGCAGAGGGAAACCTTCCTCCTGTGCAAATTCTGAAGTTTATAGTGAGTAGATGACAGGGAATAAAAATTATATTCTTTCTTTTATTTAAGGATTGCCTTCATGTTGAACTGGCTTTTACTGCCATTAAATATTTGCTTTCTGGGAGCATTTGTATATGTTTTCTTAGCTCTTAACTACCATTTCTGCTCAGTTTTGTATCTGCTAGCCCCAGCATTTACAACCTACGAAAACCTCATAAATCTACTTCATTTTTCTAATAAGACATGAAAGTCCTTAATTGGCCTTAATGAAATGCACTTAAAGGGCAATAAACGTGTTTAAGCCCCTCTTTCAGGGTGAGCTTCAGTACTCTCACTCTACTCTGTTTTAGCCTTTCTGGTAATTAATCATTTATTCATATGTGACGAATCAGTAACAAGATCAAGCAACTACTGCACAATTGCATGATAATAAGCTGCTCATATATGTGTCAAGATTTAGCAATCCTTTTTAAAGCCTAATTTAAAGTCATTTTACAACTAACCAGACTGCTTCTCTGAAGCATTTTTTCTCCTAGTATCTTTTCTACATATTTTCATTTGAATGCCATCTTTTTATTTTGTTTATAGAGCCCAGTCCGCCTTAAATCCACTTATGGCACCAGCGTGAATTTCAGCAATGCAAACATTTACCATTGTTTTTCAGTTGGCTTGGAATCCTCCCTTTGATCCAAAGGGGAGGGGATGGAGGAGAAGTAAAAGGAAAAGAAGAAGGACTGCATTTATAAATAGAAGACCCAAGAGTCTCTGCCATTTTTAGTATGTATTTAAACCTTAAATCTGCCATGATTTATGGAGACATGTTAATCATTCGCCTGCACCTTAGTGCTCTGAGAATTCCAGCAATTTCCCATACCACAAATATACCAATGGAGGGGTTTCTTTTCTTTCTCTACAGAGAAATTCTTACTTTTTTTTTCTTCTTTTAACTGAGATATAATTGACATATCTCTCACTACAAAAAAGAAATTTTTACTTTTTGAGTTAGCTGACAGACTGAATATCTGAATACCTGCATATATATATCCAAGCTGGGGACTGGATTTTCCTGGCTGTATGTATATAGTGTGTAGTCACAGGTAAGCTTAGGTAAAGATATATGAGGAAAGATGTGGGCCTGCCCAATTATGGTGAAGAGAGTTGCTTTGTGCTTATGAAATCATCTTGAGTTGATCCTAGAGTGTGATTGAACAGTTGGCATCTGCTATAGTCAGGACAAGTTTGTTCAGTCCAAGGAAACCAATGTAATTAAGAGTCAAAAGTCCTTCTTCAGCATATATTAACATACGTAGATCACTTGTGGTTTAATCATCCAAAAATCTTTAATATTTGCCAATAAATAACAGGTGACGAGGCTCTATATATACATATAAAATATATATGATTTTATTAATGTATTATTAATTAATTAATTATTTAAGAAGACACCTGGCAAATTCAGTATAAAGATGACACCTGTAAGTAAAAACTTGCTATTGGAATTGGTATATTATCTGAATTTTTACTTTCTTCTATTATAAATGTTAGAATTAGAATGAAAATTTAAATATGAGAGTCCCTCCCTCAGATACACTTAAACCCTATTGATTCAAATATGAAGTAAAAAGACGAGTTTGAACTGGTGACAAAATTGAGTAGCATAATTTTTGCAAAGAAATGTCATTTTATTCTTTTCAAGTACAAAAAACAGTTACTCCCGTGTAACCAGGCAGAGGGAACTCTGGCCAGATTTACTTTTATGTCTAGAAAATGACTACACGTGACAGCACATTAATTGTCTGTTGGTAGTGAATGCTTCCAAAGCATTTCAAAATAGTTCTCTTATATACCTTAAAAATTACCCTCAATTCAACTGTAGGTAGGCTTCTGTAATGTAGAAATTTAATTTTTTTTCTTGTGTAGCCAATAAGCTCATCATAGTGGATTTAATATATATCTATTTACCTTGATTCAGCAACACTTTCGTGTTTTTTTTTTTTACTTTAGGCCCTAAAAAAAGTGAATTTTGTTCTAACTTCTTGTAATCATACATTCCTGAATAGGAGGCACAAAATTAATGAGATATAATCAAGGCATCATTCACATTGCAATCTATGTGAATGACTTGCCCTGGAGTTGTGTTGTGCAGTGCACAATTCGTGCATCTGTACATTGCAGCTCTGGTTTTCTGTTTTGTCTATATACACCTGGCTTTGATAAAGAAATATCTCTGATTTTGGTTGAAACAACATGTTTCCTTCATTTTCAGGTGGCATGTATTCTACTTTGTCAGGTACCTCTAAAGAAGATTCTTAAATGTAGCAAAAGTATTTCCATGTGTTAATTTTTATATTGCATACTTGGCTGCTCTAATATTTTCTGCATTTCTTCATACGCACATTTATCAAGCTCTAAATCACTTAATGGGTAAAGTGTGAATTGCATCCTCATTCTATTTTGTCTTTCATTTTGTTTTGCAACAAAATAATGTTACTTTAATTTATGACAAAGTTCCTTAGGCCAAATAACTTACAAAAAAAGTAAGGTGATGGGTGAATAAGAGTAAAATTTTTTTTAAAAGGCTCAGCTACATAAGCTCCACTAATCTGCTCATTTAAATAATTTTAGGAGGAAAAAAACAACTTTAGAATATGAAAAAACACAAATTTAGAAGCTGAATTCTTTGCTGGGCTTGAGAATTTAAGAGGGTGTGCTATAGCCTAAGTCCTCTGACGAGCATCTCCTACAAATTTTGCCGAAATAATCACAATGTGTAAAAATAATCACAATGTGCAAAAATAATTGCAATAAGGTGATTATTTAGCAGTAAAAGGAAAATTCCAGACCTAGTTTAATCAGTTAAAGTGTCGCTCTGGTTCTTCTGATTTGTTGTTCATTTATGCTGGGCAGCTGGACAATAGGATTTTGCACGGGCCACAAACAATGAAATAAAACAGCAAGATGTACTGTATTTTACTGAAACATACAATAAAGGGCAGCAGGGGACTAGTCAAAGCCCAATATTCAAAGACTGTAATTTTTTATCACTACTTTATTTCCTAAACCAAAATGTATTTTGCGTATAAATATTGGATGAAAGCAAAATTGCACCACATTAGCTATCATGGAGGTAATACCTAAACCTATTTTTTATTAGGATTAAATTAATATTATGTAAGTAGTTTTAAAGTTTTAGCATTTTATTATTATTTATGTTCTAACTGTTCTGTATAAATAGAATTTTTCCTTGCTTCTTTTTGTTTTTACTACTAATAAAAAGTAATAGGCGTCATAATTCAGGGACTGTTTGCATTTCAAGGCATTTTCTGTTTGGTCTTGGTGGCCTGTGGAAGGAGACATACCCCAAACCGAAGTGTAAGAAGTTTGAATAACAAATGTAGGAAGTACTTCCACAAAGCATTAAATGTTTAGGCAAGAATGGCCGAAACAAACATGTATAGTTGAGATTTTAAAACTGTTGAACAGAAAGCCGATCCAAACAATGTATTTCTGAGTGAGCAGAAATATAGCTGCATTGCTTTTCAGTTTCTTACATGTATGTCCGGTAATTGCAGACTATACATATATTTATTAATAAATATCTTTCCCCTAATTGCCTGCTGATTTCTCAGAACACTTAAGAAAGAAGAAAATAGCTTTATTTGTGATAATAGGCAGGAAGGCAATTTTTAACCACTACAACCATGTTTCTTATATTTTCTAAAAACAGACTTTTCAGAAGTAGAAGTGACAGGAGATATTTAAATGAAAATCAGAAAATCAAAATTATTACTTTGCAAAAGTCATAGGTTTGTGATATCCTTGAGGAAATTAGGCTAGAATTTGTACTTGGAAATCTGAAAAACTGGGCCGGTGGCTAAGACCACGTTCCTCAGGTGGGCAGACTGAGGGCTACAACTTAATAATGCTTTTATGCCTCAAAATCACTGCAATGATCATTGTCTTAAGCATGAAGGCAGCACAAACAGCCTCAGAAATGCAGGTGACTTCTAGCCCCTTCTCTTCCAAAAAAAGAGAATAGAATCTTTTTTTTTTTTTCCTAGAGAAATATTTGTATTGCACTTAAATGAGTCATATGAGTGCATAGTGGAAGATTATGCAACCATTCAAAGCGATGTTCGGGAAGAATTTCTAGTCACATGGAAAATATAAATCCTGTGATGAGAAGGTAAAACTACAGCATGTAAAATTATACTACTAGCCCCCATGACATCTCAGAGAGAAATGCATTGAAGAAAGACTAAATGAAATATTCAAAAATGTTAACAAAAATTGCTCTTGGTGGTAGAAGCATGGGTGACTTTCATTTTTTGCATATATTTCTCTAATTTTCAAATTTTCTATGAAAGACACAGATTATCTTTTCAGAATGAAACTAATGTAAACTATATAAAAATAAACAAAATTACAAAAACCAGATTTAAGGCTGCATTTTACATAAATTATATTATGTTAAATTTTTATATACATTGTCAGCAACCCTACGAGAGAGCTAATATTTTTTCCCATTATATAGATGAAGATACTAAAGCTTAGGGGAGACAGACAGAGTAATTGTCCAAGGTCACATGGCTAGTTAGTAGAGAGAATTCAAACTCCGATGGATTTGTTCCAGTGATCACATTTCCAACCACCACACTGCATTGCTTTCGCAGTCCCTGGTCTTCATACACACTTTATATATAAATACAAAATTATAAGGTGTTGCTGATTCTTCTTTGTTAGAAGAGGCAGTTGTATGGCCCTTTCTCCGACCATGATGGAGCCTGGCATCATTTCTTTTCCTTTCCCAAGGGCTGTCACTTTTGGCGACTCTGCTCTTCTCTCTTGATACCATATTCTTGTCAAACCAAACCAAATGAGCAGGCCGTCCCAGCACTGTTATTCCAGCTTATGACAGGCAGCTCCTTCAGTTTGCTTGTGTTCAACTTTTCAGGGGGACTTTGGCATGTTCCTGAGGGCAGAGGTTTTCCCAAGCTCTTGTGCTAAGTTTTTTGGATACTTTGTATTCTAACCTATCTCACCTTATCCCACTGTAAATATTAAGCCAGAGTCTTTCTAATTCAGACCAGGCTTGTCATTCTTTCCATCAAACTTGAAAAGTATCAAACTTAGTATCTGCAGAAACAGGTCTGTTTCTACTTAAGCCATTATTACACATGAAGTTTTGTTAACTTCGGCTTTCTTTGGAATAGCCCCCAAAGATTAGGGATTCTAATACAAGCACATTGTCAGTTAAATTTTTCTGAGATATTAATTTTGCTTCAGTTTTTCTTTTGGTGTCCTAGGGTCATTTGAATTAAGCTCAGAAGGTAACTCTGTAATTGGTTCCATCCTGTTAATAATTTTGTAGGAGGGTTTGAATGTTTTGTTTCTGACAAACCAGGCCTAATTTCCATGGTTGCCACTACAGTGCATTTGCAATCCTCAGTGATGCAGAATGATTAATGTAAGTGATGAATCAGACAGTCCAGAGATGGACTATTGAAGATAAGGTTCTTTTGGGCTAGATTAGTCTAGGGAAAGATGGTCCTGGAAACTTGAGTAAATCTTAATGCTACTTTTGCTATGCGAAATTTAGAATATCAAGTTTGGCATCTTTAAAACGTGGCCCCCAATATTTTGCTCCTTTTCCCATTGAAAGCACTTCTCCCTTCCCCTTAAATCTGGGTGGGCTTGCAAGTGCTTCTACTAATAGTGGACTGTGAAGGCTAGGGAATAGGGGCCATGCCTCCCTTTCTCTTGTGTCTCATACAATACTCTCTCTCTGAACACTTTCTGATGCTTCTTCCTGGAACAAAGTCATTGTGTTGTACAAAGCCCAAGCTCCTGGAGAGGCCATGTGGAAATGCTTCTAATAATCCCAGCTGAGCCTAGCTTTCAAGTCACCCTAGTCTAGGTGCAGACATGTGAGAGAAGAAACCTTCGGATGATTCCAGCCCATGGCAGTTCAAGTGTACCCAGCTTGGGCCACAGACCTGGTGAAGCAGCAACAAGCCATTTCCACTGAGCACAGTCCAAATCCTGACCCACAAGACCAGAGAACATAATAAAATGGTTGTTGTTTTATACCATTAAGTTAAGAGTGGTTTGTTACACAACATGGAGAACTAGAATAGCAAGCTTTACATTTTTTTTTCCTGTCATTCTTAGTCAGTTTTTTAAATAATGTTTTTCTTGCTCTTATCTTATTTATTAAGCACTGAGAAGCCTCCAGGAATGTCAGAGGCACGGTAATAAAAAGATAAAGATGATTAAGAGATTCCTGGGGGTGGGGTTAGGGGTTGGGGAAAAATGTGACATACCCACAGACACTGGTACATAACTCCTGACTTTTGTAGTATGAGAAAATAATTACAAATACATGGACTTTACAAAGAATTTTCAGATGCATTTTTTAATCTAATGCAATTGAATTTTTACAACAGTCTTAGAAGCTAGTATCATTATCATTACCATCCTTATTTTACAGATTAAAACATCAGGGTTCAGAGAAGTTAACTAGATTGTCCAAAGGCACACAGCTGCTTTCTGGGCAAAAGGGACCAGAACTTCTGTCCTCTGGCCTCTCATCTGTTGCTCCGCCTGGCACCAGTTGCTTTTCAGGAAGAGAACTGCTGCCCCTTTGTGGCAGCTGGTCTTGCTTCATATGATCCTGAGCTTCAACTTTTGTAGGAAGGTAGAAGGGCCCCCCTTTGCCGCGCAGGACAAAATAGCCCTTCAGTTGTCTCCTTGGGGGTGGAAGGGTGAGAGAGAGAGCTCTCCATTTCTGAGCTCTCCATTTCTCTGGGAAGAAAGAGCACAGTATGACTTGAAGATTTGTAGTGCAGACTCACCCCTCAGACCACTGTGCTTAATTTCTAGAAGTGTGATTAAAAATTTTTTTTTCATGTCTCTGTTTAACAAGTTCCATCTTTCTTCTCACTTCTTGAACATATGGAATACAGTTATACTATCTGTTTTAATGTCCTTGTCTACGAATTCTATCATCTGTGTCATTCTGGGTCAGTTTCAGTTTGCCCAGATGGGTTGCACTTTCTGTTTCTTTGTGTGCCTGGTAATTTTTAATTTGATGCCAGACATTGTGAATATTATCTTGCTGGGTGCTGTACAGTTTTGTATTTCTGTAGAGCCAGCTTTAGTCTTCCGAGTCTGACTTTTAAGCTTTGTTAGGTGAGACCACATTTCATGTGGGGTTAAATTTTCCTTGCTCCTGAAGCTCTAGGTACTATTTCCTCTTAATCTCTTGACACCCATGCCTGGGTTAGCTCTTATGTGAATATGTAAGAAGGACTCTCTGCAGATCTCTCAGATTGTTTGCTCTGTGAATTCTAGCTGTCCTCGCCTCTGTAGAACCCCAATTCTTTTTCCTCAACTCAGACCACTAGACAATGCCTGGAGTGCCCTTCCCTATACCATGGTCTAGAAACTTTTTCCAGAGGCAGTTGTAGGGCTCACCTCATTTGTTTTCTGCCTCTCAGGGCTCACTGTCTTTTGTGGTGTGATGGCTCATGTCTCTAGAACTATGTTTTATATATTTTTTCCAGGTTTCAGTTATCTTAAGTAGGAGGGTAACCAGAAGCCCTGTTATGTCTCAGAGATTCATGCAATATCACACGCACTGATAGATGGTTGAAATTAGACCATTATTTAGATACCAGTCTTCTTCAACTATTTTCTTTCTCTCTGGAACTCTGCCTTCTGGACTATCAAATGGGATCAATTTGTAGGTCCTTTAAGTAGTTTAGACACCAAAACCTATTTTGGATATTATTTGAAGCTAATTTGCCTACTTTCCAATGCTGAGGTGACAGTTTTGAGTGTGTTGTACACTTTAGGAATAAAATGTGAATGCTAATTCATGCTTTCAGTAGGAGAAAAGTGTTCATTTTTCTTTATTTTACTTCAACTTGATATTTAGATGTTCGTTTCTGGTGCCTTATGCTCTGTTAAGTATTTATTAGATGTATACTTTGTGTATTCTGCTTATTAAGTTATGTTGCTGCCTGACTTTAAAATCTTACGTCGGAGGCAGTCCTTGCACAATTAGAAGTCTCTTGTTTCTTACTCTGAAATCAGTCACATTTCCTCTGAACTTCCATGGACTCCTCCTCATGCCTCTCTGACTTAGTCACTTTCATTGCAGTAATAAAAGCTCATTTCCAGGATGACAGGTCACGCAATCTCCACAGGAGGGACAGCAGATCCTCCTGGCATCTGGAAATGACCCGAGGCAGCTTCTTGGCAGGAGCCCATGGGTCTCTTCTAGGAGCCACCATCAGTGTGACTCCACCTGTTTTCATGGGTCGGTTGGTCTCAGGCTGGGTTTCCCAGGAAACATACTCTGAAGAAACATACATCTGGGTAAAGAAAATTTGCCAGGGGGTGGGGGTGGGAGTGGGGGCGCCCTTGGGACTGAATCCTATGAGAGAAGAAAGGAGGAAACAGGACTGGACAGAGGGAGAAGTTGGGCTGCAATGCAGTACAATGGTTCCCAACCTTTTTGGCACCAGGGACTGGTGCTCCTGTGAGACTCTGATGCCTGATGATCTGAGGCAGAGTTGAGGCAGTGATGGGGAGCAGCTGCAAATACAGATGAAGCTTTGCTCACTTGCCCACCACTTACCTCCTGCTGTGAGGCCCAGTTCCTGCCACCCACGGACCCATACTGGTCCACAGCCCAGGGATTGGGGGGCCCTGCAGTAGACAGAGGCTTTAGCTGATTCTGTGGGGGAACTCTGGAGCTGCGATGGCCCTTTATAGTTGCCCCAAAATGATGGAAAAGGGGCTGAGACTCTGTTTATTTCCATTTACAAGTTCTTGGGTGCAGACTGCCCTGGACAGGGGGTGTAACCAGGGGTAAGGCTGCTGAGGGCAATTCCCAGGGGCTCAGTTCAGAGCCATCAGCCTCTAGCACTCTCAGAAAGTGGGAAAATGAGCACTTCAAACAGGAATCCACCTATTGGGTTTTTGAATCCTGGGTAGTGATTTTCACTCTTTATTAGCTGGGACAATTTTGGCAAAATCATTTATCTTTTTGTTCACTCAACCAATATTTTTGAAATGCCTACCATGTGTTTTAAGTTCTATGGATAAAGAGGTGAGATGGTCAAGTTTAAACAAAAGTCCTACCCTATGGGAGCTATAGTTTTGTTATAGGAGACAGACAATGAATAATAATACTACTAATAGAATTATAGACTATTATAAGCAATCTGAAGTAAGATAAAATAATATAAAAACACAAGGAAGGGGGGTGGGGAAATGAGTGGGAAAGGGAAGGGGATTTAGAAGTACTATTAGTTATGAAATAATTTGTCATGGGGGTGTAATGTATAGCATAAGGAATATAGTCAATAATATAATAACTAGGTATGGTGACAGATGATTACTAGACTTATGATAATCACTTCATAAGATACATAAATGCTGAGTCACTATGTATTGTACCCGAAACATATAATATTATATACTGACTGTTATTAAAATTAAATTTAGAAAAAGAAAAAAAGAAGACAGGGAGTTCAGGTAATAATGAAAAAAATATATAAAGTGCTTCTTAAAATTTAATGGAAACAAATCACCTGGAAATCTTGTTAAAATGCAGATTATGACTCAGTAGGTCTGAGGTAGGGCCAAGCTGCTGCTTCTCTCACCAGCTCCCAGCTGCTGCTGCTGCTGCTGCTGCTGCTGTTGATCCATGCCCTACACTCTGAGTATTGAGGTTATAAAGGACATAAACAAGGCAGACGAGGAGGGTCAGGTGGTGGGAGAAAGAAATTACTTTAGGTAGAGTGGTCTGTATGAGGAGAGGGTATTTGAATTGAGGCCCACAGAAAGTGAAATTTCTTTAAATCTGAATTTCCTCAACTATAAAATGGGAATAATAACAATAAAGTCTGGCACATAGTGGGCACTCAGTACATGTTAGCTATTGTGGTGGTGGTTGGCTCACCCAAGCCCATCATGGTTCTTCTGCCTCCTCCTACCTCACAGCCTTTCATCTTTCACTCCTGCTGATTGCTGCCATGTCCCCACCATATTTTCTATCTTAAATTTCCAAGAATAAGAATGTGATTGGCTCGACTCTATGTGTGCTGACTACTACTATAGGCCCAAACGCTTTGTAGGCTGCTAATCGGCCTGCCGATTGGCTTTGTTGCCCTTCACTGGCCAATTACTTACAATGGGAGGACGGTGGGTTCATATGGTATGAACATAGCTGCTTAAGGCTGCTCCCTTAGCAGAGGCTCTAGGCAGGCAGTAAGGCTAATGTTTAAAATGTAGGTGTCAGTAGGTCACTGGTCTCATTTTACCAGGACCAGCGATTTGTGCCTTCATTTCTTCTAACTGATTGTGAGTTTTTATGAGAGTGGGCAGCTGTTTTTTTTTCTGATACCTGGTGAAGTGTTGGAACCATAGAAGCTTAATATTTTGGTGGTTAACTTAGCAATGCTATGGATGTGGCATGGGCTGACAAGCTCTGGGGAAAGCTGACAGGCAGAGAGTGATTTTAAAAAATGAGGATTTTAGTAGATAGAAGATGGAGGGGCATTTGCATAGCAAGAGTTTGGTGATGGGTGAAAAGAGGAATACTTTAGGGAAAGGCACAAACAATATCTTGGCTTGTTCAAGACTAAAGTCAATTTAAGCAATAGTTTTCCCTAGGACAGGTACGAACTGGCATTTTCTTTAGTCTTTCTATGTACCTTATACTTGTGCATGCACACATACACACACACACACACACACACACACACACACACACACACACACACACCACATAATAAAGTTAAAACATTTCATTAAAACATATTCCACTATGCCTTTACTTTATTAGCTGCAAAGGTGGAGAAGTCCAAAGCCAAGAGTAATAAAAACATATTAAGAGGCAGCTTTGCACAGAAAGTGGTTTTTTGCAGATCTTATTTTAAGTTGGGAGCCCCCCAGGTGTCCTTCCTCCTCTTTTCAACTGACAGTTGTGGTTGTGCAAGGACTACGACTGGCCCTGGTGAACTGCCAGCCGGGTTCAAACAAACAGCCACTTCTGGCTGTGGATTTCCTCTTGGCTCTGCCTGGAGGCAGCAGTTAGTGTTGGGGCCTTTGAGGGCTGGAGGCTGGGGTCAGACTTCGAGTGGTGCTAATTATGACTCCAGTCTCTTCATTTCCATTACTGTTGTGACAATTTTAGCATTTTCTCTCAGACATCAATACTGCCCAAGGAGAATGCTGGAGGGGAGAGGCCTTCCAACCTGGACATTCCCTACCTTTTCAATGAATATGACTCAATTGATGGGGATACCAGTATTTTGGTCTTTGATATGTGGTTAAAATTTCTATTTCTTTCTCGCTTATCTATCAAGAAAATTTCTGCTCAAATGAATGACACAAGTGAGAGTTAGGGGACATGTTTAACCTGTTCATGACTACTCCACATCTGAAAAGCTTTCTAACTAATCTCCCTCCTTCTTGTCTTTTACCCATATTGCTCAATATAGTAAGAAAAATTCCAACATTTTCATCATGTCATTACCAAAATCTCTGTGACTCTTTTTACATCTGGGATACAGTCTCTTATCCCTTTGCTCAAATTTAATTTTGCCTTTCCTAATCAGGTCCCGAATTCTTTCCACTCTTGCACACTACTTTTTTTTTACCCAAAGTCTCAAATCTATCCAGACTAGTGGACTCACTGTCCCTATATCCTATAATTGCTAACACCAGGTCTTCGCCCACATAGTTTCTAATGCTGGCCATGAATTATCATTTTTCTCTCTGAATTCACTTATTCTTGAAGTCTAGCTTAAGCCCTGCCTCCTCCAGCCTACAGAATGTCTCCACTCTCAAACTCTTCCAGCATCTTCCTGGACCCTTCATCACCAAATCTTAATCTTGTCTGTATTATTTGCCAACTTTTGATGGGCCTAGGCACTGTTTCCTCAACTAGGGCTATGACCCCTACTAAAGAGTAGGGATATTTTACCTACAGTACAAAGCTCTGTAGTTTAATGAATTACTTGCAGCTTGTTTGAGTAACACTGTTAATTACAAATAAACTTTATTGAAAGCAGACCTAAAGAGTTCTCACACTTGAAAATTCTAATAATACCAGCACTATATATACTTGAAATTAATAAACTTTCTCATTGGTAGACTTGTGTCTTAGGCTGGTTTTTTTATAGGTAGTCAGGGTAGTGTAGTGGGAAGACCTCTTAGGGTGGGAGAGTCAAGAGATTGTTCTCTAATATCATCTCTGTTGGAAATTATCTATGGTGTCTCTCATGAGGGAAACTGCTTCTCAGTGGCTCAATTTCTTAAAGCTTTGAATTTCATAGGATATCATAATCCCATCTTGAACTAGTAAAGAGAGGGTAAGGCGGGGGCACGGTGGCATATTTCTTAAAATGTCCAAGTTTAAACTTTCGCTTCTATTTTCCTCTCTTTGTTTTCTCTAGTTAAGATGTGGCCTCACCACTCCCCACCTTGCTCTGTCTCTGTCTCTCCTTCTGTCTCTCTGTCTCTGTTTTTCTGTCTCTGCCTCTCTGTCTCTCTGTCGCTTCATCTCTGTCTCTTTTTTCCCCCTTAAGTGTCAGTAAATCTGATAATGATCTTGCTTTCTTTTTATCCCTTCCCTTGTTCTAACCACACTTCAGCGTGTTCTTTTTAGATAAACATTTCTCATGCCTTGAGTGCTGAGTGCTGCACATGCAAACTCTAGCTTACTTTGCTCTCAGAATCTTTTGTTAAAAAAAGAAATGAATTCTTAGCCCCAAGAATACATGTGTCTTGTAATTAAACATTGCCTTTTTACTCAAGAGTGCCAAGTCTTTAAAAAGCGTGACCTCATTCATCTCTTATCCACTGTCAGTTCATGGGACTTCTGGAGATGGGGGTATGCCCATTATGTCACCCTATTTTATAGAATGAGAATTAAGACTCAGAGCCCCTATCAGTTTGCCGTAGGGGTTCAATGAGTTCTTAGCTAGTAGGAGAGCAGAACACAGGGCTTCTGGTTTTCAGCCACTATTCTAATCACAGGTACAATGACAAGTTTGAGCAGAATTGATTCCCACGCAGCCAAGAAAGGGTGCTGCCCCTGGGGATTGAGAAAGGTGATGAGTTGTGTGCTCTGGAGACAGGTGAAGGAAAAGAGATTTATCTACTCAGAGACTTTTCTAGAACAAAGGAAAGATAAAGCTCCATTGAGGCAAGACCAAAGGGATAATAATAAAGGGCATGGACTTCCTTAAACTTTATTTATTGGTGTCCAAGCCCAACCACCAAATTATATTTATTTGCTTTATATCTCCCAACTTTGCCTTGGGAGCTGACCAGAGATAGATTCAGCATGAAGCTAATGCAGCTTAAATTTCAGAGCCTTTCACTCGCATAGGTCCCTTCCAAGAACCTGGGAAGGCTCTAGCCATGGGTTCGTGTGGCTATATCTCTTTGTAAAATTTGCAAAAGTAAAATATTATTTTTCTTTTTTTCCCCTGCTTTCTGCATCTTTAAATTTGGCTGACATGTTTATCTAAATATATTTACAACACACTTACATTTAGTATTTATTGCAGTATTCTGAATATTCATCACTTTAAAAAATTTTTATTTTTAAAATTTTATTATTTTTAAATTTATTTTTCAATTACAGTTGACATACAATATCATATTAGTTTCAGGTGTACAACACAGTGATTAGACAGTTATATACCTTATGAAGTGATCACTCCATTAAGTCTAGGATGCATCTGACATCATACATAGTTATTACAATATTATTGACTATATTCTGTATGCTGTACTTTATTTCCCAGTGACAGTTTTCATAACTGGCAATTTGTATTTCTTAATCCCTTTCATCTTTTTCGCCCATCTTCCCACTCCCCACCCCAATCTGGTGACCATTGATTTGTTCTTTGTACCTATGAGTTTGTTTCTATTTTGCATGTTCATTTATTTTGTTTTCTAGATTCCACATATAAGTGAATTCATATGATATTTGTCTTTCTCTGTCTGGCTTATTTCACTTAGCATTTTACCCTCAAGGTCCATCCACGCTGTCTCAAATGGTAAGATTTCATCCTTTTTCATGTATGGCTGAGTAACTTATTTTTCTTAATGAGTCCCCCAAATTGTACAAACTTTAGGACTCATAGAATCTGAATCTGTCCCTGAACCTGATTCCTGCTGGCATAATATCCACAGCTTTTGTGTTGCCTTAAGCTGCCAAACTGTTTTGGTGCTCACTCTGTGTCCTAACTCCTTACCATGCAATTCCAATCTTGGCCTAAAGGAAAGAAGCTAGCTAGCCCTCTTTGAGCACTTCTTATGTAACTGATGCTTCCATAAGGACCATTTAAGTCCAGACTTACCGCATCTTACTTTTTCAAAGTGGGGGAACAGGTTTAGCGAGATCTGGTAACTGGGCTAAGGTCACATGGCTTGAAAGTGGCACAGATCCAGTGAAAACTCATCCTTTCTGTATAAGCAGACTTACTCGGAAGGGAAAAAAAAGAGGATGTGGAGTAAAGGGAAAGCTCTTTCATCTTTGCTGAAGTCACTTTTCTTTATTTTCCTTTTCAAATCCCTTTCTTTTTTCTGTGATTGTGACCAGTGCGTGTTTGTGTAGTCTGTGGTGTCTGCAAGGCCTTGGGGTAGGCATCCAAAATGGAAAAGGTAATTCCTCGTAATGTACGAGGGAGCAAAATAACTACTTGAATCCTTAGAACATCGGACAATAGAGAGAAGCATACTAATGGGGAGGGGGCATGGCTGGAGCTGGAGATGAGAGGAAACAGAGACAAGTGCTATGAGCCTCAGATAGTATTTCAGTAGGATAAAGGTAATTGGGAAAGATGTACACAAACCTGGGGCAAGAGCTGAAAAGACAGAAAAAAATGCATTTGAGCGGTATTGTCCTTAGATCTGAGCAAGGGGACAGGGTGATGTCGCTGTACTGAGTCCTATGCTATATCAAAAAAGTGAGGTTCAAACTTTGGCATGCCTCAGAATTAGAAGAGCTTGTAAAAACTCAGATTCCTGGCCTCTACCACCAGAGTTTCTCATTCAGGACTTCTGTGGTGGGGTCTGCATCTCTAATAATCTTCTACGTGATGCTGATGTTGCTGGTCCGGGACCACACTTTGGGTAACACTGCTTTAGAGGACTGTACTGTAGGGCAGAAGGCCTGTGCGGTTCAGAAGGTGGTGCCCACTCACCACCTGTGACCCACCTTCCAGACCACCCTTTGGGTATTTGGGTTTGGAGGTCTTGGATTTTTCTTCCCACACACCCTGGAACCCATTCCAGGATATGATTTGGTCTCTTACCTGGGTTTTTCTTTCCAAAACTGGACTGTCTCACTATTGTGTGCACCCTTAGGTGTGAGGGGTTGTCCTGGGGTGGCTGTTTGCTTGTGGTGCCAACAGAGCTTGGACCTTCAGGCTTATATGCCAACACCAGTGCATGCTGGCCCTTTTCAGTTAAGGTCAGTCCAGAGGTGGGAAGAAATGAGGGCAAGCCATAGGTCAGAATCCAGAGGCCACATTTCCCCTTACTTCCATGTTCTAACACATAGGTTTGGGGATCTGGAGAATTCTAAATTCAAGTGTGGCCCTCCAGATCATTGTGAAGATGTATTTGTTGGGACAAGGAAAGAAAATATTCGACTTAATGATTTGTTCATTTGGTTTTTCGCTTTTAAACATTTGTAAATTTGGTACATGGGCCTCTGTTTTTACACTTGTTCCAGGCCCCTCAAACATTAGAGGTAAGCCTGCAGACAAGAAAAAGCCATACTTCATTCTAATTTTTATGAAAGAAAAAAGAAAAAAGGAATCCCTTTTGTTTTTTCCTTTCCATCTTGTTATAAACATAGCAATTCTTTCCTGGAATTGGTGACTCCCAGAAATGTACAGCTGCTCTTGCTCGGGGTGACGTGTACAGGAACCATGGCCAGTGTGGAGATCTGCAAATAGAGTGAGTCACATGTATTTTTGTCCTAGTCTCCATCATCACTTTTCCTGGTTCTCTCTCTTTTCTCTCTCTTCCAAAGCCTGTGACTCTACACAAACTGCTGATGCAAGTTATGAATTGTCAGAGGCTCCTCCCAGGGCAGAGCCAGTGAGATCTTGAGTTGTGACATTCTAAGTGCTATGAGATAAAGTGAGGGTGAAGCATTTTGGGGTATACTTCAAATCATATCACAGTTGGTGCTTCAAATGTGTGACCTTAAGCTTGCCCAGGGGAAAGGATTTAAATGCAAGAAGAATTTGTAAACACTGAAGACACATAGAAGTAATATGAGGCCGGGCAGTGACTGGCAAAACTCAGAAAGTTCCTGGGGATTGATTAGGGGTTCTGAAGTTTCAGTGGGCATCAGCTCATCTTGAAGATTGGTAATCATGCAGATTTTTTGGGCCCCACGACAGAGATTCTGATTCCGTAGACCTGGAGGAGGGACCAAGAATTGACATGTCAAACAGCTACCTCAGCTTCTGTGGCCAGTGGCTCAAGGAACCCCAGTGGAGAGCTTATTCTCGTGTTCAAAGAGAGGATGTTGCTTATGAGCAAAGTTTTGAAGAGGACAGAGGAGTCTTTCGGAGGCAGCAGAGCCTATTGATTACCAATACGTACTCTGGACCCAGACCGGGTTCCGATACCAGCTCCACTATTGACTAGTTGTGTAACCTTGGACAAGTTAGCTCACCTCTCTAAACCTAGTTCTCTCATCTGTAAAATGGGGATGATACTCTTAATTCTCACAGGGGTGTTCTGAGAAGCACATGAGTTAGACTAAGTAAAGCACTTAGCACTGTGCCCGGCACTATTTGCTATTATTATTTGCCGTTTTTATTCCTTTCGTAGGAGGGGATTTGGTAGCAGTGGAGTTTCTTCAGAAATACTGATTTGAGTGGATTTCTGAAGAAAACAGTGCTGCCAGAGTGAATAAACAAAAAAAACATAGGAAGCTATTGAGGAAGTGAAAGTAATTAGCAGAGCAGGGCACTTTCTCCAGCTGGTTGTGGGCAAGTACAGACCAAATCCCGCCTAACCACCGAAAGGGCCCTTACCAGGCAAGGGTTACCTATGCTAATTACCCAAACACAACGCTTTCTTTCTGCTTTTAGGCAGTGAGGTCTCATTAACTCGATGGAGGGAATCTTCCAGAAAATGCCACAATTCGACATCAGCACACCTGCTTCATACACCCTGAGCTCCAAATGGAGAAAACAAGCAAAAAAAGAAAAAAAATTGATTTAAATTATGCAGGTGGAGGGTAATTAAATATTGATATAATAATTATTAAATTATGCAGGTGTAGGATAGGTTTATGTGAAACTTCTGGAATCACTGCAGGAGAGGTGTAGACAATGAAAAACCCTGCGTGGGGCTCCAAGCTGGAAGACAATACCGTGAAGTTATGGTTGAACTGGGCAGCTGGTTAACTTCGCGTTCATCTGTGGGTCGATCTCTCTCTGGATGAGTTTATCCAAACCAAAGGCAAGGCTTCCGCCCAATCGCATGAGTGTCTGGGGGAGAAAGCAATTCTTATCGGGCAGTCCTAAGAGTCGAAAGAAAAAGACAGAAATGGAAAATGATGGGAATCTTCTGAATAATCATATTTTCATTTAAAATTATAATCCTAAACAACCACCACCACCACCACCACCTCATTTTCATCGCGAAATTAACATTCATGATTTCGGAGCCAGAAAGAAAGAAAGGGCTCCGAAATAAACAAATGTTTGAGGGAAAGTGTGAGGCAAGGTTTGAGGGACTGTGAGGGGAGCCATCCCAGGTCCAGACTGGAAATGTGTCTGTGTTCAGTGGCCGGGATAGGCACACTTGCCACAGCTAGTTTGTTGGAGGAAAATTCTAGTTCCAAGGCAGTGAATTTTTATGTTTGATCATTTTGTCACTTGTGTCACTAAAAAAGAATGGGCCAGATGGTGGTCTCTAGTATGTTTTTCACAGTGTGGCGTCTGCAGAGGGGTTTACCCTAGTTGGCCATTAACAATCAGTCTGAACAGCTTAAATGACAGTCCAATGTTGAAAGGCAAGAAAGCCAAATGCTGAAATGTTCTTTAATTTCAAATCTCAGATGAACTTAAATGTTCAGTTTTAAAAGCCACAGTTGACAGTCGTAGCCAGTGGATAAGATGACAACCTCAAGTATCTATTTAAATAAACCATTTTCTCCCCTCTCTTTCCATAAAATGCAAAAAAATTGTGGTTAAACCAGAGTTCTGATGTGTTGGCATTCAGCATTTTGATTTTGTGAGTTTTGACGTTTTAAGGTTAGATAGTTTAGAGGTTCTCAAACTTGAGCAAGCTTCAGAACCACCTGGGAAGCTTGTTAAAACAGATTGCTGGTTCCCACGCCCAGAATTTCTAATTTAGTAGAAATTTGCATTTCTAACAAGTTCCCAACTTCTCAGCAAGTTCTCTGCTGCTGGTGTAGGGACCACACATACTTTGGTCACTGTTCTAAAACATCTTCTGGCTCAAATGAGCTCTTAAAATATTTTTCGAAGTCCATTTCTTTTGAGAATCTGATGAAAGACATAGATCCTTCCCTCAGAAAAAAAATATGCAGCTAAACTTAGATACTTGTAATTTTAGAGAATTTATTCTGTGGGGATTCCAAGAGTCTCTGCATAAAATCTCTTGTCTTATCTGGAGAAGGAGTTAACATTTTCTGCATGTGTCCAGACAGTAAACATTTTAGACTTTATAGACCATATAGACTCTGCTGCAATTACTTGGTCCTGCCATTTTAGTGGGAAAAAAGCCATAGACAATATGTAAATGAAGGGCATGGCTGTATTTTTTAAAAACTGTATTTACAGAAATAGGTGGTGGGCAGTGTTTGGCTCGTAGGCTGTAGTTTGCCAACCGCTGGTTCAGAGCATAGACTTTAGAATCAGATGTACTTAGCTGTGTTTCCTTGGGATTGACGCTTGACCTGTGTCAGCTTCGTTTTCCTCATCTATAAAATGGGAAGTAGTGATTCTTGCTATATAGTGTAGTGTTGAGAATTAAATGAGATTATTCACTCAAAGTTCCAAACAGTTTCCTTAAATGTTATTTTTATGTTTAATAATAATAATATATATTTAAAAAGTGCTAGTGTGAAAACCCTTTATGAACCATATAGGCATCACACAGTATTAGTTATTGTTATTATTCTTAAGTAGAGAAGGTGGATAAGAATTACTTAAGTACAAATCAAGACCTGGGAATAGTCATTTTGCCCTAGAATTGTGAAATAAGAGGGATGAAGGGCTACTAAGGTCCTATATGTTCCAGCCACTGCCTTTTTCTCCAAAGTCATCATGCTTATTGTACTACTGTCATCCTCATTTCTTAGATCCATATACTCTTCAGATAGATTCTCTAGGGAGCGTTGGAGAAGTTGAGGGTGCAGGGCCAGGGAGCTCTCTTCAGCAATTCTGTGTCTTATGCTGCCTTCTGTGGTGTTTCATGATCGACTTTCCCAACCATAAACTTAGCTCTTCAGTGCCCTCTCCCAACTGTCGTATTATTTAGTTATATCTCAAACCAGTTTCACTCCACAGTGACAGACCTTCTTTTCCAGGAGTTAGTTAGTTTTAACAGAGAACTCTGAGGATGCAAAGCCTTGACACTAGAGCACAGGTCTTGAATGGCTGACTTTTAGGCGAAGGTGGATGGGTGGGTGGGATAAATTATGAAAGAGGAGTCATGTCTAGAATCCTTTAAATCACAGCCCAGTGTCGGCTGTCTGCTCTGAAGCAGCATTAAGGGAAATGTATGGGTCTGAGAGAGTGTTTGTTGTTCCTACAGGAAAACACCACTTAATTCCCCAAGCATGCTGGTATAAAACATATTTTGCAAGTGACACTAATTCAGTAGCTTTTTCCTTTGTTTCTTTCTTTGTCTTTGTTTCCTTCCTTTCTTCTTTCCTTCCTCCCCCACGGCCCCCCTCTCCGTTTTTTTCACTGTCTAATTATTTAAACTCTTAATCCTAGTTGTGGTAAAGAAAGAGAAAGACAAGAAGAGTAATTATGGCTGACAATGGCTGCACATCTACTGGTAAACTTGGGAGCTCTTCAAACTCCTTGCCATTGAGTGGGGTCCAAATCCTTTACAAACAGAAATAAGCTTAAATTTTAGTCACTAGCAATGAAGATGAAGAGGTGTAGCAGAAGCTCTCAGTGCCCCATGCCCCATCTCTTGGACATATCCTTGTTATCAGCCACAGCTTTGATAGACAGTGCTATGTACTCTGACAACCCCTCACCCCCATCCTCTGAGCTCTATGCCAGCATCCACATGCTTTTATGTTTGACAGATTTCTTCAAAGCTGTGGCCATTTATTCAGCAAGCACATAGAGACAGCCTGGAAGGGGAGTGGAGTTAACACCCCAGGGGCAACCCTGAACCAGTGGAGTGTGGGAGCTAGTGTCCTGGCCTGTTGCACTTGGAACAGACGATTCTGGGAGGTATTTAGTATGTTCCTCAGAGGTCCCATGGAGTTGAGTCCCTGCTGTCTGCAGCAACCTCAATAACTCTTCTTTATAGAGTTTTTCTTTTCCCATTCTCACTTTCTCATTTCTTTGCTCGTGTTTTTGTTTTTTGTTTTTGTTTTTGTTTTTTTGTTTTTGGTTTGTTTGTTTGTTTCATTTTGTTTCAGTGATGGTGGAGCATCTCCCATATAAACATCCTCCATCCAAGCCTTTTCTTCACCTTAACTTTTGAAGGAACCTAAACTAAGACAAAGAGTAATCTAGTAGTGGTGCATGATCTTAAAATACTTTTGTTGGTTGTAGTTCCATAGTGTAGCAGTTAGCATGTCTGCTTTACATGCAGAATGTCCTGGGTTCGTGCACCAGTGGAGCCACAGTTCATGGTCTATGGCCATGCTACCCTGAACAAGCCCGATGTCTGATCCTGGAAGTGAAGCAGGGTCGGGCCTGGTTAGTACTTGGTTGGGAGACCACCAAGGAAGAACAGGTGCTGTAAGCATAAATAATAATAAAGTTAAAAAAAATTGCATAAAAGATGGTAACATTTTATGGTGAAGAAAATGGCCTTAGCCTGATACATATGGGGACAGAAGACATAGGCATCCATTTTCTGGACAGGAGTCTCTGGACCTAGCACTGTCCAGTATGTCAGCTACTAGCCACATGTAGTTATTGAGAACATTGAGAACTCAGATGTGACTGAGGAACTGAATTTTCAATTTGATTTAATTCTAAACAACTGAAATAACTATATATGCCTAGTGGCTACTGTACTGGATCACAGAGCTTTGGACAATATTTAAAAGAAAAACACTTTTTTTCTGAAGGTTTAAAAAATAAATTTTATGGCTGACTCTACTAGTTCCTTACTTAATATCTACTCTTGAAGAATTCTGATTTTATTTAGTGTGTTATTGTGCCCAGTTAGAAAAACAAATAAAACCTTATTTTCCAGACTTCCTTGGTGCTCTGAGCAGCCATGGGAGCCTCCCCACATAAAAGACAACATCTGGAGCAGAGAAGGCATCTTGCTCTTTGTTCTTCTTCTGTTCCTTTTCTTCCTGCTTAATCATACATCAGGCTTGGAGGTACGGCAGTCATTTTATCGTCAGCTGCTTGTGAAGAACGGCGGGGCCATAAGGTAGTAGAAGCCTGTGTCCTAATGCCTTCCTTAATTTGCTGCACCAGCCCTGGCCTCTTTACTTCCAGACTGTGTGTTGATTGAGACAGACGAAACTCCAATCTTTGATACTTGCAGAAGAATGCACTGTGACTGGCATAGATTATTTTAGACAGTTGTGGTTAAGCTTTTATACTGGAGATTTGGAGGTGGTATAACTGACTGTAAAGCTCTGCATAGGTATTGCTTGGAGAAGTGGGAAAATGAGTACAAGCTACAGCTATAAAATAGAAATTGTGATCCTCTCTGGGCACTTATTCTCAATATACAAACGATTAGGGAACAGCCGCAGTATCTTGGAATAACATAGGGCTGTTCCCTCAACAATCTATTAGATGTCTCTTGTTGGTTGAAAACATGTAATCTCAGAGTGAAAAATGGATGTGCACTTGTGGGGCTAGGGCCTCTGGGTGTGGCTAACACACTGTGCATTCTCGATACAGAATGGGGCTTTGGTTAGGAGATAACCAATACAGGACTTGCTCCATACCCACTTCACTTTTAATTGTGATGACCAATTTGCTAAAAAGTTGCATAGCTTTCTCATAATCCATTTTCAAGGATGTGGTGGATGTTGGGGGACCAAGTCTATTTCTTCCTACCGTGTAGATCATCGGCTAACCAAAATACACACACTTCTGCCATAGGAAAAAAGATATTTCACTCTCCCAGGCTTTCATTGAATGAAGAGATTTTTGAACTGAGCTCTTTAAAATATCAATGCTCCATATTACTCCCCAGATACAGATATAAATCTTTGTAACGGTGCACTTTACAAGCAACACTCTGGAGTCTTTTCTGATTGGTAATCACAGTGTTTCCTTCTTAATACTGTAAAAAATGTAAAAGGCATAAACATTTTGCAATCTATCTGTTCTTTCCGTGCGGGCATACATCAGGGGGTGCTTTAAGCATTCCTAATGGTTCACCCATCACATTTTTTATGAGTTTATATGGGAAGAAAATTGTACCAGAAAACTGAATTCAATGACTGCCATTCTATGAATAAATTCTGTTATCTTTGATGCTCTGAGTATAATAAAAACATACAAAAGTTAAATTTCAGCATCCTTGCAGAGTTATGTCAACTGTTTTTAATGTCAATAAGACAGTGCTGTTTTAACCAATGTCTTTTCCCTCCAAAAAATACTGCTTGATTTTCAGGTTATGTTTTCATTAAAACAACTTGTTTTTAACAGCAAGATGCTGTGTATGTTTGCTAATTTATGTATACTACAAAGTCTGATCAGAATGAAGAGTTATAATTTTAAGACACGAAGCTCAGTAAAAATCCATCTATACTTTGGATGAAAGATTAAAATAAAAGTCAGGTGTCCATAAAATGTGTTTTATATAAGCTAGATCAGAAAATATCTTAGTTGAGTAACTTTGATCAAGCAGATTCTTATATATTTTTGTATTTACACACATCCCCCTTTGATTAGAGGGAATATTTTATATTAAAACTTATGAGTATATCCTATAAGAAAGATTTTTGTCTTTATGTTCATTTATGAATTTTTTTTTTCTCAAAATAGGCAGTGATCTGTCTACGGCCATGCTACCCTGAATAAGCCCGATCCCATCTGATCTCGGAAGCTAAGCAGGGTCGGGCCTGGTTAGTACTTGGATAGGAGAACACCTAGGAAGACCAGGTGCTGTGGGTGTAAAAAAAAAAAAATATATGCAGTGATCTAAATACTTTGAAATAAAGTGTAGATTTTCTTGAACTGTCCAATTTCAATATTTGCAAATTGATTCCCTGTGCTTCCTTTCCATGATAAAAAAACAAACAAACAAACAAACAAAAAAACTATATACAAGCCTGAAGCTCAGAGAATTTCTGAAAAAAATTGAACCATAGGCTTTCAACTGCCCATCCAAAAGTCTATCATTTTTCTTTGGGGTGTTGGGTTTTTACTTCCAAAAGATCCAACCTGTTGAAGTGTTCATTTTCTTATTAATGGTTTAATTGCCGAGACACAGGAAACCTGAAATTAAAGTCCAAAAGATATTCAGGACTGCCAAAGCTCTGAAAACTCTGCTGCCTGCCCATCTGCCCAACCAGCACACTGGAATGAATCCGTGCACATAAGCTATAAACCAAAGAAGATATTGCAGTTGCTTCCTCATGATATGGACACATCCTTGAATTTTCATGACCTTCCAGACTTAGTTATTGACAATTGAGACCTCAGGGTTCCTACATTCTCTTAAGCTTTGCCTCAAGGTTGATTTTTGCTTTATTTCCTGGCCTCAGGCTAATTTTTAACCTTTGCAAGTGGAAGGAGGAAATGATTTGGACAAAACTTTATCTTGTGGTTCGTAAAATAAAATTTATTCCTACGTCTAGTAGAGTAAAAAAATAAATTTATTTATTTATTTTTTTTTTCTGGAAATAAGCAGGTAATTTAAATAAAAGTGCCTCTTTGGCCTGAATACATGTCAGATGACCTGAATTCTCTACTTGCCTGTGGAGATAAGCTTCTGATCCTGGTTACAAGCAGAGATTTCCCAGAAAGATTAAGGCATAGAAAGGGAAGGCAGCCTTTAAGAACAGGTCCATTAGGTGGGCTGTAGGAGTCTGGCTAGACCTACCGTAACTTGTAGGGCATTCACTAGTTTATTTTCATGATTGTAGTATCTTTTCCTGGAGCTACTCGACCAGATGACTCCATCTGAGGAAATGAGTGTTTTGTTTTCTTTTAAAAATGTACACAAAGATACTTATTGCAGAGGAGATTCCAGAGCTGGCATCCTTGGAGGTTAATCCTGATTAATAGGTGCTTGTCTATATAATTTTGGCTCTTACTTGAGGTAAAGGTTCTGGCCTCCAGCCACCCTGCAATTATCACCAAGTCTCAGGGCACACCTAATGGGCACCCCTGTATGGAGGAGATGGCTCAATTGGTTGGTGTAAACAACACATTATAACCAGGAAACACTCATTAAGCATCCCATCTTTCAGAGTTTCATGATCCTCCCTCATTTTTGTATGTCTATGAGTATCATGAAGAGGTGTTTTGTTTTGTGTTGTATGACATTTGCTCTGGGGTAATTGTCAGCATTAAGGAAAAGCGGAATTAACGTTGCTTGAGTGTTTTCACCCTGAAGTTAAGCCAACATGTCATGACACACATTAGGACTGGACTGTGGATAGCTAATTTTTTCAGAGATATGTCTTTATCATTTTAATTTGATAAGCAGGAACAGCTCTATACAATGTCTCCACTAGCTTCTGGGAAGTGTCTGTCATGCATTCTCTTTAGATGCAACAACCTGGGAAAGTTTGATGTCAAAGTATAAGAACTTCAATGAGGACTTTCAAGATGGCAGTCCTATTAGTTATTTTGAATTTCACTTGAAACCTCTGGTACACAGATTTGCAGAACTTATTCATCTTCTGACCGAAACTTTGTACCCTTTGATCAATATCTCCTCATTTCCCCCACCTCCTCAGGTCCCGGTAATTGCCATTCTCTAATTCTATGAGTTCAGAGTTTTTAGATTCCACATATAAGTGGAATGATTTGTGTTTCTCTGTCTGACTTGCTTCACTTAACATAATGCCCTCAAGGTCCATCTAAAAGGCAGGATTTCCTTCTTATGGCCGAATAATACTCCGTTTTGTGTGTGTGTGTGTGTGTGTGTGTGTGTGTGTGTGTGTGTGTGTGTGTGTATAACATCTTCTTTCTTTATCCATTGACGGACACTTAGATTATTTCCATATGTAGGCTTTATAGATAATAAATATGAGAGCTCAGATGCCTTTTTGATATTCCTTTGTGTTGGTGTTGTTGTTTTTCTGTTTGGCTGTATATCCAGAAGTGGGAGTGGTGGATCATATGGTAGTTCTGTTTTTAATTTTTTTCATGTCTTCTCTCTCATTTAGCACCATTATGAGAGATGGTGAAAAAGTTGTTAGAAGAATATAAAGGTTGTATCTGAGACAGCTGAGACACAACACTACTTACACATTTCCAGTATAATGTATCAGTAGAAGCTACAGGAGAACATGATATGAGTATTATATTAATATTACCAGGAGAAGACAATACTTGGTTCTCTGGTGGAACCATGAGAAGAGTTAAATGGTTTAGCTAAGTATTGGTGCCAGAGTCAGTCCTGTCATTTGGCAAAGAGTCAGTGACTAGAGCTGATTAGTTGCATCTAACCACTGGTGTGCTAATAAACTACACATGAGGGTAGAGTGGGGGCTCTGGGGAGCATGCTTTGTGGAATTTGTAAATTTCTGAGGTGTAAATGCCCTCACCCAGACTGATTTTAAGGTATCAATGTTTAGCAATGAGCTCAAAAAAATTCCTGAAAATTTAACAATTGGATTTCATAAGCCAGCATGTCACCATAGCTCTTTTCTGAGAACCGATGGCCCCGCACCTGTTGCATGATATCTAAGATGCCCTTCCTTTCTGTACCTGCCCAGAATTTCTCAGGTGGACCTCCATCATGGGGTGATGCTGGTCCCCTTCATCACATCTCCCTCTACAGTGGCTGATGATTAATTAAGGAAAAGTCCTTTCAAGAAAATTTCTCAGATGTGCAGAAATTCGTGTGAGGAAAATGACAGTAAAAACACTTATAAAAATCAAAAATGACAGTTTATCAGGGAGATCTGAGATGGAAAACATTAGAAATAATGCCCAAACTCATATCACTCAATTGCAAAAAAGCTGACCAACCAACCAAACAACACCCCAAACTAAAACCAAACTAAAAAACAATCCAATTTAAAAAGAGGCAAAGGGCTGAAAAACATTTTTTCTGAAGAAGACATACAAATGGCCAACAGATACATGTAAAGGTGCTCAAAATCACTAATTATGAGAAGTACAAATCAAAACCACAAGATATCCCCTTATACCTGTGAGGATGGCTGTTATTAAAATGACAAGAAATAATAAGTGTTGGCAAGGATATAGAGAGAAGTGAACCCTTGCACACTGCTGGTGGGAATATAAATTGATATAGCCACTATGGAAAACTGTATGGCAGTCTTCAAGAAATTAAAAATGATCCAGCAATTTATCTTCTGGGGATATATCCAAAGAAAATGAAAACAGGATAGCAAAGAGATCTTCACTTGCACATTTATTGCAACATTATTTACAGTAGCAAAGCTATGGAAACAACCTAAGTGTCCATCAGTGGATGAATAGACAAAGAAATTGTGGACTATATATACAACGGGATATTATTCAGCCACAAAAAAAAGAACGAAATCTTGCCATTTGTGACAACATGAACAGACCCTGAGGGCATTATGCTAAGTTAAGTAATCAAACAGAGAAAGAGAAGTAATATATGGTATCTCTCATGTGTGGAATCAAAAAAAAAAAAAATTCCAACTCAGTAGAAACAGAGTAGAAAAGTGGTTGTCAAGGGCTGATGGAGGGAACAAGGAGATGTTTGTGAAAGTATACAAGCTTTTGGCTGTAAGATGAATAAAGTCTGAGGATTTAATATATAATATGGTGACCATAGTTGATGACACTGTATTATATAATTAAAATTTTCTAATTGAGTAGAGCTTAAATGTTCTCACCAAAATAAAAACAAAAACAAAAAAAAGAAAGAAAAGAAAGAATGCCCAAATAAAATTTTAATTTATTTATTATACAATAGATGTGGTTAAATGATATCTTCTTTCTTGAGACAAAATAAGAATTAGGTTGAGTTCACAGAATCATAAGATCAAATATTCAGAAAGATAGATGTAGGTAAGTACAGAAATATTCTTCTCAGCTCCCCTGATACATGATAATTCCTTGGGCTTGAAGGCCTGTATTGAAAGGCACACTCAACCTCCAGAGGCCCCTGCTTACATTTTCCAGCCATACTATTAGTAAGAAAATCCTCCTTCAGGCAGAGTAGGATCTGTATCTCTGCAGCAACTTTGGGTTCTTCTTCTCTGGACACATAGGACTTAGAATAGACTCATAACTTTGGAAATGGTCAGATGCATTTTGACTGAGTTCTACAAACTTTCCCCGAGTGTTTCGCCAAGATACACAGATGCACTAGCCTCATTCCTACCCTTAAGCTCAAAGTCTGGCAACCTAGAAAGGTTCACAAACAAATAACGTAGGTCCTTGCTGGTATTCTGCAATCAGGACCTTCTTTGTCCTGGCAATTGTCTGTCTTTTCCCCTACCACAACAATAGGACTTCTCATGTTCTAATATGAGCTCATAATTCTGACCCCAAATTGATTGGTTGGGCATGGGTCTCTGACCAAACTGCATTGATCACACAGTATTCTACTCTCACTGAGCAAAGCTGATGGTCCAGGAGTGGACTCCTGACCAAAGTTGGCCACTTACAGCTCTTCCTTGGAATTTTAAAATGTGGCATAAGCAAGGATATAAACCAGTCTCTCTCTAATGATTGTCTCCTTAATGACTGTAAAACCATGCATCTGCTATAGCCATACTTTCTGCTGTTCTGTACTGAGAAAGAATGAAGCAGAAGTGCAGTGAAGGAGGAATAGGAAATGGAGAGAGGGTGCTGGCAGTATTCCATTCCATGCTTCCGGTTTATCTTGAGACCTATCTCCATCTTTGCCAGGTTCATGTCCAACTCTACCTTTCAATCACTGACTCAACATATTCTCCTTGTTTTAAGCTGGTTTGATTTTGGTTTCTGTTTTTCATTTTGGAGAAGTTGAGGGTGTGGGGGACGGCTAAATAAAGGGGTTAAAAAGCAGTGTTGATGCCCCAAACCCAGACTCTTTGCTGGGGGCAAATTAATCTCATGGACATAGTAGAGAGACAGGCTGAGTATCAAAGGAAGAAAAGGCTCACATTTTTTGGAAAACATTTTGTTGGGGGTCAGTGAGAGGTGGAGATTGTAACACAGGATTTCAGGTGGGGACAAGCATGCTATTGAACGGAAATTGTTCTCTTGATGAGATGTTTGTATTCATCACTGTGTCCTGGTCCTGGGGGCATCTTGTCTATTTACCCTGAGTCTGCTTGCTGAAGGTGTTAACTTCTGGGTGATTCTTTAAGCCCGAATAGGGATGGAACACCATCTGTCTTACTGCACACCTGACACTTAAAAAATATACACACACAGACACACACACACACATTAGATATGTATTTTCAAATCTATTTATATATAAATCTCATAGTATTATCATAAAGTTGGGAATTATTATCTACATTTTACAGATGAGAACTGCAGCATGCAAAGGTCAACAAGCGATCTGAGGTTCACACCGCTATAGGGTAGCAGTTGGGATGGGAACTCACCTTCTGACTGAAACTGTGCTGTATGTACGTCTCTCCTAGAGAGAATCTGGCCCCTTGAAGCTCTGCTTGGTTTGAGCTTGCTGCAGCCCTGACTAGTAGTGTGGCCCAGAGACTGCTCACCCCCTGGCCCTCCCAGGAACCCGGCCCCTGTCCGCTGAGTAAGAGGAGAGTGAATGTTTCACAGCACGTCTCTACTCTGGCAAAAGTCCAAGATTCAGCAAGCAGAACCAGAGTCCGACAGCCAGGTGCATCTGGCCTGAGTCACTGAGCCATGCCAGGTGAGGTTCTTAGGTGGCACCTGACCGGGGTTGGCAAGACTTCTGAGAGGGCTGCCTAATCCCACATAATAATAATGACAACAATAGTGATGATAATGGAGGGCTTTATGTGGGCAAAGTGTGGTTCAATCCCAAAAGGTCCAGGAACTCTACAAAAGGTCCTGATAAGTATTATTATCTCTTGGGAGGGCAACAGGTTTACCTCGTGGGCAAATTCTGTGTGGAGAGATAATGAGAGCAGGTAGTAATGTTAGCACATGCTAAAGCCTGCAGCCAGGAAAAGGGACAGGCAGAAAGCCCTGTGTTGAGAATCAAGGTTAGTTCAAGGAGAACTTTCCTTCCCTAGTTCTCGTTGGGTATGGATTAGTAGCAGCAAATGACAGGGCACAAGCTCAGGCTTTAAGATAAAGAGATGAACACTGTATGGAAGGCCATTTGCTCTGCATGTGTGGTCTGCAGATTGCACATGCATGGGTCTCTGGGTGCTGGCAGGTAATGGTAGTGAATGAAAATAGTCAAGTAGTAGGCAAATATAGTTCAAGTAAAATGTGATAAAGACGACAAATGGCAACCTATGCTTGTTTTTATAACTGGAGGATGATAAGGAGGGGTGGGGACTGTGACAAAAGGGAGAACACATGCCCCTCCTGAAGTGGGCAGCTCCACTCAGATTCAGCCAAAGCTGGCCCCCCATTGCCAGATCTTCCAATTTTGGAAAGAAAATGAAAATCCAAATTGTGGTGAAAATTTTCTTGAATTTGCAATATTGGTAACTAATTTGAACCTTTTTCAAATGCTGTTGGCCTATGGGCTGCCTGGTTAGGGTCTCTCTTGGAAGAGAAACCTTCAATTGTTTCTAAATTTTAAGAAGTTTAGCCTCATTATACACACGGAGTTGGGTGAGACAAAGCTGGCCCACTGTGCACCCTCCATTTCAAACCCAGTCTGTGTCCTCAAGGTTATAAAGGATGTCAGTGGGAAGATGAGGGGACATTCCATGTTCATGTGTGTCTAGACACTACATGGAGTTGGGCTGGCTGGGAATGCCCAGGTGTGGCCATGAGTGTGGTCAGGTGATGGCAAGAGTAAGGAGCTTGGTGTAAGAGAGGCTTATGAGGGAGACCCAGGAGGACTACTAGAGAGAAATGGCAGCTAGGACAAATGTTTCTTTTTGCGTCCACCCTCCTTTTTTTTCTCTCTACTGCCCTATGATCCATTCTTTTCGTCTCCTTTCCCCTCCCATTCCCTTCCTACCTTCCTTCCTTCCTTCCTTCCTTCCTTCCTTCCTTCCTTCCTTCCACTTTTCCTCCTTCCTTCCTTCCAAATTCATTGCCAGCTTACATTATTTCACATGTTCTACTAGGCTATGGAAGTACAATCAATGCATAAAATTATGTTTCTTTTTTCTTTTTACCATATCATGTGCAAATTGGAGGTGAGTTTGACAAGGTTGGAGATTATACAAGCTTCATAAACTTTTCTTTGAGGGAATTGTTCAGTGAGACACACAACCTCCAGAGCAGCAGAAACCAAATGGTAACAAGGGGCCTAATGGCTGTTAGTGACACAAGACCCACCAGATGCCTGAGATGTTGTGTGCAGAGACTACAAACAGTAGATTCAAGTCTGATACTTGAATTCAAAATCACAAGGAAAAAACCTGTTTCTGACATGGTTGACTCTACATAGGTGCTCCTGCGTAGTAGCAATAACAGGTGTTCAAATAATGATATTGATGACTTTTTCTAGCAATATTGTAGAGGCTGCTGGTGATGACTGGGTCAGTTCTTATTATAATACTCTACTCCAAGTGTGGTCTGTGGGTCGGCAGTGTAAGAATCACCTGGGACCATATTAGAAATGCAGACTCTTAGCCCTACCACGGACCTACTGCCTTTTAAGCACATCTTCACACATGCACATTAAAATTTGAAGATCACTGATATAAAGCAGGGGTTCTCAAACCTGGACTGATTTGAGAGCTTTAAAAAATACTAATGCTGGGGCCACCACAACTCCCTCCTCCACAACCAGGAGGCTCTGATCTGATTAGTCTAGGGTGGGGTCTGGGCAGTAGAAATTTTTTAAACCTTCCCCAAAGCCCTACCTCAGACCTAATGAATCAGAATCTGTTTTCACAAGCCCTGCAGGTGTGACTCCAAGGCATGTTTAACTTTGAAAACCACTATCCCAGTGGGTCACAGTCTGTGATAAAGATAGGCAGAAAAAACAGGTCATTTCTACACAGTTAGGATCATGGCTCAGACAGGGCAAGCCCACATTCTCCTGTGAGGGACATCCATCCAGGCACAGGAGGGGACAGAAAGGCCTGTAGAAGGTGACATCTAAAGAGATGAGTGGAACCTAGTCAGGTAGAGATGGGAAAGAAAAGAGCATTCTAGCAAAAGAAACTGAGTGCAATGGCCCTGGGGTGAGGGAACACAAGGCTCATTTGAAAATGCATCACTTTGGCTGTAAAAGGGGGTTGCTGAGGGCTGAAACTAAAGCTATAACCAGGCAATAGACAATGGAGGCCTTGTTTATTGCGGTAAGGAGTTTTACTCTATCTTCAGGTAGGTTTAGGTGGGAGAATATTAGGAAGATCATTTGGTTGCCACGTAAAGCGTGGTTTTTCTGGTGGGGCATGAGTAGAGGCAGGGAGACTAGTTGGAAGATGATCATAGAACTTCAGATAAGGAATGCATATAGACTCAGTCAGAGAGTTTTCACTGAGAAACGACTACATTAATAATTACATGTGATGCAGAAGACAGTTTTTGACCTCAGGGGTCTCTGTCAGATTCTCAAGACACATAGATCATCCTATTCAATCAATCAATTCAACTCAATTAAAAAATAGTCATAAAACCTGCACTACATAGAGGCCATGTCCCAAGGACAAAGACATGCAATGATCTATAAGGCATGGTGACTTCCATCAAGGAACTTACAGCTTTCTGGAGGAGGCACATATGACAAAATACCATATATGGCATATAATACAGCTGCTGTCATGGGCAAGTAAATTATTTGGCCTGTACTGGCCATGCTCTCTTATTGTAACGAGAACCAGGCCATTGACATATCCAGCCTCATCTGCTATGCTTGGATCTTCTGGGCCAACTACAGTCTTGTGTGGCAGTATTATCTTTATTCCCATTTTATAGGTGCGAAAACTGAGGTCCTGAGAGCTTTTGTCATTGGTTCCAGATTACAGGACTGGTAAAGGAGCAGAAATGGGATTTTCACTCCAGGCTCTCTAATCTCATTATCTTATATTCTGATGATTATAATGATGTTTCCTAAACTTCTGTCATCCTTTCTGATTTTTACCATAATTGTGCTAGCCTGCACTACTATTTACTTTATATTTTACATTAAACTGACTCATTTTTTCATGTTAAATAATTTATTCTAAAAAGAAGGTCATATGAATATAATGAATAGAAAGTCAGTATCACTTCCTATAAATAGGAAATAACTGTAAAATTAAATATGTCAGACACAAACCAATGGTATTAAAAATCTCACTGCATATGGTAGCCTGGCTAAGGCTCTAAGCCTGAGGTCTGCTCTCCCTTTGTTAAAAAGAAAAACTTACAAATGTTAAGAGGTGCTAAAGGGCTGGTAGCACCGACCTGACACTTAGCTTTGACTTATCATGAGACTCTAAGGATAATTGAGATTTTGGGGAATAACTTTCTCACTATGTGATTTAATCTTTTTTAATGTTATCTATCTACCAACACAAGTCATTACACAGCATCCATCGAGCAGATAGATATTCTGAGGTTTTTCCCTTTCCATTTCTCCCTTTTTCTTTTTTATAAGACGACCGTCTTCCCAGCCACAACTCCAGCCCCATGGGGCATTTCCTGCATGAGAGCAGAGGAGAGATCTTTGAGACAGGACCATAGGATGTATAGGTAGCCACTGGAGTTTCAGTCTTGAGAAGATACTGTTGTGACACCCAGTGATAATCCTCATGTGATAACTGGTGGAGATTAGATTTTGCTTTGCCCTCAGTACCTGCTTTTCTTTTCCTCTCTTCTGAGGGCCATTTCAGCCTCAATCTTATGTTTCTGTTTCTCATTCTTCATGACCCCTCCCTTATTTTGTTAATGTTTAATGATATTTTTATATTATTAGCCACCATGGTAACTTTTAAGGAATAGCAAGCAAGAAAGAGACTTCAGAGATGACTCAAAATCAGTGAACCTGGGGGCTCGAGCTCACGAGTGGATGCTGGTGGAGTGCAGAGGTTGTGAGCTTGGTTTCCTGTTCACAGAGATATCTAGATACTAGAGCACTGACCATGTGGGATGACCAAAAGGTGAGGCTGGAGAGGGGTTGTAGTAGGGCAGTGTTTAGAGCTGCGTGATAAGCCTGAGTGCCAATCCCTGCCCCAGATGAGCAGGGCCTGGGAAGATGTCCATACTACATTTAGATCTCATGTGTTGGGTGGGGGAGTCCTCCACTCTTTGAGAATGAGCCTCCACCTGGACCATTCTTCCTGACTTGAGAATGTACAAGAATGGGGATTTGTCTATGAAAGGTTACCCACCTGATGTGTTGGTTGACCTTGCTCTGTATATTCTGAATTTGTGCATCAGCTTGGATATGGCTTTTATTTGAGTCAAAGGATTTGTATGTTAACTATTTTACTTTAATGATCATGATTGTCATGATGTATCATATACTTTTTAGCATTCTGATAAAAGACACCCCTTTTAAGAGATTATCACCTGGGCCTGCTTTGCAAATGATTTATTTCTGTCAATATTCTAGGGAAAGGATAACATTTTGTTTATGTGACACACCCTGGAGGTTTACAAAGAGCAAAGGACCCCCCATCAAACACAACTGAGAGTTAAAATATATCAAAAAAACACACAACTTTATATGAAAGATTAAAGGAAGAAGAAGATTAAAAGATCAAGTCTTGAATTGCTCTGAATTTTAGTGGCTTTCCATGAAGCCCAATCTTCAAAATTTGGGTTTGAGCAAAATAAAAAGGCATCTAGAAATTTTTTAAAAACAGATTTCAAAATCTGTTTTAAAATAAAAGACAGAAAATGATTTATTTCTAGAATATCTTTCTAGAAAATACACATTTATACTAGGTAAGGTATAGAGATACTGGGTATACATCAATTATAAAACATAATCTTGGCTTTCAGGAAATTTACAATCTCCCAAGGGAAACAGACATAAAAACAATGATAGAAGTAGACTAGGAGAATAGAAAATTTACAGGTGAACTCAGAGCTTGGCCAATTTACTTTATATCAGTTGGCAGAGAAAAGGACTATAGAGGACATGGGATTTGAGTTAGTTCTTGATGGGTGCATAGAATTTTGCAAGGAGTGGGGAAGGAGATTAGAAGCAGAGGGAACAGTGGGAGCAAAGACAGACAGAAATGTGCATACCTGCTTGGCAGAATGAGAGTGATTATGAGAACATAGTACCTGTTTGAGGGAAAATACAGTATAAGGATGGAAAGGCTGGTAAGAACCCATTTGCAAAGGTCTCTGAATGGTGGTTGGATTTCATCGAGCCAGTCGTGGGTAGTTGTCATCATACATTCTCAAGCAGGAGAGTGATGACAATGGGAAATTTTGAATTAAAATAGCTAGAAATGTGATTGAGCAAGAAATTTTTTATGTTGGCCTAGGTAAAATTATCTTTCATCTATCTTACACCAATTCTGTTCTTTTTCGTTTTCTTTTAATTCATATACTGAAATTAAGGGTTTTTTTTTTTTTAAAGACTCAATATATTTGTTACACAAATAACTCAGGTGTTCTAGTGAATGAAGTACTAAAACACAGCAGAAGGGCTGAGAAAGAGCTGTTTTCACTTTAGATTTCTGGTTCTCATTTTTTTTTTTTTCTATATGTTGGGCATTACTGAGATGAAATTACGGGAAAGAAAAGAAGAAAGGAAGAAAACCTGACATGTCATACTTTATTCCTCCAAGAAGACAGATTTTTTTTTCTTTTTGTGGGGTTCTTCAGATCAAATTAAGCAGTAAAAATATTCTAATTGTGTTGGGCTGGACTGAAGACGGATCCTTATTTTAGTACTATTGCATGTTGTAGTCTATGCTTCTAATTATACCATTCTTTTAAGAGGAGATTGAGCTTGTAAACCGAATCTCAGTCAAGCTTGGGAAGAAGTGTGGCTGCTGTTATTAAAGGGGGAGTAATAGATGTGATTACATAAAGATGTATGATTCCTGGTGCCTTTAAGACATCCACATTCCTGTCCATGGAGGGAAGGCAGAGGGATGGTTAGACCAGTAGATGGCTGCTTTTTGAAACATAGACTGTAGCTTAGTTTAGTGGTAGAGTTGCAGGCATGGGGGTGGTGGTGGTGAGTGCAGAATTGGAACTATTCTAACATAGCCAGTGTCATCAGAAGAGCCCTGCCTAATGGAAGCTTAGTTTTCTTTCAAAGTAGACAGAACAAGGCCTGATACTCTCTTGTTCCATCTTTCTCCTCACTTCCTCCACCCCCATCCATTTAGAACACTTGTTCTCCTCTGATTCAGAAATAAGAAACATATCTGTAGTTTTCATCTTGAACTTTTAATTTTCAGATCTGGTTTCGAACAGGTCATAAGAGAATCAAAGTTGAAAGCTTTTTCCTTTCTCCTTTTCAAATTCTCTCTAGAATCTATTCATCTGAGCTCCCTGGGGAGGTGCACTGACACTGTAGGAAATACTCCATTGTCTCCAGGTGGTGGGAGGATATTTAATTGTCAGTTAAAAAAATAATGATCTGTAGCTGATTAAAGAACTGAGAGAGACTTATACTTTGAGGCCTTTAAGTGGGTGATTCCTTTAACCAGGTAATTCTTCTAAGCAGGTAATTCCTTTAAGCAGGACCCTTCACAGCCCTGTAAAACTGAAGACCATCTAGGAATTCTTGAACTGTTTCAAATTGTTTTCAGATGGGTCTGGATGCTGCTGAGAAATGCATAATTTACGACCTTAACACTTGATTAGGTGTTAAACGACTATCAGGAGAGATGTCCTTGGTAATCCAGTTATCATCTAGACTCTAATTATCACTTCACAGGAGAAGTAAGGCTGGGTAATTGAGAACCAAAATTCTTAAAGGGCTTGAAGTGGCCATTTTCTTATGCAGTTAAGCAAATTATTTCTCTACCTAGAAGATGTCTAATTGGTACCAATTGATGAGAAGGAAGAAATGGTGTTATGACTTTCAGGAGCACGTTAGTCAGGAGGCTCTAGCCAGGACAACAGAAAGTTGCATTGAGTACTAAGAGGTTGCTCCCATTTAAAAATGTCACTTTATTTAAAATGTGTTAAAGGAGAGAGGGAAGAGAAAGCAGGAGACAGCCAAGAGGAGACAGAATGTAATTAAGAGCTGATGGCCATACCTCTCCCCTGTCTGTCATTACTAAGGATTTTTCTCAGATGAGACCCAATTTCACCTTGTGTTAGTTCCCATTGATCACTATAAATTATTTAAGCCACAAATGCTGTGCCATTCATTAACCAAGAATGGGGATAATGGGCCAAAATCTGCCTGAGAGAAGGGTCTCACTCTCACTGAATTCAGTAGGAAATAAGAGGGAGAGGTAAAGAGATTCCATTCCGTACCATTTTTTTGACCAGCACCCCCCTTGTTTCTCATACCCCAGTCTTCTACAGAGCACTTCTATGTGCATAAATGTCCACACTAAGTGCTGTGGATACAAAAATGGGAATATAAGACGTGACCACTGTCTTCAGCAATATCTAATCTAGGGACACTGGTGGATAGTGTTCAAAGGAGGCTAGTAATAAATACCTCGTCTTTCTTCCTCCACGTGTGGGATGAACTGATAAATGCTGGAGAGTGAGAAATCAGATCACCTTGATTACTAATAAAGTTGATTGGAGAATGAGGTTATATCTCTGGCCAAATAGGTTTGCCTGTTCACCAGTGGAATCAGCATTTACTGCTGGACGCTTGGCACAGCTGGTAAACCGCAGGCATTCCCCTATGATGAGGGCATAGGAGGCCATCCTCATGGCAGAGAGCAGATTAGAATGATTGCATTCTCTGGACAGGCTGCACCAAAAGAGGCTCTTCTTAACTCTGGGATGAGGCAGTCACAACTTCCAGAAGAGGAGAGAGCTCCAGGAAGAGCCCAGAGAGAAAAGTTCTTCTACATGGAAACATGAGGCCTTTCCCTAACAGAGAGGCCTGGAAAAGGATGTTAAATGGAGATTAAGTTTGTAAGTGGTAAATTATGTACTTAATTCACTGCTTTTATGGGTTTGAGGTTAGAAGTGCATTTGGATACAATGTTCTGAAAACTGGTCACATCCTGAGGAGAGCAGAGAACTGAAAAGGCATAGAGCCACCACACTCCAGAGTCACTATCCTATTATGCAGAAAGTGTGTAGTCTATCCCTGATTGGTAGGTGTCAGTTTGGCACATCAGATGTCTGGTTAGCAGGAAATGTGCCTGTATTTAAGCCTATGTTTTCAGGTTCTTCTGACCTTATTTTTTTATCGATAGTATTTTTTTTTTTTTGCATGAATACAAATGCAATACATGTTTATCGTAGAATATTTAGAAAATACACAACAATATAAAGAAAATAAAAGTCACCTTTTACCCTATCATTTATTCTTGTATACATGTTAACTAAACATATTGTGGTAATCATTTCACAATGTATCTATATATCAACTCAACGTATACAATTTAAACCTATATCATGTTATATGTCAATTATATCTCAACAAAACATGAAAAAATAAAATAAAGTTTTATATATACCTACTATTTTCCCACAGAATTTTTTTATATTATACATGGAGTATTCTGATTTTCTCTTATTATATCCTGAACATTTTTTATGTTACCATTTTTTTCATGGCCGCATAGCATTTTAACCTGCCGCTTTCTCTTTGATATTTAGATTATTTCTAACTTTTCTTCCTACAAAAAGCTTTCTTAAATGTAAATATTTGTATGTTTCTCTGAATACTTTTTAGATTAGAGTTGTTAGGATTGAGAATTTGAACATCATAAAGCAGTGCCGGGCTGGTAAATGTTTAACAATGGGCTTGTAGGGGCCAAAAACACCTTGATTTGTAGCATTTGCCAATTTCCATGGTACCAACACTAATTTCAAGCTACTGATGGTTTATCACCCACTTTTAAAAACTCTTGAAAATTTCACAATTGGTTCTTGTGAGCCAGCACACCAGTGCAAGGTTCTAGATACATATTTAGCTGTTTCTCTCCAGAAAGGTTGAAACTAATTACATTCCTTACTAGCAGCAAGTGAGATGGCCTACTTAGATCCTGCTTAGGGTTGGCACCGTCAGGTAGGGCAGTAGCTGAGGTGGAAGGTAAATATACTCATGAATTTTCTCTCTCTAAGGGATCAGTGCCATACCAGATAATATGTAGGAGAGATTACTTTTTTTTTCTTAAAGAGCTATTCTACACATATAAACATTATAAAAAGGGAAAAACTAAACTCAGAATTTGTTTTCGATTTTATGTAAGACTAAGTCTAAATATTTGCTAACCAAAATAGTCTCTCTGTTACTATACTTTCATATTGCTATTAATATGAAATGCTATTAATGCAATGCTATTAAATATGACATTTAATCATCTCATATATTCAGAGAAATATGGCATCATGAAATGAAGGGGAATTTGTGATGTTACTGGAGCATGGTAATTCTCAAATGGCTGTAGCCTTGGCTTACATTACACTCTGTGACCTGAAGGTTAGACTTCCTGCATTTTCTGTTGAGCATCTATATAAGAGTCAGAGTGAGCTTCAAAGTGCAGACCTGTTTATGCTATTCCTCTATTCAATATCTTTTTTGAATGAGTTCCCATGATTGGCGTTAGGATAAAATCTCAAATTCTTAATATTTACAATGTTACCTGGTATGGCAGAGAAACTATAAGGTAACCTGCAATGACCCCTGTTTGCTGTTATTTACATTTGTATGTAATCCACTCCCCTTAGGTGGAAGTGGGCCTTACGACTTGCTTCTAATCAATAGAATACGGCAAAGATGGTGGGATGTCACTCTAGTGTTTATGTTATGTTATTTAAGACTTCATCTCTCTGCTGGCCTTGAAGAAACAATAGCCATTGTGAACTGTCTGTTAAAAGGCTCACATGTCAGATAAATACAGGAAGGTTATAAGAATTGAGGACTCCAGTCCCATAACCACAAGGAACTCAATCTGCCAACAACCTGAATGAGCCTGGCAGCCGAACTTTCCACAGTCAAACATCCAGATGAGAATGCAGCCTGGTCAACACCTTGTTACAGCCTGGTAAGACCTTAAAGCAGAAAACCTGCTGAGCATGCCTAGACTACTGATCCACAGAACTGTGAGATAATAAATGTGTGCTATTTCAAGCTGCTAAGCATGTGGGAATTTGTTGCACAGCAAAAAAAAAAAAAAAAAAAAAAAAAAAAAAAAAAATGCTTACAAAGTCTTCCACAATATTCCAACTGCCTATGTGTTCTTGCCCAAGTCTAAAGTTCTCTTTCTGTCCTTCCAGATTTCATTCTGCATGCATTTCCTTCCTTCTCTGGGCCCCAGGAGGAGGCTGACTTCTAGGGACCACATCTGCTGAGTTTCCTCGACTTCTGGCTTTTGATTGGTGCTGAAATGAGGTTGAGAAGTGGGAAGTAGTGAAGAGAAGATGAATCCAGCTCCCTCCCTGCTAGGTTGTAGGTTAGTAACAGCTATTTCTCAACCAAAAGCCATAGTTCCTGTCAGGTGCTTTGCCCCTAAGAGTCCAGCTCTCTCTGGTGTCCCTTACTACTCCCTTCCCATGTCCCTTAGTGTCAGGACTGGTACAGGCTTCTTATTGTTGTGAGTCTTTGATGTTTTACTATTCTTTCCCTTATTTGCTTCCCTTAACCCTGTATGAACCTTTGTTTATAGTCACTTCATTAAACTCTTCTAAATTTCTCTTTTATCACTGTTTTTTGTTGGGACCCTGGATGATACAAAGAATTATTTCAGTTTCATACTCTTTTATACAAAGGGCTTCCCACAAACTGATATTTTAACAAGCTCTTCAGGTGATTCTGAGGCATGCTAAAAGTTGGGAACCACTGAACTTCTTCTTTAGGTCCCATCCTAAACTCTTAGACTTAGTTTGCTCCCTTTGCTATATTTCCCACAGCACCCTCTGTCTCTGTATGTCTAGTATGCAGATTACTTATTGTTTAAATTCAGTCTCTCCTAGGATCTTATGAGCCCAGCATCTGTGTCCTCTTTGTGTTGATATTTTCCATGTCCTACTGGTATCCAACCTATAATGGGTTAGCAATAATTATTTTTTAAATAAATTGTTTGCATGAACTTGTTTAGACCTCAATCTGCTCATTCATGTGAAGGGGTTTGGCTGGCTTGTGCATTCATTCAGTGATCAACTTTGCCCAAGGTAGCTCAGTTAAGCCATAGAGTTTATCTCTGGGCAGAAGTTTCCAAATTTCTTATTTGGAAAGATCTATATTGTGTGGGTTAATTCTCATCCTTTCTAACCATTTTTATCTAAGCTCATGTATTTGCAGATTTGCAAAAATATGTTGTATAACATAGTTTACTTTATAAATAGCTTAGATCATAATTTGGATGAATTACTTTCAAACTCTTATCTAAATAATTTGACCAAAGAACTTCTATTCTATTGTTTGCTCAGACTACTTATGGTTAGAGCTGTTGTTGTTGTTTTTGTTTTTTTAAAAAACTTACAAAACTGTAGGCTACTCTCATAAACTTAATAACAGTGGGGTAATTATTCAAGATGAATTTGCTGGACTTGAAGCGGTCTTATACCTCAATGATCTCCTTGGACTTATAACACATAGAAGGAGGTGGGAACCATTGGAGGTTTGAGTAGAGGTGTGACAGGTACAAACTTACATTTTAAAGGATCACCCTGGCTATTCTGTGGTGTAGAGTGAGGAGGGACAGGAGAGAGGCAAGGAGATCTGTTATGAGGTGATAGGAATAATACAAGCAGAGATGATGGTGGGCGAGATTAGAGTAGTAGTACCACAAATGGAGGTATATTTAACTTCTAGATATATTTTGAAGGAGGATCTATTAGATAGGATCTGGGGAAAGAGAGATAGAAAGAAGCCAAGGTTTTTGGCCTATGCAACTCATAGGATAGAGTTGCTATATTCAGTGAGACAGGGAAAGCTGGAAAAGAAGTAAGCTCTGAGCATGGTGATCCGGCGTATGGACTATTTATATTATAAATCATTAACAGCATATGATCAAATAAGTAACATTAAGTTTAACAAAGATTTTGGGAATTTTAGCAAATCTTTTGAATGTTGGCTTCAATATGACTGTGGATGGAGACAAAGAACGTTCTATAATTTTATTTCTTATCAGGATGTGCTAACTGAGGTAAACATGCTTCTATTTGTGAGAAATCATAGCCCAGTGTGGATTAGGTTCTGTGCTGGTCCTCAGTTCATATTTATTCATTGTTCTGCTCTGCTCTGTGCCATAGAGGAGCTGATAATTGCAGACTGTATTTCCTGGGCTTATGCTCAGGGGACTTTTGGTTACGTTGGTACTAGGAGGGCCTCATAAGATACTAGAGCATGAGAGGAGGAAAAAAGCAGAATATTTCTCTTCAACTCTGTCAGATTTATTCATCATCACTAGCAGTGGCTGAAATTCTCTGTCACACCAGCTCCCACTGGACAGACCCCTTGTAGTTCTGGTCAGTCTCTCTCTCTCTCTCTCTCTCTCTCTCTCTCTCATCTCCCACCCACCCTTGTTGGGCTCTGTGAAAACTATCTCCTTCCTTTGAACCTCCAGAACCTCCAGCCTAGGGGAGTCTCCAACTTACTGCAGCTGCTAATCTCTGGGTTGCTATCCTGTCCCTGTTTGGCTTCTCAGTTTAATGTCTGGAGTGGTTTGTTTTCCTGGTTGGCTCCCACAGACTAAAATTACTATAGTGAGACAAAGAGCAAATTGGGTGATTATCTGGTATGTCACTTATTTCAAGGATACCTGTGAGTTTGACTTGAGTTTATCCTCTAGACTTGTCTGTGGCCTGATTATCTATCTGGGTGAGATGGGCTGTGGGTTTACTATTAAACTGGCCCTCATATACTTTGATCCACTACTCAGGACCAAAAGGGTTGACAGTAATCTTAAAAAAAAAACATTCCTCTGACACTTTAATTTCTTCTCTGCTGTCACAATCCTGCTTAGTTACTCTTCATGAGAAACTTATTAATTTCCAAGGTTTACCATTTTATCTTTAGGCAGTTCTGTTTTGAACCCTAAATTTTTGATTAGAACACTTTATTTTGAAAACTCCAAATCAGATTTTCTCTGGGCTCAAACAATGTGTCTGTGATCCCATCCTCCACTCCTCCCCGCTTCGTTTCTTAGTACATCTTCTTCAGGGTTGTTACTATCCTGAGGTAGGCCCTTCTTCTGGTCTAAAGTTGGATCTCAGAAGCTCATAAAAAAAGCTCAAACAAATCCTGGCATGGAGGGCCTCCTACCCTAGTTGGCTCATGTTCCAGCTTTCATTGGTCTGCTTATATCATGTTCTCATCCCTTATTAGCTTGACTTAGTTCATGCTTCTATCTTTGAACTAATTTCTGCAGCTAGGTGAATGAAGTACATTGATGGGCCTAAGAAAATACACAGTATCTGGGATATACTGATTAGCTTAAGCAAATACAGTCACTGGATGCAACCGGGAGTTGAGTCATTCCCATCCAAACCAGCTGTCTCGTAAATTCAGAGTGAACTTAGTAAGGGATTGGGTTCTAGAGATTCCTGCAAAAAAAAAAAAAAAAAAAGTTTCCACTATCAAGGGCAAAGACAAAGAGTCATTCGAGTCTTGAATGGTTTACACTGGACAAATTAAGGTTTACGAGATACATTAACAAATCACAGGGGGCACAATTCCAAAATTTGGTAAGTAAAATGACAGATTATATATATAATGAGGTAAACTCTGAATTTACTAAACTTATATGTAGCAATGACTATTCTTTATTCAATTATAAATCAATAAACAATACATGTATAGGCATGTATATATTTGGAAGAAGACAAACAAACAAAAAGGATGATTTTTTAAATCTCAGCTTTTGACATAGTAAAAATACATCCAAAAATGAGCCATTCTCTGAAACAGTGCACAATTAAAACTAAAATTTTCACACCAAATGTGGAGGAAAAGGCTATCAATATCAAAAAACAATATCGGATCCCCATGAGAAATACAGCCAAAATTTCATTTGATAATTTTATTGCTACATTTTGCAAAATGGTAACTGTGACAACTGAAATACACTATAAAGGTCTGTACCTTCATATACACTTCAATTTGTGGCAGGTTGTTTATTCGTTATTCTTTTTCATGTAGGCCAATGAGCAGTTCAATTGAACAAAGCTTCCTTCTGCCCCTTCTTCCTAGTTTTTTTTTTTTTTTCTTTTGATTTGGCAGGTGCCTAGATTTTTATCTTTGCTCAGGACAATGAAATGACAGGTGATCTGGTAAAAGAAAGAACAGAATCCCACGTACAAGTGATGTTAAAATGAAGAGAATGGTAACTCATTTAATCTTATTCTTACCATTAAATAATAGCTAATTATTTGTGAAAAAGAAAGGAAGTACATATGTCTTAGTGAATATGGTTGATTGGTAAATATGGGGTGGGATTAGACAGGATTCTTTATTTTACTTTATTTTGGCATATGTGTTTTTTATCTCTTTTTGGCAAAGTCTTACTCTTTAAGACTCTTTAAGACTTACTTACTCTTAAGACTCAGTTGACTATTGGAGTTTTCAAGGAGCTATTGTTCTAACAGAGCTTACCTGTTGAGGTTTTTAATGTTCATCACTTACACTAAATAATTCTAAGATGGTTTTTTTCTTAAATTGACTTGAAAAGCCACCACAACAGCAAAATCAACAAAACAGAGATCCGAGATCTAAGAAGCTGTTGTGAGATTCAGATTCCACCGGTTCCCTAACATAACGATTCGGGAAAGGCTTCATTTAATTTTTATAGTGTAACAACTCCCTCAAAACTTAGTGACTACAAATAACCATTTATTATTCCTGACAAGTCAGTATCAACTGTTGAGTGGATCCATTGGTCTGGGCTAGACTCATTCATGGACCTGGGGTCAGCTGGAGGGTTGTTTGGGGCTGACTGGTCTAGGATGGTCAGGGCTAGGATGAATCAACTTGGCTCCATGTGATGTCTTATTTTTCTAGCAGTCCCATGTGGATTTGTTCACATGACAGTGGCAGGGTTTTTATAGAGAGTAGAATCGTGGTAGGTCTTTTGAGGCCTAGCGTCTGAATTGGAACATTGTCACTTTGACTTGACTCTAAAGTCAAAAGCAAGCCCAAATTTAAGAAGAGGGGAAATAGATCATGGCTCTTGGGGGAGGAGCTACAAACTTGTACTGGATGCAGGAGGAAAGAATTGGGGCCATATTTGCATCCATGTACCGCAGAAAACTTGAGTGTGCTCAGCTCACATGGTAAACACCTTATTTTTAGGGGGGAGAGTAATATAAAAATAAACATTATGTGTGAAAGAAGTTCCCATACCCAATTTAGAAACAATCTGGTTTATTAAAATAGAAGCATCTCACCCTCCCCCCCAAATCCATTTTTAGTTTTCTCATTTCTACCATTTGTTGACTTTTCCACTCAATGTAGAGAGAGAAACTTTCGTATTAACTTACTTTTTTTGGTTTGATTATACGTGAATTATTTTTGGTTTTGTTTATTAATATATAACTGTGTAGTTTAGGCTTTTAATATCACTGGAGTATTTTCTATTCCTCTAACTTAGTTTTTAGGTATTTTAAAATGAACTTCTTGCTACCTATAGTAGAATACTTGAAATTATTGTGTAAACAGGAAAAATATGATGCAATTATTCACTTCTTTAATACCTACTGGATGAGTGAGTGCCTCTTGGATACGAGAATCTGAGCTAGGTGCTCAGTATATGTGGAAAGCATGACAAAGATTACATTTCGCTGGGTGACAGACAGGAAGCAAGTAAACCATGACTGATTGTGATAAGTGCTACAAGGGTAAAGCAGGGCATTGGAAAGCTTTGTTCAAACAGAGGCAGTTCCATTTCCATTTAAAGGAGTGAAGGAGGCAAAAATGAAGCAGACTATCTTAAGAAAAAGAAGGCATCTGTGCAAGAGAGAGAGGTCCAGAGCAGAGCAGACCTTGATGAGGCCTCAAGATGCCTCTGTGGAGTGTTTTCGGAAGAGAAACCGAGTGTCTCAAGAACCATCACTACTCTGCTCATATCCATTTAGATTAATTAAGCTCTGCTGTTCTTTCCCTCCCACTGGCAGTACCTGCATCTCTGTTGAAGGGCGGCTTCAGGCTGCCAGAATTCACTTTGCAAGCGAGTCCCACGAATTGGAAGTTCTAGGAATGCCCATGCTCCGGGGCAGTCCTTTACCAGTGACTGGTGGGTGAAGGAGTATACATTCCACAGCTCCTTTGCCCTAATGGGATCATCTCCCCAGACTCCCACTCCCATTCCTTGCAGGAATGAGCTAGAGTTGTCCTCACTGGAACTTTGATATCTCACCCTTGCTTGCTTTTTCTTCCTTTCCTGTTGCCACTTCCTCACTCTTCTGCTGCTTTTTCTTGGAAAACTTTTTAATAAATAATTCTCACATAAATTATTGTCTCTGGAGATGATTCTGAGGTTCTCAGTTTCAGGCAGCCAGTAACACTGGAGCATAGCAAGCGAAGAAGGAGGAATGAGATAAGGTTCTAGAGATAGACACTTCAGGCAAGGGGTTGCAGCCACAGAACAACAGGAGAATGACATAACCTAACTTGTTTTTTAAAAGATCACTCTGTTTACCAGAGTGGCAATGGCTGGAGTGAGAAATGGTTGGAAGAGGGCAAGAATAAAACCTCAAATCAAATCCAGAGCCAGTTATCCTCCCCTGTGCTGACATCTCTACCAATTCCTTTTTATCTTTTCAATTGAGATAAAATGATCTACCCTTTGGCTATGCCTCAGAGATAATGTGAGGATGAAAAGATGATTTGCATAAACTTAGAACTCTCTGGAAAAGAAGTGCCCAATAAAAATCATTATTATTATTGATAAAAATAAAAATAGCAATGCAAGCTCATAACCAACCTCTGGAGAATTTTCTTACATTAATGGGAAAATTAAATGTTAAAGACTAAAACAACTGTTTCTAGGTTTATTTTTTGTTTCTGCTATTGTTGCTGTTTTGAATGTGTAGCAAAATAGCTGGTGCAAATATTTGTGCCCCAAACTGATTCAATTTGGAGTACAGATGAGGGTCTTTTGTAAAGGGATGGTGATGAAAGCAACATTCCAAGTTTTTTCTTTGGGAGTATAGTTTATTTTGAAATTTAAAAAAAAAACAAACTGTTGTATAAATGTAGGTAAAACTGTTGTTGAAAATATTGGCTTGTGCTTTAGATAAATACACATACACACAGTCTCCATAGAGGACAACTGAATGTATGTGTCTTTCTGTGTGATATGTACATGCGGGCATGCTTGGTAGACTTTCTCTGCTCACTGGAAGCTTTTTTCAACCCAATGTACGGAAAGTGACAGATGGATCAGCAATGGCTGAGAAGCAGTTACACATATCTGGCCAGCATGGTTTTGATTGTATGTTGGATTGTCAGCCAGCTACACATCAGAGCTATCATTTCAGGAGGCTGGAAAAGAATTATACAATGTCAATGGGAAGGGAGGGATGCAGGGAATGAAACAGACACTCTGTAGTGTGTGTTGGGGAGGGCATGGAAACAAAGAGTGAAGTGCAGTATCAGTTCTTAAGAAGTTCCCCAGTTCCCTTGGACCTCTTGTTCCTCTCCATAGGAAGCCTATCACATGTCTTTTGTAGAAATGCTTTTGATAACACATCAGTGTAGTTGAAGCTTTAGCCAACTGTCTGAATTTACATAAGGACTCACCGAAAGCAATGCATTCTGGTATTCAAGTTCAATTGTTATTGTACCTGAGTCTTCATAATAAAAATCTCACAACTGAAATACATCTATGTTGTACAGTGGCCTGAGGGTTGTAGTCTATATCTTCAAATAACCCTGTAAATACTTCTTATATCAGTGATTTTTGAACTGCATAGCAGGTATAACCTCAAAATGCAGTAAAAAATGACTGACATACTTGAGTGTACAAATATTTAGACTCAGCACCTAAAAAGATTACATACCTCAGTAACACCAATAAATCAAAGAATTCTGTGGGAAAACATGGAAATGTTTGCTTTTCTACTCCTCCATCAACACCATTCTGGTACTTTGCTGTATGTGCTTTAAAATACACTCTGATTGACAAAAGATGTCAAAATCAGCCCAAATAATGCAGTGCAGTCTAGACTCACTATGATGAGAATATTCTATTCACTCCCTCTTTTTTTTTCCCCAGAAAGATACCAAATTGAATAAGTTGATGCCCCAAATCTCTCATTTATTTCCTCTTTTTCAGAAGAAAGGGACATTTAAAGGCCTGTATCATTAGGCTAGATCTTTGCTGTGTCTTAGTATCTCATCCATCAGCCCTTTAATAAGATTAGGATATGGTTTTAATGGTTGCTTTTGAAAAATGGTAGAAAGATGACAAAGTTATATGTAGTATTGCTAAAATGGCTACTCATGTAGCTTTAGATATCTCCAATGCCCAGTTCCTAACTGCTTCTGCCTCATTCTCTCTGGTCCTCATCCTCCCCAGTGTCTCTTCTTTGATGTTGACTCCCATGTGGCTCACCCCAGCTGCTTGTGAGCATTCTTACACTAACTTAGGAGGACAGCTTCTTCTTTTAAATTTTTGGATTTTTAAGAATTAGAAAATATAACATCTCCCCTGTGTAACCCGGGGCCTAGAACATAGTTTGTGCTTAATAAATATACACTGAATAAATGAAGGATTAAAAATTTTTAGAAAATATAACACCTAGGAAGGAAAATTAATAATCAATTATAAAGCCACCCACCAGAGATGAACACTAACACACCATATTTTGGTTATATGCTTCTAGATATAATCTGCAATTCTAAAAAAAAATATACATATATTTTGACTTTATTGTTTTGTTGTATGCTTGCCATCTTCCTCAAGATGAAGATCTTCCCATCATACTTTTAATAGTTACATAATAATCCATTTTATAGAATATTGCTATGAGTTGTTTAGGTTCCTATTGTTTGACATTGAGCTTCCTAAATTTTGCTTTTGTAAACAATACTGTATTAAACATCCTTTATGTTATTTTTCAATTTTTGGATGCAATTTTAATGATTTCTTTAGGGTAAATTTCCAGAAATGAAGTATTTGGGCTAAAGAATCTGTGTATCTTAATGCCTATTGACAAGTCATTCAGGGAAGTATCTCCTTGCCCAAGTTCCAAGGGTGATCCACTTCTGACTGGCACTCTGAACTGTATCCTCCTTCAGAGTCTGTGTCCTTCAGGACTGATGACTTGTATAGTAGATGATCAATATATAGTTATTGAATCAAGTGATTTAAATATTTCTTTCCCATGGCCTCAATTCTAGCTAACTTGTGCAATGATTTCCCTCGTATAGCTAAGAAACATATGAGCAGAAAACCAGAGAAGGAATATAACTTTGTGTTATCACTAAAACCGTAACTCCAGCCTAACTTTCACTATTGTCCATGGGTCCAATCCAGCCTTTATTTGTGATGGCCCATACACTAAGAATTGTTTCTATGTTTGTCAAAGCTTGAAATAAATCAAAAGAAAAATAATATTTCTTGAATCATATGAATATTTAATTTTAGTGTCCATAAATAAAGTTTGATTAGAATAGAGTTCGACTCATTTATTTACATCCTATCTATGGCTGATTTAATGCTAGAATGACAGAGCTAAGTAATTTCGATGGAGACCATAAGGCCCACAAGGCTCATTATATTTGCTATTTGACTCTTTACAGAAAAAGTTTACTGAAATTTTGTCTAGACATTAGCCAATCTAAGCTGAGTAATTTGAACTCTAGAAAAATGAAATTTGCAATGACGTTGTCACTAAATTAGCATTCTTAGAGTGCTACGATTATTTGCACTTCCAGCATGTCTGGGTGAGATCTCACCATCTTTCTATTGTCTCAGCTTTGACCCCCCAACACTCCATAGGTGAGAAAATCTAGCACCTTAAACTCTGGCTCCACAAAGTACTCAGACAAGGGGTTTTCACTGTGAGCATTGACAATTTCCCAAGTTCACAGTTTTAGCATTACTGATACCAAGTCCTGAGGGCACGCTTTGGCTAGTATGGCTGAGGAGATGAAGTATGGCTCCCTTATTAACTTGTCAAAGTGCGGTGCAGCTGCATCATTTGCTCACCCATTTGCTTAACTTAAATAAAGGTTGGTGGTTAGGCTTCTGTTGCATTGTGCTCTCCTGCTAATTATCAGTGTATTTGTTTTAGAGACAATTAGCCACCTGGTTCATTTTCCCATTGAAGTCAGGTCATCATGAGTTACATCTGCTTTCAGGCCTCCTCAAGTCCAAGACATAATAAAAAGATGATGGCTATGATTATAAAAAGCGTGTGGGGTTGGGCATCATTGGTACAGCATATTGAATTCCCAAGGAGGATTGAGTTGCATCATTGTACTCACAGAAGCTCCTCTCTGCCAGTCACAAAAGAAGGATGTGAACTGAGAACTCTTGTGTGGAGCCAGAAGTCCTTTAGCAAGTGGGGAAATTTCCGTATTTGCCAAGGTACCAACTAATAATGGCAAAGTGAGAGATGATTCCTCCCAGGGGCGCTATGCTGACACAACAAAAAAGTGACAAGTAAGCACGTCTTAGTGCTTGCAGAATTTACATAAAACTGAAGTTGTACAGGCCTATGGGTGTTGCCTTTTTAAAAAATGAGCCCGATAATGTGACATAATAGTATGCAGAATACACATTTGCTTTTATAATCCCATATGCTCTGGCAAAACTTAGCATTTTGGAGCTAAGACTTTATTATGCTAGGTCCTCACTGAATCACATTGTTGATGGAGATGCTGTTTGCAGCTTTCTGAATTTGAGGAGTTGAGGGTCTATGGCATCAGCACAGCTTGATCACATAGACTGTTGTGTTCCAAGGATGTTACTTGACTATAGAGTAGGAAATCAGATTTACAAGGCTTGGCATAATCAATCAAGAGTGGGTCATAGCTGTAGAGAGCCTGGAATTGGGTTCAATAGAGTGAGAGTATTAGACCGTTCACTTCGGCTGCCTTAATACTGTAAAGACTGTAAAGTGAGGCTTAGTGTTGGGTGAAAATGAAGCATCTGTAAAAGTTACAAATCACAGGACACACTCTGAAAACCTTTACTCTGTGCACCAAGGCCGTCTGTAACAGAATGAATGCCTCAAACAAAAATTAGCAAGTTGCTTAGACACCAAAAGAAATTTCATCTTCTGTAAAAATTCCCAACATCCATAAAACTCAAGATTATGGTGTTCTTCACAAAGCCATAGCGGATTATTTGCAACATATTGTCCAAGTTAAATTAATAAAAACAAGGTAAGCAGAAAGCCACAACTGGCACACTGACATTGGGTTTCCCAAAGTGAATCTTGGCAGAATACTGGTTCTGTGGAATATTATGTTGAAAATGAGATTCTCTGGCTTCTTAATTTTGGGAAATGGGAGGTTCAGCTAAATTAACTTATCTAAATTCAAAATTTATGTAGGACTTCTGGGAGCTTTAAGTATGCTAGTGATCTTTGTGAAATCCAAATTTCCCAAACTTATTAAATCACAGAACCCCCTTTTCCTGAGCATCTGGTAGGAATGGTGTTCTGACGAAGGCTTATTGAGAAACATTGCCCCAAAGTGTTTGCTCTAACTCAGGGCTTTATTGAAGAAGACCCAAGAGAAAGTGCAAGTCAATATTTAGGGGTAGAGGGCTTACAATATTGTACAGGTGGGTTGGCAGCAGATCCAGTTCACCTACTTCCTGTCCTTCTTTTGATCTTATCAGGGCTTGGTCTTTTCTTACTACAGGTCTGATGACTGAGCCTGAATGGTCTCACTTTTAATTATTATTATTATTTTTTTAAATATTGCTGCCTTGGAGTTTTAGGCTATGACTTGAAATGGTAAGAAATAATTTCGCTAATTGAATAAAATGTAAGCCCACAACTTTTGATCCCCTGCATAAAATTCATTAGTCTGAAGATAAATTGTGTAGTACAAAGGGTGAATAAGTGAGTATGACTAGGTGGGTGTGCCCTAATTTCATAATGCAGGAGAAAGTAATTCAGCCTGATTGTACATCACCACTGGTGGCATGTGAGTCTTACTACTTGAAAATGTTTGCCAGTTACATAAAAATCCATGGAACATAAATACTATGGAGCAAGTGAGAATGCAGTACCATGAAGATTACTGTTTTACACACATTGATTCATAATACTGACATTTTAGAGAAAGGAGTCTTTGGACAGGAGCACCGTGCAAATTCATTTTGTTGTCTGGGTCAATTTTTGTGTTGTGCTTTTCTGCACTTTCATGAGGCCGTTGTAAACTTAATCCTGTTTAGCAATTATGATTTACTTCAATTGGCTCCACTCATTCCGCTGTTTAAACTTAGATTTAAAGAATAATATCCACTTTGTTTTTTTACAAAACTTTGGGGACAAAATAAAACATTTAAAATGGGTTTCTTGGCAGAGAACAACTGACATAAGACACTGAAGCTTACTGTACTTTTAACATGTATTTTTTCTTCTTTAAAATGGACTTTGAATGAGAACAACAAAGCCAGACTATTTTTAAGCAAGAGGAGGATTGACTCCTTATAAAAGCCAATTACAAAGAGAGAATATATGCTATTTATTTAGACTCGAGAAAATGTGTATCTTGAAAAAAATATATATATATTTATATAATTACATATCAGCAGCCTCAGGGTTTCAAACCTATTAAAAACAGCCTAGGAAAAACCAAAAGGTTGTCATTCATTGAAGCTTGATAGTGCATGAAAGAAAGAGACAAAGCAGTGGTTTTGTCTCCTCTCAGGGCATGCATGCCATTGCAGGGCACATACTAGAAGAGGCTGCTTCTCAAATTGCTAAATGGGTTTAGTGTAGGAATCAGGGTCTGTGTGAGGACTTGGCTTCTGGGCAGGCGTGATTTGTCTTTGAACCCCATTCTTCAAGGCTATCACTTTACACTCTGCCAGCCCCATCTCCTCAGGATATAATTAAATAACTTAGTACGTGTTGGTTATGGCTATGTGAGGCATTTAGGAATGACTTGAAACAAATATAGTACATTCATGAATTTCTCAGGTGTATGTTTTAATCAAAATCAGAAAGTCTTAACATGTTGAATTTGAAGACTACTGGATATATTGGTCTATATGCCTGGGATGATATTTGAGTTTGTATATTTAGAAATAAGTGGGAAACCCCCTAAAGTCTACAAAAGTATTTGCACTGTGTGTATGGTTGGGGAATACAGGGCAATGAAGACATTTTTTTTTGAGTGTGAAAAACAAAGCATAAATAATTTTCTCTCTATGGTAGGTGATATCAGGAAATTGAGGTCTTTAAAACTGATCAACATTTTCTTTGTGCTTTAGCTGCTGGGAGATTTATGCTAAACCTGATATTCATTTCAATTTTTGGTATGTTGATTGACATCTTTCCTGTATATGATTTTTAGTTTTTTATTTATATTTCATACTTCTATTACATGGTACTTTAAAAAAATTTAACAGATTGTACAAATGTTTTGCTTATTTTAAGTAGCTGGTATAGACAATTACCATTTAAAAGTCATCCCCGGGCCAAAAATGCAAGCAAAATCAAAGGATAGCAGTGTTCTTTTGAAGATGCTTCTTTATCACTTCCTTTATTATCTGGGATCTTCTGACAAGATTTTTAAAACTTTTAAATGTGTTGTCAGAAAAGACAGCTATTGATCTGATTATTATTATTACCCCTGAGTTATCTTCCTCACTTCTGACCTGATTTTTCTTCTTCTAGTCCAGACCATCAGATTTTAAAGGCATGTTTAAGTTATGGAAACACCTTTTCTTCTCCCCTTACAGTCCTCTGAAAAATTTCATCTCCCACTGCAATGGTTGGGATCTGTCTCTCTCAAATTCATATGTTGAAATCCTAACCTTCAAGGTGATAGTATTTGGAGGTAGGCCTCTGGGAAGTGATTAGGTCATGAGGATGGGGCCCTCAAAAATGGATTAGTGCACTTATAATGGAGGCTCTAGAAAGATCCCTCTTTTTTTCCATCATGCAAGGATACAAGAAGTCTAACCAGAAAGAGGGCCTGCATCCAAATGTGCTGGCACCCTGATCTTGGACTTCCAGCCTCTGGAACTATGAAAAAATAGACTTTAAAACGATATACTCTCGGCCTAAATTCCAGTTCTGCTATTTGCTAACAGAATCTCCTTATGCAAGTTATTTTATGTCTCTAAGCTTTAGTTTTCTCATCTGTCAGTAAGGGTGATCTCTTCATAAAGCTGTGGGAAGAGTAATAAAATGTATAAAACAGCACAGAGCTTTGCACATGGTAAGTTTCAAATACATTTTTGCTGCTATTGTGACCATTGACACTAGGGAATAAGAACTAGTGTTGTCTTGACCAAATGTGCAGCCTTCAGTCAACCCAGTTGTGTAAACACACACGTTCATGTGATGATAGGGGAGTATTGCATAGCAATGGAAAGCTATGGAAACCAATGTGATTTTAAAAGGGATATTAGTGCAGAATAGCATAAATGGAGAAAACTTAATTGCAAAACTGGAACTTGAGCTGGCCTCGAAATAACAAAAAATTTTGATAGGTAGATAGCGGAAAAGACTATTCTGGTATCAGGCATGTGGGAATGAGCATAGAATAGGTAGGGACCCAAGAAACTTGGCCAAAAGAACCAGGTGGCTTGTGTTGAGGTATATATCATGGCTAATATTTGATAGATGATTCAAATACATTTGTTGAAGAAAGATGTTTTGGGGTGTATAAAATGAGACCAATTGCTGGAAGGACTTGGCTGTAAGACCAGGTGTTGGAACCCATTGTACAGCAAAAAGCAAGATGAGAAAGTAACATTTTAGGAATATTATTCTAAAGAGGTTGTCATGGTAAAATGAAGGAAAAAAACCTGGAAGCAGAGAGACCAGGTATGAGGATATCATGAGAATAAAGATTCCAAGATCTAGACTTCTGTTTGACATCTAGCAGTGAGAATAGCTAGAGGAAAGAATATTAATAAGACAAATGAAAATAGCTCTTTCTCCAATCACTTTCTAGCCTCTTGTCATATTTTATTGCCTTCCAAACACTTTCTACAACCTGCAAGTCCTTCATTAACTATTTGCTCATTTATTGTCCACCTCCTCCTCTAGAACGTAAGCTCTGGAGAGCAAAGACATTATTGCTCCTAGAATATGATCTGATATGTGTAGATTGTGTCAAGGGATATAGGGTAGGAAGCATTCTTAAGCTGTTGCTTGTCAGGACTACAGTGTGGACCAAGAGAAACAGAGAAGTGGGGAAACCCTGACCTGGGAGGAAGTGATGACAGCATCTATGCATCTACCCATCCTTTCAGCTCTAATACTCATTGACTTCTTAGTCAATGGAAGCCATAGAGACCAGTTGTTAGGGTTAAGACTCTGAGACTGGATGGCTTTAGTTTGAGCCCTAGGCTCTATCACTTTTTACTTGTGAAAGGACTTTGGGAAAGTTACTCTCTGAGTCTTAATTTCCTCTGTACAATGGGGATAAGAATAAAACCTGCCTCACAAGATAGATGTGAAAACAGATATGTATGGTAAGCTCATAGGACTCAATAATGACAGCTCTTGTTATCATGTGCCAGGCATTGGGCCACTGTGTTGAGGAGCATTGAGACAAGGCAATGGAGATATTCTACAAGTCATGGAGTTTAAAGTAGACATGAGGGCAAACTTGCTTTGATTTCATTCCCTGTCAAATTGAGTTGCTACTGCTGACCATGTAACCTTGGAAGGAAGTGATCTCCATAGCTATTTCAGATATATTTTCTGCAAGGGACTCACAATAGCAAAGGAAATTACTATCAAGAAATGAGACCTGGAATATAGTCTTCCAGAAGGAATTAAACAAGTTGGAAACTGCTTTTCTTTTTCTTTGTTCTTTTATTGTAACTCAAAATTATACTAGAAAATAGATGGGAAGATAATTTCAAAATTAAGAGCTTATCGATATTTTCTTGTTTATGAAAAAAATTAGGGGTTTAAATTTCTGGTACTGTGTTATGCAGGTCCTGTGTTATGGGTACCTGTGTGAGACAGCAGGAAAAGCTAAATAACAATATTTCAGTTATCTGTTAACAAAACCAAGAGCTCAGTAATAAATCAGGATACCATTTTACTATCAAAAAGATTTTTAAAAGTATTTCTGATATCAAAAAGGGAATTTTGCTGCCTATGATATTTTTTTGTTCAGTGTCTTACCAACAGTTTATTTTTGAAGAGTAAACTTTAATGAACCAACTGGAACCATAAGAATAGAATGTTATAGACTGAAATGGACTTGAGGATCATGTTAATCTTGTTATTCTGCAGACAATGAAACCCAGAGATTGAAAGGGATTTCCTCAGGGCCGTACAGCCTCTGGGTGGCAGACCTTGGACTAGAACTCAAGTCTCCTGATTCTTAACCCATATTTCTTCCCCTTCACCAGGTTGGAACCTATGGAAAGAGGGCAAATATCCAAATAGGGGACACTTAAAAATCATAGGGCAAATGACCATCAACTATCAAACTTCCATGATGATTCCTGTGATCTGCATTTATCCAATCTGGTTTTATTCATCCAAGGCCCAGTGTAACTACTGACATCCCAGGGACACTGGACTCCAATGTGAACTCTGTCAGCAAATGGTACTACCCTTTTGGCTAAGCAGGAAGCTGAGCATCATGGTTTCTTTTTCTCCTCCCAAAACTAACTATTCAATAAACCTTATTGTCTTTCCTTCCACAGTATTCCTTGAGTCTTTCCACCTCTCTCCATTTTCACTTCCTACACCCCAGAGGAAGCCACCCTCATCTCTCACCTACAGTACTGCTAGAGCCTCTAACAAGTCTCTCTTTCCTTTGTTTGTCTCCTTCCACCTTCCTGCTCAGTCTATTCTTCACATGTGGCAAGAGTGATCACTCTAAACTCAAACTTGGTTATGTTATGATCTTGCTTATTATTCATCATTGGTTCCTATTGTTCTCAAGATAAAATCCAAACTCCCTTCACTTGAAATACAAAGTGCTGCAGAAACTATCCCTGATTATCTTCCTAGCCTCACTTATTCCCATTTTTTCACCAAATCCCTTTCCCCACATTAAACTTTGGTTATTTTTTTTTGTAAATGTACCAAGCTCTCATACATCTGGGCCTTTGTATGTGCTTTTCTCTCTGTTTTGAATACTTTCCCTTTATATCTTTGTCTGGTTAATTTCTAATCACCCTTTAAATCCTTGTTTAGATATCACTTCTTCCAAACAATTCTCCCTGACCACCCAGCCCCTCCACCTGTCTGTATAGTCATCCTCTCCACTTCAAGAGTAAGATGTATGTTCCCATTATAGTGCTTATCACACCTCATTGTAATTACCTATCTTTTGTTCTGCCTAATTAGTTTATTAGCTCCATGTGGGATAGAAATAATGTCTAATTTCTGTGTAGAATCCCCACTACCTATTGCAGTTCCTGATACATAATCACAAATAGCTGGTGAATGAGTGAGTAAATGAAGGAATGAAATGAGCTACTTTTCATTTTTCTTTTAAATTTATTTATTTTAATTAGTTTCAAGTATACAGTACATAGGTTATACACCGATATAGTTCATAAAATGATCCCCCTCCATTTTTTTCCTCCTCCCCTGACACTCCACCTAGCCAACATATTAAAGCTAACTGCATTCCCTCTGCCATGCTCCCCATCCCCATGACCATCCAAAAGCTACTAATTTGTACTTCTTTAACTCTTCACCCCATTCTCCCAGTCCCCCAAACCTCCTTCCCCTCTGTCTCTCACCAAATTTTTCACTATATATGTGAATTTGTTTTTGATTAGTTTGTTCTTTTTATTTCTTAGATTCTGCATATAAGTGAAATCATATAGTGTTTCTCTTTCTCTGTCTGACTTAAATACCTTCTAGGTCCATCAAAGCAATATGTTTTTCCATTCCCTTCCTTTTAGTCTGTGTGTCTTTTAATCTAAAGTGAGTCTTTTCATTCCTGTTTTTTATATATGTTTTTTCTTTTTAAAGAAGTCCCTTCAACATTTCCTGTAATACTGGCTTGGTGGTAATAAATTTCTTTAGCTATTTTTGTCTGGGAAGCTCTTTATCTGTCCTTCGACAATAAATGATAGTTTTGCTAGATAAAGTATTCTTGGTTGTAGATCCTGGGTCTTCATCATGTTGAATATTTTATGCCAAGCCCTTCTGTCCTACATAGGTTCTTTTGAAAAATCTGCTGCCAGTCTTATGGATGATCCCTTGTAGGTAAGTATATCTTTTTCTCTTACTGCTTTTAATATTCTTTCTTTGTATTTAAACTTTGGCATTTTAATTATGATGTGTCTTGGTGTAGACCTCTTTGGATCCTTGATTTTGGGGATTCTTTGAGCTTCCTGGGGTTTTATGTCCATTTCTTTCACCAGGTGAGGGAAGTTTTTCATCATTATTTCTTTAAAAAGCTGTTTAACATCTTGTTTTCCATTAGGTATGTGGGTCAGATGGATATTTTGACCTTTAATAGTGTCCCATTTGCTCCTTAAATTATTTTTATAGTCTTAGCATCTTTTTTCTTGCCATTCTGATTGAGTATCTTTGGCTTTCCCACCCTCTAGATAGGTCATTTGATCCTCTTCTTTATTCACTTTGTTTATTCCTTTGTTTGTTCCATTTAACTACTTCTCATCTCAGATAATTTGTTCTTCATTTCAGACTGGTTCCCTTTTATAATTTCCATTTCCATTTTTATATTTTTTATCTCTTTGTTGAAGTTCTTACTAAATTTATCTACCCTTCCCCAAAGTTCATTGAGCATCTTTATAACGAGTGTTTTAAACTCTGCATCTGTCAGATTACTTGACTCCATTATATCTGGATCTCTGTTCTCTTCTCTCATATGGTTTCTACTTCTTTGTCTTCCCATTTTGACTGCCTTTCTGTGTTTGTTTCTATGTACTAAGCAAAGCTCCTAAGTCTCTCAGTCTTATTAGTGTAGATTTGTGAAGTAGGTGTCCTGTGACACAATCATGAGAAGGGTTCAGGATTTAGCCTAAGCCTCTGCTCCTCCAGGACCACCTGTTAAGATTCAGCAAGCAATTCACAGATGCTGTGATTATAGTTGCCTGCTAAGGCCACACCAGAAACTGAGACCAGCTGCCTCTAGTGTGAATCTAGGCACTGCTCAGCTAAGAGCACCTGACTAGCTGAGGGTTGGGTGGGGCCACGAGTTGGGAGGGCAGGGTTTCAGGGAATCCTCTGGGCAGAGCAACCTCTGTCATCCAGATTGATGAAGTTTCAGCTTTGGTGGCATTGTGTCCACACCATTGTGTGGGAGAAGGGTGGGCTCAACAGGAACCAATGGATACCTCTGGTAGTTCTGTACAGAGCAAGTCTGCCTTGGCCCTCACTCTAACAATGTCTTCCTGTAAGTCCCTGGTGCCCCTGCACGCAGCCTAGGTCTCTCTCAATTGCTCAAGACCAGGAAGCCCTGCATCCTCCTCCGGTCCTACTTTCTGCTGTCGCAGGGTGATTTCTTGAATTTCTCCCCAGTTGTATGGCTTGTACATCTAGATCCCAGGAGATTTTTGCTTGCTGCTTGCTTCTTGTTTCTATTACAACGTTGATTTGGTTGCCAAAGGGATGAACAGAGCCTCTGTCATCTGTGCCATTATTTACCTCTGATCTCATTTTTTAAAATTTCGTGTGATTAAGAGAGATTGAGTTGAGTGTGAGGATTGGTGAGGAATGTTACAGAAATCCCAGAGTGAAGTTGGGGGGAGTCAGAGCATCACTTGTTCCTCTATCCCTTGGAACGATAATAACAAACAAGTTTGTGGAGAAAAGGAAATGGGATTCTGGGTTAAGGACTGACTTGCAAGTCTATCAAGTAAGACTTAGTAATCAATGGGAGTTACCTTATCAGAGACTCCTTATCCTGCACTAATAATTTGTGTTTACTTTATGTATGTCTAAAATTTTCTAAAATGAAAAGTCTTAAAATTTATTACTTTGCCTAGAATTCCAGGAAATTAGAGAGGCAATCATTTAGTCAAGGGCAAATGCTTATTTGATCAGTAAATGTATAATGGGGAAGAAAAGTGTATTAATTAGATGATTTTAGGTGGAAAGTGGTGTCTGAGTGCTTGATGGTTGATGAACTTATAGTGAGAGGAAGGACTTAACATAAGTTTAAATTTTAAACATTTGTTAAGAAAAGGAATAATAATTGTCATGTGATTATTTTTAGTGGTTATCTATTTGTATTTTAACAAAATTAAAACAAAATTAATATGTGGTGATATGTGTTGATACCTTTAACCATGTAAGTTTGTTTTGTAATGATTATTTTTGAACTTATGAAAGAAAGCCAGAATACTATTTTAAGTAGGTAATTACTACATAAAAATCACATCAGTCTTAGTTCCCACAAGAATTTTGTTAAGCTATTTTCTGAAAGCAAAACCAAGATTTTATTAGATTTTACCTGAGAGAGTGGGAGTTACTTGGACATTTGAACATGTCGTTGCTTAAATAAGTTAATCAAATTTATTCAGAAGTCTACAGGTTTGTATTCTAGATAGCATCTATGGTACCTTTTAAATTACCTAGCTTTCACAGTTTTTCTTTCACTACATGGATAAATTTCTTTGCAACTAGCACAATTGTGTTGAGTCTAATGTATTACCAGGGTACTCACTCTCTTAATGTTCATAAAAATGAAGATTTTCTTTCAAGACAGGAGATGAAATCTAGTTCCAGTGGCTCCCCAGAAAGCCAATATAGTTTCTTCTGGACATTTTGATTGGAGCCAAAATATATTTGACTCATAGTTTTGTCTCTCATTTGAGTGATTTTTCTCATTTTTTATAATTTACCGACTGCTATCAAAAATAATCATCTTCCCAAGAGAGTAATAAATACTTTAAGCCAATGGATTTTTAAAAGGTAGAATCCAATGATTCAGTTTATTTGGGCAGATTCATTAAATGCTTCTTAAATATGAAACATAGTGGAAGATATTTTCAAGAATAGAAAGAGAACAATCCTTCACGTGAAGGAACTTGCAGTCAAATTAGGAACAAACAGAAAAAACTGTATACAAATAAAGTTATTCTTTCCTCCTCCTAAGTGGACGTAGTCTATAAGAGACAAAATCTCTATACTGAACTCCTATTGAAGGAATACGTGAATTAAACCCCAAACCAACTCAGACAGGGTTTATATAGAATAAAGAGAAATGGATGTTTTTGCTCTCACTCTATTGTAAAATATTTTATAATTTGCTCCAGAGAAAGCAAGATTGCTGTGTCAACTTCACATATCTGTTTGTTTTAGAAACTAGTATATTCTGAACTAAGAAACTTTGTAGATAATCAGGCCACCAAAGTTCAGCCAATACAAGTTTCTGGAGGAAGAGTGTACAGGTGTTGGGCCATTTTAACTTGGGATTGTCGTATAAAGCCACTAACCTACATAAAGAGTTTAAATTGCTGCTTTGTCTCGGGGAGACTAAAATGTCAACTTTATTTATTTTTTTGGCAATATTAGAGGAAGTCTTTGAGGAGATATGACCACTGGCTGACACTTGAGCTTGCGCTGAGCAATCAGATGATTCTCTCCCCTTCTCTGACTTTAGACTGTATATCCTACCCATTATTCACAAAGTGGGGCCATTTTCAAAGAGTCAGCCTTGAGAGAGCAATGGTATATGTGACCGAACCCCTTTGAGGCCTCTATACAGATTTTTAAGACTCTGGTAGCAGGTACAGTGATCACATCTTGGGGCTGCCGAAGGCAAACATTGTATGTAAGTTTAATTTCTTGCTAAACTTGCCACTTACCATCCTAGAGTGGCCTGCCTCTTTCTTTGGTCTCTTCTTGTCCTCCCTGTACAAGAGCCAGTTTGCAAACCAACAACTTGTGAGCCAGCCAGGAGACCAAAGAAATGGGCCTTGGAAAAGAGGCATTGACGGGGGAAATCCCAAGTTGGCCATTGACCTCTGTGTGGGGAGGGGTGGCCCACATAGGTGTAGATGCTTGTTTATGTTAGATGTTTGTGTACTGATGCATAAGTGTAGGGATGCCCCCCTCCCCAAATGCTGGCTGGTCTAATGTGCTTGTTTGAGAAACTGCACAGTTCACTGTGGCAAAGGAGGGAAAGGAATGGCTGCTGCATGGGTAGACCTTTACTGTGGGCAGCTTGGCTGGTCATTGATGCCCAAGTGGAGGCAAAAGGTTAAGTTAGAAAGTGGGAAGAAGAACTGAGGTTAGAGAAGGACATGTAACTGTCCACTACTCTGCTAGCTTTGGGGCTAGCAGACAAGGTGGGAGAGCAGGAACCCGTTGAAGCACACTATACCTAGAATGCAACTGCACCATTGAGAGAAGGGAGATGGTGGTGTCCTGTTTGTCCATATCCCTTCTCAGTCGACCTCCTCATGCCTGTCAGTGTTGTCTCCTCTAGCCAGCGTATATGCACAACCAGGTCAAGTTTATAAAGCTGTTGATCTCCTCTTTTTTTCATCTGTCCTCACCTTCCTGTATGGGGAGCCAGTTTGGGAACCAACAGGCAAAATGCAACTTGAATTTTTGCATTTATTTTAGCTTATTTTCATCTTGTTTTGTTTAAAATTTATCTCCTTTGGAACTTAATAAGGTGTGGGCTACAGCCCTGTTAACTTCCAACTAAACTATTCAGAAAAGAAAGCAAATAATAAAAAAGTTAGATATCTAAATCTAAATGTAATTCTAAACTTAAACTATATCTGTACACATGAATTGTATATCCATGCATTCATATTTTGTGTAAAACTCATAACCATGGGCATTTTAAAATCATGGAATTGCCCTTTGTATGCAGATTTCCAATGAAGTACAAAAATTTTTTGAAAGAATATGCCCTCTGGGTTCTTAATTTTGAAATACAACAATAATGTTATATACTCAATATGGAGGAAAGCAGAATTCTTCCATTGACTATTTGAGTTTGGCAATAACACCCAGTAACGATATTGTGTAAGACTGATTTACTGCTATGAACTCATTGTGGCAAAGTATAATTCCGGACTTTGGACTTGATTGTGTATGTTGTGTTAGCCAAAGTGATGTTAGTACACATGATGCAAGCAGAGGCTTTGTATCTTTGCGTGATTGGGCTTGCCTTTTTGCACTCAGGGAGGACAGCATACGTCATTAGCCACTGCTGCTTCATCCTGAGTCCCAGAATGAGAAATGTGAAGCTAAACACATGTCCTTGGCAACTGTTGATCTAAGTTGGATAAGAAACTTTGGGTAGTAGATCTGAACCTCACCCACAACTTGGAGTCTTTAGTTCAACCTAGCTCAGTCACATAGCAGCCACACTGTGGCTGGTGAATATGAGAATAAATGATTGTTGTTTTAAGCTCACGAGTTTTTAGGATGGTTTGTTATTCAGCATCATCGTGTCAATAACTGACTAGGACAAGTAATTTCCAGAGATTTTTCCCCCTAAATTCGTACAGATGTATATGACTTGAAAATTTCTAAAAATATTATTTTCCATAAGTGTCTCTAATAGTATTTTGCAATGTAATGTGTGTATTTAGAGGTTTTAACCAAGAATGTCTTTTCTGTGCATTGGAAGAACTGAATTGGTTAACATGGGTGTTCTGAGTGACTTCTAGACATGTATGTGTTCAAACAGTATAAATGCTGACTATGTGCAATTGGAATTTGGGGATTTGACATTCATAAGCATTCTCAAATGCAGAAAGTGAATTTGTTTGATGCTTGAAATTTTCAAAAATGCTATGCTACTTCTAAAAATCCTTCTCTCAAGTGTGAGCAAACTTTTCACTCATAAGCTTTCAAATTTTTCAAGTAGAAAAATTCATATCACAAAGAATGCAAGTGTGAGGAGCAGTTAGTTCCAAACTGCCTGCTGCTCTTCAGCTAGGATTGTGTGCAGTTTATGTCAAAACACTTCAGCAAAGAAATACAAATACAGACTAATGTTTGACTTCTTTTGTTGTGTTGAACTGGAGCCAGCAAAAGTATTTATATATAAATCCACTTGTGAAATGCGTAACCCTCTCAATGTGACTTATATGTTAAAGGCTTAAAGAGAATTCAGGTTGATTGACAGAAGCTACTGCTCTTACAATGTCAAAATGTATGACTCTGCTTATGCGGAAACTTTTAAATTCATTCTTTTCATTGAGGGATGTTTACCTTCTAATTAAATGCTATCGCATTAGCAATGAACATTTATTTGCCCTACTATGTGTATTGTGAAGCATGAGCCTTCGATACACCCGTCTTTATTCTTCTCTTTAAAAACTTGAGGGAAAACAAATCTCCCCAAACCCCAAGAGTATGCATAAAATATCTACTTAGACATGCCTGAGGGCAAAATAGATGGGTTTGCTGTTTTAAACACTCGAACATAATGCAGGTATAAAAGAGAGCCCTGTCATATGGAGTCAGATATTTTCCTTCTCTCTAACAGTAATACTCTACAAAACCATGTGTTTTTTTTTTTCTCTTTAATTCTGTGAGGAACTAAGATGTGTTTTTTGAATCTATGATTTAGATGAGCTTCTGTAGATGGAACTAATGTAAAAGAGCACTGGCACATCAGATGTCTTAGAGACCATGTAGGAATGTCATGTTTCTATTTTTCAAAAGCTTCATCCTCCTATTTCCTTGAACTCTAGTACCTTGTTTAAATTTTTATTGCATTCCCACATAGTGTTATGCATAAGTATATAAGAAATGCCACAATGGATTAGGCCAATGGTCCATCTTGCCTGCCTCTGAGGGACGTTTTGTAGGGAGCTAAGGTTGTCTCTCTTGATGGAACTCTGAAAACATTAGGGATCGACTGCACACATTCCCTACAACCCTTTAATATTCCATTACAGAACCAGCATCTGAGAATTTTTCTAAACCTTTTAAAACTTATTTATAGTTTCACTCTTTGTAATTTTTTTGGAACAGCAAGATCACTGCATAATTTGTATTAAAATAAATAACTTCCTTCCACTTTTAAGAGTTGCTTCCTGGGGCCTAGCATTTTGAGAGTTGACAAATAAGTCCCTATCTATAAAACTATCTTCACCTTTTCCTAGAATTTAATTATGTAATTATTAACATAATTATGCTTCAAAATTGTTTCCCATTGATCTCCAAATCCTGTTACAGCCTTTGTAGAATTCACATGCCTCATACCTGGGCTAGACCTAGTGACTTGCTTCTAATGAATAAATTGTGGCAAATGTGGTGAAATAGCAATTTAAAGATTAGGGTATAAAAGACTATGGCTTTCATTTTATTTTGTACTCTCCCTCTCTAACTTTTTTCATATGCTTTTCTACAGAAGCGAATCTGCCATGTTGTAAGCTGCTCTGTAAAGGGTTCAAGGCAAAGAGCCAATGGCGGTTCTAACAGCCAGCAAGAAACTGAGGACCTCAGTCCTACAACCCTTGAGAACTGGATCCTACCAATGGTCAGGTAGTGAGCTTAGAAGCTGATTCCCTAGCCGAGCATTCAGATGAGGTAACAGACCCAGCTGACATATTAATTACAGCTTTGGGATTATTTGGGCCATTTTAGAAGCAACCTACCACATAACTAAATAGAAACTGTGAAGGTTCTTGTCTCAATTTATTTTGATTATATCTTTGAGATGGTCTTGCTATCAGATCCTAACATTTGTCATATTGGTCTTCCAAAATATTTTTATTTTGGCAATTCTAAAGTATGTTCTCCCTTTAAGATTATTTATTTGACTTAGAATTTAAGCAGATTTTTGATATGTCGGTGTATCACTTAGTAATTTGGTGTAAAAACCAGATTAAAACTTAAGTGACTTAAAACAATAACTATTTAGCTCCTGATTCTGTGGGTTGGCAGTTTAAGCCGGGCTCATCTGGGTAGTTTTAATCTCAGCTATACTCCTTCATGCATCTGCTATCAATGGCAGGTCACCTAACAGACTTCGTTGGTCTTGGATAGACTCTCACATTTCTGAGGCTTCATCTGGGATATACCAACTCACTCATGTGATGATGTTCCAGCAAACTATCCCAGTCTTATTCACAAGGCACTGTCAGGGCCCAAGAAAATGAACAGAAGCAAGACCTTTTGAGTGCCAGGCTTAAAAATGAAATATCTGTCACCCCCTCCGTGTTCTGTTGGCCAAAATAAGTCACAGGGCCAGCCCAGACTGATGGGATTGGGAACCACATTTTATATTTCGATGGGAGGAAATGCAAAGTCAACTGCAAAGAGCACGAAAAAAGGATAATGAATAATTGTGGCTATTTTTGCAATCTACCCCAATGGACATAATTTAACATAGTCTCGGACCTCCACAACTCAGAATATTGTTTACTAAGTGGTACTAATTGTTTTCAATATTATACTACCAATGTCGGATTCTCGTTGTAGTTTTACACTTCACCATCTCTGTGACAGTGTGTCTCAGTTTACTTATCTGCAGAGTAAGGCTGTTAATAGTCCCTAACTCACAGGGCCAATGTAAAGACTTAATGAAGTACTACACACAATGATTGCAGTCCTAAAATGCTTAAAAATTGTTAGCTATTATGATCAAGATTATGCTGTTTGTAACAATTTATTTTCATGTTTAATTCTCTGCTAAATCTAGACCCATTGAAAGAGGGACCTTTCAGCATTTAATCTTTCATCAGAAAGTATTGAGTATTATAAACCAGGAGCTAAGAGCTGGGGAATAACTGGCCTCAGTGGAACATAAACTATCACTGTGTTATTTTTAGTATTATGCATTTTCATTTCTGTATCTTACTTCCTTAAACTCCTCCCTCAATCTTTTTTTGTTTTGTGTTTTATTTCTTTATAATTTGCTGTTCTTTAAATCTTTGGAATATTTTTAATATCCTTGGTGATCTCAGTTATATCCACTGGTTATCCTGTGTGTGCCTCTTTCAATTACTCTAACCTCACATGTTATAGTAGATTAACAAGGCTGTGACTTTTGTTTCTGTACTTTCTAAGGACTCCGTTTATTACCTTTGTTTCTGAGTTTGTGGTAGAAATTAAATACATTTAGAGGAAACTTTTGTTTATTTAGCCAAATGGTGGTGTCATTTATCTGTTCGTTTTCTGGGTGAATGGGATTAGCGAATACCCAGAGTTGTTGGATGAATTATTTCAATCATATTCAGCAGGCAGCAGAGCCATTGGGTACCTACCTCACTTTCCTCATTTGCCAATTGGGAATAATGCTAACTACCCTACTTGTCTATAGAATTGTAGTGAAAAGCAAATTAAAGAATAGAACAAAAGAATTTAGAAAATGTCTTAATATCTGATATGGAAATAATTGATTAAGGAGCAATTGTAGCTAGGCCAGTGGAAGGCAGAAATTGCAAAGACTCAGTAAATTCTAGGCAGCAAAAGGAATTTGTAATGATGTAAAGATTTTTAAAAAACAAGGATAAAATTTTACTTAATATAATGGCTCTGTTCCTTTTTCATCTTTCCTAACTTTTTTTTCTCCTTCTTGAATCTAAATCAAGGCTGAACATGAAAGCTTCTATATGATGTAAAATCACTGTTGTAGTAAATATAAAATGTTACATGTACTTCATTTTTGTAAGTACAATGTGTTCTGCTTCACTTTTATGTTACTCTATTAGGTATGCAGCCTATTTGCCAGGGTGAGTTATCTCCTCTTAGAGTTTGGTTATATACCTAGTCTATTTTGTAAACAGAATTTCCATTAAGAATAAATTACTTTTCCTTAGAGCTTATTGATGGGGCTGACACATAGCTAAATTTCTTTTCTGAGCCAAGATTTGTCACCTTGATCAAAAGTTGGCAAAATGCAGTTTGAGATCATTCGAAAGGTACAAGTGGTGTCTGCCTTACAAAAGAATTTTGTAGTGGCACACTTGCCCTTGATTTTTGTCTTTAGAGCAATTAAGCAGCAGGAACAAAGAAATCGCAACTCCCCACTATGATTCCTCATATAGTCTTGGCATTCACCAGAAACACTTTCCTTCATTTAGAAAGAAGTGTTCTTCTGACAGACAGTCTGGAACAAAGTGTGCGTACACACATACAATGAGTCAAGAGTTGGATTGCGAAAACATGAGACCCCAAACAGTAAGCTAAAAATGTAGTATCGAATACTTGGCAGAAAGATTATATTGTAAGCCTTCCGAGATCCTGCCTGTGACACAAACAGTCAGGCATTGCTGCTATTAGTAATTACTCCCCAATATCTCCAGAAAAAGAGAGAAGAGAAAAACATTGGTTTGGTGAGATCATCTGCCTACTTCTTTCAATTTTACCAATAAAAAATTGTTAAAAGGGTGTTTCCCCCCCTTGATTATAAAAGTAATACATGCTCATAATAAAAAGAAAAAAGAAATCAGAAAATGTAGAAAATCAGCTGAGAGAATACAATTGAGAGGAATTGAGGATGGTGTCCCAAGCAACTATCGTTGTTTGTTTTTATTTCTGAATTTAGACACCGATTGTTGTGGTTCAAAGTATTTGATTACTTGGGGCTTATGAGGGTCGTCAGTGGGGTGGGTAAGATAAGGTAATTTCTATGACTACTGAAGAAACAAAAGGATTTCTTGGTCAAATATTTGCCCCAGCATTCAGAACTAATTATCATTTACAATGTCCTAAGCTTCATTTTTCATGACGTTTCCCACACAAACCTGCCTTCCCTCATTTTCTCAAAATGAATAACATTAGGAGAGAGAAGCCATATGGAATAGGTACAGAAAAAAGCAAATGTTCTGAGACGAGTTGGAAAGGTTTGTTTTCACAGAAACAAGGGAGGTCAAGATCAGTAAGGCTTGCACTGAACATTTTGATTTGCAGGAGAAAAGAAAACCTTTTTTTTTTTTTTTTATGTTGAACATCATTAAATGATGAGTAGTTTTCTGGAACAGAATAAAGCTGTGCTAAGTTCAGAGAAGGTCTATAAAATAAAGAGCCGCATGGGAAACAAGAAAAGAAAACCATCTTTGTAACTGTGCTCCTCATAAAAAGAGAAGTGAGTAAACAATAATGATTATTCACTGATGGGTGAGAAATGATAATGGCCGAATCCACCATTAGGTGCTCAGCTAGAGAGCTGCATACCGTGCCATCCCTGGCCAGGGGAAGTGCAAGCCACAAATAATGGAGGTGAGAGAATAGTGATAATAGCGGGAAAGACACTCACAGCTCACAGGCTGCCCATCACCCCCACAAGGTGAGACTTGGGAGGGAGAAGGCTGTAGAGACATAACTGCTTAAACAGCCTAAATAGAGGAGTAAGGAACCAAAGGTGCTAGAAATAAGCATTCACTTTCTACTTGGGTGCCTTAAAGGCCTTAGAAAAAAAAACTACTTTATACTTTTCATCTGCACACAATTTTCTACATGTGTTACAAAGTCCCACAAAGCGTTTTGAACCCTGCTGCGTGTGTTAGTATCAATAAAGGGTTTATTCATATAGCAGCTCCAGGAGAGGAAGAAACTTGCCTCTACCCTCAAGGTTTTTTTGCTGGTCTAATAATCAAACAGAAACAGATTAGCAAGAAAAAAAATGACCAAATTTAATTACATACATATGTATGGGAATGCCACATACATGGGTGAGTCAGAGACCCCACATACATGAGGAATTCAGAGACAAAAAGGGAAAATGAGATAAATAGGACATTCTGAGCTATGGATGAGGTGATACCTTTGGGCCTCAGAAGGTAATTGCAGGGAGAGTACATCTTCAGTAATTAGTAGTTTGCCCTGCCATATAGGTAGGTAAAAAGTCATATCTGGTGGTAACTCCTATCATGGAGCCAGAGCCCTAATTTAAATTCTTGTAGGTAGTTAAGGGTGGGGACAGAAGTTTCTCTTGAGCCCACAGGGCCTCAATTGACTTTAGCTCAAAATAATCCACATACCACTGAGGTACCTACTGGGGTGGCTCATTCTGAGCCCCTGCAGAAGAGAACTAATAGTAACAGTAACAATAATAGCAATAAGTAACAGCTAACATTAGGGAGAAATCACTATGTGCCAGACATTTTAATGCTTTACACAGATTATTTCATTTGATTTTAACACACCGCTACTATTATTTATTTTATTGATGAGGAGACTGAAGCTTGAAGAGGTTCCTTAACCTGGCCAGTTTCACTGGAAGTAAATGGCAAATCAATGGAGGTGTACCTTGGCACCTTGATGCCAGGCCTTGCGTTCTACTGCCTACCTGGGAAATAAATAATGAATATTTGCTGTGTGTTTCCTATACTCTCCAGATGGTACTAAGCAATCTATGTATATCGTTTCATTTGCTGATACAAAACTGATGATGCCCACATTACAGATAAGGGACCGAGGCTTTTTTAGTTTCAGTAATTCACCTATGTCAGTTGAGCAAGGCAGGCTACTTCCTTGCTTTAATGAGGTCTGATGAAACCAAAATCAGCACCCTAAATCATTGTTCTGTGTTGTCCACTTACACTCTTTTTATCTATGCCTTATAAAGTCTTTTGAAAAAGATGAACTTTTTCTTTCTGTTTTTCTTTTTTTAAAAAAAAACCATGACAATATCGTACCATCTACTTTCTCTTTAAAAAAAGAATGTACCTCTTTTGGCTACAAGAGGAAAGACCTCACTGAGTGATAGGCTTATTAAAAATCATCATTCTTAAGGAGACGAGGAACCCTGAGTACTCTCGTGCTTCCCTTGTGAGCACAAACCAAATGCATACTAAATTTTGCTACTTGGTACTTGACAGTGACCACTGCTTAATACTTTTTAGGCATGTTAGAACCCCCGCAGTGCCTCTAAATTGTGCAGGAATACTCCTTGGGGAGAAATGTCTTTCTGACCCCAGCTTGCAATCAATTAACACCATGAAGCATGGGAATTTATCACCCTTACTTTTTATTTTCTCAGCAAGGGAGAATCTGGAAGATGGCAATGGCAATACTGTGATGGAGTAAAGGGGTTCAATTTGATCTGTTGGTCCACACATCTTTCCTTGACCTTTGTTGTAAGGTCATTAATGAGTGACACTATTTCAACAATCTCCCAACAATCCTCCAACTGAATGCAGTATGCGTGTATGTGTGTGTGTGTTTTTTAAACAAACTTCCAATGTCTAACTTTTTAATTCTTGCCATAACACCAGCTGGCTCGTAATTAACCGCTGGCATCATCAATATCTCGTCAAAGTTAATGAGTTTTTAACATAATTTTTAACTGCTCTGAAGAGGTTACAGAATTAAAAGAACAAGAATAATGTATATATTTATTCACAGACAAACAGAGGGATGAAAGATCAGAATCCAGCTCTAAGGCCTCTGGGCAAGAAATTTGAGACAAGTATCTGGCCCTTCTTAGTGATTTCAGTGGTCAAGATTGAAGGAATTTACAGGCCTGGGTGGTCTCACACCCCATTTTAACTTTCTAAGGACTAACATTTACCCATATTTAAAATTGCTTAGGCTACATCACAATTCAGATGCAAAGGGATAAATGATTAGGATATTGAATTTTCCCTCCATTTCTCTTTCTTCAGCCCTCAGACTCAGAGAATTCACTTAATCATAGTTCTCATTTCATGGCACACAATTATCATTGGCAGAGAGCAAGGTCCTTATCTTTCCCTTCATCATTATTCTCCCCTTTCCCTTCTGCACTCCCCTCCACTCTCCTGCTTTTCCCTCTCCTCTCTTCTTTTATCTTCATTCCTCTTCCCATTTTCCTCACCCATCCATTGTCAACCACTTTTGAATGACTGATGTGTCTCCCTTTATTTGTATATGCTCTTTAAAATGTGTGTTATTGTTCTTGCTTTTCATTTATATGAATAATATTGTTATAGATTTCATTCTTTTTCTTTTTGTGTTCAGCACTTTTTAATCTTTCTATGTGGCTTTGTATATATCTGCCTGTTGAATCTAAGTGTTGCATAATATTCCACATTAAACTTAAGCATCTCCCAGAATTGAACACAAAGATTGCTTCCAAGTTTCTACCACCATAAGCAATGCGGTTATGAATATATTTATGCATGTAAAGTTGTCTTTCCTTATCCATGGGGAATATATTTTGAGATCTCCAGTGGCTGCCTAAACGCATGGATTGTACCGAGCCTTATATATTCTGTTTTGCCTGTACATACATAAAGTTTATTTATAAATCAGACAGCTAAGATATTAACAACAATAACTAATAGTAAAATAGAACAATAATAACAGCATACTGTAATCAAAGTTATGTGAATGTTGTCTGTCTGTCTGTCTGTCTCTTTCATAACTGCTCTGAGTACTGAGATGACCACTAAGTGACTAATGGGTGGGTAGCATATATAGCATGGGTATGCTAGACAAAGGGTTGATTCACATCCTGGGTGGGGTGGAGCAGGGCAGCATGAGATTTTGTCATGCTACTCAGGATGGCGTGCAACTTAAAACTTATGATTTGCCCATTTCTGAAATTTTCCATTTAACGTTTTTAGACTGAGGTTGACACAAGTAATGAAATTGCAGAAAGTAAAACCATAACAAATAAGGGAGAACTGTTGTACCTTTACTGACCTGTGTAGGAATTTCATAGGAACATTCCCAGGAGCTAAAAGTTGGGTCATAGGGCATGACTAACTTAATTTGATTGCATAGTGTCATGGCTGTCCAATAGAGCTGCATATTCTGTATCACACCTGCATGAGAATTCCTGTAGCTACATGTTGCCAATGTTTGTCATTATCCTGGCATATAATTTTTACCAATCTGATGGTATAAAGTGACATCTTATAGTTATAATTTGCCTTTCTCTAATTATTAGTTTGAAGGGTTTTTTTATGTACTTACCAGACTCTGTGTTTTCTTTTTTAATAATTGCCTATGCATATCTTTTGCCTGTTAGGGTCTGTGAAATTTTCATATTGATGTGTAAGAGCTTTTTCTATTCATCTTTCCTCCTTTCTTTCTTTCTTTCTTTCTTTCTTTCTTTCTTTCTTTCTTTCTTTCTTCCTTCCTTCCTTCCTTCCTTCCTTCCTTCCTTCCTTCCTTCCTTCCTTCCTTCCTTCCTTTCCTTCCTTCCTTCCTTCCTTCCTTCCTTCCTTCCTTCCTTCCTTCCTTCCTTCCTCCTTCCTTCCTCCTTCCTTCCTTCCTTCCTTCCTTCCTTCCTTCCTTCCTTCCTTCCTTCCTTCCTTCCTTCCTTCCCTCTCTCTCTCTCTCTCCCTCTCTTTTAAAAAACATGTTATACATACTAGTTTTAGACATGGCCTCTGTATCTTCCAGTGTCAAGTATCTATTAATTTTGTCCATAATTTTATTTTTTGAAATAATAACCTTTATTTTGATGGAATTAATTAATTTCAGTCTGATAGTTTGTGCTTTTGGATTTTATTTAGGAAGCCCTTCCTCACAATTATATCCTAAAGATGCCCTCTAACATGTTAAAATCTACTTCTACCTTTCATGTCTAGGACTTTATTCTACCTTGCCTACAGTGTTAGGTAGGGATCCAATTTATTCTGCTTATAGTGAACCAGTTCCCCAACTTTATCTATTACATATGCTGTCTTTTCCCATGGATCTGGATTGTACAAAGATTTTCATTTATATACAGGGCTGTCTTTAAACTTTTCATTCTCTTTCATAGGCCTATTTGTCTTTTCTTGTACAGGTACCATATTGCTTTCAATTGTTTATTGGTTTTAATATTTGGTATGAGCAGGCCTCTCCTTATATTTTCTCTTTAATTACAAAGATAATTTAGCTGTTCATGAACACTTTTTATATGAATTTTAGAATAGCAATTGGAATTGCATTTGGGGAGAATTGACATCTTTAATAAGTAAATCATCCTATCCAAGAGCATAAACTGTCTCTCATTTTACTATGATATTTTATGCATTGTAATATAATTATATATTTTCATCTACAGAGATCTCACATATCAATTTTTAGATTAATGTCTTTTCTATGAACCATTAATGCTTTCTCAATAGCACAAGGTTAGTCCATTGGAATGAGGACATGCCGTGTGGTATTGTTTGAATCAGTTGCTCCCGAAAGCATTTTTCACAGTCTGGTGTTGAACTGGCTATTAAAGCGTGGTCTGGACACTTTGTTAAAAAGAAAATGACTAGAGTCCAACCCCCGCGCAGATCTTGATTTGACTGGTTTGAGTGGACTTAGGAATCTGTTTTTTCAATAGTTCTCAGATGATTCTGGTGGACAACCATATTTAGGAACACTATTCATTGCAGTATAAGGTGATTTATAGTTTTTTATGATTTTTCTCTTTCCTCCATTTAAAAGAATGCCTGGAGAAAAGATAATTATGATATTAGAAGACATTCTAAACCAACATTGGTTATTTCAGGTATAGATTTATTGTAAATTCATTGTATATTTTTTATTTTTAATGCCTAGGTATCCTCTGAATACCATTGAAAAGCAAATTTATTAAAGTGGTCTAAGACAGTTCATAATATTCAATTTATTCTTTTTTTGAAGCCTGATAAAGCAGAGGAATTATAATTGCAGTGATGACTTCTAGATGGCTAGAAAATTGAAGTTTTATCTATATCAGTTATGAGATGAAATTTCTCTGCTCTCAACCAAAATAATGTAATGCACGACATTTTGACCACTACTTGGAAGAAATTTACCAAAATGGATTTCATCAATGACAAATCAATAAAGAGACTGTTGTGTCTTTCCAGAGCACATGGACAACAGGAAAGATAGATGGTCACGTGGAAGTGTGTATGATCTATTCTAGCTATCCTAAACTTTAATAAATAACCACTTAAATGTCACTTACAGAAAGGTAAATCAATTGCTTGGCCATTTACTCACCTGATCTATCATATTTTATAAGGGCATATTAAAGACTTTGTTGATGCAACACAATTATATTTCAAGATAGAATTCAAAGTAGTTAGTCTTTAAGAAACTGAAAGAATGAACTGAACACCTGAGCCTCATGTCATGATGGATGGTGGTTATACTGAGATCTATTCTTGTCCTAAAAGCATTTATGAATTTGCTTTCAAATGCCATTGATATAGTCGTTGTCTCTCGAACCCACAATTTAAGCTCTGAAGTTAAAAAATAGAAGGACTTAATGAACACACTTTATTTACTGAAAATGCTTTTAGTCTTTTCATGGTTAAGTCATTGTGATGGCTTCGTTTTCATTGCTTTTACATAAACCTTTATTTACAGTTGTTGTATTGCCTCCTCATCTTTATTCCTCAGCCTGGTGAAATTTCTATGTGTGAATGAACTTCATAGTTGATGGTCTTCCTGAAAATGGAAAGTACTCACAGAGGAAAGTTTCAAAGTAAACTCTTGATAAGAACTTTTAAGACAAAAAGTTAATGGATAATTCTAGTAGAAAGAGCATGTATCTTTTCAAGAACCTTTATAAGGTCCTTAGTTCAGTCCCTTCATGTCCAGTGATGTTGTGGTGGGTGATATATACACCACTGATACCTGAAACTTCTGTTGTATTTATTTATTTACAAATTGTAAGCCACTTATGAACTGTTATCAGCAATACTTGACATTTCTTTAACGTTTATGAATTACAAGCATGTTTTAATAAATGATTTTCAAATTTGAGTCTCTTTATAACTCTATAAAGCATGCATTATTAATCTCATGTTACAGAGGAGAAAGCTTGGCCAAGGAAACAATAAAATAATGACTGATAAAATATTTTCCCTCTTCCTGATCCTTCTATATTTCTTATTTAGAAACTGAGAGCAAGAGTCGGCAAACTTTCTGTAAAGAGCCAGAAAATAAATATCGGTTTTGTCAGCCACAGAGCTGAAACTCTTTCCCAACTACTCACCTCTTCCATTGTAGTGTGAAAGCAGCCATGATAAATACTTAAAATAAATGAGGGTGTCTGTGTTCTGATAAAACTTTATTTGCAAAACCAGGTTGGCCAGATTTTGATGATGGTCTATAGATTTCTGACTCCTTGTTTTGAGTAATGAATTATATAAAGAGAGAAATTAAAGAGATAATGTATGTAACCTGGGCATGTTTTGGTATTCACACTTCTCACACACCTCACATATTTTTGTGTTGAAACTCATTACATGTTTTTAATGTAGATTTCATGAAAGGATTGCATTGCACAGCACATCATGAAACTTCTGTCTTATTTAAACATTTCTTCTATTTCTTCCTTCTCGGGTTCCCTTCTCTCTTCTTCACACCATTTTTTTTGAAGTCTCTTTTCCCCCTTCGCTGTTTTTGAGCTCCTCATCTTCATATGTCTTCCTTCTGGGTCTTTCTGTTTCTTTTCTTGCATGGATTAATTTAGCTATCAGCTTCCTCATTTGCATCCCCACCTATCATCTTCTCTGCACAAAGGGGATCTGGGAGTTTCTTTTTTGCTGTTAGGGGTGATTGTTAATATCAATGTTTTTCCTGCTAAATATATGTAAAGTGTTTATCTTAGTGCTTGGCTCATAGTAAATGTTTAGGCAGTAGGTACCAGGTAAAGAGTTTGGGAGGCTGTAACGTACTATCAAATATAAATCTTCATTTGTAATTATGGTGATTAAGACTATATCTGTTATCATGGTGGTTAAGACTATAGAAACCTTTACAAGCCCATGGAAGCAATGGGTTTAGGATTTGCAGAGGTGGTAGCTTCCAGGGTCACTCAGGGAAAAATGAGTATGATTTACAAGTTTAGACCATGCTAGTTTCTGCATAGAAAAGATTTGCTGGTTTTGCCATTAACTGAAACTCTAAAGCATTTTTGCTTAAAGGCTTTGTGACTTGAAGAAAAAATTTTCAAGTTGCCAGAAGATCTTACTCAATAGGACCTGCATCATGGAGCTACATGTTTCATTCACAATGAATAAATAGCATCAAACATGTTTTCATCCAGACAGTCATTTTTCAGAACAAGACTTTGTGGATAGCACTGAAAAATCTGATGTTAAAATTTTATCCTATTTTTTATAGAGCTAGCTTATGATAAAATTATCACAATGTTTTAAAGCAAACTGTCATGTGCAATGAATACCACATTGTAAGTCACGTTTGCACATTTTTCAATCATTTTCAAAGTATTCCCGCATCCTTTCACTCATTCACGCAAACATTTTTCAACTGCCTATCATATGTGAAGTGTGCCAATTAGTAAGACATGTTTATGCTCTTAAGAAGTATGGTCCACTGGGAGAGACATTCATGGTTTAAAACAGTCTCCAATAGAAATATCTACAAGAGGGTCGCATGAGATAGAGTAGTTACAGCTCCTTTGACAATGAGGGTGCTGGATATTCAAGGAGAGCATCATTGCTTCAAAATTAAGCAGTGAGAAAACTGGGACTAAGGACAAATAAGAAAAGGAAAAATTTGTTGAACTAAAAATAAGATTAGTGAATGAAATGCATGTTTTGAATCATGCACTTATTAAAGATGAACTATAAATTTGGGTCTAGCATCCTACCAGCCGAAGCAAAAAGGTAAATGTGATCCTTTCCATGGTAAAAATATCTATAAAATAAAGCAAATTGTTTCTAATGAACATCTGACAAATGTACCTAGTGGGTTTTCCTAATTGAACACTTAGTCCTCACCATCCCTACTTAAACCAAATGTCACATTTAAGGTTGTTTCTTATATCTTCTTTCAAATACACTGGTAAGGGTAGCATCAAAGCTGAGCCCAGCAAATCACTTGATATGCCAGAACAACTTCTGCTTATTTCTCATCTTCTGCTTACTCCAAAGATTAGTTTTGCAGTATCAAGAGGAATCAAATTCTGATTATTTTTTCGTGAAATCCTCCATGTCTCTTTTTTCCCAACTGAGTTTTGTGAATAAAGGACATATGAAAATTTGAGTTTGTACACTCAGAATAGCATAGTGTTAACTTCTTATAAAACTTAATAATAAAATTTTTCTAGAACTCATCAAAAGTGAGAAGTCTTGAGGTACTATATATAGCTAGAGTTTGAGCTATATTTCATCAATATTTTTGAAATTTTGTTTTCTTTATAAAATTCAATTTTGTTCACTGATAGAAATTTGAGTCATAGAAAAATATAAAGAACATAACCAATATCATTTTAATATTTCCACCTGGTTTACTCACTGTTAAAATTATACACTATTTGAAACTATTTTTTATACATACATATTCACATAAGTGTGGTTATGTTTAATTTACTTGACTTTATATTGTAATAACTTTGCCCCGTATTGTTAGAAGTCTCTTGTAATTCATTTTTGATAACTGTGTAATATTCTAGTGGGTGAGTACCTCATAATTGCTCAGCCATTTTCTATTATGAGTCCCTTGACATTTGGGGATTTGGGCACAATAGCGGTAAATTACTTTGAATCTTGCCTCCCACTTCTGAAATCTTCATAAGAATGGCCCCAATCCCAGTTTTCATGTTTGAGGGGGTTCCACACTTTAGAATGCCTCCTCACAATTTTCTAAGTCCCCCTTTAATGCCTGGGGCCAGCCCAGGCCAGCAGTCAGGGCTAGCTTCATCGGCTTCCACCTGTATAGTCACACACAGCCCCGTGCTCAGAAGGGCTTTTGTGTTTAATACTCTGTTGTCACTGCCTTGAAATTATAAATCATTTTAAAACAAGGTGTTCTTCCTTTCCTTTTTGCACTGGGCCCTGAAAATCATGTAGCCAAACCCAAAGGCAGTGACATCTGGGCTGGGTACTATGGGTCCAGAGCAGAAAGTGATTCCCAGGGCTCTTTCTGACTATCTAACCCCCATGTGGGGTTGACCAAATGTCCTAAAAAATTCTAGGACTTGTATCTAAGGGATCTCCTGGTGACTTGGTTCCAGGAGGGCATCCTGCCAAGGTTTCTCATACTGGAGAGTACAGTTTGCCTTTTGCAGGCTCCAGTGAGGCCAGACTACCAGAATGGTGCTGACGCACTAATTCTGGGTGACTCAAATTGCTTTTATAGTCAAACGCTCCACATACTCTAGGTGTGGTCTGAGCACAAAGAACTATCTTGCTTCAATATCCTCTTCTACTTCTCGCATTCTCATCCTTTGTCCTTCTCTCAGCTCTTATCTTGGCACAGTCTGTTTTTATTTTTGGTACAAGCTGCATCCCACAGTGTCAGGTCTAATATCAGAGAGGAAGAATAGCAAGGGTAGTAAAGACCTTCTTCTTGGTGGGAACTGTCCCAACAGGACCTGGGTTGGAGTATCAGTTCCCACAAGGCTTGAAGAACATTAGCAAAAGCCCTACTCTGAGTCAGGGCATATTTATAAACTCTTAGTTAACTTTTCAATATCATATTCAGAAGCTGAAATTCCCACAAGTACTGGTATGAATGAAAAAGTCACAGTATATGGCAAGAATGTCGAATCTTAGGAATCTTAAAGTTTTGCTTTCCTCAGAGGCTCCTCAGCTGAGAATTATCTGGTTTCTTTATTCATTCTTGTCAGTTGAGTATCGACTTGGCTCAATTCATCTCTTGTAAAGGTTTGGACTGTGGTCTTGGTAATGCCGGCTGTCCTAGGGGTTTTCAGCTGGGCACTCTGTGTGTTTGGTGGGGACTGGAGCAGGGGGATGTAGCAGTGCCATTTTGGAGAGCATGTTAATGCCCGGAGGCATCTGATTCAATGCTCCTGATCCTGGGTTTTACTGTTATCTGCTATTTCCTTGACTTTGGTTCCTTGCCATTCCCAAAAGGAGAAAGTATTAAAGGAGCATTTCCACATTAGAAGGGTCAAGTACAGCTTCAAGGAAATGTTGATTGCATGCCCTTATAATTAGATACAGCAGAAAACTTCCATGGTCACAGCTATTTATAAGCCATTTATTTATTCATTTTTCTATTCACTAAACCCTACTACTTCCCTGACACTGTGATGGGGGGCTAGAAAAAGACACAAACATGTTTTTTTGCCTTTCTGGAGCTCAGAAAATAATTTTGGAAAAGAAAAATAATAAGGCAGTCTGATAATTCTAAGTTAGAGACATGCATCAAATTGCTGTGGGAAATATAAAGGTGAATAAAGCTATTTTTCTCCTTGGAAGGGGCCAGGAGGAGTCATGAAAGTCTTCATGCAGTAGGCACACTGAGCTAAATTTGAAGGAAGAGTAAGGGTGTGACAGTTATTTTGGAACCATATAACTACTTCTGACCAATGGGCTTTGGATGAAAGTGACAAGCTTCCAGGCAATGAAAGTGTGTCTCATCCATTTCTTTCTTCCCCTTTGGCAGGGTCTGTGGAAGCTGTGTGTTGAAATTGTAAAGCCTCAAGATTGAATCCCAAACACATGGATTTTGCACAGGTGACACAATCTCTATTGTGTTTTTTTGAGATTTAGAGTTACTTATTACAACAGTTTAGCTAATCTTTTAAAGTTTAATTTAAGGAGCTTTCCAAGCATACATGTGACATTTCTGAATGAGAGAAAGTGGGTGAAAATTCATGGAGGCATTTCCTGAAGGAAAGGAAACTGGTTTATTTTCCTATTAATTCCTTTCCATCTTTGGGTAAAGGCTGCTCCTGGAAGAAATAACAACTCTCTGTACTTCCAGACTACTTAATGCTGAACATGCTCCTACAGAAGTGGAAAGCTCACAGGTAGAGAGTAGCAAGTTCTTTTGTAGAAAACTGAAGGAGTGTGTGGAAATGGCGAATGCTGAGGGGATTGGATAGGACACTGACAGTAATTTATAGGTGATAATTAGAGGAAGTAAAGCCTATTTGCCTTCCTCTTAGTAATCACTGGAGTAGATATCTGTCTGCAATCATTTATGGCTGTCTTCAGAATGTGGAGTACTTGAACCTTCTTTGTCCTTTACTTTGTGGACTATCATCAATTCTGAGCAATAGGAAAAGTTTTGCTCAACATTCCATGATTCTGTTTGCAAGCTTTTTGTGCAAGAGATTGGGGCCCAGAGAATCTGTGCTTGGTCTTTCAAATAATTAAATGGAAGAGCCAGGACCAAAACACTGATTTCCTTACTCCAAGTTCAGTACTTTTTCTTTCTCATTATGTTTGATATTTTCTTTTGTTATCATAGTTTGCTTTTTCCTCTCTTCTTTCTTAACATCTCAATGGCCAGGTCAGCCCATTTCTTTAAAGAAAATTAGGGAAATGCAGTACAATGATTATATTCTTGAATTAAGAGTTAGACTGCTTTGGTTAAATCCTTGTACTCATCCTTAACTCTCATCTCATTGCTACCTACTAGTTGTGTGACCTTGGGAAAACCATCCACTCTCTCTCAAGCCTCAATTTTCTGATCTAAAAATTGTGAAAAATAAAGGAGATGGGGCACATAACACACTTAACACAATGTCTGGCTTCGAGCAACTCCTCAGTAAGTACTGGCCATTAGCGTGAATCTGGTTTGCAGGGTGAGGCTTAAACAATGTTATGAAGAAAGCAAAATCTATCTCTGTCATATTTTGTTTTAATTTATTGTTCCTTCTTGTCATAAGTCCATCATCCCTTCTTGGTGTGTCTCATGGGTGTACCGAGTTTTGTCCATTGAGGACTCTCTGCCTTCTTACCTCTAGAACTTTCTGGCATCCAGGCTTTTCTTCCTAACAAAATGTGCATCTCATCCTCTCAAATCCAGCAGCAGCTTGATTTTCAGAAAATGATTTTGTTTTTCTAATGTGGAGGGTAAATAAATTAGTTTCCGACAATCTTAGATATATTTTAAGTGAGGTGTTTTAGAGACAACACTCTTTACTTCCCCTTATCTTCCCCAATTTATACTATAAATCATGAAGGAAATCAATTGGTAAGAATTTATATCAGGGTTAAGAGACTGGTTGGCCTAAACCCTTACATCACATTCTGGCTCACTTGGGAGTCTTATATAATACTGAAAGCAGGAAAAGGATACATGGAAACACATATAAACAGAGGCATGGCCAACTTTGCCTTGGGCAGGAATTTCAATCAGATTTGAGCTGATCAATATGAAACTTCATAGAAATTTTAAGAAAATTGAGGTCACTTAGTTTTAGCTTCTTATATACAAATTGTGTAGCCTGAGCAGAGATAAATATATTTTGGCAATTACAAAGGTTCTACATCAGGGTACAGATGAAGATGTAACTCTAGTGATTTGTGATTCCATCACCAGCCCCTCAAGCTGTTTCTAACCTCTTATTTATAGCTTCGCTGGGCTGTATATCTTATAAATACAAAACAAATGAAGTAGTGAAAATGAAAAAGCAGCTTTCCTTATGGCCTATTTACATCCCCTTGCTCGTCAACAGGGTGAGTAAACTCACAGACTCCTGATCTGTGGGCAGCTCATAACAACATGGACAAAATGTCTCGGTGGGCAGAGAAGGCCAAAGAGGTTGAGAGAGAAACATATGGCCTCATTTGAGTGTCCTAAATGAGGAAGATTCTGAAGACTGGGGGTAGTTATGTTTGATTTCATAGTTCAGGAGAACCTTGATATTCCCCAGAGATGTCTTCTGAGGTTTTCATGAGTTCCCATAACATAACTAAGGTGTAGGTGGCATTATTGGTCTTAGTCGTTACTGGCTTTATGCCATTTCCATGGATATGTCATGGGTTGAACAAATCTCTCCACCCCTTGACTTTCAGCTTGGCTGTAACTTTGCTTTGGCTGATAGCATACAGTATAAATGACAGGGCATTTGTTCTGAGCCTAAGCCTGATAAGGTCTTGTACATTTTCATTCACTGTCATGTGCCTGTTGCATCGCCATGAGAACATGACCTGGATATCTGATTCACTGGTCTAAGGAGAAAGACAGACATATAGAGTAGAGCAGAACTGCTTAGATGAAGTCTATGAAATTTGTGATGTTTACTATGTATAGACAAGAGTCACATAAAGCAGACCCTATATGGCGATCTTATGTTAACCCTAAATCTCAATAATTTCCCACTACAGTGTTTTCTCACCCATGCAAAGGTCAGTGTGGGCTGGGCATTTTTATTGGGTGGCTCTCCTCCATGAAGTAATCCATGGATTCCATCTCAAGGCTCCACAATTTCAACATCCACAAAGGCTGCCAAAGGGAAAGAGTGAAATGGATGAGGCACACTGACTTTTAACTGTCTTTCCCTGGAAGCTTGTCACTTCCATTCAAAACCCGTATGGCTTCAACCTAACTACAAAGGAGGCTGAGAACAGTCAGAGAGTGCGTGCCTATTTTGTCAGCACTGTCTTTGTCATACCCCTACTCCCTTTTCAAGTCACAACTCAAAGAAAACCTCTATGCAAATTTGCAGAGCACTCTCCATCTCCTTCCAAGGAGAACAAATTGCTTCGTCCTCCTTTAAGATTCCTCTTTGCTTTGATGCACAGCTTGATGGCCAGCTCAAGGTCCAAGTGCTTTAAATTTGAGCCTTAATTACATTTTAAAATGACTACATTGGTCTTTGTAGGAGACATCTATTATTTCTGCCTGCTCAACATTCATTCTTCTCCTTTCCTGTTGAGAACATCCTTCCTCTGCCTACAGTCCATGGCCTTGGGAGGGACTGACCCACCTCCCAGCTCCAGGGGAGCACATTTGGCCAGTCAATATACCTCATTCTCTGGACAGTGAGCTGGATGCCAGATTGAGCAGGTAACTTAGATTGGTCTGATAGGACTTAATGGTAGAACTTTTGTTAGCATTTTGGGGAAAGAGAAGGTCTCTTTTTACTTGAATTAACAACTATTAAGAGTAATGAGAGCTGGGTTTATCTGAGGCCCCTAGTGTAGAAGGCCTGCTTAAGAATGATGTCAACAGAGAGGAAAGTGAGACTCAGAAAGATAGAAAGAGATAGAATGAATAATAAAAATAGAAGTAGAGATAGAGGAGATGAGAGGGAGGAGAGGAGATGAGAGGAGAGGAGAGGAGAGGAGAGGAGAGGAGAGGAGAGGAGAGGAAAGGAGAGGAAAGGAGAGAGGAGGTAAAGAGATAGAAAGCTGCTAATATAATTTGAGCCATTTGAGATCCTGAGGTCCTGGGGTTAACTGTGCCTGAAACCATTCTTTCTTGAACTTTTCAGTGAACTAATTTTATTTTATTTTTGTTTAAACCAATTATAGCAGGATTGTCTCTCAATGTGACCAAAAGATTTCTTAATTTGCAAATTAGTGAAACTATAACATCCTAAAATGCCAAAATCTATCAGTATGTGTGTAGGACAGGCAACATTTTCCTCACTGATAAATAGAGAAATGGGGTCCATTTCAGTAATGGCTGTCCTTAAGCATTCTGCTTCAAGCTGGATTGAACATGGAAAAATCCCATTTTGCTTCATTGTGTCATCTTTTTTTTTTTATTGCTTTTCTCTCCACTTACCTTCTTTATTATTTTGTTAGTCATGAGTATGTTCTTTACTCTTCAATTCTCTAGGACCCACCACCTAACCCTGGATTCCTCCAATTTATGCTCAGTTACTATCAGCCATCACATTTTAGGTTTGTTCTTGATTTGTTGTGAGTTCAGGGAAGTCCTGAACTTTCTTCACGTACTCTTGGTTTGACACATTAGTAAAACAGAAAACATGATAGTCACACCACAAGCAAGCACTGGGTTAACTCAGCATGTAGCATCTTCCATGTGTAGATTACTTAGGCTGAGTGATGCTATATTAGTGCGTTGGAAAAGCACTCTGCAAACTTGATTATTCCCTGAGTGGGTGATGACTTTCTGCATTCCTCCTTATATAAAATTAGGGCCTTTCCTTCCTGTTTCCTTTCCTTTCTTTCTTTTTTTTGGTCTTCTCACCATCTCTCGTGATCCATATTGTTTATCTTTTTAAAATATTTCACAAATTTGTGAAAATTCACTTACTTTCTCTGAAGCTGTTTCCCAATGTCTGAATAGGGATAATAAAGTTTACTTATAAGAATTCTTATAATAAAAATGAGATTAGCTATATAGAGTGAGCCACCCAAAGCCTGGTGCATCACAGATGCTAACATTTCATTACTTTGGAACTCACCATTGTGATGGTGAAACATAGTCTAAATATATTTAATCTTTTAAAGTTGTTAGAGAGTGATGTTTTTTTTATCATCTCTGTTTCTTTTACTTAGATTCAGTTTGAGAATTCTTGAATTGTCAATGACTTACTTATCTCATGGATGGAGGTTTGAGAACATGGCACTGCCTTTTTCTTTCCATATATGTGGCATTGGTTGTCTGCCACAGAAATGAAAAAACAGTTTCGAGTCTTGGCTCATCTCTGAAGCATTATTCTTTTCCTAGGCTGCCTCTAACCATCATCTTATGTTGGTGGCTCCATAAGTTTCTATGTAGTCTACAAAACACAACATGGACTATTTATAGATCCAAAGAGAGTTCCACAACTGAATAAATTTGTGAGTAACTTGGTTTAAACCAAGCATGTCAGTCTTTAGCAGGACTTCCCAGAGCCTTGTTATGTTAATATATATTGTGACTCTCTAAGGGAGGTGGGGAATATAGCATGCAATGTTTCTCGCACTCACTTGGCCATGGCCGCCCACAAGGCTATGAGTCTCTTGTGGAACAAATATTTCAGAGAACACATTTGAGGAAAGGCTTAGTGTTTTCATTTGATTTTCCAAATAACATTCTCGTCTTTGTTCCAGGAATATCACATTTTTCTCTACTCTTCTTCAGTTGTCTTGTCTCCTTGGTGCTTGCTCCTCTATCTTTTTGCTTAGTTCCTGCTGGGTAAATACAGTCACAGGTTGCATGATAAAACACAGTGATTAGTCGACCAAAGAGAAGACTGAATAGTCACACCAAAGTGTGGTGATAAATGTTTGCAATATGTTGAACTCACCTTTGCTGCTTTTCTTTAACTAATAAAGTAAATAATGAAGATGATGTCTCCATTCTTCTCTAGGACTTTTCTGATTGGCACATGAGAGGCTTAGTGGGTTCTTAAATATAAAGAATATCTTTTGGGAAAATGGTCCAATTTTTCATTGTAACAGCACACATCAAAATATATTATCTTGTAGGCGCTAGCTTTTTATGGCTTATCTGTTTCTAATTTGCTTGCAAAAACGGGGGTGGATAATGTAGACCAGACAAAAGATGGAATTTTCATGTACAAACTCACCAATATACTGATTCAAAAAATAGTGATTTACTCATTTATGCCTTTCTTTTCTCTGAAGTATAGTATATTGTTATTTAATTAATGATAGCAAAGATTCTTCCCCTTCCCCTCCCCCTTTCATTGTAATCCAGATAAAGCTTAGTGCACTTCACACCTTATAGCTAATTTTTAAAATACTTTTCCATCTGGATTACTATATCTCTGAGTTAAATTAGGAGGTCAGAATAAATGTACCTGCTTTTCACTTTTTCCCCTCTTTCTTTGGCCTTTGAAGCTTTCTCTTTCTAATGAAAAGAATATGATTTTTTAAAAGCCTGCCCTTCTTAATTTTATTTAGTCCAATAAGAAAGAACATAACCTACTTATTGTTTTCTTGTCTTTATTTGTAAATTGATATCACCTCTGTAGCAGGTATGTAACCTTAGGCAACATGTAAATAAGGTATATCCTTCCTTGATTGCTTTTATCTTCTTACATAAGCTAGAATTCTCCATTTATGGTATCAATTTTTTACTAGCCATTTTAGGGATGCAATGATGTAAAATGATTTAAAAGCAGACTAGATTATTTTTAATAGAAGTTAAATAGAAAATGTATAGAATTTTCCTTTTATAATACTTGGGCCTTTTATATTCATTTATAGTGATTTATATATAAATTTATATAAACTAGGGACTTGTTTATCAGAAATGCCTTTAGAGGTAAACATTATGTGTATATATATATATATATATATATATATATATATATATATATATATATATATAATCTGTGCTTCTCCTTTAGAAATTCTGACTTAGTAGTTCTGGGGTGGGACACCAGCATCTAAATTTTTAACCCCCATCCCCTAGGATTTACTATTGAGCACCCAATTGAAAAGTAATGGTTTAGAATGTTTTGTTTGGAAGTAATTTCTTACGTGAGAAGGCTGATTTCCTGGCTGACAAAACAAAGGCACAGAGATGAGAGGACTGTTGTGGAAATAGCAAGCCCTTGTGGGTGCCAGAAATAGTCATGAATTATTTCCTTTTAGGCACCCTCTTTTTTAACTCAGGTAAATGATCAGTGAAGTAGGTAGGCTAGGGCCCTAGTTATTGTTAACCGAGTTGCAAAAGAATATAATAACTCACGCTCTTTTGTGCTCTTCTTCTTCTTCTTCTTCAAAAAAGATTCAAATTAGCTGGAGCATAGTGCATGCATAGATGTACTCTGAGCAATCTGATGGCAATCCTTGCTTTTTTCTAACTCAGTGTACTTTTAAATTTGTTTTGCTTTAAATGGGCCAGTTTGCCTAAACAGAATATTTAGGCATGAATGGTTACAACTTGTCCAAATTTCCTCTTCATTCTCCTTTCTTCACCAACTTATACTTCTACCCTCTTCACTATAGTATAAAAATATAGTGAGAAGCAATGGATAACAAAGGCAGTGCATTTCAGAGGTTAGAATTCTGACTGAACTGGATCAGTTTTTCACATTGTTTGCCTATAAAGCAGGATCTAAAAGCCAATATAGGTCTCTATTGTGCAGGTCCCATTTTCATGATAGTTGCAGGATATAATCTTGACAGATGAGATTAATTCTATACTGGTATATCTACAGGTGGTATAAAGGTGTTCTTTTTGGTGGTTAAATGTACCTTTATGAGTAAGGACAAGCAGTAGGTTTCCTCCAGAACTTTACATACCTTGTCATGCTGAACAATTACTCGTAACCACATGTGGTTAAGAAAAGCATGCTTCAGTGGGGTTTAAGCATGACATTCCTTCCTTTGTTTCCATAAATGAGAAGCAGATGCCCATATTCTCTGGGTAATGTTCAAGTCTTAATAACATTGCCATGCTTTGGGCCCATTAATTGGTGCTGACAGTAGTAATACTAATAGTAATAATCATAGTAAACTTTAATTGAGTGTTTATCATGTGCCAGCCACTAATGTTTTATGTGGATTGCTTTATGTAATCCTTACAGATCCCATATGTAGAGGGTAGTGAAAAATTTTTGTTTAAGGTAAAGCAGGTTCCCTTTCCCTTCCTGTTCATAATAGTTCCCAGAGTTTTATTTCCTCCCCAAGGATATGTCATATGCTTTACAGGAAACAGATCCCATCCCCATGTCCAGGATGAACCCTGTTACACTTAAGCCAGTCAGCAAACCTATTCCCCTGGCTACAGTGATTAGTTCAGAGATAATCATGTGACTTAGTTTTGACCAATTCGATCACAGGAGAAATTTTCAGGAGGATCCTTGGTCTTGTGGAAATACTTAGAGAGACATTTTCTTCCTGCTAAACCCTAATGTGGGTGCATGGAAGCTCTCTAGGAGAGTTTTGGGTCCAAGTGGCATCAAAGAAGTTAGTAAATAAAAACAAAGAAATTAGAACTTTTTTTTTTTATTTCACTGAGAAGCCTAAATTAAAGCTTACTCTACTTTTAGATTTTTTTTTTAGCCAATAACTCTACATCATTTGAGTTGAATTTGGTTTTCTGTACTTGGCAACCCAAGGATCTCTAGCAAGTTCTGGTATTAAAATTTTTACTGGTAAAGAAATGGGTGAGAGAGTTTGAACACTTTCCCCAATTTAGTTGAAAAAAATATGTGGAGATCAGGCACTTGAATCCAGGTGGTTTAATTCCAAAATCCACGAACATACTTGATATCCTGAGAAGGTGGAAGATAATGCTGTTGTTAAGGATAGCATCCTAGAATATAGTTTTCATTCTGTTTCCTACTCCTAATGGAATGTGGATTTAACTTGTAAAGAATGTTTAAGAAATTCATTTGAAATCTTGGGCTATGTGCTTTTTGTTTAATATAACTTTCCATGTCAAGATTCTGAAGCAACTATAAAAACTAAAATATCTTATTGGAGGAATCATTATAAATAACGTTGTTATGAGCTCATCAGTGTAATATTTAACATTTGGAATAGGATTATATTTAAGTATATTGCCAAATCTGATTGTTTTTAATTACTTGGGAAGTTTGTAAAAATATACATTCTTGAACTTTAGGAGAGTCTGTTTGAAGTGAGATTCCAGGTAATTATGATGCACAATTGCATTTGACAGCCTCTAACTTTGTCTATGGCCATATATATAAAGGGAAACTGCATGTATTATGCAGAAATGCACCAAACAAAGATCAAGTAATTGATCAAAAACAAGGTCCAGAGAGAGGTAGCTAATTTCTACTAGATAAGAGATATGAAGACTTATAAACCAAGGTACCAGTCAGAACAAAGACCATTTAAAAACATTGGTAGCCCCTGAGAACAGTTTGGTTTTTCTTTATTTTTCTCTTTTCTTTCCCTTCCTCTCCTCTCCTCTCCTCTCCTCTCCTCTCCTCTCCTCTCCTCTCCTCTCCCCAACTCTTTCCTCCTCTTCCCTTCCCTTCCCTTCCCTTCCCTTCCCTTCCCTTCCCTTCCCTTCCCTTCCCTTCCCTTCCCTTCCCTTCCCTTCCCTTCCCTTCCCTTCCCTTCTCTCTTCTTCAAACTAACATTAAAGGAGAAAAAAGAAATAAAGAGATTGGGAAATACATATAAGCTCCTTCCTCCAATAACTGACGACTTTTTGGTAGTCCATTAGAAATTTATCTTACAAGAGAAACCAAAGTCTATGTGGAAGACTTTTGATGCAGACATTTCCTAAAATCTTGATACTCTCTAGGGCCACTGACAAACCCTAGGCAGTGTTTTTAAGAGTTTAATGTACATTAGAATCACCTTGAGAAGCTTTTTAAAATTGCATATCTCATACTTATTCCACATCTTCTAAAGCAGAATGATTGGGGTAAGGGCTGGTAATCTGTGTTTAACTCTGTCCCCCTTCACCCTTACACCATCACTGTGACTCTAATGCAGGTCATCTCAGTGCCATTCGTTGTGAAAAACTGCTCCAGAAGATACCTCAGAATTGGAGACCATCAATTATTAATCATTATTTAGGTAGCTAATTATGCCAAGGAGTGGTCTTTAAATAGTGTTCTACATTTTGAATTATTTTAATTATAGCAATCAATAATAAGTAACCATTTAAAATAATTATTCAACAAATGGTTCAGTTTTTTAAAGTTAGGAGTAATAGGGTGGTTAGGAATGAGTTAGGATCCTTAGTGATTCAGTGAATGGGATGCCTGACTGTTCAAAACATGAAGCTGTGGCTTGAGCACTTGGGAGCAGTAAGCCTGGATTAAAGAGAAATTAATGCCTAGAAAAAAGACTTTTTTTTATAGAGTGTTAATTTTACCAAATCTTCTCAAGGTGAGGGTAAACCTTGAGATCTTCGCTTAGTTATTACACACCAAAAAGATTCTCATTTCCTCTTAAGAGAGAGAAGAGGATCATTGCTCTTAGTAGCTATAGCGTTTTAGGCATTTGGGCTGACTACAATAGATTCCTCGTAAAATTCTGTGCAAACTGCCAGAATGTTCGTTATTCCATCAGTAAGAATGAGAATAAGTAATACTACTGATGTAAATAATCATCCTGTAAACTCTTTATTGCTAAGGAGTTCAACATCAGGTCATGCATTCTGAACATCTGGCTGAATGACTGAATTGTGAGTTATCAGGGTCTTGTGGAGAAGGGTGAGAGCTGACTGCTAGCTTTAGGATTCCTGCCTTTTTGTGAAAATATCCAGTTTAATCAGTATGGGTAAATAGGAAATTGACCTTCTGGCAGTTAAGAAGATTAGAACACTATTTTCTTCACCCCTGTTTAGGAAAGGAAGTAGTGAAGAGAATTGTCCTGTTGTCAGAGTTTTTGGCAGATTGTGGCTGATGCAAAACTGCCTCAAATTCTTCCCATGCCTGTATGTGTACCCTTTTGCAATATAATTTTCCCACTTCTCCTATCAAGAGGTGGATTTTATCTTAATGTTCCTCTAATCCAGTCTTGGCCACATGGCTTGTTTTCACCAACAGGACATTAGTAAAAGTGATACAAGAATAGGCTTGAAAATTCCTTGCACATTGGTCCTTTTCCCTTTCTCACTACTCCTGGGAGCTTTGGAACCACTCTCTTGTGAAGGAGCCAGTGCTAGCCTACCGGAGGATGAGAGACACCTCAGTTGACAGCTGGCACCAACTGTTAGCCTTTCCCACCATTAAATATGGCAGTGAGGCCATTCTACTCCATTCAACCCCCAATCAACACTCAAACTTGTAAACAAGAGTAAAATGGTTCTCATTTTAAGCCCCTAAATTTCAGAGTGTTTTGTTAGTGAAAATAAACTGATACCAAATGCTATGGTCTGAATGTTTGTTTCCTCTCAAGACTCACATGTTGAATCCTAACCTCCAAAGGTGATGGTTATAGCAGATGGGGCTTTGGGGAGTTGCTTAAGTCATGAGGGTGGGCCTCTCATGAATGGGATGAGTGCCCTTATAAAAGTGGCTCCCAAGAGCTTCCTAGCTCCTTCCTCCACAACCATACAATGAGAAGTCAGCAGTCTGGGTGAGCGTTCCTATCCAGCCACATTGCCATCCTGATCTTAGATTTCCAGCCTCAGGAACTGTGAGAGCTAAATTTCTGCTATTCATTAGGCACCTAGTCTGTGGTATTTTGTTATAGCAGCCTGAACGGACTAAGACCAGAGCATATATCTTTAAAAGCACTTGGTATTTCACTTTTTATTTTTTGGAGGGGGCAAGGGATATGTCAGTTTCTCCCCCTCGGGCAAAATTCTTTGAGGGGGAAAAAAAGTGGTTCTGTCTCATCAAATTCTTTGGCCTAACCTGCCTGCTAGACTTGAGCTCTTACTCTGCCACAGCTGTTGCCACAGCCAACAGACTCCCTATGGAGCCTTATGGCCCTCATGCCTGAGGCCAAAGGCTGCTGGTCCAGTCTGTTATACTCCCCACATTTCTAGGCTCCAGTAGAACGTCATGTAAGATCTGGCTTCCTGAGCATTTGCTGAAGGGGCCAGATAATTGAACACAGAAGTTCAAGAGAGTTAGCTCTCTGTGGAGCAAACTTTGAACAACTGAGACTGAGACAGGAGGGAAGTAAACAGATAAATTCCCTTTCCTTCTTGCCTTTGATGGGCTCTCTGCAAAGCCTGTCCGAATATATCCTTCCTCTGCCAGGGAGCCAGGAGTGACTCGAGGCTTATTTTGGATCTCTGGTTCACACAGTAGGGCATCAGTTGGGATTGCTTCCATCTCTCCCTGCCTCACCTCTCTTGTCCTTACTCTTTCCATCCTGGGACTGAACCTTGCAAATAAAGCATCAGCATCCAACTCGGGTTGTATGTTTTAGGAAATTCAGATAGAAATCTTCATTTGTTCATGTACTCTTAGCTTGTCAAACGTTTCCTGGGGTTTAGGATAGCCATAGCTCAGTAGTCGCTTATTGCAGCTACTTGGAGGATTTTTATTGGAAACACTGAGAAGTGTAGTGAAGTGCAGAGAATTAGACTCACAGAGATCAAATTGTGGCTCTGCCATAGTGGGAAAGCTTTAAATATGATGCTGCTTCCCTAATGGCCTCTTGAACCATACATATTAATTAATTGTTGATTAATATAGATATTAATATATATAATTTATATATTTGTAATGTATAATATATAAAATATTAATATATATTAATATATATAATTTATATATATTTGTGTATGTGATTCATACGCAGTTCAAAAACTCAAATAATTGAGAAGGTAAAACAGAAGTCTCCCTTCCACTTTTTACATCCCTCAATAACATTTCCCAGAGGAGTATTCTTTTGTCAGTGTTCCTTTGTATCCTTGCTGAGACATTTTCTGCATGTAACTGTGTAGTACGTGTCTTTTATTTTTAAAAAATATTTATGATGATGATGATGATGATGACGATGATGATGATAATGATGATTTACAAACTGTTCAGCTCTTTGCTTTTCTGTGCCCTGGAGGTCATTCCAGATCATTTCACAGAGAGCTGCCTTGGACTTTTTAATGGCTGCACAGTTTTCCAATGTATGGTAGTAGCATACATTGGCTATTTCAGTTGTTTCCAATCTTGATACTGCAAAATTGCTGCAATGTGTTATACATACATCTCTGAGCAACTGGAAAATCCTCAGATGTGGAACTGCTGAAGCAAAGGGGTATGTGTGCCTTTTAGATTTAGATATTTTGAAATTGCCAAATTGACATATATTTTCCTGATATTATTTAAGTTCTTGACTCAGAATGACCACCTGTATTTTATCTAACCATGTTCTTCTACATCTGAGAAGGTGGAAGTTTAACCAGCATGGGCAGGGGTGGGGGAAGGTAAGCTGACTCACCAAACAGAAGAGATGGGTGTAAGAGTTTGGAGGGAAGACTGGAGGAATTAAAATGAAGCAAGAAAATGATTGGAAGTATGCCAAATGCAACACCCTTTCATCATTGCAGGGAAGCAAATTCTAGGAGGCACTATGAGCACAGCAGCGATCAAAAAGGCAGAAGAGAAGAACAAAATCTGCCTTAGGTAAAGCCAGTGCCAGGCAGTGAAGGGACTAATTAGGAGAGTAAAGAGACAAAGGCTCACTCACATATGGATTTGGTCTTTAATTACTTTAAATAGGTTAAAGATTCATTACAGATTGTGATTCTTCTACCTGAACATCCTCTGATAACAATAGATGCTTTTTCCCAGTGGCACATGCAATGTCTCTCCCAAACCTCAGGAAACTTCTTTTGCCTAGGTGTGGCATTATCAAGGCAGCCCCTTTCCATTCTTTCAAGTAGGGGCACATATCCTAACACATATTGGATGAGGAGCTCTTCCCAGAGCTCTGGAAGGAGGCCTGCAGAGGGGGACACTTCCATCTCTACAAAGCATCTGGTCCCTGTGGACAGGATATTGAAGAGTGGAGGGTTGACGGCCCATCCATTCTCAGATGTTTTCTGACCTCTACCTGGGCTGACCTACTTCAGTCTCCCTTCTACTCACTCACTTGGCTCTTGGATTCAAAGATCTGATTCTCAGGGCTTTTGTCATTTCAGTAGGAGAGTTTCTACAAAGAAGGGCGGGTTTACAGCAAGGGTGTACAAATGTCAGGGCAGAGGCAATAAGAACACCTGGCTGTGAATGTAAACTCTGGAATCCTACCAGAGTTGTCTTTTAGTTGTGTCTCTTTTGTTTGTCTATCTAGAGAAGAGAATAGGCGAAAGTAATTTTATTAAAAAATTACATATTTTAATTGATGAAAAAAGAGTAATGTAATTTAGGACTCAGATTCAGAATGAGTTGCTCAAATGCCCCTTTACAAAGGAAAGACAGCATTTCCACTCATTAAAACATTTAAAAATTTTGTCAGAATGTTCTTGGATATTTGTCATGGCAAAAATTTTCTTCTAAATTAGTCAGAAGAATGGAATCTAAGAGGCAAGAATCATGTGCTGGAGCAATCCTGGACCATACTTGAAGCACGCACTCTGAAATGTATATTACACTCACTACTATTTTGAACTTCTTTCCTAGAACAAGCATATATGAACATATCATGATGGCATCAAGCTAGATGTGCCTACCACAATTTTGTGTTCTCTGTCTTCCCAATGAAATAAAAATAATTGTATCACATTTCAATCTAGTCCATTTAGAATAGTCAGAATTATAACACAGGTTTTTTTCATACTAGAAATGATTATTTTGCATGATTTGTCTTCGAAATTTTTTATATTGAAGGAGACTAAGTGGCCCAGAAAGTTTGAATCCATTTAAGAGAAGGAACCAAAATGAGCATTAGATTTGCATAATCATTATCTAAATTAATGATACTATTTTTTATTCAGGGGAAATGTTTTTCAAATAAACTCTTTAATGGGACTCCCCATGTATATAAAAGAGATGAAGCCTGGAGATATGTCTACTTGCGTTTCCCTGCTTTGTTCCTTGCCCTCCCATTTTTCTAAGTCTAAATGCCATAAACCCAAAACTGGACAGAGTTAGCAGGGGCTGGGCTGCATCACCAATTCCTGACAGAGCATCTAGCACATCAGGGGTGCCCAGTTAATGACTGTGAAATCACATAGAACCTAGTGTTTTATGAAAACCTGAATATAAGATATTTTAGATAGAAATGTTTGTGTTTTAAAAAAATGACCCAAATAAGATCAACGTCTTTCAAGTATATATTCCTTGGCATATTTAAAAAGTTTTCTGAGGTTTATTTTGGAACTGTTGAAGGTAATGTAATTATAAGGGCTATAATATGCTCCTAAGAAAGTAGCTTTTAAGGTGATGGGACAAAGTAGGATCACCTAATGGATAGGAAAAGGCCATGAGGGTACTTTAATAACTATTTATTCATGTAGTAGCAGAGTTGTTTGACTCACCTATCTGATCTATCTGGCTGATGTGTCCACCAAAAGTTGGGCTTTCATATTCTAGGCACTATCTTCCATACAAAGTTGTGTGTGTGTGTGTGTGTGTGTGTGTGTGTGTGTGTCTGAGAGAAGGGGTGCACTCCTTGGTCAAAGGCTTATGATAGAGCCATGAACTTGCAGAATAAGAGAAAAATCTAGCCCAAAGACTCTGGATCACAGAATGTTTTAAAATAATTTTGTATTTGTTACCAAGATTTTTAAAAGGGGACATTTCACAGATAAATCCAGATTTCTTGTTTCTCTTGAAAATGTAGAAGATCTAGCAATACAGCAAGCCTACCATCCTCTTGACCAGTGGTTCTCCAAGTGTCAGCATCATCTGGGAACTCATTAGAAACTGGGGTGGGGCCTGCAATCTGTGTTTTAGCAAGCCCTCCAGGTGATGCTGATGCATATTTCTATATGAGAGCTATGTCTGTTATCAGGTAGAGCTCAGTGGTGTGATTGCTTTCCAGTTAGGCTGTTGTGCTCACTCATGAGATTATCTGGCCCTTATGGGCATTTGAGGTTATGTTTTCTCTTTCTATATAAATAAGATCACCTAGTACAAAAGCATGAGATTTTCAAATTTCTAATTATTAATCCAAGGCCCCAAATGTCTGAGGTCATGCAGAGATCTTTAGGAACTCTAGCACCATCCAATAGGCATATCATATCTGACTTCTCATCTTCTTTTAGCTGCTGTCCATGTGGCAGTATGAGAAAACTGAATTAGTACAAACAGATAAGGGCATATTAAAGTCTTGGGAGGAAGAGAGCGCTGGTCGGAGTCCCTAATGCATACAAGTAAAATGGTTAGATAAAGCTTTATTTAATTATACTGCAGGCGGGAAGGGAGTCTCAAGCAATGTTGGTGTATTTAAGTGTGTGTTTTTTAATGAACTTTTCAGAATGTCTGTATGGTTTCTGCCAGTTTGTCAGACAGCCATCAATTACTCAATCTCACCCTAAATAGAAACAAGCCACCATTTCACTGACTGAAGCTGACTCTCTCTACATGTCGGTCAGTGTTCTAAGTAATTGCCAGGCATGAGTCCCACACTGAGGTACCCTCAAGTCAGCCTACTATTTACTGGCCCAAAGCCTATTCTTATAAGATGTGGGTGTGTATGACTCTTACATCAACCTAAGGTTTTGTTTGTCTTTTAGCTCTTTCAGACCTTAGAGGTAATGTTTAGCTTTCTGAAATAATTATAAGAAAATATTAATTAATGCTCATCAAATAACCATGTCTTCCATATTTCTCAGCACCAAAGTAGATAGATGAGGTTATATGGTTAATTCTTATCTATGGAGTGTAAATGGAAGTGTTTTGTCACCTCTCATCTAAGGCAGTTAAGAAGAGACACATCTCCATGCTTTCACCTGTCCTGCTTTGGCAATTCTAGAGAACACATTTGAGATGATAGAATTGCAAAGTAGAAGCAGCTTGGGTCCTTGAAAGAGTGCTGTGCCGGATAAAAACCTGACCCACTTCAGAATCTGGCACAAGCAGGAGTTAAACCTTTGTTGTGTTGAAGTTTGCTACAGATAGTGTTGCTATAGATAGCCTGTCCTATCCTAACACAGTCTGTCCTAACTCTGATAAGCAGGCGTAGCTGAGGGACAGACATGCTACCACTTCAGTGGAAGCCAGCATGAAAGAGAAGTAGCAGCTTGGACCTTACACATCTGCAGAGCAGCCCATTTGATAGTGTCCAGAGAATGAGGCTTGTTATAGACTGGAGAGTCAGTGTCAAACAAGATTTGACCTAATGAGCAGGACACAGCAGCAGGATTTTCTGGACAGTGATGATACTTAAGATTATATAAAGGAATCATAGTGAATCAGGATAATTATGATTTGGAACAGGACCCCGGCTAGTTGCTGAGAGAATAGTACATAGAACCAATCCTTTGAAGACTGAAGGCTGGGTTGTGTGAACAGGGCCTCAAGAAGGAGGATTGAGTCTAATTGCAGTATTCAAACCTAGAAGAAAAAGGTCGGGGGATATACTCAGTAACTAAAAAATGCCAAGTTTGGAGTTTGGGTGACCAGGTAGATGGAAATACCATTTCTTGCATAGAGAATGTGGGCTGAAGGGTTCATATTTATTTTTACTTTTTGAATATATTTGGGCCATCCAAATGTCTGTAGTGGAACCTACAAGTAGCTTAGAGTGACTAATAACCTCCTCATAATTTCAATTAGCCTTCTACATGGCCACCGTAGCTACATACACATGTATAGTCAAAACAGTATATATGTTATACAAAGGTAGTTTTAAGATGAGTCCAGCCTGTCTCTTCCCCATAGAGTGCTATTTTAAACTTTGCTTATATTGAAATTCTGGGATCTTCATCGTCAAATAGAGATTTTCATTAAGCAGTTGTATATATGGGTCTGGAGGTCAGCATCAAGATAGGGGAAGGAAATAACTTAACAGTCATTAACATAAAGATGGAAATGCAAACTATGTGAGAGAAAGAACTTGTCTAAAAAAATATATCAAATGAAAGAGGACCTGCTATAGAGGCCTGGGCAGCACCAATGTCTGACAGCTTGGTTGGAAAAAAAGACCCATGAAGACGATTAAAGGAAGGGTTGGGGATGGTGTCCAAGAAACCAAAGTAGAAGAGAATATCATGGAAGCAAGAAAGATCATCAGTAGTTACTAAAATTATAAGGGAAGTAAGAACAAAAGGCTTGCTTTGGATTTCTTCACTTAGGAGTCATTGTCAGTACTGGTGCATGTGGAAGACAGATTGAGGAATAAAAGGGAAGTGAGACAGTGGAGATAATGAATGGAGACAACTTCAAGAGGATTGGCTATAAAGGGATAGCTATCAATAACCAAGGGGAATTTGGGTTTGCTTCTCTCCATAACAGCCATGATGATCCCTTTAATTCATGAATCAGATCACATCAATTCTCTCTTGGAAACCTGCCAGATCTCCCCATTTCACTCAGCACCAAAGCCAAAGTTCTCAGAAGAGCCTGTGAAGTCTGACCTGCTCTACTTCTCCACTGGCCTGAACTCCTGTGATGGCTGGTGCCCCTGCTTACTCCCCTCCAGTCACACAGCCTTTCTTTCTGAGATGCTCGGCATGCTCCTACCGTAGCCCTGGCTATTCCCTTTCTCTGGAACATCCTTCCCCAGACATCCTCTAATGCACTCCTCTTCTTTAAGTTTGAGTTAAAAGCTTTCTCAATGAATAAAATCCTGACTGACATTTGAAAATTGCCACTGTCCCTCCAACCTCTATATTCCTGCTTCCTTCATTTCTGCTTGATGCTTTCTTTTTTAAAAAATCACATTTATCATTTAGTATATTACCTCTATTGTTTATTGTTTGTGTTCTCTTGCTAGAATATCTCTTCCAAAGCACGGATCCCTGATCATTTTATTCCACTGATACATCCCATATACAGCCACTGACATCTCTCTGGAACAGTGCCTGGTACAAAGAGGGCCTTCAATTAATGGGGTTGAGTAAATGAAGGCAATTTTAAAAAATTGAGAGCCTCTATCATATTTAGATGTTGAAGCTTTAGAGGGGACAATTGATGGAACAATGTGTCCATGGAAATACTAGAACAGAAAGGTCAGTTATATACAGGAGTGGGACAAATGAAACTTCAGGGAAAATGCCTTAGATAATGTTGATCTTAGTTCCTTAGGGCACACTGCCACCGAGGTCCAGGTTGTAGGTTCAGTTCCCAATTGGGGCCACTTACTGTTGTCTCCTTCTGACCCTGGGCTGCGGTGTTATGTCGCAAGGCATAGATCCAGTCACAAGGCTGGATCCTTGTACATCTGTGGCCCTTTTAGGGAAATGGGTGGCCAGCAGCCTCATTTCAGAAGAAAGGCATATTCTAGGGTTTTCTAGTCTCACACTCTTCATTTAGCAGGGCTTCTCCTACAAACTTCCCTTAAGCACAGAAAAGGTGGAGAGGAAGGCTTGCCAGGGGAGAGTGCTCTCTCCACAGTCTGCCTCTTGAAGGCTGACAAGGCAGCTGTGTTAAAAGCCAAGAGAGCTCTTTGCCCCCGGATGTCTGCAAAGCAAGGCTCAGTTTCCTTCTTCATGAGCCCTCCCACTGTGTTCTCTGCTGACACAGGCAGGCATGTCTCAACCCTTAGGCTCCACAAAGATAGCCTAATAACAGCTTGGCCAGAGTGCCTCATGCTTCCCAAGCCTCACAAAGAGACTTGGATGGTGAAGCAACCACTTGCCACCAAAACAGCAGTTATCGCCACCCCCCACTCAGAATCATCGACAAGCTGCCTGCTAGGTTGGTTGATATGCCTTTTATTTAGCATTCTGTTAATTTGCTAAACACTGTTTTGGTCTATGTGACTGTAGAATATAAAAATGCAGTAGGTGGTTTATAGGAAACAAGTTGCAAGAGATTGTTCAGCGCTCTGAGCCAACACACAATACCTATCCTCTGAAGGGCTGGATTTTCCCTCGGGCTGTGGGGAGTGAGCTGAGCAAGGTTCCCCATCCTCTTTCCAGCTCTCTTTGACCTGTTCCTCCCCTTGGTGCTGAGTGGTGGGCGTACAACTGTTGCAAGTAGGTGGCACAGCTGTTTGCTTTGACTGCCTCAGTACCTCGGGGATCCCAGCCACACAGCTAACGTTGCGGGATAAAAATGGCATTTATGCTTTAATAAACTCACCCTATTTCTTTGTTAGAGGAAAAAAAGGAGGGGGGATCCCACCCACCATGTTGCCAGCTACATGTCACTGTTCAGAGCACACCACAGTGGCTAATGTTTTCCAAAGCATTGGAAATGGAAACCATTAGAAAAATATTGGGATGGTGTGATGATTTCCCAAACACCTGCCTCCCACCTCTTATGCACATATGCCTGGTTTTTGCAATGCATGTAGCATTTTTTTTTCAGTTCGGTGCATTTTCATTTACAAGCACATGCATATTTTATAAGTGTATGTGTACATACTTCTTGGTGATTTACTTGTAAATTTTCTAAGTGGAGAAGCCACACAAAGGTCGCCAAGCTCTAGACAGAATTAAATAGCGTTTCCTAATAGGAATTAATAGCGTGGGCATCAGAAACATATAGGCAAGGGGGGAAAATGCATTTTCAACCAGAAAGTTATAATCAAGGAGCTAATTCTGTAGAGGACGAGGTCAGCCTTCCTCTTCCTTGTCAAATATATCACTGCAAGTCTCAAAGCTGTCACTCTGAAGGGCTAAATCTTTCAGGCTTTGCTCCTTCTTGTCCTGCAGAAACAGCAGTCTCATATCCCTGCTAGCACACCTGTTTGCCTGGTAGATCAGGCAAAACATGTTTTGTGGGTTACCCCGGATAGCACATTTTGCTGATTTGACTTGAAGTATCCATAACTATGATGGACTTCTTTGCCTGGCTCAGAAATCAGCTACCTTTCAACCTCCCATCTAGAGAACCTCTGTAAATCAAAAGAAGTAGCAACAGCGACTTCTTGCTATTGTTGTCATTCTATTCTTTTTATTAACTAGCCTGTTATTATTTTAGCATTGTGAAGCAACAAATAACTCAATCTAGGATAATGAAATCAGTAGTATTAAGGAAGTTTGAAATTGAAAGGGCCCTTAGATCTTACATCTCTAGACAATTTGGAACGACAATTGAAACCTGATAGCCTGTAGTCATCTTAATAATTGCCATGTTCCATGTTTATTTAATCACTTGCCTTCAGATTTTAGGATGCTTTAAAATAATGATTGATACATTTTGGAGTAGATGTTTTATATTTTTTTCTCAAAGCTTATATTTTGCTTTATATGGAAGCAACATTTTATTCATTTATTCATTATTTTAAGTGACTACTGAATACTATTTTCTAGGTACTATTCTAGGTGCTGAGAGTAATAGAGTGAGCAAAAATGATACTGTGCTGTCAGGGAGCTTATATTTTTTTGGGGGGGCACCATTTACTAATGAGTAAATTATTAAACACAATAATTTCATATTGCCATGGGCTCTGATAAAAATAAGGTTTTACATGATTGTGACTGAGGGGTTGACTACCTTCTCTGAAGAGGTGACTAAAGGTTTGAGAACTGGACGACAAAAAGAAGCCAATAGGTAAACAAAGATTTGGGGAAGAAATTTTTTAGTAAAGTACTACTGCAAGGACTGAAGGCCGGGGTGTGTTTGGCAGGTCACAGAAGAGACAGGCAGACTGAGTTGGGGGACGCAAGATATGAGATGAAGAAATAAAGGTCCAGATCACCTGGAAACTTTTATATCACTGTCTTAGTTCCTTCAGGCTGCTATGAGAGAATATTGTAGATTGAGTGGCTTACAACAACGGAAATCTATTCTCACAGTTCTGGAGTCTAGAAGTTCAAGATGAAGGTGTTGGCAGATTTGATACCTGGTAAGAACCTACTTTCTGGCTTACAGACAGTTTTCTGTGTCCTTATACAGGGTCCCTCTTCCATGGGCACTGATCCCATTCATGAGGGTTTCACTCTTATGACCTGATCACCTCCCAATATCATCACATTGGGGGTTAGGTTTCAATATATGAATTTTGTGGGGACACAACATTTAGTCTGTATCTATCAAGGAAATAGTTTGAGTTCTACTTTAAGTACAACAGGAAGCCATGGGTTTGGGATGTGTGGGGCTTTAACAGGAGGAAGATATTGCAGAGCCTCTGCTGCTGGAGGAAGTAGAAAGCAATGGTTCATGAAGGTCCATTCTTGGCAGTCCACAGGGACAGGGGCGCTTTCTTAAAGGACATCAAAACTGTTATAAACGTATTAAGGAGGAGAAATGGATGGCAGGTAGCTAAAATCAAAGATGTTATACAGCTAGACTCTTTTCTGAAGAGAAGTCTTACCAGCTTTTGTACATGGGCAAGAATAGTCATTAAAACATCAGAACATATGCTATCCATCCATCCATCCATCCATCCATCCATCCATCCATCCATCTATCGATTCATTCTTTCCCACATGTAAAGGGGCCAAAAAGGGATATGTTTACACCCTACTTTTAGAGACTTTATCATAATGATGAAGATGGTTGATGATAAAGATAATCTTCATTTATCCACTTAGGGTGGGTTTCTTCTATGGCAGATGTGGAGGCAAAGATTAGGGTGCAGGTCATTCATTGGGAGGTGATCCCAGGAACCAGAGATGGAATGGGGGAATTAGGGAAGAAAGGAAGGCCAATAAATGGTATATTGGAGTATGTTGCCATTGAAGATCACAGGGGACCTACTGTGCAGGACACACTTCAAGCCTGTGCCATTAAGCAGCAAGGCAGCTGGGGTATTTATCCACCAATTCCATCCCTCATTGTTTGAGAGAACTCCCCAGTTCTAGTCTGCTCAGCATTCCAGGGGCTATAGAAGGCAGATGCAGGAAAGATACAGGTAGCTAGCTGTTGTCATATATAGGTACCCCTGGTGATTTTAGGAGTGGGCTCTAGGAGAAGGACAGGATACCAATATGGACATTTAAGGAAACACTAGAAATAGATCATGCCAGTGATAGCCTGCCATGAGTTCCCATTTCAAGCCTCCAAGAAAAATTCTGCTCATTAAGGCACTGTCACTATAGACTCTATGATGCTCCTTAATCTGCTGAAGCTTTAAAACCTACTACAGCAGTTTTCATAGCAACTGTGCTCCTAGTTGCTGAAGCTCTGCATTTGCAGGTCACTGAACCTTGGTGGTCTCTCTACAATACTTAAAGATGATCGTTTTTTTCAAGTTGACTATTCCATATAGAGTTAGTTTTCTAGACCATCAGGAAATTCCTGAGAGTGGGAGGTTGTAGCGGATACCTTAGTACACTGCCAGATTTCTCTGCTGCTGGAGGATGTGGCTGCTGTGCAGGAATTGCAAAGAGAACTCCCTCACTTCAGGTAACAGCCCTTCCCAGGGGACAGGCTACATCCAATGATTGGTTTATGCAAGGACACAAAGGCCAGATCCTTTGAGGAGCCATCCTAGCCCCAGAACTCCTCATGGGATAGTCTCTGCTGTAATTGCATTAAAGTATGAGTCCTCTTGCTTCTCAATTCTGCTTCCTTCACACTCCACAGATGTTGATTCCCAAACTACACCCCAATAAACCTCCTGCAACCAAATCTTTGTATTAGAGTCTGTTTCCTGAGGAATCTGACTTAACAGCAGCTATTTATGCTTTCTTACTTGATCCTTATCTCTTTCCCTAGTAACAGACGACAGCCTGAGAAGACCCCATTGATACCCCTGGAAAGTTGTGAGGATTGGCTCGAAAGGTCCAAGAGTGTGACCACTTTTGTTGCAGAGCCCTTGGTATCGTCTCTGTAGTGGGAAAGAACCCTGTGGATCCCAAGGAGTCACAGTAAACAGATGGCACCCCATGGCTCTCAGAGCCAGCCAAGTTCAGAATGGTCTGTCAAGTGCTGAAATGTTTCCCTGGGATTTTTATGACTGTAGAATGTTTGAAGAGACCAATATATCTCAAGAAATGTAGACAAGAAAGGACAGCCTACAAAAGGGGGAAGGAAATAAGAAGCCTTCAAGAGTTAGATTTAATATTCTTGGAACCAGAAATGAATTATTTAAAGCTTATTTGTTTATGTTTGTTTACCATTTGGTGCCTAGTGTTCTTATGATATAATTTGCTTCACAATTTTAGGATTCTATTTTACATACCAATAGCACCTTATACATTCTGTGTATAGTGTATTTCATCTGGAGACTCTATGGGTATCTTTCTATAGGAGCACATACTCATGTGTAGCTAATAGAGCTATGAAGTCACCTTAATAAATTCTTTGTTATTTAAATAATTTGTTGAATGATGGTAAATGCAGTGCTATAAGCTTTCAGAATCTGCCTGCCTAAATGATCGAGTAAGCCACAGTATGAGTTTTCATTTTATTCTTACTTCTTACCAAGCTCAGCCTTGAGTTGGTGGACACTGAAAATTAAGCAGCAGGAATTACATCCTCCGTTAAATATTTAAAATTTATATCTACAGAACATATATGGCTGATTTAACCATCAAATTATAATATTAAGGAAACTTATGGGAAAATGTTTTTCTAAGCATTCTAAAAATAAAGTACTGAAGGTTGATGATAGCATAATAAGTTCAAAAGGGCATCTGTGCTGATATTTGCCAAATTTTAACTAATGTAAATTGACACAAACTGTACAAGAAAACATTTGATTATATTTAACTTTGAGATGCCAAGATCAGGAGCTAGATTTTATAACATCAACTCATTGCAAATTATTTTCTTTTATGAAGGTTTGCAATTATGTGTCTGTTTCTGAATCAAATGGATTCTTTCTACTCTAAATATTTAATTTGATGAAAAGAATCTTTAAACATCAAGAACTTTATATCATATTAACAAAGATGCTTGTTGCACTATTGCATATTATATTGAAATATTGGAACAACCTAGATGTCCACAATAAGAGAATGTTGTATAAATTATGGTATGCATTCTTGAATAAATGACAACATCTATTGGCCATGTAAATATCCCCATGTCATATTAGTGGCTAACAAAAGCAGATTATAAAATAACATAACTAATAGAACTCATTTATATATAATTGTGTATAGATAAATAGCTAATAGCAAGTACAGAAATATTTTATATTTAAACATCATTGTGAGTAGATTACCAAGTGTTAATTGTGATTATTTCTACCTAAAGAGTAGAATTTCAAGTGATATTTAATCTTTTATCTTTTCTTTTTTTTTATGATAAATACACAGTTTTATGCAAAGTTAAAACTGGGCAGCATCTGGAGATACTAGGCTCATCATCATTCTTTCCTGCTTAAAGCTCTTTCTTCATTTGGCTTCCCAGGCAATACACTATTGTGATGTTCCACTTACCTCATAGGCCATTTCTCAGTTTCCTTTCAGCTTCCCATTCTCTTTTTTCTCAAATGATCCTCAGCCCAATCTTTGGTTCTCTTCTCATTTATTTTGTTGGTGACCATACCAGTCATATGGTTTTAAGTGCCATTTATGCTAGATATTGTCTATTTTGGCATCCATATAACTTCTTTTATGTTCTCCTGTGTCTTTTAGGTACTCCAAGGCTAAAAACTGTATTTTCTAAACTCTTGTAGCTTGGATTATAAATGCAATTTAGGTTCTGCCAATGATAAGTACTTCTATGAGAAGGAGAAGACAGCAAGAATGCTGCAGCCATTTTTCTGTGGCACTCCACCCAACATGCATGAGTGTTTTCAAAGTCTGGGCTCCACATTTCATTTACTTTTCCTAGTTTCATGGGTATGAGGCATATAATGGTGGTAGTGGTAGCATTTTCTTGACTTCTAGATTATGGCTATGATGACCATTAGTAGTCTCTGAATTTTGTTTTCAGCCCTTCCAACAAAATTGTAAGTTTATGCCTCAAATACCTTGAGGTGTTTCTCTGTCCTTACATGAGCCCTGACTGATAGGCCAAAGATTCTATCTTCTAAAATTTTATCTTCAGTCCAGATATCTTCTTTGATATTTGAACCCATATATCCAACTGCCTACTTGACACTCTATTTGAATGTGTAATAGACTTCTTAACCTTAAACCCTAGAGTTAACTCTGATCTTCTCACCAAAACCAGCTCTTTCCACAACTTTCTGCATGTCAGTTGATGGCAATTTATACTTCCAATTACTTACGCCAAAGTTTCTGAAATATTTTTTCATTCCTGTTTTTCATATTTCATGTCAAGTCTGTCAAAAGTCTTATTGTCTCTATCTTCAGAATCTTTTTTTGTTTCCCCAAATAGGATGTAAGTTTCATGAAGGTCTGGAATTTTATGTTTTGATTCTTTTCCAGACAGTGTCTGGCACATAGTAGGTGTTCAGTATTTTTTAAATGAATAAATAGGTGATGTAATGAATAAGGTCTGAAGAATTCTGGTTACAACATAATAGGAAGCATCTTTAGCTAAACTCTCTTTTAGCTTAAGGAAAACACTCAGGTATACTTTTAGAGAATAGACTCCCAGTATTTTTAGTGTACTTTCAGATTTACATGTACCTTAGTCTTGCCTAGAATTTGATTCACTAAACATTTTTATCTTTGAATGGAGAAATAGAGGTATGAAATAACTTACCTTTGGCTGTTGTGCAGAATATGGATTGATTCTCCTTTTAGTGTTTCAGCCTTAACAACGATCATAGCAGCATAAACATCAACATCAAATATTCATTGAACACGTACCATGTGCCAAATCCTGTTCAAGGCTTTATGTTTAATTGTTATTTTCAGAATAATGCTTGTACATAGTATAACAAATTGAAAGAAGGGGGAAAAGATGAGAAAACAGAAGTCAAATTATACTATAAGTTTTACAATAATATACACTTTCCTGCTCTGCCCTCTCCCCTATCTTTGAAGTTTTCCTCCCCCAAGACAAAGACTTTAAGCTATTTTGGCTGTTTCTTCTGTTTACCTTTATATTTTGAACTAACAAGCTTATATTCCAATTTCTTGAATTTTCCATTTAAAATATTATTTATTGACTTCCTACCTTGGAAGATGGGGATTCAGCTTTCCAGTGGCACCTCTCTCACCTCCCATCCTCTCATTATAGTTTTTCAAAGCTTTTCAAAAATTCATTTTCAGTGTTTGCTTTATTATAGCCCTATAAATATTATTTACAGCTGAAATTTTTATGGCACTTTTGATTTTTTGTAGTTTATAATTGCTTCACATTTTAAAAGCTTGGGTTTCTATGTAACGATCACTAATTCTTTCTTCAAACTCTAAAAACTGCAACACTCTGATCAATAAAACACCCTATGTAATCTACCAGTTACTTCATTTACTTTATTTTTTGTTCTTCTGAAAGACTAGAATCCCTGATTCTCCTATCCACATATGTTACTCTCTAGGCCAGAAATATCATTTGGGACCTTCTTTCACCATAATTTCTGGTATTGCCAGTTTCCTGGTCCCCATGTTTTCCTTTTTGTTTTATTTCCTTCTTTTGATGGATAATATTCTCAAGAGCTTCTTGAGAAAAAGTGCATGAGAGGTAAAGTTACTGAGACCTTGTGTATCTTCTAATATCTAGTCTATGTCACATTTGACCAGTAGTTTGGCTGGGTATAGAATTCTAGTATGAAACTCATTTTTTATTTTGAGATTTTGGACATCATTGTTTTATTGTCTTTCAGTTTTCAAAGTGCTATTAAGAAATATGATGCCATTATTTTTCAACTTCTTTAAATAGAATGTGTTTTATTTCTCTTCGGAAAGTTTTTAAGGCTTGGTTATATATGCTATCTTGAAATTTCAATGTGGTTTGATTTCTTAGTCCATTTGGGTTGCTATAACAAAATACCATAGACTGGGTACTTATAAACAACAGAAATTTGTTTCTCACAGTTTGGAAGCTAAGGAGTTCAAGATCAAGGCTCCAACAGATTCTGTGTCTGGCGAGAGCCTGCTTTCTGGTTAATAGACAGATGGCTCCTTCTCACTGCAAATGGGTGAGAGATCTCTCTGAATTTTATTTTATAAGAGCGCTAATACCTTTCATGAGAATTCTGCTCTCAGAACCTAATTACCTCCCCAAAACCCTCCAAATACCATCATATTGGGGAAATAGGTTTTAACATATGAATTTTTGGAGGACAGGAATATTTAGTCCATGGTACTTAATAATTATTATTTTTCATTCATTGTGCTAAGTACTCTATAGATCCTTTTAATCTGGAAATTTATATTTTGTAAATTTTAAAAAATAACTTCTCTCTTCTCATTTTCTAAAACTTATTAGTTGGATGTTGAACTTCCTGGGTTTCATATATCTTTTTTTATATGTATTTTTTCCTTCCTAAAATATTGCCTCAGCTATATATTTCAAACTTTTCAATACGTATATATTTTTCAATTTCAATTATTATTATTTTTTATTCCCAAATATTCTTGTGTGGACCCTGGAACCAAACTGCTGTGTTTATAACCCAGCTTTGCTGTATAAGCTTGGTCAAACTACTTCACCTCTCTGTGCCTGTTTTCTTATTTGTAAAATGAGGATAACAGAACCTAACTTATAGGGAAGTTATGATGATTAAATAGTTTAATATTTATAAAGCTCTTAGTACATTGCCTGGCACATGGTAAGTCCTATATAAGTATTGGATAAATACAATAAATAAATAGTGCCCCACCCTTGTTTGTTTCAAGATAGATGCTATTATTATTCTTGTTTAACTTGAGAAAATATGAAAAACAGAGAAGTTAATTAACCAGGCTTTAGTCATACAGCTGAAGAGAGGCTGAGATGAGGAAAGGGACTAAAATCCGAGTGTATCTCATTTCATGCCTATGCTCCCAACCACTAGACTACTCAGTGCAGAGTGGAAGCCTCACTTTCCAAAGGCAAAACCCATTTTGAAGCATTGTATAGGGGAATAGAATCTACCTTGCTATCAAGTAGTATATGTAAATATTTTACAGTTATGTACTTGAGTTTGTGTAGTTGGGATATAAATGGCATGATTGTTAAGCACATATTATGTTTCTTGACTGATATGAAAATGAACTGTTTAATAATATTCTTGTATTGTCTTTGAGTAAATGGAAATCTATGTGCTGAGTTGTTTGTTGGAGATAAATAGTTTTAGCAATCAAATGTATATATATTTTTATTATATAGTTTTAGTAATTCAGCTTTTATAACTGAGTTGGGTTCAAAACATGAACTTTAAGCCACTTGTTTGTGCATATTCTTCATCTGAAGGTAGTGATTAATTTAAGGATTGACTTTGATAATACTTCCTCCACAATAATTAATGATGTTGATTTTTGGCATAACGTGTATTTATTTGTGTTTGTACACATGTGTATGCACGTGCATGAGAGTGCATGAGCAAGGATAAGTGTGATTTAACAATATGGGCCAGGCTTGATTGAGCCCAGTATAACAGAAAACTGCTGGAATATTAACCACCCACCCTAACTGGTATTTATAATAGAAATAAGCCTTCACCATAAAGCCTCTCCAACAGGCCTTGTAACTATAATAGCACTAGCAGGTGCCACCACAATAAAGGAGCCAGCCTTCCCACGAACAAATATTAAATTAAAAAAAATCAATCAATCTGCAGTCTCTTTTCTGGTCCCAGAATCATTTCTTCCAATAACAACAAACGGCAGGGTTTGTCAGAGCATCGTTAACAGGTTAAAGACCTTTAAATTATTATTATTATTTTTAAGTATACCAGGCAATTGGCTCCCACAGTTGCCACTTTGAAATTGGCATGTAAAATGTTGATGGGACTCATGGCCTGAGGGAAAGTCCTTTAGCCTTAAAAGCTGGCAGGAAACAGTAGGATTTTGTGGGGCGGGCTGGTGGCTATTCTTTAGGAGATCCAAGAAAGCTGGTCATTTTGCAGGGTGTGATGTCATCCAGACATGGGGTGAGGGGTGTCCCATCCCATGTAATGGTCCCATACTGTGTGATTCAGTTAGCCTCAGAAGTGTCTTTACCCTCTCCTGCTTTCACCCTGTCTCCTTTTTCTAAAGGGTGTTATGACCCATTCTTGACTGCCCAGGACACCTAAGCTGCTTTCTTTCCCACTCCCTATCTGCTAACCTTCTCACTCCCATCCTTATTCTGAGACCTCCACACCCTTTCTTACACTCCTCTCCACTGAAGCAATTATGGCCAGTTAGTGTTCCCCTTCAGCTTTGGGCTGCGATTCTAGGTAATCCATGTTGTTATGTGGGGACTATCCCTGAAGAATAGTTTGAGAGCCTGCTGTGGAATTTCAACCATCACTTAAGTAGGAATGTGTGCTATATTTCAGATTGCCATGGTTCCACCCACCTTTGTGGTGGGTCACAGATGTTTGCTATCTGGGTTCTGAAGTTCTTACAGCAGAGTCTATAATTTGCAGGCCCTAATGTCACTGGAGAGCAGGGGCATAAAATTCTGCTCAGATGGGATTTGGCTGCTGTAAATGAGGATTATCTAGAACAGTTCTTAAACTTTTAAGTGTATAGGGATCAGCTGGAGATGTTTTAAAGCACTAATTCCGAATCAATAGGTCTAACATGGTTCCTGAGAACCTGCAATTCTAACAAATTCTGGTGCTCATGTTGCTGGTCTGAGGATCACACTTTGGGTAGCAAGAACTAGAGTGAGGTGACTTTGGGAATGAAGTGCCCCATATTTTTCTTCTGGAGACCTGTGGAAACCACCTCTGGTCCAGAATGAAACACATTAACTCTTAGACTTTTTCTAGAGCATGTCTCTTCAACCAAATCACTGAACAATTGGCTAACTAGCCAACGAAAAAAAGATGTCTATAGAAACTTTATGTGTTTTTTTTGGTTATGACTGCTCCGCAAATAGTCTTAGCACACTATCTTTGTGACCATATGTAAGTCATAAATTAAATAAAATAAACAAGCCAAACCAAGAAAACCAAATGACCACTCATAGGAAGACGTTAAGACAAATTTGTTTTCCTAATTCACATCCACACATGATTTGCAGCACCATTCCTTGGATCAGGGAAGGGGTTTATGGGTAATCCACATTGGAAAGAAAGTGGTATATATTTAATAAAAAACAAGAGCTATATCTATTATATATTTTTTACCTGTCACTAAATGAAAGGTCCCTTTCCTCATTTCATGTTTTTTTTTTCATGCTGATAGAGGAAGAAAAAATTGAAGACATGTTCTCTCCTTCTTGACATACTTTAGACTAATCAATCTTCTCTCTTCAAATCTTTGCTGAGACAGTCCACCCAATTTGGGCCATAGCTGTGTTAAAATGCCTGTAAGACATATGCCACTGATATTTTTAAAAACATATTTTTTTCAATTTGACATGAATTTCCTGGACAGTGTCTTGGTATGCATTTTGTTACTCCACAAGAAGTGTTTAGAACTGGATAATACAACAGTTTACAAGGGAAAATAATAAATAGTGAGAAAGTCTAACATAAAACTCAGCATTGGGAGTCCAGTCCATACATGTAAGGGGTGTGTGTGTGTGTTGTGTTGTGTTGGTGGTGGTGGTGGTGGTGGTGGTTGTTTTGGGTTAGGATGATAGAGGGCTATGGGAGGGCTGACATAGCACTGAATATGTCTGGTATTTTGTTCCCAAATCATGCTGATCTTCTGAGTCTCAGTTTTCTCATTCATAAAATGGGAATGGTAAGTGGTACAGTGTAGTTGTCTACTTCAGGTATTTGTTTTGAAGATCAGATGAAATGATGTAAATAAATGAAGTAATGTAGAAAACTATCTATAATCCTGTGGTAGTTTTATTCAGGTAAAACTCAAAATCCAGGCATCAGGGTATTTCCAAGTACTTCAGGCTTATGACCTCACACTTCACTGAATAGTTAAATAAGATGGTTCAGGCCCTCATCCCACACATGTTGGGAGACCATGAACTCACTCTGCTCTCAAGCTTCAAGTCAGCATCTATGGAGTATCTCAGCAGAGTCACCTCTCTTCTAGTTATCAACTTCTCCAATTTCTTTTAATAATGAGATCCCTGACTTCCTTCACATCTTGCTTTTTGCGGTTGGTATTTTAATTCTATTGCACAGTATCCATTCTGCTTTAGTTTTTCAAGGCAACTACTTGTCCGAAGCAGTTGAATGTTTTGCTGTGACAGTGCTAGGACAGTTGCCGTAGTTCTGCTGGTCACAAAAAGGCTTCCTTGCAGCAGTCCTGGCAAATCAGACACATTAAGTATTGGATGACATTCCTGTTCTTAAAATTCTCTTGAAATTTTTGTCACACAAATTTTATCATAGGCAACTTCCTTTAATATATATATATTAAACTGTAAGAGTGTATGTGTATATATATATTATATTATATATAATATATATTATATATAATATATTATATATTATATAATATATATATTAAACTGTAAGAGTGTATGTGTGTGTGTGTGTGTATATATGTATATATATATATATATACACACACACATACACTCGTCAGTGACTTTACTGGCTTTTTCTCCCCATCCTTCTCCATTCTTGTACTGTACTCATTTGTGTTTGTTAGTCTATCTTTTCTCTTCTCTTTCTCTGTTTTGTTCTTCCCATTTTGTTTAGCCTAATAAAGAATTCTGCTCCCTCCTGATTTTTGCTTCAGATCCATATTAAAGCACATTAAAAATACTTCAGAAACTATCATGCTCAAGGAAAGAACATCTTCTTCAGCCCTCCTCCTTTTAGTGTGTTGACCTGTTATAGGCTGAATTATGTCTCTTCAAAATTTAAATGTTGAAGTCCTAACCCCCAATACTTGAGGATGTGACTGTATTTGGATGTAGGGTCTGTAAAGAGGTAGTTAAGGTTAAATGAGGTCATTAGGATGGGTCTTAATCCATATGGTGTCCTTATAAAAAGAGAAGGTTGGAATACAGACACACCCACACAGAAAACCATGTGAGGACACAGGGAGAAGACAGCATTGACTTGCCAAAAAAAGAGGCCTCAGAGGAAACTAACCCTGTCAACACCTTGATCTTGAACTTCCAACCTCTAGATTTGTGAGAATAGAAAGTTTTGCTGTTTAAGCCACCCAGTCTGTCTTACTTTATGGCATCCCTAGAAAACTGTCATGTACATGACCAATGAAAATATCATGTGAGCCACACATGTAATTTTTAAATTTTCTAGTAGCCACATTAAAAAGAAAAAGAAACAACTGAAATTATGATGATATAGTGTAATTAACCCAATACCTGCCAAATATTATCAACATATAACCAATATAAAAATAATGGATGTTTTACATTTCTTCTTTTTTCATTAAGTCTTCAAAAATGGTATGTATTTTATGCTTACAGAACATCTCATTTTGGTCTAGCCGCATTTCAGATGTTCCATAACCATACATGGCCCCCGGCTGTTACCCTGAACAGCATAGCTTTAGCAGCACAAAGTACTGTTATAAATTTTTAAATTACCTCTCCTTTAATGTGGATCAGCTGAAATCTTAGGCAGAAGTGGAAAGGAGTAGTGTAAAACTTTACCTTCTCCTTACCATGAGTTATACTAGCTTTCTCTCCAAAAGTCTAAGAAGCTAGGTGAGTATTTTTAAACATTTTCCCCTTCCCAACACAAAGGGATTATCATGAAGGAAATATACATACTAATTTCCTGTACCAGTGGCTCTTTTTAATCCTAAATCAAACTTTCCCACCTAGGTTTGGCAACCATTAACCTTTTCCACTAGCTAACCACACAGCTGGTTTGGGGTGACCTTTTCCTCTGATTCTTTCATTGTTCAAGATCCATTTCCTGGTCCCATTTCTAAGAAGTTTGTGACCACTCCTGGCTTCATGTGCCCTGAATCTCTCTAACATGTGGACTCTGGACCATATCCCCTAGTTTTTAAGTATTTTGCATTTTGCATCACTTACTGTTGTTTCACATGCATTTATCTTGTTTATGCAATTAGATGGTAGGACATATCGTGGCTTAGAGGAAGTCACATAGGTCTGGGTGTATGTTCTATCTCTGCTACTTACAGGCTGTGTGCCCGTAGATGATGAACTTAGCTTCCCTGTGCTTCCATTAAACAGACATCAAAGTACTAACTTCACTGGATCTTCATGAAGATTAAATGTGAGAACGTATTCCCAAAACCTAGACCTTAGTACATTCTCCATAAACAATAGCTGATATTGTTGCCTTATTTCTGATTTATTGAACACTTATTAAGTGCTATGCACAGTGCGCAGTCCTAAAGATACAGCTGTGAGGAAGAAAAGCTTAGTCCTGACTTCTTAGAAACAGGGACCACCAGGCCTTATATTTTCATTTTATTTCACGTTGCAAAATAGATTGCAGAGTGTACAATAGGAATTTAATATATCTGTTTATGTAACAATTAGGTCAAAACATAGGTTGAAAATACCAATGTTCATTGTGAGTTTGATGTGGGTTTGGTACTTGGTGGCCAGGGTAAAATGGATTTTTCAGTGCTTCTTTGGTTTCTTCCTCAGAAGGCATTCTTCAGAGGTTCCTTAGTTTGACTGATTGTCAATGTGCTGTATTTTAAATGGTGTTTTGACAGCTCAAGATCAGATTTATTTTCCTGTAAGTTTCACTTGGATATCATTCTTGATCAATTTCGTGTTTAGTTTGTATTGCCAATGGGCACTCAAAACATTGAAAATTACATGGAAGGGCTACGGAACACAGGAAATTTTTAGAACAGGAAATCTCTGTAAGACTAATTGAGTCTGCAGTTGTGCCACCCCATAATTACTTTCCTTTGTAATGCTTATCTCCTTAAAATATATAGTATTTGTATAAACACATATATGCATATGTACAGTACACATATATTAGCAATCTGAACCTGCATTATAGTTTCGCTATAAATTTACCCCGTCTTTGTAAAGAAATCCCACTAAGACTTATTTAATACTTTGTTCTTTCTGGGATTAGGTACATGCCCCTTCTTTTATCTCTCTTTGGCATTTAGTCTTTGCAAATCTCCCACTATTCTGCTACCTTGGAATTGAGGACATTCTTAGTAAATTCCCTTTACATTTTCTTTTTTTTTTACAGAGATAAGTAGAGCAACTATGTTTCCAACCTTTGTAAATAATTAAGATCTTTGAGTTCTTGTATCATTCTGGTTGCCCTCTGTTGTACCTTCTTGATTTCAATAATATTCTTTTTATATTAATGCGATCCGTCTTGTAGGACTGCTCTCACTGCATTCCAGATGGAGACTCTCCTCCAGCCCCCTCCATTCTAAGGCAGTAATTGTTGTTGACCTGTATTCTGTGGTTGTGCAGCCACAATCCCATTTCCTGTTCTTCAGCTGCTGGAATTTTCCCCTACCGCTTTTTCTTCCTACGCTGTCTTTATGATCCAGTGACCCATTAAACCCCAAACCAAGGCCATCTTCAGCACCTTTTTACCTGTCCTTGGTCACAAATAGTCACTATATAAGGCAACTGCTTACACTAAGAAACCATGGCTGCTGAAGATATAAATAGGCTCAAGAAGTGTTTGGAGACATTCATATACATGAGAACCCTAATGGACTTATGAGTGAAGTTAAAGGTGAATGGCTAAAGCTTTCTGGATGCAAAGGAAGCAATAGTCATGCCCAAAGAAGGCCGCTGCCATGTTGATGCCATTGCCAGAAATGAACACTGCCCCCAGTGGACCTATTCTTTGAGCTGCTGTGATATTTTCTCTGCCCTTTTCTGATGCACCTTGAGTATTTGAGTTCTTCCCTATATCTCTGCTGTGTCCAGTTTCTGGTTTTGGATTACCTAAACATTCTACTTCCTTGACTCAATCTACTCCAAATTATTCTGTATATGACTGCCAAAATAATTTCTCATGCCTGGCACTGGGATCATGGTATTTAATGATTTAATCCTCTCTTAGCTCTTCATGTCTCTAATCAAATAAATCTTCCTCAGTTGCTTGAAGTCCTCCAGCAACTTGAACTAAATTGCCTGTTTGAAGTGACCCTATGCCATTTCTTTGCCTTCTTGTCACCTGCCTACCTCTGTTAGATTTGGTCCTCAACACATTTTTCTCCTTCTCCCCTTCCCCAGTTATCTCAAATATATGTTTTAACATCCTTTCAACATCTTCCTAATCTCATTTCTCTATTTCTTTAAATTACTAATTAAAGTTCAACTTCTCTTAAATTTTATTTTTGCTTAAATAACTTCTTCCAATCACAAACCATTATGTCAATTCTATACTTCTCTAGAATATATTCATGTAATAATGGTAAAATATAAGTATATGTTTAAAACCATACCTTCATGTTGAAAATAGTTGTATTGATTTTAGATGCGCACATTTGTTTCAAAAGTGCCAAAGCAACTAGGAATTTGGGGCGGTGTTATCAACTATAGTTAACTAATCTGCCAATTTGATCTCTGAAATCAGATAAATTCTAATGGCTTATAATAACTTGTTTAGTACATTGTTTTTGTTTTTTTGTTTTTAGTTAATTTTAAACTACTAGAAATATCTGGATAAGAACAACTTAAGCTTTTATCCAATGATTCTTAAGGGATTGTGTGTGTGTGTGTGTGTGTGTGTGTGTGTGTGTGTGTGTACACTCACTGAAAAAAGGGTTGGGGGTATCAAAATGGGATGCACAAGATTTTTAAAAACACACAATTTGAGAACCTCTTTATTACAGTTCAAGTTGTCCTTCGACAAACCTTCTTGATTTCAATGATATTCTTGTCTTATTGATGACAGCCATTTTATACAGTTGCTTTTATGGCATCACAAATGGAGCTGTTCTTTGAAGAACTTCCATTGTAATGTGGTCACACTTGTCATACTGCATTTCATAGCTGCCCTGTCATGATTTAAAGGGTGAAAAATAAAACAACATTTTGATAGCATTTAGACGTTTCTTTTTTCCCCTTCACTCCCTACTTTTGGGGGAAAAAGTAGACTGTTTTCAACTCTGGTGATTTTGTGGTGATAAAAGCTCTCATCCTCTACTAGTGGTAATGAAAGTGGTTCCAGCCTTTTGGAAGGTCTAATATGTGTCCAGAGCTTCCATTTCCACTTTTAAAAGCTTATCATTAGACAACTGGAAATATTATTAAAAATTTACATGTAGTGAAGATAGATTGTACATAAATGGTTGGATTATGGTTGTATTGTTTATAAGATTTGGTATAGTCTTTCTGTTACTCTTTGGCACCATTTTGGAGAACCGTGTCCAGAAAGCAGAAGTTCCCATTATGGTATGCCAGGCAGAAGCAGGATCTTCTGACTTCTTAGAAATTAGAAAAATTGCCATCTAAAAATCCCAAACAGTTTTTGCCTTCTAAGATGGAAAATCCAAATTTGCTTTTGGTGATTATTCAGTTGTTGACTGAACTAACAATATGTTGGTGGCCTCTATGCCAATCATAAACTATGGATTTCATATTTATGAACAAATAATTATCTTTTCTCTTATCGGAGTCACTGTTATACCTACTTTCTGTTTTTAGTAGATAAAATAATTTCTAACTGATGCAAGAAACTATGTCATAGCTACAAGCTGGCAGACATTGGAACATTCAAGTTATAATTATAAATACTCTGAAATTATTTATTAATTTAATTTGGAATGTGCGATGGCTTTGTGTGTGGTGCTTTAGTTTAGCAGTGACTACAACACTAAATATTAGTATAGAAATTTATACTTTGCACAGCATGTCCACAGATCTGATTTTGTTGCCTCATTGCATAAAGCTTAGGTAAGAGTCCAATGGAAAGGAAACTTGTAGTTATTTGGATTCATAATAATTATAGTGAAAGACAAATAGTCTCATTTTATAGATGAGAAAACTGGAATATGATGAAGTTAGATGGCTTTTCCAAGGTCCTTAGATTTGCTGACCTCAAATATCTCAGCCTTAAAATTTCTACCCACTTCTCGGTTTCTGACTATAGTCAAATACCAGCCGCTCCCACCTCAATGTCTCTGACTTTCATCAAAGTTTTCTCTTCTTTTGTGTTCTGGACACCAGGGGCTAAAGCTATGAGAAGAAACATTAGGCTAGAAGAGGGGGTGAGTACAGAACAGCTAGACAGGAAGGCCCAGGTTAAAAGATGAATGGCAGAGAGCATGTTTGTTGTTGTTGTTGATTAGAAAGCAACACTTTTTCAATGGGTTTAATGTGCAAATGACATGCTACATTCATTTATTTTACCTTTACCTGCATGGCTCCCTTAGATATTTGGGTTCATAGTCCTAGGCTAAATGACCTTGAAATGTCTGGAGACCTTATTATCATGTGACTGTCAAGTGGGAAGTAATTGTTCATATTAGGAAGTGAACATATATATATATCTACTCACACACTTTGACTGAAAGATGAAATTTTTAATAAAAAAATGATGGATACTGCATGTAATATTTTTAAGCAATAGACCCATGAATGTGCAGTGTTTGTGAGGTGTCATCAAGACAACTGTTTTAGCTTAAGGATCTGGATCCGTGCTATGGGATCTGGTAGGTGCTAGGCATGTTTGGCTATTTTTATTTTAACTAAAATTAATGAAAATGAAATAAAATTTAAAAATTAATTCCTGAGTCACATCAGTCACATTTTAAGTGCTCAGTGGTCCCTTGTGGATGGTGGTGACTGTATTGGAGAATGTGGATTATAGAACATTTCTGTCATCACAGAAAGTTCTGTTTGACAGAGTTATTCTAGATCTGTTATTCCAAACTATTTTACACCTCCAGTGTATCTGAGGTATAGAATATAATCCTGTTTAAAACAATGCCTTCCCCCTATTCCATCCTTATTCACAGTGGGCACTCCCTTCTCAAAGGGGAGAGACATAAGAGAATCTGCATGAGGGGTAGTTCCTGAAAGTCTAAAGGTACTCCCATATATGTTCCCACACTTCAGTAGACCACTGAGAATCACTGTTCCTAAAAAGCTTGTAGCACTGTCATTTTCAACCTTAGCTGCACATTGGAATCACCTGGGGAGTTTTAAAACTGTTGATGCCTGGGTTCCACTCTCAGAAACTTCGCTTTAATTGGGCATTGGGATTCTTACAGGCTTCCCCTGGGGTTCTAGTGAGTAGCCAAGATGGGGAGAAAACACACTGTTTTAGGGGTTAGTATTTGGTAATTAACAGATTATCACCTGGTTGATCCCAGTAGGAAATTATGAATAAGGCGTCATATTTCACTTCCAGGAACATCTTATAATAGTGTCCATCTAAACTACTTTTAAAGATATACACCATTTATAGTCACTTTAAGAGGTCACCACCAAATAAAATCCATGACTTGATTATCTAAAATTATTATTTAAACAGGTGAATTTCAAATTAGAAGCTTTTCAAATGACTTTCTCCCTTAGGATAAAGTAATATATTTCACACCCTGTTTAGTCTTTGCTTTAATTTTTGCCATCTAGCTTTCAGCTCCTCAAACTTTGTGTACCTTCTCTTGCCTTTGAAATGTCACATATATGGTCCCCTCTCCCTGGAGCATATTTTTCTCCAACCCTCTCCCCCACTGTTGCCAACATTCCCTTCATATAACCTTCAAATCTTAGTTTAAATTTCCCTTCTTCAAGGGAAACTTCTTTGACTCCTCTGAGCCAGACTAGATTTTCAGGCAGAGACTCACAATAATGCTTGCCAAACATTTCAGTTCTACCCTATATTTCCTAACCCTCTTACAGTGAGGCAGAGTCATGTGACTACTTCTGGTTAAAAAATGGAGTGCAGAAAAGGCACATGAAAATTTTATGAGCAATGAAAGCTCATGGCTGATTCTCCCCCTCCCTTCCCTTCTGTGGTGACAAGTAACATCCCAGATGGTAGAATCTCCTTCAACTGTCATCTCTGTATCACCATGTGGAGTGAAGAGCCGTATGTTAAATATGGAGCATTGGTGAGAAAAAAAATCTTTGTTAAGTTGAGTTTTGGTGCTGACTTTGTTACTGCAGCATGCTCTAACTTAACCTGACTAATATAGATCTGTCTCCCTATCATGTGCTTCTTTGCAATATTTATTTCCTCTTTATAACCATTATCATTTGTTTAACGACTCTTGAATTCAAATCTTTCCTTTTAGACTGTCAGGTTCATATGGGTAAGAATGATATCTGTTTCATTCATCATTAAATCCTCAGCACTTGGTTTGCTAATGGCACATATTGCTTGAGCAATACATATATGAATGAGAGAGACAAGGGGTAGTTATATCTTCTTATTGTTGTTGCACACAGAGCACTCTATTTATAGTATGAAAGCAAACCCTGCTATTATGGTAATTACAGAGAATATAAGGTTGAGACATTACTTATAAAGATAAATTCAAAGAGCTGGAGCTAGAAGGAAACTTAGACATCATCTAATTCAGATTGTCTCTAAGTGAAGTCAAAAGAACATTTACATTAAAATAACTCGGGTGTGCTTAAGAATTAGTTAGTTCAATGAATGGGTTCAGCTAAAGGAGACTACCATTCTGGAATGCTATTTATCACCATGGAGGGAAACAGAGGCCTAAGAACCAAACATAAGCCTTTAGTGACTCATGGACTTGCCACATACCATTTCCATTCACCTAAACCAGAGTAAATCCCAAATTCTGGTGATGCAGCCTGGATATTTGCATTTTTTTTTTTTTTTGCAAGCATCTCAGGTGATTTTTATTTGCTGGAGTTTGAGAACCACTAACATAATTCAACAGATTGCAGGTGCATGTGATTACATCACCCTCTTCACTGCTCCATGGAAGCTGCATTAATAGTGACAGTAATTAAATCACTTCCGGGGAAAAATTCTGCCACTGATCCATAGGTAGCCACTTCTCCAGGTGGTTACTTGTGGAGAGCACATCCCATCTGGAGAGCAGAGTGGCTAAGAGCACCCTTCTGGAGGCAGACTCTGGCTTTCAGTTCTGGCTCCACTGCTTCCTAGATGCCTAAACTTAAGGTAGCTGTTTACCCTCTCTGGGCTTCAATTTCACCATCTGTAAAATGGAGATAACAACAGAATCTATTTCATAGGAATAGTCTGAGGACTGAATGAGATGATATATATAAAGCACCTGACACAAAATATACACTCAATGCTTATTAGGTATTATTTTAGTTATTATTGTCCTTTGCTTTTTCCAATATTTTCAAATACTTACATTATTCGTATTTTGAGGAGATTTATAGTAGTAGTATCTGTTCATGGGAAATATAATTAGACCCTCAGGGTAAACAAATTTATAATACTGCACTGGCCGTTATCAGATTATCTTTTACAATACATGTAGACCTTACTTAGGTAACCTTAATATGTAAAAATGCAGATTTACACTAAATGCAGATTAATATGTCACTATTTACTTTATAAATACAATAATATAATTTTTCCTTTTTAAGGAAAAGTTTCCTTTATGATCAGTATCAAGAAAAAAAATTCCTGTGGTGCCTTTAAAGTATTATTGGTAAGCCAGCAATGAATTTATATAAAACTTTTCAGCAATATGTTTATTATACAAATAAAAAAGTTTTTTTTATTGATTTCCCTCTCGAGACTGCCTTTTGAAGGAGTATAACATTGATATCACTGATCATCAGCAAAGCTTTAGTGATCAAGTTGATTGGATGGTTTTTCAATTTGGAGATATGAGTTTAGAGAGGACATCAGGATTTAGAATCATCGGAGTTATTCTCACTAGAAGGAAACATGGCTCCTGGTGATTCTCAAATGCCCATATGCCAGTGGGGACCAGCCTAGGACAAACTTTTCTCTGGTCCAGGATGCAAAGAGAAAAATAATGGTAATGTCATGAGGTTTCCCTAAAACTAAGTTTCTTCAAATTAAAAGGCTGTTCTTTATTTAATATTATGTCTTTTTTATTTAGGGGTTTAAATTGTCCTGTCTTTTATGAAATGTTGGTTATAAACGTGACTATGTTTTATTGTTCTTACAGGATAAAACAAAAGGTTGGCACTGTTACATTGGACCCTACATTAATTTTTCATATTTTATTAAAGTCCAAGAAAGCCTAAAATCCAACCCTGATTTTAAGAGACCTGAAAGATCAGAGAAAATAAGGAATGCGCACAAGAATATAGAGCTAGTGTCAAAGTTAGCGTTTGAACCCTGTTCTTCAGATACTTAAGACATTTATTATCACTGTACCTGTTATTACTCCATCTTTTCAGTTTACCTTCTTTTTAATCATCTTTCTCTGATAAGATTTGTATTTCTGTCTTATTGCTAGAGGTTTGCTCCCAGTGTGTAATAGCATTTCATTTTATATGACTTTACCTCTTTTGGTCCCTTTTATAAACATAAACTTGTTAGTTTAGTACTTTTTTGGGTTGTTAGGACTAAGTGGTTATTTAGTCATTTATTAGAATAAAAAAGATACATTCAAACTTGTTTTTTTTCTTATGAACAAAGTGAATTTGGGCTTTTTTTTTTCTTAGAAAACAATGCCTGAAAAATCTATGGAAAGAACTGAGAGTAACTTTTCAGCCCAAGGGAAGTTATAAATTATTAAATGAGACAATGATGAGAATGAAGGTGTTTGAAATGGAATTGTTTCTTAAAATATATTCCACTTTCTCCTTTTTGTTTGAAAAGTAGATAAGTGCATAGACTAAAAATTAAGCGAAATTCTGTTTCTTGTGTCTTCATGGAGAGTAGAGTTTCAGTGCGTAATGCTGTGTGAGATTCAACGCAGAGAATGCCAACAAACAATTATTTTGTTATGTAGGCTCCTCCTTCTGCCTGCCTGCCTGCCTGCCTTCCTTCCTTCCTTCCTTCCTTCCTTCCTTCCTTCCTTCCTTCCTTCCTTCCTTTTTACCAACAAAAAATTGGAAATATATCTGAGAGTGAATCTTTAAATTGAGAAATTACTGGGGGAAAATATTTCTGTGATTATCTTGGGGGAAAAACCCATCATCTACCTGATCACCAGGAAAACAAGGGTCCTAGCAGAGCTCTCTTTGTGTGACTAGCTGAAGTTAGATTACTCTACCCAGGGGGCAGGTTTGACATGCTCTCTGCAATATTTTTCTGAGCCAGATAGAGGTCAGTGGTCCAGCTCAAGTTTCACAGAAGAGCTCATGGCCCTTCCATGGTGCCACTCTTCATTTTTTTCTATTCATCCTCCCTGGTTTTGATTTTCCTCTTTTTTTCTCCTCAGGGTGAAAAAAAAAATCTTTTCAAAAGGCTCTCAATAATTCCTGGTATTCATTTGTGCAGTTATAAGGTTTTTTTTTACTTCAATTGTTTGTATGTGTATTATGTGTTTATTCTTTTCTAATTTACATGTTCCTGTTTATTACTAAGCTATCTGTGAGAATATGTATACATAAATGGTCAAGTGTGTATATTTATTTATGTTTATACACATATACTTCTATGCTTTAAACATTTATTTCTATGCTTTACTTTCATATATGACTATATATATGTATATATATACATAAAACAGATATTAAAAAACACAGATATAGTATAAAACATATCTACTCATATTTGAAGTTTCATATATTACTTATAAGAAAAACCTGAGTACATTTTCTCAAATAAATGCATTTATAGATAGATAAAAATACAGTTAATTAACAAGCCCCAAAGGAGGGAAAACACCCTATGGAAAAATAATACAATAATAAACCAAAGAAGCAGAATTGTATGGTGTACACAGCCTGCTATTACCATCATGTATTTATACATTCTGTATGCTTTCCTGGAGGACATAACTAAGCACATGGGCCGAATGTAATTAGCAACTTTTTGGAACATAGTGGATTGTCCTGTCCTACTATGGTTACTGATTGACAGAGAGATGTGTACTTGCTACATACTGTAAGCTCCAAAAATAATATGTACATGCATATATCAGTTTGAGGCGGTCCCATTGGAACGTGATTTATTTTTTTCTCTCCCCTCCTTTTTTTTCTTAATTTGAAAAATGCCTCTATCCTTACCTGCGGTGTGCTCTGAACACTCACACGCTATTTTGCTGCTTGCCCTGCCCTCAGAGACTGCACGTTTAAATCCCATTTCCTGAACCCGCAGCCAGACTGCTTGGAGGTAGCAGCTCCCTCTACAGCTAATTCCCCAGGGGCAGAGCCCATGGGAGAGGTCTAGATAAAGCCACAGACAGTTGAAGTGGCACAGTCACAGGAAAACCAAAAACGCACAACAACAATGAAAAGCAGAGCAAGATTCTTTCCCTTATTTTTCTTACAAGAGAGATAAAGGCAATGAGAATAGGTTGATATTTGATGAATTGGTTCTATTCAGAGGAGTGCTATCATTTTAATGTCCTTTTTTTTTTTTTTTGAAAACGCACCCAGTCTCTGAATTCCCATTAATGCAAAGTTCAGATAAAGCTGATGAAAAGCATCTGCCATCTTGATAGTTGCCATGGCAGATGGCGCCAGCCTTTATGCTTTTATCAGTATTAGTATCAGAACACACTTTGTGTTCCAAGCTGAGATAAAAATCATTGAAGCTGTACCTGGAAGAGGCAGTGTCACACTGCAGGCCCCACGGTTCTGCATCTTGACAGAAGTGCCTGCATAAAAGCCATGCATGGCGTATTCTTGTAGTTCATTAGTTCATCAGTGCAAACTTGGAGGATGAAGGGGGTTTTCTCAAATGCTATTCTCTCGGCCCTTTGCCACTTTTCTTGGCCACTTGTCCCATCAGAATGTGTGCAGAAGCATGTTACCAGTGCTGTTTATGATAACTTTGTGGGTCCTCTGGGAAGTCCTATGGGGGACACTCAGTGTCAACCTTGGGAATGTGAAAGCAGTGTGAAAAAGAAGGAGCCCTTTGAGTACTCTGAGCTGAATGTGGCCTGGACTTTGAAAGGGTGCCTGTGGCATCCTTTCAGCAAGTGCATCACGACACTGAGATTCACCTCTCTCTCTCTCTCTCTCTCTCTCTCTCTCTCTCTCTCTCTCTCTCTCTCTCTCTCTCCACACACACACACACACACACACACACACACACACACACACACACACACAACCACTGCTGCAAAGTGCCATGTTGGTGACATAGTATGGAAACCTTGCACCATCTCCCCACATTTGACCTCAGTCTAAGTCCTACAGCCTCCCACACAATGGTCCAATAGGACCTTGTTTATTCCAAATGTCCCACACAACCTGACTTCGGAAAGTTAAAACCATTCCAACAGCTCTTTATTATACATTTCCAAACATATTGACAGATTCTCCCCCACCTCTTGCTTCCCCCCTTTAGTTATGTGTGCAGTTATTTTTGGTAGCACTGTTGCCTGATAAATAGAGGGGTTGTGAGATCTTAAGTGATTATGCAAGTGTTAGCTACACAGCCTGATACACTATTTGGCCGGTGCTTGGAGGGAGACAAACAGGAACAAAGAGGAGGAGGGCCAGGGAGTTATTTTAAATAAAAGTATGCATATGTATCTATATGACATTAATAATAAGGGTTGGGAGCCATGAGAGTTGGCTGCACTGGCTTTTTGGGTACTTCCAAGAACACTTTAAAAGAATTTAAAAGTATAAAGACAAAACTGATTTTCTTATTTTTTCTCTCTTGGTAAACAGAACTGGATTCAGAGCCCGGCCGGGCTCAAATACTGGCCTCACCATATGCAAACTGTGTGATTTGCAAACATCTATTTGACTTTTCTGTGGCTTGTTTTTCTTATTTTGGAGATATAGATTATTCTCACATCCATATCATAGAGTAACTATGAGTATTAAGTAAGATCATGTGTGTAGAGCAGAGGGATAAAAGTACTCAATAAACACCAGTGATAATTGATATTATTTTTTTTTTCACCACTTCTGTATTTCTTAGCACCAAATTATCTTTAAAGGGTATATGTGGCATTAAAACCTACCTGACCAAGTGACATCTACCCCGGTGGGGCACTTGACTTTTGTTTTCCAGAATTTTAAGTCTTCAGTAGCTGTGGTCTCAACCCAGCTCCACATCAGGACTCAAGCATGCTTCCTGGACTCTGCCACTGCTTGGTGACTTCGCACAACCTCATTCTCACTTCAGGCCCTGGGTTGGATGGGTGAAGGTCAATAATTACCTAACATCCATGAATTCATTCTAAAGCTGTGATTTTTATCGAACTGTTATAGTAAGGCAAGAAGGGATATTATTACTATAATAATAGCAATTCTCAATTTGGTACAGTGCCCATAACTACCTGTATCAGGCTGTGTTATTAAAACATTCCCCTGTGTGGCCCCTTTGTAGACAATTACCGATCTATTATTTGTCTCTCTAGTTTTGCCTTTTCAAGAGTGTTGTATAAATGGAATAATACAGTATGTAGACCTTTGGGTCTGGGTACTTTAGTTTGCCTTAATGTACTTGAGATTCATCCATGTTGTGTGCATTTTAGTACTTATTTCCTTGTCATTAAGTAGAATTTCATTGTATTGATGTATCATAGTTTGTTTATCCACCATGCAGTTACACAGTTGAGGGGCACTTGGATAGTCTTCCATTGTGAGCAAATGTGAATAAAACTGCTCTAGACTTCATGAACATGCTTTTGTGTGAACATAATTTTTTATTTCACTAGGTTAAGTACTTAAGAATGGGATTGCTGGGTTGTGTGGTAAGTATACGTTCATCTTTGTAAGAAACGGTAAAACACTTTTCCACCTGGCTATATCATTTGCATTCCCACTGTCAAACAATTAAAGGTCTAGCAGCTTCACATCTTTGCAAACACTTGGTATTGTGAGATTTTTGTTTTGAATTTTAACCTTTTTAATAAGTGTATAATGATTTCTCCTTATGATTTTAACTTGTATTTCTCCAGTGAACAATGATGTTAAGCATCTTTTCATGTATTTATATGCCGCTTATACACTTTTGGTGAAGTTTCTGTTTAAATGTTTTGCCAATTTTTAAAAAATTGAGTTGTTGTTTTCTTATTATTCACTTTTGAGAGTTTTTTTTTTTTACTATGCCCCAGATATGCAATTTGCAAATATCTTGTCTTTAATGTTCTCAACAGTATCTTTCAAAGAGCAGAATTTCTTCGTTTGAGAAAGTTAAATTTAACCAATTGACTTTGGTTCACATTTTTAGTGTTATATCTAAGAAATCTTTGTTTTATGGAACACAAATATTTACTTTGCATTTTCTTTTAGAGGTTTTATAGTTTTAAAATTTACATGTAAGCCTGTGACCCAATTGACTTGATTTTATGTACCATGCATGTTACAGATCAAGGTTTTGGATTGTTATCTTCTGTGTTTTTTTGTTTTGTTTTGTTTTGTTTTGTTTTGTTTTTATGGGTCCTGTTGTTTTAGCACCATTTTTTAAATGTGCTCTTTCCATTAAATTATTCATATTTTTGCTTTTCTTGAAAATCAATTGACCAGATGTAGGTCTATTTCTTCTAGTGTATTCACCTTCTAGTCTGTTCCATTGATCTAAATATTGATTCGGTCTTCAATACAACACTGTTTTGGTTACTGTAGCTTTAAATAAGTCTTAAAATTAGACAATAAGTCCTTTAAATACATTTCCCAGTTACTATGTGTCAAGCATATACACTTTAGATGACACTGGAAGGAGTCACCTACCTCCGCCCCAGGGAATTTTAGAAATGCTGCAGGCTATGGATATATGTTTATAAAAGATGAGAGAAACACATATGAATGATCAGAGACCTGAAAACCACTTGGATCACTAATCAGATAGAATGTCTTGTTTAAGTATGCCTACATTTTAAAAAACTCGTCTTTATATATTTGTTAGAATTTAATTCAGAAAATTCTAACCCATTTAGGCTACTGCATTTATTTTCAGGTATAAACAGAACATGACTATTCTCTATAGCTTACCATTAGATAGGATTTACTATTAAATTAATAATCTCTCTGAAGGTTAAAAAGCTTGGCTTGTATAGCACTCCACTATTTACAGAGTTCTTTTATGTACTTAATTCCATTAAGTCCTCACAATCAGCCATGGAGCAGATCTTCCTCTCCCCATTTTGCAGATAAGGAATCTTTTGAGGTTGAAACCACTGACTCATTGTTACTGGCAGAAAGTGGCCAGGTTAGCAGTCTACATCAGTACTTGAACCAAGTCTTATAAATCTCTGCTGCAGCACATCTTGACTTAGGGGCTTCAGATTGCCCAATATCAGTGATATCCCGAAGGGAGACATGACCTTGTGAAAACCCAGCCAGAATTCAATCAGTTTGGGGGGAGTACTTTAATTATTAGCTGCATCTCAATGGCCATATTCCATTGTGCCAAGCTTGAATTCAATCTTCCAGATTTGATTGGACTATTTAAAAAGACTGCGAAGTTTAGGAAATTCTCACTGTTACCCCTAAAAGTTGCTCCTTTACTGAGTAGAGACACCACTGATGCAATTTTTTTGGGGGGAGGGGGCATTATGTTAGTAATTAGCTGCCATCAGCCATCCTGAATGAGAACTATGAGTTTCAATATTTGACAAAGTTTGGCACCAAAGATAGACATTAAAAATAGGATCAGACTCTGGAATCAGTTTTTGAATTTTATTGCTACAGAATAATTTTGACATTTGCTCGGCTCACAAAGTATCTAAAAGGAATTGTTTAAACTTGTGGTTCTCAAAGTGAGGTTCAGGTGCCACAATTGCAGCATCACTGTCACCTGAGACCTACTTAGAAATTCAAATTTTCAGCCCTCCTTCTCAGTTGATTTCACTTAATATTTTTTCTCCTGAAGCAAGTGAACAAAATCTCCAAAGAAAAACAGCTTAAGAAAGGGAAACACGTTAGATCATCACAGAACTCATTTGTAGATATTAGGCACCATAAATAGTTTAATGCTAAACAAAAACAAAAACAAAAACAAAGCTGACATTATCTACTGTGGTTCAGGAAGAGCTAGAGAGTGGTTCTAAGATCAGTTTGGTAAATTAAGCCACAAAATTCTATGCAGGATGGATTCAGATTCCAGGTAATTTATGTTCCTTGTGTCTGTGGTATGAGTAGGGTATCTCTTTTGATAGACGATGCTCGCAGTTGTCTCAAGGTTGTAAGAGACTCTTAATATACTTTCTTTTGGGGAGAAAAGAACAGACACCTTTCTAATGATAATCTGTTCTTGGAATGAGAAAATGTGTTTTTGGCTTGTGTTTCCATTTTCACAAGACTCTAAGTTTATACTTTCAGTTAGAAATCCAAGAGAAATGAAGAATTATCAGAAATCCTCTTCATTAGATATGTCCTCTGAGATAGCAAGCACCTATTTGTTTTTCTTCCAAGAAGAGTTGGAAGCCGATTCTTCCAAATTTATATAGTGTTAGAAATGGAAGGAAGTGTAGAAAGCATCAGGGGTTTTTCAAAGGTAATTTCATTTGCATTTTGGGTGGGACAGTATTTCCTGGTGAGAAGCTGTCCTGCCTTAAAGATGTTTGGCATTCTTGGACTCTGATGGTAAATGCTAGCAGCACCCCCCAGTTATTATCATAACAAAAGCCTCCCTACACATTTCTAAACACCCTCTAGTATGGTACCTTAGGTTACTAACTTTCTCTAGCCTCAGGGTTTTCTCATTGAGATCCGTATGGTTAATGACAGAGCCAGCCTTTGACCCTGACTTTCTTACCTTCAGCTCCACTACAGTGTAAGTGCCATGAGGGCAAGACTTTTTGTTTGTTTTGTTCACTGCTAGATTCTCAGGGCTTAGTATAGTTTCTGGCACAGAGAAGGCACTCAAATACTTATTGAAAAAAATAAATGAATGAATAAATGGATGGGTTACTATACACTCTACAATACCGTCTTCATTATCCACTGAAAACAAAGTAATGATTTTCAAGGCCCTAAAGGTAACAACAACAACAACAACAACAACAACAACAATAATGTCTGTTATCAGAGTTGAAGGAGCCATAAAAAAATGAGATTCTTCAAGGGAGTCCTGTATTATCACAGAAACTTGATTTCCGAATTAAATACAGTACCTCTGCTGATTTAAGACACATAGTATTTCCATTAGAATAATAATACCACCACTAAGATTTTGAATTTATGTGCATATTTATCGAGTGAGCTGTCTATTGATGAATCATAATGATGACGTTTTTGCAACAAAGGAGTCCAAGCCTGGCGCCACAAAGTGGCCCACGCTGCTGGAACTTTGCCACAGGTGCAGCACCCAGTGTGCTGTTACCTCCTGGGAATTGCAAATTCCATGGATTGTTCTTTAAAGGGTGTTTTCTTTATTCATTTCCCCAATTAAAAGCATATTTAAAGATTGTTCTATGCTTTTAGGTACACTCAGAGATAGTTATTGCATTCTTTGAGAGGATATTCAATGATCTTATAAGAGCTAGCTAAAGAAAATTGCATTTCTCAGGAAAAATGTCTTGGAATGTGCTTGACTATCGAGGTATACTTCATTCCATGAGTATTACACTCTAAATGCACATCAGTGTTTGGAATCTCACCTTGCCATTTTGAAGCTAGGTTGAGTGTTTCCATATGACAATGCTTTCTAGTTTACATTTAATATCTGGGTGAGGCAGGTGGCGTTTAGAAAGGCATAAAGGTACGGCCATCTAGAAAGCTGTGGCAGTAGAGGTAAATATCTGAGCTTCAGTGACCAAGACACTGGGCACAGTGGGTTACCTTCTCTTGTGAATATTTGGAAGCTGATTTTATTTGTATTGCACTTTAAAGTAGCTAAAGTATCTTATTGTCTTCATAGCCATGCTGTTTTCCTTATAAAACCCCAGTTCTCATTTGACGGGGATTGTGTCAATAGTGGTAGTGGATGAGGAAGAAAACCTAAGA